>JAOPSE010000010.1:134517792-135117792 GCA_029449295.1 Zea luxurians
TATAAACGAACTAAGGATCGATGGCGCCAATGTCGACTGAGAAACGCCACCTAGATCAGATCGAACTCCTCAGTGTTAGGCGGCTCCTCTTCAACCACCTGTTCTTCTCCTGTGGGGGGGGGTGTGAGACAGCAAGAGTGAGCTCACATACGTTCATAGCTCACAAGTCGTGGGGAATAATGTGGCATGAACTCACCAAAGGTGGGAGTTCATGAGTGTAAGGCTGATCAATGAAATAAAGGCTAAGGCTGAGCATTGCTTTTATAAGTTGGTCAAAATTTTATTAGCAATTACTAAGTGTAAGTAAATACCAAACCTTAATAATAATAAAGAACAGTAATAGTAAAATAATCCCAAATGCGATGCAAATGTCAAATTAAACTTAAGTTCCATAGTTAATCATGTGAGGGTCCGAGCCGCTCATGACCGTGAGCACGGCTAGTATACTAGTTTTACACTCTGCAGAGGTTGCGCATCTTTACCCACAAGTCGTGTATCCCATGTCGCCAGGGTTTGCAAGGCCCTTAGACCACTACCGAGGTGAATGGCTAGGGATCCACTACGAGGCCTTTATAAAGTTCCACTAGCTTCCGGAAAACCCGCTACAGTTTATAGGAAGATCCAGTGCAGGGTTCCTGGCTGACCGCCATCGCAGCAAAATCAACCAGGGACCTCCCTACACTGACCTCTCCCCTACTTGCCCTTGCCCCTTTCGGGTAAGGTAGTCTTCCACTAGCTTTCCTAATTAGTCCAGCCAAGGGCGTCCCATTAAACCCTTGTGGTAGCACTGTTTTCCCGGGTGGTCGCTCCATGTTCCCATTAATTTAATGATCTTAACATGAACAATAATAATAACAAGATAATAACAGAATAATCATGAATAATCATGAATAATGAATCTCCATAACCCAATCCACATAAAGCAATAGCAAGTACTACCCAAAAAATATTCCAGGGGTGAACAAGGTATAGAGGTAATCAAAACTGGGATACATAAAGGATCCCATCAAAATTAACCTATGCAGATCATTATAATTAATAAGAACATGGCTGGGAAAAGTAAGTGATCAGGGCACAACTTGCCTGTAATGAGCTCCTGCTCAGCTATCTCTACTTGCTGAACCTCAGTTTCCACAGTGGCTTGCTCGTCTACTCACATCAACACAATACATACATAGTATAGCCAAAATCAACATCACACCAAACAGATGAATGAAATATACAGTAAAAATCTACATATTAAAATGAAACCATAGGAACTGGAATCACTAAATTTGGAGTTATATATTTTAAGTTATGAATTTCTGTAGCTTTTATGTATTTAATACAAGATTAAGTATTAGATAAATTTAAATGAGCCCTTTCATGCCAAAACAGAGGCACTACTTGCGTAGACAATATTATTACAAAAATTTAGGAACTGGAATGGACCAATTTGGAGCTAAAATGAATTTTCTATGAATAACTAAGTTCTAGGAATTATTTTTGTATTAAAAATACCTTTACTAATTCATTTATATGTTTTAAACGTGCTCTGGACTGGGCGTCAAATTCCAGAAAACACAGGGGGTCTGGCGTAAGTTATCCTAGACACAGAGAATAGTAACACATGGACGGCGGGTTGATTCTGCGAAAACAGGGGGGTCTCTTTAGAAAAATGCCCCGCGAAGGGGTACGGGGTGTTATAGGCCGTCGGATCACACACGGGCGGTAGGGATTAGATCTGCGCGGTCGCGAAGCGGTACGCGCAGAGAGCCGTTGGATGCAATCACGACGGGCAGGATTTTATTATCCTAGATTCGTTTCTACCCGTCCGATCCGAATGAACGGTCCGAATCACTCAACGCGAAAGGGTATCCTCTATCTAATCCGAGCCGCACATTTGAGATCTAACGGTCACTGCGTTTCCCCCCAATCTCCAGCTCGGGACGGCGGCGCCGCCCAAGACTCACGGCGAACCATCGCCGGAGAAATCCCAATCCAACGTTCCAGTGCCCTAGAGCTCAATCAAAGGCTGCTACACGATGCTTAGGGGATGGCGAACACACTGGAGTAGTTCTTACCGACAGTCTCGGCGCGAAGAGTGTCCGGCGATGGCGAAGGCGGATCCGCGGCGGAGAATCGAAGTTCGACGAAGAATTGCGCCACGCCCAGTGGCCGACTTCGCCAGCAAACGACACGACACCCCTCCAATAGACGTGGAGATGCTCCAAAGCCGATCACCGGGGACCCGACGTCGACGACAACGCGATTGGGTCACGGCGGCGAATTTGGCCCGAGAGAATCGCGACGGTGGTTTGGTGGCTGGCGAAAGGTTGCGGATGAAGGTGAGGATGGGAAGGATGCGAGGACCGCTACGGGTTTTATCACACCGCGGAACGAATCGGAGCGCGAGGCCCGGGATTCTCGTCAACGACGTGCCCGCCATGCTCGGGGATGCCGTTGGGAGACGGATCTGACAAAGCGGTCCCACGCGGAAGTGAGTCATGCGCGAGGAGGCTGATGAGTGGGTTCAGCGCACATGAGCGGATGACCCGGCGGGCCCACGTGACAGTCACAGGGTGTCCAGCGCGCGGGTGATGCACTGGCCGAGCGGGCCCATGTGTCGGCGCGCGCGCGATAAGAAGCTGACGTGCGGGACCCATTCCGCAGCGAGAGGAAAGGAGCCGCGCGCGCGTATAGAAGATGGGCCGCACGGAGGGAAAGGTGAGTTGGGCCGAATTCCAGGTTCAGGGCCCAGGTAAGGTTTTTATCTTTTTCTTTTTCATTTTTCTTTCCATTTTCTTTATTTTCAAACCCAATTTGATTTTAATTCAAACTTTTTGTGGATCTTCATTTATAAACTCTATTTTTGCCATTAAAAATACTAAGACTGAAGATAATTATTATACATTTTATTTATATTTTCCTATCTCTTCTCTTTTCCTTATTTTCAAAACCCTAATTTCAAATTTAGGGTTAAATCAAGCTTCAAATAATTAATACCTTATTATTTTTATCCTCATGGTTTTATTTAATGCACAACACATAAAACTCCAACAAATGCACTTTTTCTTTATTTTAGCATAATTGTTTTATTTAGTCACTCTCAATTACATAGGTGCTCTTTTTATGATGCAAATAAGACACACAAAATGAGGAGCTCTCTTTATTACTCTTGGTATACAACTTGAGTATTACAATTGAGATAAAGCAAGCAAAACACCGTGGTATTCAAGTGGGTCTTTGGACCGCTTGAGAGGGGTTGATTGCAACCCTCGTCCGTTGGGACACCACAACGTGGAGTAGGCAAGCGTTGGTCTTGGCCGAACCACGGGATAACCACCGTGCCATCTCTGTGATTGATCTTTGTTGGTTATTGTGTTTTGTTGAGGATTCCTCTTTAAGCCACTTGGCAATTATTGTGCTAACACTTAACCAAGTTTTGTGTCTTAAGTTTTTGAAGTTTTACAGGATCACCTATTCACCCCCCCTCTAGGTGCTCTCAATTGGTATCAGAGCCGTTCTCTTCAAGAAAGGGACTAATCGCCTGAAGAGATGGATCCTAAGGGCAAAGGGATGGTGATCAACGACAAGGAGAAGGAGTCCTTCGTCAACGAGCCAAATGATGACAGGCCCACCGACTCAGGCTCGGGCCACAAAAGAAAAGACGGGAGGAAGAAGAAGACAAGGCGCATCAAGGAAATTGTCTATTACGACAGCGACGAATCTTCCTCCTCCCAAAAGGACAACGACGACTACGACAGACGAAAGACGGTTAACTCAAACTTTTCTTTCGATTATTCGCGCGTTCCACATAGCTCAAATGCCCAATTGCTCCCCATTCCACTTGGCAAGCCCCCTCACTTTGATGGAGAGGACTACGGATTTTGGAGCCACAAAATGCGTACTCACCTGTTTTCTCTCCATCCAAGCATTTGGGAGATTGTGGAAAGTGGAATGAAATTTGATAGCTCGGATAGCCCTATGTTTATTAATGAACAGATTCATAAGAATGCACAAGCCACTACTGTGTTGCTAGCCTCCTTGTGCAGGGACGAGTATCACAAGGTGAGCGGCTTGGACAATGCCAAGCAGATCTGGGACACCCTCAAGATCTCTCATGAGGGGAACGACGTCACCTTGCTCACCAAAATGGAGTTGGTGGAGGGCGAGCTTGGAAGGTTCGCAATGATAAGGGGCGAGGAGCCAACTCAAACATACAACCGGCTCAAGACCCTTATCAACAAAATAAGGAGCTACGGAAGCACGCGATGGATGGACCACGACGTCGTCCGACTGATGCTAAGGTCCTTTACCGTTCTTGATCCTCATTTGGTGAATAATATTCGTGAGAATCCCAGGTACACCAAAATGTCGCCCGAAGAAGTCCTCGGAAAATTCGTTAGCGGGCGAATGATGATCAAGGAGGCAAGGTACGTGGACGACGCCTTGAATGGTCCGATCAACGAGCCGCAACCCCTTGCTCTCAAGGCAACAAGAAGCAAGGAGGCGCTACCTAGCAAGGTGGCACAGATTGAGGCGGCCAGACTTAATGATGAGGAGATGGCCCTCATCATTAAGCGCTTCAAGACGGCGCTTAAAGGACGCAAGGGACAGCCAAGCAAGACCAAAGCCAAGGGGAAGCGCTCATGCTTCAAATGCGGTAAGCTTGGTCATTTTATTGCTAACTGTCCCGACAATGATAGTGATCAGGAACAAGGGAACAAGAGGGAGAAAAAGAAGAACTATAAGAAGGCAAAGGGCGAGGCTCATCTTGGCAAGGAGTGGGATTCGGACTGCTCCTCGTCCGACTCCGACAATGAAGGACTCACCGCCACCGCCTTCAACAAGTCATCCCTCTTCCCCAATGAGCGTCACACTTGCCTCATGGCAAGGGAGAAGAAAGTAAGCACTCATAATACTAGTACTTATGCTTCTTCAAGTGAGGATGAGTCTAGTGATGATGATGAGATAGATTACTCATGCTTATTCAAGGGATTAGATAGAACCAAGGTTGACAAAATTAATGAATTGATTGATGCCTTGAATGATAAGAATATGCTTTTAGAAAAGCAAGAGGATTTGTTGTATGAAGAGCATGATAAATTTGTAGAAGCACAGAAATCTCTTGCTCTAGAAATTAAGAGGAATGAAATGCTCTCTAGTGAATTATCTTCTTGTCATGAAACTATTGCTAAGTTAAAAAGTTTTAATGATGATTTAAATGCTAAACTAGAAGTAGCTAGTAAATCTGATTCTTGTGTAGAAATTGTTGAAACTTGTAATAGGTGTAAGGATTTTGACATTGATGCTTATAGTGATAATTTAGTCTCAATTTCAAATTAAATGAGGAATTAGCTAGTCTTAATGCCCAACTTAAGACTATCAAGAATGAATTTGACAAGCTAAAATTTGCAAGGGATGCCTACACGATTGGTAGACACCCCTCAATTAAGGATGGACTTGGCTACAAGAGGGAAGCCAAGAACTTGACAAGCCATAAGGCTCCCATCTCCGCCAAGGAGAAAGGGAAGGCCCCTATGACTAGTAGTGTGCAAAAGAACCATGCCTTTATGTACCATGATAGGAGACAATCTAGAAATGCTTATAGGAATTGTAATGCATATAATGCCTTTGATTCTCATGCCATGTTTGCTTCTAGTTCTTTTTATGTGCATGATAGAAATGTTGGTAGGAGAAATGTTGTTCATAATATGCCTAGGAGAAATGTTGTTAATGTTCCTAGGAAAGTAAATGAACCTTCTACAATATATCATGCTTTAAATGCTTCTTTTGCTATTTGTAGAAAGGATAGGAAGATAGTTGCTAGAAAATTAGGGGCAAGATGCAAGGGAGACAAAACTTGCATTTGGGTCCCTAAGGATATTTGTGCTAACCTTACAGGACCCAACATGAGTTGGGTACCTAAGACCCAAGCCTAAATTTGCCTTGTAGGTTTATGCATCCGGGGGTTCAAGCTGGATTATTGACAGCGGATGCACAAACCATATGACGGGGGAGAAGAAGATGTTCACCTCCTACGTCAAGAATAAAGATTCCCAAGATTCAATAATATTCGGTGATGGGAATCAAGGCAAGGTAAAAGGGTTAGGTAAAATTGCAATCTCAAATGAGCACTCTATCTCTAATGTGTTTTTAGTAGAGTCTCTTGGATATAATTTGCTATCTGTTAGTCAATTGTGCAATATGGGATATAACTGTCTATTTACAAATGTAGATGTGTCTGTCTTTAGAAGATGTGATGGTTCACTAGCTTTTAAGGGTGTACTAGACGGCAAACTTTACTTAGTTGATTTTGCAAAAGAAGAGGCCGGTCTAGATGCATGCTTAATGGCTAAGACTTGCATGGGCTGGTTGTGGCATCGCCGCTTAGCACATGTGGGGATGAAGAACCTCCACAAGCTTCTAAAGGGAGAACACGTGATAGGTCTAACCAATGTACATTTCGAAAAAGATAGACCTTGTGCAGCTTGTCAAGCAGGGAAACAGGTGGGAGGCTCTCATCACACCAAGAATGTGATGACAACATCAAGACCCCTGGAGCTGCTACATATGGACCTCTTCAGACCCGTCGCCTATCTGAGCATAGGAGGAAGTAAGTATGGTCTAGTTATTGTTGATGACTTTTCCCACTTCACTTGGGTGTTCTTTTTGCAGGATAAGTCTGAAACCCAAGGGACCCTCAAGCGCTTCCTCAGGAGAGCTCAAAATGAGTTTGAGCTCAAGGTGAAGAAGATAAGGAGCGACAACGGGTCTGAATTCAAGAATCTTCAAGTGGAGGAATTTCTTGAGGAGGAGGGGATCAAGCACGAGTTCTCCGCTCCCTACACACCTCAGCAAAACGGTGTGGTAGAGAGGAAGAACAGGACACTCATAGATATGGCGAGGACTATGCTTGGAGAGTTCAAGACCCCCGAGTGCTTTTGGTCGGAAGCCGTGAACACGGCTTGCCACGCCATCAACAGGGTCTACCTTCACCGCCTCCTCAAGAAGACTTCATATGAGCTGCTGACTGGTAACAAACCCAATGTATCGTATTTTCGTGTATTTGGGAGTAAATGCTACATTCTAGTGAAGAAGGGTAGGAATTCCAAATTTGCTCCCAAAGCCGTAGAAGGGTTTTTATTAGGTTATGATTCAAATGCAAAGGCGTATAGGGTCTTCAACAAATCATCGGGTTTGGTTGAAGTCTCTAGCGACGTTGTATTTGATGAGACTAATGGCTCTCCAAGAGAGCAAGTTGTTGATCTTGATGATGTAGATGAAGAAGACGTTCCAACGGCCGCGATACGCACCATGGCGATTGGAGATGTACGGCCTCAGGAACATTTGGAGCAAGATCAACCGTCTTCCTCAACTATGGTGCATCCCCCAACCCAGGATGACGAACAGGTACCTCAAGTGGAGGCGCATGATCAAGGGGGAGCACAGGATGTTCAAATTGAAGAGGAAGAAGCACCTCAGGCACCTCCAACCCAAGTTCGAGTGACGATCCAAAGGGATCATCCCGTCGACCAAATTTTGGGTGATATTAGCAAGGGAGTAACTACTCATTCAAGATTAGTTAATTTTTGTGAGAATTACTCTTTTGTCTCTTCTATTGAGCCTTTCAGGGTAGAAGAGGCCTTGCTAGATCCGGACTGGGTGTTGGCCATGCAGGAGGAACTCAACAATTTCAAGCGCAATGAAGTTTGGACACTGGTGCCTCGCCCTAAGCAAAATGTTGTGGGAACCAAGTGGGTGTTCCGCAACAAACAGGGCGAGCACGGGGTGGTGACAAGGAACAAGGCTCGGCTTGTGGCAAAAGGTTATGCCCAAGTCGCAGGTTTGGACTTTGAGGAGACTTTTGCTCCCGTGGCTAGGCTAGAATCAATTCGTATCTTGCTAGCATATGCCGCTCACCATTCCTTCAGGTTGTACCAAATGGATGTGAAGAGCACTTTCCTCAACGGGCCGATCAAGGAGGAGGTGTTCGTGGAGCAACCCCCTGGCTTTGAGGATGAACAGTACCCCGACCACGTGTGTAAGCTCTCTAAGGCGCTCTATGGACTTAAGCAAGACCCAAGAGCATGGTATGAATGCCTTAGAGACTTTTTAATTGCTAATGCTTTCAAGGTCGGGAAAGCCGATCCAACTCTTTTTACTAAGACTTGCGATGGTGATCTTTTTGTGTGCCAAATTTATGTCGATGACATAATATTTGGCTCTACTAACCAAAAGTCTTGTGAAGAGTTTAGCAGGGTGATGACGCAGAAATTCGAGATGTCGATGATGGGCGAGTTGAACTACTTCCTTGGGTTTCAAGTGAAGCAACTCAAGGACGGCACTTTCATATCCCAAACGAAGTACACGCAAGACTTGCTAAAGCGGTTTGGGATGAAGGACGCCAAGCCCGCAAAGACGCCGATGGGAACTGACGGACACACCGACCTCAACAAAGGTGGTAAGTCCGTTGATCAAAAAGCATACCGGTCCATGATAGGTTCTTTGCTTTATTTATGTGCTAGTAGACCGGATATTATGCTTAGCGTATGCATGTGTGCTAGATTTCAATCTGATCCTAAGGAGTGTCACTTAGTGGCTGTGAAGCGAATTCT
This sequence comes from Zea luxurians, assembly GCA_029449295.1. Classification (NCBI taxonomy): domain Eukaryota; kingdom Viridiplantae; phylum Streptophyta; class Magnoliopsida; order Poales; family Poaceae; genus Zea; species Zea luxurians. Next base: position 134,526,393 of record JAOPSE010000010.1, read on the forward strand.
TAGATATTTAGTCGCTACGCCTTGCTTCGGGATCTGGTATCCAAAGGGGTCTAACTTTGACTTGATTGGGTACTCAGATTCCGACTATGCTGGATGTAAGGTCGATAGGAAGAGTACATCGGGGATGTGCCAATTCTTAGGAAGGTCCCTGGTGTCATGGAACTCTAAGAAACAAACCTCCGTTGCCCTATCCACTGCTGAGGCTGAGTACGTTGCCGCAGGACAGTGTTGCGCGCAATTGCTTTGGATGAGGCAAACCCTCCGGGACTTTGGCTACAATCTGAGCAAAGTCCCACTCCAATGTGACAATGAGAGTGCTATCCGAATAGCGGAAAATCCTGTTGAGCACAGCCGCACAAAGCACATTGACATCCGGCATCACTTTTTGAGAGACCACCAGCAAAAGGGAGATATCGAAGTGTTTCATGTTAGCACCGAGAACCAGCTAGCCGATATCTTACCAAGCCTCTAGATGAGAAGACCTTTTGCAGGCTGCGTAGTGAGCTCAATATCTTAGATTCGCGGAACTTGGATTGAATTGTAGCATATATGTGTTTATGCCTTTGATCATGTTCATTCTGCATTCTGTTGTTTATTGTGGTCCTCAAGTTGTACAAACACTCCCTGGACCTCACAAGTCCTTTTTGCAAGTGATGCACGTATTTAGGGGGAGCTGTGCTACAACTTGACCCTTTGAGACTAACCATGTACTTGAGTTTGGTTGTTTTAATCTCCAAGAAGAATTGAAAGGGAAAAGGTGGACTTGGACCATGCAAGACTTCCACTGCACTCCGATGAGAAAGAGTAACTTTTCCAAGTTCATCTTTATACTCCTATTGTCTTTGTGTTCTTATTTGAAAATTTTGGTGAGGCAATGGGGTTAAAGGGCCAAGATTGATCCTGTTTTGGTGCTTGATGCCAAAGGGGGAGAAAATAAAGGCCAAAGCAATAAATGGATCAGCTACCACTTGAGAAATTTTGAAAATAGTAGATTAGAGCTTTTGGTTTGTCAAAACTCTTTTATTGTCTCTTATGTCAAAAGTTGGTCTCTTGTGGGGAGAAGTGTTGATTATGGGAAAAAGGGGGAGTTTTTGAAATCCTTGATCAAATTTCTTTGGAAAACCTCTATTTATGTCTCTACAAGTGGTTTTGACTTAGAGATAGGAATTTGAGTTTGATTTGCAAAAACAAACCAAGTGGTGGCATAGAGTGATCCATATATGTCAAATTGAATCAAAACAATTTTGAGTTCTAATTTGAACTGTTTTTGTACTTGTTCTACTTGCTTTATGTTGTGTTGGCATAAATCACCAAAAAGGGGGAGATTGAAAGGGAAATATGCCCTTAGGCAATTTCTAAGTGTTTTGGTGATTTAGTGTCCAACACAAGTGCCTAAGTGTAAAGAGGTGGACAAAGTACAAATCAAGGATAAAGGTATGTTTCTCAGACTTAGTACATTGTTTTATGGACTAATATATTGTGTCTAAGTGCTGGAAACAGGAAAAATCCAATTGGAAATGTCTTGGCTCGAGCAGCCAAGAATCTGCTGAGTCTGGGAGCACCGGACTGTCCGGTGGTGCACCGGACACTGTCCGGTGCGCCAGGCTGGTTCGAGCGAACTGGCCGCTCTCGGGAATTCACCGGCGACGTACGACTATAATTCACCGGACTGTCCGGTGTGCACCGAACTGTCCGGTGAGCCAACGGTCGGCCGGGCCAACGGTCGGTCGCGCAATCTGCGCGGAACACGTGGCCGAGCCAACGGCTAGAAGATGGCACCGGACTGTCCGGTGTACACCGGACATGTCCGGTGCGCCAACGGCTCCAGGTCTGCCAACGGTCGGCTTCGCCATTTAAGGAAAGAAATCTGGCACCGGACAGTGTCCGGTGTGCACCGGACTGTCCGGTGCGCCAGACGACAGAAGGCAAGAATTGCCTTCCCTGATTGCTCTCAACGGCTCCTAGCTGCCTTGGGGCTATAAAAGGGACCCCTAGGCGCATGGAGGAGGATACCAAGCATTCCTACAACATTCTTAAGCACCAAGACATCGATTCCACACATTCGTTTCGTTGTGATAGCATATAGAGCTCTAGTGGAGTTGTGAACTCATTGAGTTGTGTTGCGAGCTCTTGTTGCGACTTGTGTGCGTATTGACATTCTGATTCGTGTGTCTTGTGTGCGTTGCTAATCCCTCCCTTGCTCCGTGTTCTTTGTGAATTTCAAGTGTAAGGGCGAGAGGCTCCAAGTTGTGGAGATTCCTCGCAAACGGGATTGAGATAAAGCAAGCAAAACACCGTGGTATTCAAGTGGGTCTTTGGACCGATTGAGAGGGGTTGATTGCAACCCTCGTCCGTTGGGACGCCACAACGTGGAGTAGGCAAGCGTTGGTCTTGGCCGAACCACGGGATAACCACCGTGCCATCTCTGTGATTGATCTTTGTTGGTTATTGTGTTTTGTTGAGGATTCCTCTTTAAGCCACTTGGCAATTATTGTGCTAACACTTAACCAAGTTTTGTGGCTTAAGTTTTTGAAGTTTTACAGGATCACCTATTCACCCCCCCCCCTCTAGGTGCTCTCACAAACCTACTCCCCGTTGAGGTTGTCACAAAGACCGGGTCTCTTTCAACCCTTTCCCTCTCTCAAACGGTCCCTCGGACCGAGTGAGCTTTCTCTTCTCAAATGTTTGGAACACAAAGTTCCCACAAGGACCACCACAAGATTGGTGTCTCTTGCCTCAATTACAAGTGAGTTTGATCGCAATGAAGAATCAAAGAAGAAAGAAAGCAATCTGTCACACCCGGCTTTAAGGAACAAAGCCAGGAGCATCTCATACATGCGCCAAGAAGACAACATATATAATAACAGAGTGTATAGAGATAAATGTCATAAAACATCAGAGTATTTATTACATAGCGGAAGAATTATTACAAAATAAAGTAATAAAGATAAAACGAACTAAGGATCCTTGGCGCCAATGTCGACTGAGAAACGCCACCTAGATCAGATCATACTCCTCGCCTTGTGGATCCTCCTGAACCACCTGCTCTTCTCCTGTGGGGGGGGGGGGGTGTGAGACAGCAAGGGTGAGCTCACACATGATCATAGCTCAACAAGTTGTGGGGAACCAGTGGACATAAACTCACAAAGGTGTGAGTTCATGTGATGTGTAAGGCTAATCAATGATAGGGGTTAAAGCTGAGCATTGCTTTTAAGTAGTTGGTCAAAATTTTATTAGCAATTACTAAGTGTAAGTAAATACCAAACCATAAATAAAGTAATAGAACAAAATTAATAATAAACTCATGCAATGCAAATGACCAAATTGAATCATAATTTTTGGAGTTATAAATTTTAAGTTATGGATTTTCAAAGGTTTTATGTGTTTAAAGTGGGATTAAGTGAGGAATTAAATTTCTTACTGTTTTCATGACCAAACAGAGGCACTAAATGATAGATAATACAATTACAAAATTTCAGGAACTGGAATGGAGTGATTTGGAGTTAGTATGAATTTTCTATGAATTATTGAAGTTCTAGCATATATTTTTGTATTAAAAACCTATTTTCCAATTCAATTATTCCATTTTAAACAGCTCTGGACTGGGCCTCATTTTCTGGAAAACGCAGGGGTCTGCTCGCTAAATTCCCACAGACTCAGCCAACCACCTGGATGGAGTGCGGGTTGATTCGTGTAAAGTGCGGGGTCTCTTTAACAAAAATGCACGGCGAAGGGGTATGGAGTATTCAGATCCGTCTGATCTAAAATGGACCGCCCAGATCAGATCATTCCACGTAATGAACCAGTGCTATCTACGGGCCGTTGGATCAAGATCCGAGGGCCCAAATTCATTTCTACATGAGCTAATCTCGGCCGCGCACGAGCAGATCAACGGCCTACGGTGCTTTTTCCCCAGATCTAATCCCGGCCATGCACAATTGATCCAACGGTCAGCGACGCTGTCTTCTCTCACCCGAGCACACGCACGGCAGCGCGCACAGCCCACGGCGGATCCCCATCTGCGCACGGCCACCCACCGGACCACACGAGCTCCAAAACCAAATTGAATCGCAGCAACGCGAACCTAGGCGCATGGCGAAACAGAGAACTGAGCATTACCGAGGGTTGGGTGGCGGAGCGAAGTTGTCCTCGACATCAGGCGGGTTCACGGCGGCGCTTAATCTACGGCGAGCGATTCCCACGCCGTTGACCCACAATCGCACCCGAAAAAACCACGGACGGTTTCCAGATGCGCAGGCGACATCACTCAATCCCCTCCTGGTCCGATTCCAAGGCCCCAGTGAAGATGAGGATGTGGGGCAACTCCGGTGGCCTGACTCTTTCTCTCACCCTTTGTCTCTCTTCCACCTACCAGTGTGCGCGTGGACCTGGTAAAAAGGGAATAAGCGACGACGCTGGAGTGGCGCTTTATTCACAAGGAAGACGATCCTGCAAGGCCCCACCAGAGCGCAACGTCCTACGAGTCCTACGGCGGAGTTGGTGGCGGCTTCGATCTTGCTCACAGTCGCCAAAGGTGCGAGGAAGACGGCTGGTGCGTGGGCCCATGTGAACCAGTGACGGAGAAACAGCGCTCCACCCATGCGTGATACCTAGAACCGCAGATAGGTGGGTCCCACATGTCACTAGTGGACGCGGCACGGGAGCGAAGTTGGGCTGGCAGCGCGAGAAATGGCATTTGGGCCAGATTCTACTAACCAGCCCAACGCAGGTGATTTTCCTTTTAAATTTTTTTCTTTTCTATTTCCTATTTTTTTTATTTTTAAATCCCAAATTTGAATCCAAATATTTGTTGTGAATGTGTACTTTAGATTAAATATTCAAATCAATGATGCCAGTATGAAAAGGCACATTTATTTATATGTTTTTCTTCATGTTGTATATAGGGTTTTCCTTTCTTTCTCTTCTTTCCTTTTCTAATTTATTTCCAAATTCTAGATTTTAATTTAGGTTTAACCCTAATTCTCATCATTAATGTATTTTTTTATTACTGTTATTATTATTGTCAGATGCTCAAACAAGTAAACTCCAACATGATGTGCTAATTTCTTTATTTAATATAATTGCTGGTAGTCAAGGTGACCCCATGATTTGAATATGTAAAAATGAGAAAAATAACACAAGTGGTCAAATAACCTTTTTATATTTACCAATTCTTGTACATCCTATTCCTCCCACTATTTGGGTATTACAAATCCTACCCCCCTTAACAATAATCTCGTCCTCGAGATTTAGGAGGAACGAGGGAAAAGGTGGGGAAAATCTATGCGAAGCTCTTCTTCTTTTCCCATGTTGCTTCATCTTCTCCATGGTGACTCGATTGCACTTTGCACATTTTTATCACTTAATTCCTGTAACTTGAGTCAAAGTGTCAATACTCTTATTAGGATACTCCGTATAAGCCAAATCTCTCTGAACACTGAGCTTCTCCATTGGTAACTATTCCTTAGGGGCATGAAGACACTTCTTAAGTTGAGACACATGAAATACATTATGCACATCAGATAGATTATCGGGTAGCTCGAGTTGATATGCCATCTCTCCAACTTGCCTAAAAACTCAGAATGGTCCAATATAGCAAGGGGACAATTTGCCCTTGGCTTTGAATCTCCTCATTCCATGAAGTGGTGACGCCTTGAGGTACACATGATTTCTTTCCTCAAATTCCAGTGGTCTTCTTCTGTTATCAGCGTAGCTCTTTTGCCTGGTCTGAGCTACTCTCAAATTCTCCCGAATTATACGGACTTGTTCTTCTGTCTCTTGTATAAGTTCAGGTCCAAAGAACTGTCTTTCTCCAGTCTAGTCCAATGTAGAGGAATCCTGCATTTCCTGCCATATAGAGTCTCGAACGGTGACATCTTCAGACTGGCCTGGTAACTATTATGAGAACACAGCATAAGGTAGACTCTTGTCCCAACTACTACCATGCTGAAGGACATAAGCTCTCAACATGTCCTCCAATACTTGATTAGTCCTTTTAGTCTGTCCATCAGTCTGAGGATGGTAGGCCGAACCAAAATTCAACTTCAAATCCATATTCTCACGACAACTTTTCCAAAATCTGGAGGTAAATTGTGATCCTCTATCCGAAATGATCTTCTTCGGTACACCATGTAGAGACACAATCCGAGCCATATATAACTCCGCCAATTAAGATCCCTTATAAATAGTCTTAACCGGAATGAAATGAGCCATTTTGGGTTAGTCTATCCACAATAACCCATATAGAATCATATCCTTTCGAGGTGCGAGGCAATCCTGTAATGAAATCCATACCAATCTCTTCCCACTTCTGCTCGGGTATCTTTAGTGGATGCAATAGTCCAGCTAGCCTCTGGTGTTCAGCCTTAACTCTTCGACACACATCGCACATAGCCACATGTCCAGCCACATCTCTCTTCAATCCATACCGCCAATACTTCTGCTTCAAATCCTAATACATCTTAGTGCTACCAGGGTGAATAGAATAATCCAAGTCATGGGCCTCCTTTTTAATAGTTTCACGAAGGCTTTCAATATCAGGAACACATATCCTGTCCTTAATCCCTATGGTGCCTTGCTCATCTTCCGTAAATTACGGACCTCGACCTTCAGTAATCAGATTCCTTAATCTCTTGTGTCTTAGCATCACCAATTTGTCCTTTGCGGATTTCTTGCTCTAAAGTAGATTCCACATCAATAATAACTCCTTCAGTGTGAGCAACTATCCCCAAGTTAAGTCTCCTGAAATCCTCAATAATCTCATCGGGTAGCTAGGCAACAATAGCTGAATGAACATGCTCCTTTCGACTCAAGGCATCTGCAACCAAATTTGCCTTGCCCGGGTGATAGTGAATCTCCAAATCATAATCATTAATAAGATCCAACCAACGACATTGCCTAAGGTTGAGATCCTTCTGAGTGAATATATACTTCAAACTCTTATGGTCCATGCATACTTGACACTTGGTTCCCACAATATAATGTCTCCAAATCTTAAGCGCATGCACAACAGCTGCCTGCTCTAAGTCATGAGTGGGGTAGTTCAACTCATGTTTCCGCGTAGGTGATCACATGTCCTTGCATGAGCACACATCCTAAGCCTTAGCCACATACATCACAATAAATATCGAATCCCTTCTATAGATCTAGCATAACCAACACTGGTGGCGACATCAATCTCTTCTTCAATTGATCAAAGCTGTCTTGGCACTTCTCATCCCACTTGAACTCTCTTCCCTTCTCCAGAAGCGAAGTCATGGGCTTAACAATCTTAGAAAATCCTTTAATAAATCTCCAATAATACCCTACAAGTCCCAAGAAACTCTGGACCTCAGTAACTATAGTGGGTATGCTCCACACCACTATCTCCTTGACTTTAGCAGGATCCACTGATATTCCTCCATTAGAAATGATATGTACAAGAAATGGCACCTCGCCAATCCAAAACTCGCATTTGCTATACTTGGCGTAGAGTTGATTATCCTTTAGCTTTTGTAGCACCAATCTCAGGTGTTCCTCATGATCACTATCACTCTTGGAATAAATAAAAATATCGTCGATGAAACCACGACGAATCTGTCCAGATCATGAACACCTTATTCTTCAGATCCATAAAATAGGCTGGTGCATTGGCTAATCCAAACGACATAACAGAGAACTCATATAATCCATATCGAGTCGAGAAAGCTGTCTTGGGAATATCCGATGGCCTAATCTTCATTTGATGATAACTCGATCCGAGATCAATTTTTGAGAATACCCTTGCACCTCTTATCCGATTAAATAAATCCTCAATGCGGGGTAATGGGTACTTTTTCTTCACGGTAACCTCATTAAGGGACCTATAATCCACACACATCCGCTGTGATCCATCCTTCTTCTGTACAAACAGAACCGACGCTCCACAAGGTGAAGAATTCGAACGAATGTACCCAGCCTCTTGTAACTCTATTAATTGCTTCTTAAGTTCCTTTAACTTTTCCACAGACATCTTGTATGGCCGTTTAGAAATAGGAGTAGTCCCAGGTAAGATATCAATGACAAACTCAACTTCCCTATCTGGTGGCATCCATGGTAACTCCTCTGGAAAGACATCCGGAAAAGCTCTAACCACACGGATGTTGTCACCAACAAACTTTCCATCTACTAAGAATGCCGCTAATCTGGTGGTGGTAGTTACTGCAATTTCAACTTCGAATCTTTCTCCTTTGAAACTGGTGAGTTCTATGGTTCCTTTAGCGCAGTGTATATACTGCCTTTGCCTTTCTTAACCATGACATACCAAGGATCAAATCTATACTGCTCTCTTCTAACAGTATAGGGGTAGTCCATCTGGGTTAGAAATATAGGGTAAGAAAGGAAGAATTGTAGATAAGGTGAGTAATTATGAGGAATGTTACTGCGGGGGATTTATTAGCTAAGTAGATTAGTGTGTTATCCACTAAAGCTAATACATTACCTTATGGTGGTGGTACATGCTAAGATGCCCGTCTATACTATTTCAATCAATCAAAGAAGCAAATCAGGCATTGATCATCAGAACAATTAACCAACATTTTTAATAGAGAAAATAATTTTAATTTCGTCTTAGGTTCCCTATCTCTGAAAAAGTTCATAGTTGTAGGATTCCAAAGTGTGAAATCCATCTTGTCTTGAAGTAGAAAAGATAAGAATAATCAGAGTAGAACAGTAGAAGGTGAGACAGGATCAAGATAAGTATAGAGAGAATCAGAGTAAGGTAAGTATAGAATGAATCAGAGTAAGATAAGTAGGTAAGGGTTTTGTCCATTTCTATCTAGGTTTTGTCCTACAGTCAGCATTTCCTCTGATACCACTTCTGTCACACCCGGCTTTAAGGAACAAAGCCAGGTGCATCTCATACATGCGCCAAGAAGACAACATATATAATAACAGAGTGTATAGAGATAAATGTCATAAAACATCAGAGTATTTATTACATAGCGGAAGACTTATTACAAAATAAAGTAATAAAGATAAAACGAACTAAGGATCGTTGGCGCCAATGTCGACTGAGAAACGCCACCTAGATCAGATCATACTCCTCGCCTTGTGGCTCCTCCTGAACCACCTGCTCTTCTCCTGTGGGGGGTGTGTGAGACAGCAAGGGTGAGCTCACACATGATCATAGCTCAACAAGTTGTGGGGAACCAATGGACATAAACTCACAAAGGTGTGAGTTCATGTGATGTGTAAGGCTAATCAATGATAGGGGTTAAAGCTGAGCATTGCTTTTAAGTAGTTGGTCAAAATTTTATTAGCAATTACTAAGTGTAAGTAAATATCAAACCATAAATAAAGTAATAGAACAAAATTAATAATAAACCCATGCAATGCAAATGACCAAATTGAATTTAAGTTCCATAATTTAAACATCAGAGAGTCCTGAGCTGCTCATGACCGCGAGCACGGCTAGTATACCGGTTTTACACTCTGCAGAGGTTGTACCCTTTACCCACAAGTCATGCTACCCATCTGCCAAGGGGTCGCGAATCCCATACACCTCTACCTAGGAAGCGCGGCAGGGCAACACTACGAGGCCTTTACAAAGTTCCACTAGCTTCCGACAACCCGCTACAGTTTATAGGAAGCTCCAATGCAGGGTTCTTGTCTGACCGCCATCGCAGCAAAATCAACCAAAGACCTCCCTACACTGACCACTCCCCTACTGCCCTTGCCCCTTTCGGGTAAGGTAGTCTTCCACTAGCTTTCCTAATTAGTCAGCCAAGGGCGTCCCATTAAACCCTTGTGGTGGCACGTGGTTCTCAAGTTAAGCTCTATGTTCCAATTAACATTAATGATCTCAACATGAACATAAATAGAATAACAAAAAGAATTGGAACATAGAGGTAATAAAAGATTATCCCAAAACCAGGTAAAGCATTAGCAAACTACCCAAGTGATTCAGGGGTAAACAAGGTAATGAGATAAACAATCTAGGGTGACCTATCGGGTCCCATCAAAATTAACCTATGCGTGAATAAGTGATATTAAAGAACATTATTGGGTAAAAAGTGGTCAAGGGCACAACTTGCCTTCAATGAGCTCCTGCTCAGCTACTTCAACCTGCTGCTCACCAGGATCCTCGGTCACGGGCTCTTCTACTCGCCACAATACAAACAAGCACAGTGCATATAGAGAAATTAACATTACACCAAACATATAAACAAAATATACAGTAATAATCTACATGTTAAAATAAAATTCTAGGAACAAGAATCATAATTTTTGGAGTTATAAATTTTAAGTTATGGATTTTCAAAGGTTTTATGTGTTTAAAGTGGGATTAAGTGAGGAATTAAATTTCTTACTGTTTTCATGACCAAACAGAGGCACTAAATGATAGATAATACAATTACAAAATTTCAGGAACTGGAATGGAGTGATTTGGAGTTAGTATGAATTTTCTATGAATTATTGAAGTTCTAGCATATATTTTTGTATTAAAAACCTATTTTCCAATTCAATTATTCCATTTTAAACAGCTCTGGACTGAGCCTCATTTTCTGGAAAACGCAGGGGTCTGCTCGCTAAATTCCCACAGACTCAGCCAACCACCTGGATGGAGTGCGGGTTGATTCGTGTAAAGTGCGGGGTCTCTTTAACAAAAATGCACGGCGAAGGGGTATGGAGTATTCAGATCCGTCCGATCTAAAACGGACCGCCCAGATCAGATCATTCCACGTAATGAACCAGTGCCATCTACGGGCCGTTGGATCAAGATCCGAGGGCCCAAATTCATTTCTACATGAGCTAATCTCGGCCGCGCACGAGCAGATCAACGGCCTACGGTGCTTTTTCCCCAGATCTAATCCCGACCATGCACAATTGATCCAACGGTCAGCGACACTGTCTTCTCTCACCCGAGCACACGCACGGCGGCGCGCACAGCCCACGGCGGATCCCCATCTGCGCACGGCCACCCACCGGACCACCCGAGCTCCAAAACCAAATTGAATCACAGCAACGCGAACCTAGGCGCATGGCGAAACAGAGAACTGAGCATTACCGAGGGTTGGGTGGTGGAGCGAAGTTGTCCTCGACATCAGGCGGGTTCACAGCGGCGCTTAATCTACGGCGAGCGATTCCCACGCCGTTGACCCACAATCGCACCCGGAAAAACCACGGACGGTTTCCAGATGCGCAGGCGACATCACTCAATCCCCTCCTGGTCCGATTCCAAGGCCCCAGTGAAGATGAGGATGTGGGGCAACTCCGGCGGCCTGACTCTTTCTCTCACCCTTTGTCTCTCTTCCACCTACCAGTGTGCGCGTGGACCTGGTAAAAAGGGAATAAGCGACGACGCTGGAGTGGCGCTTTATTCACCAGGAAGATGATCCTGCAAGGCCCCACCAGAACGCAACGTCCTGCGAGTCCTACGGCGGAGTTGGTGGCGGCTTCGATCTTGCTCACAGTCGCCAAAGGTGCGAGGAAGACGGCTGGTGCGTGGGCCCATGTGAACCAGTGACGGAGAAACAGCGCTCCACCCATGCGTGATACCTCGAACCGCAAATAGGTGGGTCCCACATGTCACTAGTGGACGCGGCACGGGAGCGAAGTTGGGCTGGCAGTGCGAGAAATGGCATTTGGGCCAGATTCTACTAACCAGCCCAACGCAAGTGATTTTCCTTTTAAATTTTTTTCTTTTCTATTTCCTATTTTTTTTATTTTTAAATCCCAAATTTGAATCCAAATATTTGTTGTGAATGTGTACTTTAGATTAAATATTCAAATCAATGATGCCAGTATGAAAAGGCACATTTATTTATATGTTTTTCTTCATGTTGTATATAGGGTTTTCCTTTCTTTCTCTTCTTTCCTTTTCTAATTTATTTCCAAATTCTAGATTTTAATTTAGGTTTAACCCTAATTCTCATCATTAATGTATTTTTTTATTACTGTTATTATTATTGTCAGATGCTCAAACAAGTAAACTCCAACATGATGTGCTAATTTCTTTATTTAATATAATTGCTGGTAGTCAAGGTGACCCCATGATTTGAATATGTAAAAATGAGAAAAATAACATAAGTGGTCAAATAACCTTTTTATATTTACCAATTCTTGTACATCCTATTCCTCCCACTATTTGGGTATTACACAATCCAAGCGCAAGAGCTCGAAAGAACACAAGCAAATCTCTCTCACTAATCACTAGGGCGTTGTGTGGAGTTTGGAGAGGATTTGATCACTTTGGTGTGTCTAGAATTGAATGCTAGAGCTCTTGTAAGTAGTTGAAGTGGGAAAACTTGGATGACTTGAATGTGGGGTGGTTGGGGTATTTATAGCCCCAACCACCAAACTAGCCGTTTGGGTGAAGGCTGTCTGTCGCATGGTGCACCGGACAGTCCGGTGCACACCGGACATGTCCGGTGCGCCAGCCACGTCACCCGAACGTTAGGGTTCCGACCGTTGGAGCTCTGACGCTGGGCCCGCCTGGATGACCGGTGGCGCACCGGACATGAACTGTAGGATGTCCGCTGCGCCAGCATGGGCGTGCCTGACCTCTGCGCGCGCTGGCGCGCATTTAATGCGCTGCAGGTAGCCGTTGGCGCCTGAAGTAGTTGTTGCCCCGCTGTTACACCGGACAGTCCGGTGTACACCGGACATGTCCGGTGAATTTTAGCGAAGCAGCCGTTGCGAATTTCCGAGACTGGCGAGTTCGGAGCCGCGTCCTCTTGGAGCACCGGACACTGTCCGGTGTACACCGGACAGTCCGGTGAATTATAGCGCGCCGGCTCCGAGAATTCACGAAGGTGAAGAGTTTGAAGTCGATCTTCCCTGGTGCACCGGACACTGTCCGGTGGCACACCGGACAGTCCGGTGCCCCCGACCAGGGTGTCTTCGGTTGTTCCTTCACTCCTTTGTTTGAACCCTTTTTCTTGGTCTTTTTATTGGCGTATGGTGAACCTTTGTACCTGTAGAACTTATAAACTTGGGCAAACTAGTTAGTCCAATTATTTGTGTTGGACAATTCAACCACCAAAATTAGTATAGGAAATAGGTGTAAGCCTAATTCCCTTTCAATAGTACTCTATGCTGACTCATCAGTAAATACCTTTGTCTAGATCTATGAATGTCGGGCGATAGTGGGGACATAGAATAAATACATATGCTCTAATATCGGGGCTCCTGAACAAAAAAAGAGATGCAATGCGCGATGCAATGACCCGATTAGATAGATGTCTAAACGCATACAAATCACACATTTAGCTGGAGAATAAGGGTTACAATCAAATCCACTTCAATCGACCGAAATGCTTCAAAAAATCGACGGCAACCTCGGTGTATTTCAATTTTGGATTACCTGGAACTTCTTGACTCGGGCTCCAATGCTGGGAGATTGAAGGATGTAAGCTGGAATGGAACGGCGCTGGATTGGAGCGGCGGTGGATTGGCGCTGCGCTGGATTGGAGGCGCGGAAATCGCCTGGCGAGTCGTCTCCAACGAAAGGAGAGTCTGCGCGGCTGGGGTTTTCTTCCTGCCGGCGCTGGTCTGCCTCCGTTGATTGCGCGAAACGGTTTTAGAAACAGGAAACGTGGGAGAGGTGGCTGGCTGACGGAGGAAACGGTGTAACGGCGCCATGACTGGTACCTGTTGACCCGGTGTGGTTCAACCAAAATGCCCATATTGACTAGCCTGGGCTTCCTCTATTATTGGAAGCCCAGAGCTCTTAATATATATATATATATATATATATATATATATATATATATATATATATATAGGAATGTTTAGATCCTTTTCTAAGCGTTTTCCAACATTAATCTACGTAGATAGATAAACACGTATGGAAAAAGAGCTAAACACGCGGATCATTTGCGTCTAGTGACAGACTGTCCAACCTCTTTAGGTGGCACATATGGTGCTGGTGCTCAACCAATGTGAACAATGTGCAACTTGGTTAATCAGCCACACAAATTTCATTTGGTTGGTGCACTTATTCACAAGAGACCATTGCATTGCCCAACAACAATAACAACTGCAATCATTTAGATCCCTAGTTGACCTTGACGGACAACCACGACTATTGTAACTAACCAGTTAACAATGACAGCTGAAATCGTTTAGTCCTCAATAAGCATGTGGCAGCTAGCGAACGCCACCGCTGGTGCGTGACGAGCATGGACTCAGGACTCTGACTCAAAGCGAGGCAGCAAACTGCTCGGCAAGTACATCCATGTCGCTATGCTATTGCTACGCTAGTGTCCGAGTGATATAGGCGTGGCCGTTTTTAATCCTTGTGCTTGGCATCTTTCAAGACGATCCACCCAAATTCGCAGCGGCCGGACGCTACCGTGCCGTCAACACATGCTTCGGTGTCCTGTCACTAGTCATCTCGAGGTAGGCTGTCTAGTCCGTTTGGATAAGGGCTGCGTTCTAGTACGTGTTAGGGCTGCTTTGCTGATCAGTAAAATAGAGAAGATTTAGGACTGATTTAGTGACTATAAACAACGAGTAGATCCATAAGAGAAGAATCAACTTTCTATTCAAATTTAAATAGCAAGAGAATTTCTTCTCTATAGATACCCTCGTGATCCATGGTCACCAACAAGGGGATCACGGTAGATTAGACAGGATTAGGGGAAATGAACTAATTTTCTCTATAATCCTCTCTAATCCCACCAGTCACCAAATCAGCCCTTATAGGGGAGCAATTCACTTCATAATTAGGCTATGTTTGGATCATTTAGAACTTGTTCGTTTTTATGATCCATGTATATTAGGTGGATTGAGTCGGATTAAATCCATAGTAAGTCAAAATCTATTCCAATCCCATCTAATACACTCCAATCCACATGGAACATCAATAACCGAGCAAACCTAGTATTCACCCCAATACACATGGGTTGAGGGAGATTAAGTTGTAAATTAGTATTCATCACAATATTTAGTATTCACCCCAAAAATGATCCAAACATAGCCTAATTATATATTGTGATGAATAATAGAGCATCTAAATAAGTACTTAAGGGCTAGTTTGAGAATTTTATTTTTTTAAAGTGTTTCATATTTTCTTAAGAGAAAATAAAAATCCCTTGAAAAATAAGTTCCAAACGAAAACGTTATATTCTGTCGATACCTCTTTAAAATTAAGTTTCAGTTCTACTTTTTTTTTTGTACAATGTAAAGTGAGTTCAAGACTGACAAGACGTATGAATTTGGATGCGGTGTATATATTTTATTTACTTTTCTATGAACAATGTAAACCAAATAATTAATACTAATAAAAAACTACTAGGTTAATTTGATTTAAGGAAAGCGAAGATTTTGAATAAATCACCGCGAGGTTGAATCTATAAGAAAAAAAAATGAAAGTACACTGAATTTTCTTTTTAAAGTCATTCTCTACTATCTCTAGTCTAGTCTGGATAAAGAAACGCACTGGCAAGGAGCGGAAAGAGCAAGCGGAGGGCCCGAGGAGCGAGGAGGCCTCCAACTCCAAAAAAAATATTAAAAACGCCGTGGAGAGTTGCACAGGCACAGCCGCAAGCGAACAAGCCAGGCAGCCAGCATAGAAGGAGCAGAGCGGCCATCCACTGACCACTGCCGTCCTGTTCCGCCCCCAGACTCCAGAAACGCACGGGCGCGTGCGCGCCCGCGGAGCAGACCAGAGCTGATCGACTGACTGTCTGACTGAGACCGCGGCCGGCCGTGATCCGCCCGCTCCATGGCGCGCTCCAAGAACGGCTGCCTTAAGATCCTCGTCTGCGCCGGCTCCGGCTCCGATCCCTCCGCCGGCTCCGACGCCGACGCCGACGCCGCCGACCACCCCGACGAGGTCAGCGCTGCTGCGTGCCTGCCTCCCTTGCGCCGCGGAATGCGGCGTCTCCTGCTCTCTCTTATTACTCTCTTACTCTCTTCCTTTCCGAGCGGCGTCTTTTGTACAGCGCCGAAAGTTGCTTCCTTTTTCGGGCTGCCGTGCTTGCTCCGTTAGATCTCTGCCAAATGCGTGGGGGGTCCAGGAGCAGGGTGTGTGCGATCTTTGGTAGATCTGGGTTTAATTCGAACTGAGGAGCTGGAATCAAGTTGCGAACTCGGAGATTCCTCACTGGTTCAGCTCGCTCACTGCGTGGGCTTTGGATTTTACTTTCGGATTTGTTTGCGATGTTGACAGGTTGACGATTATTCGCCATTTCGTGAGCATGGACACGGCTCTTCACCTGGAAATTTTCGTTCATTCTGGATTGAAACTAAAGACCAAAAAAAACTTTGTTTTATTCTTTTGCTGGTTGTCCGTAGCTGCAGGCAGTGCCATATCTTGTGTAGCTTATGGTGCCGTTTTCTGTCATCTTGATCCCATGCAGCACAGCAAGGAGGGATCTGATGCTCCTGTTTTTGTTTGGTCCGTGAAGTGCTCTCGCTGCTATGCAAGTGCTTTCACTGTGTCAACCTTGTCTGCCTTTCTATTCGTTGGGCTTTGTTGTTTCCAGCCTTGTCCCTTCCTGATTTGACAATATTGTTTTGGTGATGGGCTAGTGGCGACTGGCCACTATATCCGCTACTAGGCCTAGAAGATAGGGAGGTGTTATCTGGAGCAAATCTTCTTGCACAGATAACAAAAGTACTGAGTAAAATTACCATTTAGGTTGGTGGATTCTTTTATGCGCAACATGAAATTCAACATGTGATAGAACGGATTATTGATTTTTGACAGGTGAATTAGGGGTGCTTGGCACATTTAAATTCACAAAAGTACACAAAGCTTATTACTCCCTCCATTCGTTAGTCCGTTAGCACAAATTTGAACTACTCGGTGACAAATAAAGAGAAACGGAGGTAGTACAATTTAATGGGCACATCAGTGTTAATAATAAATCAGTGTTAAAAATAAATCAAATTTATGGTCATCCCCGACTATCAGTACATGCAAACTTTTACGTGGTGCACTTTGTTACTAAGCATTGCCTAAATTAGTTCAATGTTTTTTTCCACACAAAGTAATGCACCATTTTCTATGAAATGGATCAGTGTATACACCTCGACTACCTAGATTTGGATAAGAAAAAAGAAACAATGTAATGGTTAATATAATAATACATAAATATTAGATAAATTAATACCTTCCCTTTTTGCAATCAATTCTCTACTTTTCCTTTTGTATGTGTGGAAAGTAACAGAAGTTTTTTTAATTTCTGTTCCTCGTATCAATCACTGAACTTCATGCTGATGTGCATGTTTGCTGTTTTCAGAACAAAGCCATATCAGATAAAAGCAGATGGAGCTTTCGTAGGAGATCTACAAGGCATCGAGTTTTGAAGAACTCTGATATCTCAGAACCTGAAACTGTTAGTTCCAGCAAAGCGAAGGCTGACATTGCACCAAACAACAATGTTTATACTTCAACATATTCTTTTGCCTCGGAGAAGCCTCTGCAACATAACAAGCCAAATGAAAATGTTCTGCATCAAGAGAAACCAGAGGAAATGCCTTTGCATCAAGATAGCTCCGAAAAGCTGATGGAGAAGCCAATTGAAAAGCATATTGACAAACTTATGGAAGAACCAGCTGACCAGATAATTGAAAAATCAATTGAACTACCTACTCAAAAGATAACTGAAACACCAACTGATGAGCCAGCTGAAAAAATAAATGAAGCACCAACTGGAGAACCAGCTGAAAAAATAAATGAAGCACCAACTGGAGAACCAGCTGAAAAAATAATAGAGACGACATCTGAAAATACAGAAGAAGGGACAATAAAAAATGCAACCGAAGAGACACCTGAAATGGCAGTTGAGGAACTAATTGAAGAGCCTGAAGAAACTATTTATGTTTCATCAACTGGGCTAAAGCAGGGGGAAAACACCTCACTTGTTGAAGGAAGCAGTGCAGACCATGAGGAAGATCATTTGGAGTGTGCAGCTACTAATCTTCAGCCTGGCAATGACACTTGCCTTGTAAGTTCTAATTATTGTTTTTTAGCATTATGCTTAGATGATCCTCGTCCAATGTATTAATTATTTATATGGTATCAATGTAAAAAACATTAAGAATTATCCATTTGCATGACTACAGGAAAGGGAAGAGGTACTGAACCAGAAGGATCTGGTGAAACTGCAAGCTGTTATACGTGGACATCTAGTTAGAAAGCAGGCTTTAGAATCTTTACAGTGTTTGCTTGCGATTATTAAAATTCAAGGGTTAATCAGGGCTCGTCAAGCACAACAGTCACTAGGATTGATTCAGGTGAATGATGGATTTCTTTTTAAGGCATTATCATTTATGAAAAATTTAGCATCGGCTGCATTGGAATTAGATTATGATTTATGAATGTACATTATGCGACCAGTGGCCAGTGCTACTGAACAGAAATGCCATTTTAGGGCTTGTTCGTTTTGCTCTCAATCCATGTGGATTGGGTGGGATTGAGTGAGTTTAAAACCAAATAAGTTAAAACCTTTCATATTTTTTCCAATCTCATCCAATCCTCATGCGATAGGAATAAAACGAACAGGGCCTTACCAGGGCCAACCATATCTTGTGCCATGTATTGATATGAATTATATCTTTGTGTTGAGGTTGTTTTCCAAGCCAGCTGAGTAGCGCTTAGCAACATTAGGCCTTATTTGTTTGTGTCGGATTGCAACCGGAATTGTTCCAACTAATCAAAATTTATATAAATTAGAGAAGCAATCCGGTTAGGAATCGTTCCGACCCACCAATCCGGCACAAACGAACAAGGCCTTAGTAAGATCTAAGTTGTGTGCAGTTTTTCCTAGTTGTTTTAGCTAGCATCCTGGAAGCTGTTAATCTATTATGAGTAAAAAGGGCGTACCCAGTGCCGTAGGCTTCCGCACTGTGCAGGGTCAGGGGAAGAGTATCTTTAAGCGCCAAGCCTTACCCGCATAATATGCAGAGGCTGGGGCTCGAACCCGGGACCTTCCGGTTACAGACGGTAGGCTCTACTGTTGCACCAGGCCCGCCCTTCTGTTAATCTATTACGAGTATTCAGAGTTTTTGTTTTCATTCAACATGCTACATCTGTTGCTTATCTGTTATCTGTTTGGCTGTTGACCTGCTGTGGAATCCAGTCCCATTGCATAAGCTATCATCTTCTGCATCAAACATGTAAAAGGTTTGACATGGTTTGTGTTAGAGTGCTGATTGTAGCACCCCTAAACATTCTTGAGAGTTGCAACAAAGTTCTGCTCCTTAGTTCTGTGAGCTCACATGTTTCCCCAATGCAGGAGACTATTGTTCATTCTTCAGGTGAGAAATTGCTTCGCAATGGATTTGCTCTCAAGGTAAGACATGAGTATCCACATTCCAAAAGTCTAAAAATATCCATCTTTTTTTTCTGTAGTTTGGATTTTTTTCATATTCACATTGCATATCTTGTATCAGCTCATGGACAACACGTCGACGTCAAAATCCATTTGCATAAAATGTGATCCTTCAGAATCTGATGTTACATGGGAATGGATGGAGAGGTGGACAACCTTAATTCCACCAATCACTGTGGTGCACGTGCCAGAGCATAAAGAAAATAGTGAGTTGACGGGTGAAACTGTGACCGAACAAGTGACTGAACATGCTCAGTGTGATGAAGACATTGTTGCTTTGGACTCAGACATATGTTTCCCCAAGTTGGTGGCTGATGACGTGAAAGAAACAGTAGAGACATCTGAATCTAGTACCTTGGAGGCTCCAGTGAGTGTTCCAGATGAAACCCCAAAGATGGAAATGAAACATGATACTGAATCAGAGTTGATCGAAACTACTAATGTTGACGCTGAGCAAGTAACTGACCAAAAGGCTGAAAATGATGTGGACAAGGCTTTTATGTCCTTGAATCAACAATATACCCAAGCAGATGCATCGAGGGATCCCTGTCCACTTCCTGAAAAATTTGAATCATCCAATGAGGACAGTGGCGATGCGTACAATTCTGGGCAAACACTGGAGATGGAAGGTAAAAGGTTTGTGGTGAGAAAGTCATGCAATCCAGCATTTGCTGCTGCACAATTGAAATTTGAAGAGCTGAGTACAAATTCGACAGTCAGCAGGTCCAGCAGCTTGTCCCATCTGGATGGGGTGGGCAAGTCAAGGGTTCACGCTCCTAGTTCGCAAGAAGATTGGTCCTCAAAGCAAGATGGCACAGGCATGCCAGATAGATCCGTTGGTCATGATACTAAAATGATTATTGCTGCATCAGAATGTGGGACTGAGATATCAATTTCATCCACACTGGACTCACCAGATAGATCAGAAGGTGACGGTGGGGAGATCGTGTTGGAGATTGGAGCTCTGGAAAATAGAAACTATGTCACCAGCAAAGCTGATAATGACTTGAATACTGTCCATCATGAGGTAAAAATTGCTCCTGAAGTAGAAGCCCAGCCGCAGAAGCAAGTAGAACAGAACGGCCATGTTCCTGTCCTCGAAATAGAAGCCCAGCCACAAGATGAGCTTGTTCAGGAACCGCATGCTGAACCGGAAATGCCAGGTTTGCATGAACGATTGGAAAAACCTGTCGCATCTTACGCCACACCTGAAGGAACTCCAATGAGCCGAAGGACCATCACGGAATCTCAAGAAACACCGTCAAGTGAGGTCTCTGTTAATACTAAAAAGAGCAGGAGCAAAAAGCCCAAGCCCCATGCAAGCAAGAGGTCGCTGGCTAGTCCAGGCAGTGACTCAGTCGGCCGGAGCAGCACTGACAACTTCTCAAAGGAATCAAGGCGTCCCAGGAGAGAGAGCTCAAGCAAGGCTGCTAAACCCGACTACGCCGAACAAGAACCTCGCACGAGCAACAGCAACCCGTTGCCGAGCTACATGCAATTTACAGAATCTGCAAGAGCCAAGGCTTCGTCGTCCCCGAAGATGAGCCCAGATGTGCAGGACAGCAACCCAAGGAAAAGGCACTCGTTGCCCATGACCGACGGCAAGCACGACTCGTCGCCTCGCATGCAGCGATCGTCGTCGCAGGCTCAGCAAAACGTCAAGAGCAACGGGCCTGCTCCACACAGCGCGTCTGGTGAGTGCTTTATTCTCTTATATGAAATCATGCAGTATCCAGCTGCGTTTCGAGGCTCATTTTATCATCAAGACATCTAGTAATGAGCTCGTGACTGCTCTTTGAGTTCTCCTAACGGACCTTCCTGCGTGCAGACAGGAGGTGGCATATCTGATGGGTAGGCCGAGCAGCGTATTCGAATGTCTAGATGGATTTCTTGTCATGAACTCCTGCCTTCTCCGCACACTCCATCTAACTCGTCAAGTTTTTTATTTTTCCTTGATTCGTCGTTGGAATACTGAGTATAGTTGGAAGAAGGGCAGCTGCTGCCTCTTGATATTTGTAAATTTGTTGGTTGTGTACTTGTGTTATGTGACTGATGTGGTTTCATATGTCGCTTTGACTTGTCATGCAACATTGAAGAGTATATGGATTGGTCTGTTGTATTTGGCGACATTGAAGTTTTTTTTTGTGTGTGTATGGATATGGCTCTCGTTCCATTTCTCTCTGTATCTGCGGCCACGAATCTGGGTGCTGTTTGGTTCAAGAAATGTAACGCAAATAGTAATGGTAATGGTTTACGTTCGATTACTGACGGTAACAAATTTGAATAGGCTGGTATCAATTTTTAGTGTAGTATCCGATTACGGTTGGACTAAAACAAACATGATTTAACGTTATTCGTTACCCATTACGTTACAAATTTGTGAACCAAACGGCACCCAACTGTTTGCTGTGGGAGCGTATGCTCGTGTAGGCTGTGTGTTCACATGAGCACTTTAAATCTGTTGCGTTCGTAAGCAATCTAACGAGACCGATAATTTTCATTTACTCCTCACTTTTGCTCTAATGCCATGGTAAGTGAAAAGTTAGTGGCCTTGTTGGATTGCTCTGGATTGCTCACCAACGCACTAGATTTGAATTACTCATGGTGGACATGTTTGGAATAGCTTCATCGACTTAATATTTACCGAAAACACATTTACTGTATAAAATGTTAGTTAACCGGTTAGAGCTCAGCAACTGGTGCTCCATAGACCATTTTTGGTAAAGGTAGAAAAAAATAATAACCACTTATATAAATATATCG
This sequence comes from Zea luxurians, assembly GCA_029449295.1. Lineage (NCBI taxonomy): Eukaryota > Viridiplantae > Streptophyta > Magnoliopsida > Poales > Poaceae > Zea > Zea luxurians. The sequence continues at coordinate 134,548,460 of JAOPSE010000010.1, forward strand.
GTTCAATCTTTTCTTCCGCTTCTTCTTCCACTTTGCCTTGTTGACCGGCCCTGCACTCCACCAACCACATGATGCCTAGATCGGCCCGCCCTGCCTCTAGGAGTGGTATCGATCACGACAAATGTTCATTCACAATTTATTTAGTCACTTAAAAAATTTTAGATTAAAAATAATAAAAATATAGTTTAATTCTAATTCGATCCAATTCTTAAATTTTATGGTTTAAAATTTAGAGTCTATTAGCACTCATACCCACCCCAGCGGCCTTACCTTGGCCCATGGCCATTTTCTCTCTACACGCAAGCTCCTTTGAGAAGACATTTTTTCCTAGAGGGAAAACAAAAGCTAAGGCTAGCTCCAGCAGCATCCTGTTAAAGCTCCTGTCATCTAAATATAGAGGTTTGTCAGATCCTTTATCCCTCCAACAAGAGACTCTAAAAGGTCATTTAAAATTTAGAGGATGGCATGCATGCGCTATGTATAGAGGATGTAAGGTGGTGCTCTATACACTGTGCTGATTTCTATGCACGTGCTGACGAGCGGTAAAAAATAATATAGAATATCAAATCTGGTAACGCTGTTGATATAGAGGATGAAATTTAGGGGTTATTGCTGGAGATGAAGAAGATATAGAGTACAGAATCTTTTAGAGAGCGCTGTAAAGGATAGAGAATATTCTTTTAGGGGATGAAATTTAGGGGACGTTGCTGGAGACAGCCTTAGATGTGGAGTCTCAAAGGTAAAACGAGCAATTTCAACCAAGTACCCGCCATGTTAGGTCTCAACGGATTGTGCCATACTCTACTCTCGACGTCCCATACACACTTGACCGCCAGATAAAAGGTCTCCCCAACATTCTAGATATGCGGGTGATGAGTTCTCCAGCATCTTGTTACCTTAGATGCCCTATCAATGACAGATGCCGTCGAGATGCCTATAATCCTAACCTAGTAAAAATGTTGCACGAAAACACGTAGACTCACCAAGTTGGTGTCAAAAGGCGTGAGATTAGATTTCACGCTGAGTCGAGAGTAGGTACCCTTAAAACTGGATATGAACTATTGACAAATGTCTTTTTAAGACATGATGGAGGCCTCGACGAGGTTCATTCTTACCAGTACTGGGGATGGTAGTGTCGTAAATCTAAAGGAACTCGTTGGGATTGATAGTACCATTATACTTCTCTATCAAGTGATCTATATTTTTTACAAGCTAGAGCTCTCATAATCAGTTCCTATGTATTGTGCCCCGATTAGCAAAATAGAATAGGGACAATTACACCAGTGCCCCTGTTTTGGGGTGTAACTGCATATTTGTCTCTATTTATTTAGACTTCGTGTGTTTGCCCCTATTTTATCAAAACAAAATTGTTGTATGTCCCTACTTTTTAGTGTACTTAACGGTGTTAAGTCTAGATAAAAAGAAAAGGAACAATTGTGTGAGTGCCCCTGTTTTTAATGTAACTACAGCTTTACCCCCTATTTTTAGAGAGAGAGAGAGTATGATATTTTCCATTACAAAGAATAGGATTTGCAAAATTGTCAACAGACCCAAATTTTATAGACTCAAACATATCCATATTTCATAGGCTAAGTGGCAATTGTAACGAAAGAGACAACCTTTGTAATGGCAAAAATCCAAAATTCTCGTTTTTTGGACTTTGCATGTTTGCCCCTATTATATTGAGCATATAATACTCCATTATTATGTTTAATATGATATGGGTGTTATGATGTTAGTATGGTAGAAAGCATAGCAAAATTGCTGTTATTTTTATTTTTGAAAATAATATAATTTATTATAAAACAATTTAAATTGTTATAAAATAATCTAAATTGTTTGTCCCAATAGAATTACACTAATGTCATAATCTTTTCAACCATGACACTAACATGTGGGCCCATGTCATTAGTCATTATAGTTTCTACAATACTTGGATAAAATCACTATAGCCTGTTTGGGATAGATCTAGCTACATAGAATTTGGTGGAGTTGGTAAAGCAGGTCATTGTAAGTGCAATCAACCCTAATTGAGGGTTTTGGTGATTAAATGACAAAACAAATAGAGATTCTAACAAATTTGCTCCTAGCATGTACACAGTTATTCTACAGACAGGAGAAGCACAGATCTTATGAGTATAAAAAATGTTAAGCACAACGGATTTAAATTTTACATCATACGGCGTGCTCCAAGTGCTTGGAAACAACGACAGTATTCATTTTATAATTCTTGAGTTATAGGAATCGCCGTACAATTAAGAGGGATCCGAAATGGTTAAGTAAGTTATGCAATGAGCTAAGTTCAAATTCCTTCAAAATCATCTAAGAGAACACTTTTCTAGATCATGAATGCCCCTTGAGAAACCATTTTTACTCCCCACAAGAGTTCCACCTTTGTTCACTTCAAAATGTTCAAAACTTGCTTTTTAGCCTCTGAAACCGGTTCAACCGGACCTGAAACCGGTTCAACCGGTTTCTGGACTGTTTCTCTGCCACCACTACTCTGACCAGTCTGACAGTCAGAGCTGTCAGAAAAGTCGTGTGCTGACTTTTTTGAAAACCGGTTCAACCAGAATTTTTCCTGACCCAACCGGTTTTGAGTCCGGTCGAGTCTCCGGCTGAGTAGATCAGTGAACCGAGTTCTTCCCGGTGGAAACCGGTTCAACCGGTTTTTGGCTCTTTTCTCCCAACGGCTGCGAGCTTTTGGGGGATCCTTTAAATACCCCCCACACTCTCTCTCTTCATAACTTCTGCTCTCTCCACGATTTCTCAGCTGACCAAACTCCAAACAAGGGCATTCAATACACATCTCACACCCGAAATCGCATCTCCTTCAATCGCTTGAAGGATCCTTGGTGTGAGGTGAAGTCGATCTAACGTGCTGTCAATTTCATCTTGATTCTCCCATTCTCTTTGTTCTTGAGCTCATTGCAAACTTAACCTTGTGCGGATTTGTTACTCTTGGAGCCTTGTGTTTCTTGACGGTTAGAGGTTGCTTGGGAGTCTCCAAATTTGTGGACGACCCCAAGAAGTTTGTATTACCCGCTCCTTGAGCAAATTTGAGAAAAGATTGCCTTGACCTTGGTGGTCGGCTTGTGGAGGATTAGGGTTGGAAAAGACCCGGCCCTTTGTGGGCTCCTCAACGAGGAGTAGGACACCTTTGTGGTGGTTGCCGAACCTCGGGTTAAATCGTGTGTTCTTGTGCGTTCTTGTTAAGTGCCTTAAATTGTTGGTTGGTTCATATTCATCTATTTGAGTGGATTTTCTGTAGGGCAAGTAATTAGCAAAATCTTTCACTACTTCGTCATATTTGTTTAACCGATTATTTAATCTAAGTTGAGCAGGTTCAAACTTGTTCAGTTGTAAACAAAACCAACTGAACCGGTTTGCACCAGTGCAACTTTAATTTGACCTATCTCGAAGTTTTTAGTGAAAAAATTCAGGTGTAGCCTATTCACCCTCCCTCTAGGCTACTTTCAATTGGTATAAAAGCTTCATACCTCGTTTTGCGCTTAACCGCGTGAGGAAACGATCATGTCTACTCAACGGGACCATGTGGATCCTATCCTTGAGGAAATCCCTGTCACATCTTCCGGTGAGGAAGTGGACCCCAAGGTCCTCGACCTCGCCATGAAGATTGCCGAGAAGATGTTCCTCAAAATGAAAGAGGAAGATGCTAAGAAAAAGGCCAAAGAAGAAGAATCAAGAAGAAAGGCCGAAGAAGATAAAGGTAAGGGAAAATTTGAATACAATGATGACTTGGTAGATCTTTTGGTGTCAAAGGTGTTGAGCAAGGTAAGTATCACCACCAAAGGATCATCCACCAAAAGTAAAGGTAACGAATTCAGTAAAGTTCAATTTGATTACTCTAGAAATTTTATCCCCAACTTCTCATTCGCCCCACATGGAAAGTTACCAACTCTTAGTGAGTTGAACTATGACGAGTGGGCCGACAAAATGAAGTCGCATTTAATCGGTGTACATCCTAGTCTTTGGAAGATTGTCAATGTAGGTATGTATAAACCCGCCCAAGGAGAAGAGATGACTCCAGAAATGATGCAAGAGGTTCACCGCAATGCTCAAGCGGTGAGCATAATAAAAGGAAGTCTTTGTCCGGAAGAATACCGGAAAGTTCAAGGAAGAGAAGATGCCCGTGACATTTGGAATATTCTTAAAATGTCACATGAAGGAGACCCCAAAGCTAAGAGACATAGAATTGAAGCTTTGGAGAGTGAGCTTGCTAGATATGATTGGACTAAGGGTGAGTCACTTCAATTACTCTTTGATCGGTTAATGGTGTTAGTAAACAAAATAAGAGTGCTTGGAAGTGAAGATTGGAGTGACTCCAAGGTCACAAGACTATTCATGAGAGCATACAAAGAAAAGGACAAGAGTCTAGCAAGGATGATAAGGTACCGTGATGACTATGAGGAAATGACGCCTCATCAATTATTTGCAAAGATTCAACAACATGAATCCGAAGAAGCCCCAGTCAAGACAAGAGACTCTCATGCCTTGATATCAAATGAACAAGACACCCCCAAGAAAAACAAAGACCACAAGGCAAAGAAAGTGGTCGAGACATCAAGTGATGAAGATAGCTCAAGTGATGAAGACACAACTATGTTCATCAAAACATTCAAGAAATTTGTAAGGAAAAATGGTGTTGTGGAAAGAAAGAACCGAAAACTAATTGAAGCCACTAGAACCATGTTGGATGAGTACAAGACCCCTAACAACTTTTGGGCAGAGGCGGTCAACATCGCCTGTCATGCAATCAACCGCCTTTATCTTCACAAGATCTACAAGAAGACTGCCTACGAGCTTCTCACTGGTAACAAACCTAAAGTTGATTATTTTAGAGTATTTGGTTGTAAATGCTTTATTCTTAACAAGAAAGTCAAGAGCTCAAAGTTTGCTCCTAGAGTGGACGAGGGCTTCTTGCTTGGTTATGCATCAGATGCGCATGGATATCGTGTTTTCAACAATACCACCGGTCTTGTTGAAATAGCGATAGACGTGACATTTGATGAGTCTAATGGCTCGCAAGGGCATGTTTCTAATGACACTACAGGAAATGAAGAACCACCTTGTGAGGCCATAAAGAAGCTTGCAATAGGTGAAGTGAGACCTCAAGAAAAGGATGATGAGGAAGGAACTTTGTGGATGACCAATGAGGTTTTTGATGTGGGCGCAAAGGTGGTGGGTGACAAATCCTCCACCCAAGCAAGCCCATCAACCTCAAGTCATCTAAGTCTTGAAGAAAATCATCAACCCCAAAGGATGCCAACGGTGGTAGAAGATGAACATGAAAGTGTTGATGGTGAAGTGCCTCTTGATCAAGTGGATGATGAGGAGGAGCAAATTCAAAGACAACCATCAGTGCCCCATCCTCGAGTCCATCATACCATTCAAAGAGATCATCCGGTGGACAACATCCTGGGTAGCATCAGGAGAGGGGTAACAACTCGATCCTGTTTAGCAAATTTTTGTGAATTTTACTCGTTTGTTTCCTCTCTTGAGCCACTTAAGGTTGAAGAAGCGTTGGGTGATCCGGATTGGATAATTGCTATGCAAGAGGAGTTGAACAACTTCACCCAGAATGAAGTTTGGTCCTTGGTTCAAAGACCCAAGCAAAATGTGATTGGAACAAAATGGGTCTTTAGGAACAAACAAGATGAACAAGGCGTTGTTACAAGAAACAAAGCACGGTTGGTTGCCCAAGGCTACACTCAAGTGGAAGGACCTGATTTTGGTGAAACATATGCGCTGGTAGCAAGGTTAGAGTCTATTAGAATATTAATTGCCTATGTTACTAACCATGATTTCAAGTTATATCAAATGGACGTCAAGAGCGCATTTCTAAATGGACCACTACAAGAGAGGGTCTATGTGGAGCAACCACCGGGCTTTGAAGATCCAAGGAAGCCAAACCACGTCTATCTACTTCACAAGGCGCTCTACGGGCTTAAACAAGCCCCTAGAGCTTGGTATGATTGTTTTAAAGATTTTTTTAATTAAGAATGGATTTACAATAGGAAAAGCTGACTCTACATTATTTATTCGCAAAGTTGACAATGAGTTATTTGTGTGCCAAATATATGTCGATGACATTATATTTGGTAGTACTAATGAAAAAATTTGTGAAGAATTTAGCAAAGTAATGACAAACAGGTTTGAGATGTCTATGATGGGTGAGCTCAAATACTTCCTGGGATTCCAAGTCAAACAACTCAAGGAAGGTACCTTTCTATGCCAAACAAAATATACACAAGATATGCTCAAGAAGTTTGGCATGGAAAAGGCAAAACACGCCAAGACTCCAATGTCATCAAATGGACATCTCGACCTAAATGAAGAAGGTAAACCGGAAGATCAAAAGTTATATAGATCAATGATAGGGTCACTGCTTTACTTATGTGCATCTAGACCTGACATCATGTTAAGTGTTTGCATGTGTGCCCGTTTTCAAGCTAATCCTAAAGATTGCCATCTTGTTGCCGTTAAGAGAATCCTAAGATACTTAGTCCACACCCAAAACCTAGGATTATGGTATCCTAAAGGCTCCCTTTTCGATTTACTTGGCTACTCTAACTCAGATTATGCCGGTTGCAAAGTAGATCGGAAAAGCACTACTGGGACTTGCCAATTCCTTGGGCGGTCCTTAGTGTTATGGAGTTCCAAGAAACAAAATTGTGTTGCACTTTCCACTGCAGAAGCTGAGTACATAGCAGCTGGTGCATGTTGTGCACAGTTGTTATGGATGAAGCAAACCCTTAGAGATTTTGGTTGTGAGTTTAATAAGATTCCACTACTGTGTGACAATGAGAGTGCCATAAAATTTGCCAACAATCCTGTGCAACACTCTAGAACCAAACATATTGATATTAGACATCATTTCTTGAGAGACCATGAAGCCAAAGGAGATATTGAATTGTTTCATGTGAGCACCGAAAATCAACTAGCCGATATCTTCACCAAACCCCTTGATGAGACTAGGTTTTGCTTTCTTAGGAGTGAACTAAATATCTTGGATTCTTGAAACGTGTCATAAAACTAAAATTTGAATCATGATTGTTTAAAATTGCTTTGTGCACAAAATGACATGTGAAATCCTATTTTTATTGCCAAAGTTACCCATGTTTCAAATATTGATTGTAGTTAAAGCCTTACCGGGCAATATCTCAAAACAAGTTGAGTATATCGGCTAAGTAGGCCACTCAACCGGTTTTCCCCTGGTGGAAACCGGTTGAACCGGTATAAAAACCGCGTCCGCGCTGTCAGTCAGCGCCGTCAGTCTCGCAGACTGCGCTGTCAGTCTGGCAGGAATTCCATGCAGTCAGCATCTTTTTCTGCACGCTTTAACTGTTCACACTGCTGCAAAACCGGTTGAACCGGTTTTATAACCGGTTGAACCGGTTTTGGGTCTGCTGACTAGCCGCCACCTCTCCTTTTTCTCCTTCCCTTCCCTCTTTCACTCTTTACCCGTTCATTTCTTACAGCAACCGTCGCCTACACTTTCCCTCTCTCTCCCTCACACTCTCACCACACTCCAAAGCCCATTTGTGCCATCAAATCCTTGGGAGTTTGTTGGAGATTTGTTCCTCTCGGCTTCCTCCATCATCTCCCTCACTTTCGTTGGGATTTCTGTGGATCAATCTTCAGATCGAGGTATTACATTATTTCCTCTTGTTTTTACTCGATCTCACCCGTTCTTGATTATCTTGTGTATCGTTTCAAGGATACTTCTTAGTTTAGGTGATTTCAACACTTAAACTATCTTCTTTTGTCTCTAACATTGTTTGAGTTTAGTGGTTTGGTATTGTTCGTTGTAGTTGAACCGCTCGCATGAACGGTTGAAGTGCATGCTCAATATCATACGCGTCTTTACTCAAACGTGTTTGTTAAAAACCTTGAACATCGATCTCCTCGCTCACCATAGGTTCTACTTTTTATCTTAAGGATGGTGCGTCAGAGGAACCCATCAGTTGTTGAATCTGACTCCGATGATGATCAAGAAATTCCTAAAGAAACTCCCCCGCGTTCTAGATCCAAACGCGGGCGAGGATCCGGAAATGTAATGCAAGGTGGTGAGGCCTCCGGGTCTCATGGTGCTCGCGGTTGAACGGGCCAGAATCCCTCCGGCCGGTCTCGACCCGCGGCAAACCCTCAAGCATGGGAGCCCACCAATGATGATGATGGTGGCAAGGATGATGAAATTGACCTCCCCTCTGCCAACGCACCCATTCTCCGAGGGTTGGTTCTCCACTGGGCGGAGGCTCGTCGATCTGCAAATGAGCCTATCACAGATTTTACTGCCAGCGGAGGGTCCACTCTTCTCCAAGATCTCCGATTCCAAAACCCTACATTGCGTATTCGTGATGCTAGGATCGATGGTAATCGGTTCTGGACCCTTCATCATGTCGATTTTTATAACTCTGTGATTCTTCCCAAGAAGCATCAGCCTATTCTGTATCAGAGATACATCAACTGGGAAGGATGTGAAGCTATTGGAGATCCAGAGATGTCACAGGCTTTGAGGGCCTGTGAGAGGAATAAAATGAAGAATATTATGACATTCCAATATGATTGGAATGATGAGGTTATTGCTCAGTTCTACTCTACTCTTTAGATCAAGCTGGCCGATGAGGAAAGTCCCTATAACTTTTCTTATCTAAATTTCTATATCGAAGGCAGCTGGTACAAGGTGAGCTACCAGAGGTTTGCTCACATTCTTGGATTCTCTGATGAAGACATTTTTGGGGACAAGATTAAAATTCATGACTTTCGTCAACCCACCAGAGATGAAGCCCGGGATCTCCATATATCTGAGACTGGTAAATTTTGGGAGTCCACCAATCTGCATATGTTTTACAGATATATTAACTCTCTTAGCAGAATGACTCTCATTCCAAAAGGAGGTAACTGAAAGTCGCCTAGAGGGGGGTGAATAGGGTGAATCTGAAAATTACAAACTTAAGCACAACTACAAGCCGGGGTTAGCGTTAAAAATAGAAACGAGTCCGAGAGAGAGGGTGAAAATAAATCACAAGCAAACAAAGAGTGAGACACGGTGATTTGTTTTACCGAGGTTCGGTTCTTGCAAACCTACTCCCCGTTGAGGTGGTCACAAAGACCGGGTCTCTTTCAACCCTTTCCCTCTCTCAAACGGTCACTTAGACCGTGTGAGCTTCTATTCTCAATCAAACGGGAAACTAAGTCCCTGCAAGGACCACCACATAATTGGTGTCTCTTGCCTCGATTACAATTGAGTTGATCACAAGAAAGAATGAAGAAGAAAAGCAATCCAAGCGCAAGAGCTCAAATAAACACAAGTCACTCTCTCACTAGTCACTATTTGATTGGAATGTTCTTTGGACTTGGGAGAGAATTTGATCTCTTTGGTGTGTCTTGTATTGAATGCTATAGCTCTTGTAAGGTGTAGGAAGTGTCACACCCGGGTTTCGGGGCACCAAGACCCGGGCGCGAACAATCACCAGGTGTGCTGGGACCAAGTCTCACACATATGATGAATCATGGCACAGGATCGAATGTCACATCTTTACTATATAATAGGAGTTCTATACAAAATAAATAAATAATTACATCAAAAGGAGACAACGGTCCAGCAACCCAAAGTTGACTGGGAGACGACGACCTAGACCTCTCACGAACACATCGTAGCATCCTCCATGCGCATCATCCTGCGGTACCTGTTCTTGACCTGTGGGGGGGTTGTGAGACAGCAAGAGTGAGCTCACATACGTTCATAGCTCAACAAGTTGTGGGGAATAATGTGCATGAACTCACCAAAGGTGGGAGCTCACGTGAAGTGTAAGGCTTACTAAAGAGGATGGTTGAAGCTGAGCATTGCTTTTAAAGTTGGTCAAAATTTTATTAGCAATTACTAAGTATAAGTAAATACCAAACCCAATTAAGTAGTAGAACAAAAGTAACAACATTACCTGCGATGCAATGCATATGACAAATTGAATTTAGTTCCATAGATTAATCATGTGAGTGTCTGAGCTGCTCATGACCGTGAGCACGGCTAGTATACCAGTTTTACACTCTGTAGAGGTTGCGCATCTTTACCCACAAGTCATGTTACCCATCTACCAAGAGACGGCCAATCCCATACACCTCTACCGAGGAGGCGAGGCAGGGTAACACTACGAGGCCTTTACAAAGTTCCACTAGCTTCAGAAAACCCGCTACAGTTTATAGGAAGCTCCAATGCAGGAATCCCTCGCATGACCGCCATCGCAGCAAAATCATCCCAAGGGCCTCCCTACACTGACCACTCCTCTACTGCCCTTGCCCCTTTCGGGTAAGGTAGTCATCCACTAGCTTTCCTAATTAATCAGCCAAGGGCGTCCCATTAAACCCTTATGGTAGCACTGTTTTCCCGGGTGGTTCTCCATGTTCCAATTAACATAATGATCTTATCATGAACAATAATTAACAAAATGATAACAAAGTATAATCATGAATAAAATATATCTCTATACCCAAAACCACATAAAGCAATAGCAGGTACTACCCAAAGATTCAGTGGTGAACAAGGTATAAAGATAGTCAAACTGGGGTAACCTATTGGGTCCCATCAAAATTAACCTATGTAGATCATTATGATTAATCAGAACATGAGTGGGTAAAAAGAAGTGATCAAGGGCACAACTTTCCTGGGACTTGAGATTCCAGGTACCAACTTGCTGTTCAGGTGACACGTGTCCTCACTGCTAAACGTAGCAATATAGACAAACATGGTATAGGCAAAATTAACATCACACCAAACATAAGAATACATTGCATAATAATAATCTACGCGTCGCTACGAGATCATGGGCTCGAGAATCACTAAAATCGGAGTTACGGTCATCAAGTTATTATGTTTCGAAGATTTAAGTGTTGGGTACAAAAGAGATTGAGTACATAATTCTTATTTAGGTTTCTTTGGGAAATAAAGCTACCAAAGGATAGATAATATTATTATAGATCCAATGCAACTTGAATGAGTCAAAAAGGAATTAAGATGAATTAGTTATGAATTAAATAATTTTATGGAATTACTTTTATACTAAAAACTATTTTCTATATGAAATTATCCTATTTTATCTAGTTCAGGACTGCGGCCACTAATATCACAGAGTTCAGGGGCTATTTTATGAATTTCTAGGGCACATATATAAATACTTTACACAGGGCACGGACGGCGGGTTGTTTTGTCAATTTCTCAGGGTCTCTTTTGAAAGAAGCGCACGGCGAAGGGGTATTGGATGATCTGAGCCGCAGGATCACTCATCAAGCGCCCAGATTAGAAGTTGAATCGGTAGGTAACCAGGAGCATTGGATCAAGATCTGTTGGCCCCGAGTTAATGAAACCGGATCCACCGTTTATCTCGCGATCTATGGCTATGATCTAATGAGTCAAAGGGGTACCAGGCGATTTAATCGAAGCCGTCCACTGACTGATCCACGGCCAGGATGAACTATGGCCGAGACGTCGCCCTATAGCTAATCACGATCGCGCAATCCTGATCTAACGGCCAAAACTATCGCCACACCTCCACCCTTCATCGAGGATCCAACGACCCTGGGAGGCCTTCCACCTCACGACCACCAGAGCGGCGGAGATGGTGCGCCCACGGTGGAGGCCATGGCCGGACCTCGCCACCCATCGATCCTAAGCCCGAAACTCTGATCCTATGACTGCTATACATAAATGAGACATAGAAGAACTAGAGGATGGATGTCCTACCGGTACACACGCAGCACAGACCCCCGCCCATGGTGACCAGCGGCCACACGGTGGCAGGTTCGCCCCGACGAGCGATTCCGTCTTGCCCTGGCCGATGACTCCACACGGGATGGACCTGATCCGTCGCAGGAGGTCCAAGTGACATGTCCGCCCTCATGCCAAGCTCGAGACCGCGACGCCGGTGAAATCGTCCGCGCGGCGACACATCTACTCCCTCACAGGTCGCCTCTCTTTCTGGCGGCGTTCAGTTGCATTCGCGTGTGGCGGCAGGCGAGTTCTCTAGACAAGCCGCCAAGCCGGGACTGCACCACCCATTTTTATACCCGGCCATACAGAGTCCGTGCAGGAACTAGGCGACATTCTAGGCGGTGGATCGGCATTCTGTTGAGCGCCTAGCGAGGAAGAAGGAGAACCTGACGCTTGGGCCCCACTTGATCGGTGACCCAGTGCAGTGCGCGCACCACATGGGAGGCTGGCGGCCAAATTGGGCTGAGTGGGGTTTCAGCCCAATCACAGGGATGGGTGTTATTTTTCTTTTTTTATATATGTATCCTATTTCAATTCCAAATTCAACTCCGATTTCAGGTTTAAAATTAAAAAATAATTGCACAGTCAAAACTCCAATGCAACAATATTGTATTAATTTATTTATATTCCTATTTAGGCAAATGCTTTCAGATATAAAACTCATACACACTAAAATAAAGAATATGTATTTTAAGAAATATAATCTCTTGTTTACGAAATTCTTTAGAAAATAATTATAAATATATATATTTTAACAAGGGATTGCTAGAACCATATAGGGTACTTCTATTAAATCTTTATTAGAAACTATTTTTTTGTGTTTTAGGAGATGTTAGTTTCAAGAATAAGATAAATATCATTAAATGATATCATAATTCAAAAATCTTTGGAGAAATTTTCTTAGTTAAAAAATAGGATTTTGGGTGTTACAGGAAGTCTGAAAACTTGGATGCAATGAATGGTGGGTGGGTGGGGTATTTATAGCCCCAACCACCAAAGTAGCCGTTGGTGGAGGCTGCTGTCGACGGGCGCACCGGACAGTCCGGTGCGCCACCGGACACTGTCCGGTGCGCCAGCCACGACACCCGGCCGTTAGGGTTCGACCGTTGAAGTTCTGACTTGAGGGGCCACCGGACAGTCCGGTGGTGCACCGGACAGGTCCTGTAGACTGTCCGGTGCGCCTTCTGGCGCCTGCTCTGACATCTGCGTGCGCAGGCGCGCACTGTAGCGCATTTAATGCCTTCAGAAGACGACCGTTGGCGCGAAATAGCCGTTGCTCCGCTGGCACACCGGACAGTCCGGTGCTACACCGGACAGTCCGGTGCTACACCGGACAGTCTGGTGAGTTATAGAGGAGTGGCCTTCCAAATTCCCGAGACTGACAAGTTTGGAGTTGGATTCCCTGGTGCACCGGACACTGTCCGGTGGCACACCGGACAATCCGGTGCGCCAGACCAGGGCTGCCTTCGGTTTAACTTTGCTCCCTTTGTTTGAACCCTTTCTTTTGACTTGTATTGGTTTGTTGTGAACCTTTGGCACCTGTAGAACATATTTTATAGAGCAAACTAGTTAGTCCAATAATTTGTGTTGGGCAATTCAACCACCAAAATTCTTATAGAAAAGGTTTGACCCTATTTCCCTTTCAATCTCCCCCTTTTTGGTGATTGATGCCAACACAAACCAAAGCAAATATAAAAGTGCAGAATTGAACTAGTTTGCATAATGTAAGTGCAAAGGTTGCTTGGAGTTGAAACCAATATACTTATCTCAATAGATGTGCATGGATGGTTTTCTTCTTTATTAAAATTTTGGACCACATTTGCACCACGGGTTTTGTTTTGCAAATTCTTTGTAAAATTCTTTTCAAAAACCTTTTGCAAATAGCCAAAGGTACATGAATAAGATTGAAGAAAGCATTTTCAAGATTTGAAATTTTCTCCCCCTGTCTCAAATGCTTTTCCTTTGACTAAAACAAAACTCCCCCTAAATAAATTTCTCCTCTTAGTGTTCAAGAGGGTTTTGCAATTTTCGAAGATACTGCTCTCTCCCCCTTTCGAACACAATAAGATATCAATTTAAAAAAACTTTATTTTTTAAAATTAGGTGGTGGTGCGGTCCTTTTGCTTTGGGCTCATATTTTCTCCCCCTTTGTCATGAATCGCCAAAAACGGATACTTGTGAGTGGAATATAAGCCCTTTGTTGAAACTTTCTCCCCCTTTGGCAATCACAAACAATATGAGTGAAGATTATACCAAAGTGGAGAATGATGCAGAGTACCGGCAAATATAATTGGAGTTGAGTGGAAGCGCCTTCTTTGCCGAATACTTCATTTCCCTTTCAATATCTATGACTAAGCATAAGGTGATACTTAAAAACACATTAGTTATAGACATAAAAGAGATATGATCAAAAGTATATAGAAGAGATATGTGTGCAAGAATCAATCAAAATTCTTAGAATCAAGAATATTTAGCTCATTCCTAAGTTTGGTAAAGGATTGCTCATCTAAAGGCTTGGTAAAGATATTGGCCAATTGATCTTTGGTGTTTATATAGGCTATCTTGATATCCCCCTTTTGTTGGTGATCTCTCAGAAAGTGATACCGAATGGCTATGTGCTTAGTGCGGCTGTGTTCAACGGGATTATCCGCCATACGGATTGCACTCTCATTGTCACATAGGAGAGGGACTTTGCTAAATTTATAGCCATAGTCTCTAAGGGGTTGCCTCATCCAAAGCAATTGCGCGCAACAATGGCCTGCGGCAATGTACTCGACTTCGGCGGTAGAAAGAGCTACTGAGTTTTGTTTCTTTGAAGCCCAAGACACCAGGGATCTTTCCAGAAACTGAAAAGTCCCTGATGTGCTCTTCCTATTATCTTACACCCTGCCCAATCAACATCGGAATATCCTAATAAATCAAATGAGGATCCCTTGGGGTACCAAAGACCAAACTTAGGTGTTTGAACTAAATATCTCAAGATTCGCTTCACGGCCCTAAGGTGAACTTCCTTAGGGTCGGCTTGAACCTTGCACACATGCATACGAAAAGCATAATGTCCGGTCGAGATGCACATAAATAGAGTAAAGAACCTATCATTGATCGGTATACCTTTTGATCTACGAATTTACCTCCCGTGTCGAGGTCGAGATGCCCATTGGTTCCCATGGGTGTCTTGATGGGCTTGGCATCCTTCATTCCAAACTTGGTAAGAATATCTTGAATGTACTTCGTTTGGCTAATGAAGGTGTCCTCTTGGAGTTGCTTCACTTGAAATCCTAGAAAATACTTCAACTCCCCCATCATAGACATCTCGAATTTTTGAATCATGATCCTACTAAATTCTTCACAAATAGATTTGTTAGTAGACCCAAATATGATATCATCAACATAAACTTGGCACACAAACAAATTATTTTCAATGGTTTTAGTGAATAAAGTAGGATCGGCCTTTCCGACTTTGAAGCCATTAGTGATAAGAAAATCTCTTAGGCATTCATACCATGCTCTTGGGGCTTGCTTGAGCCCATAAAGCGCCTTGGAGAGTTTATAAACATGGTTAGGATACTCACTATCTTCAAAGCCAGGAGGTTGCTCAACATATACCTCTTCCTTGATAGGTCCGTTGAGTAAGGCACTCTTCACGTCCATTTGGTAGAGCTTAAAGTCATGGTGAGTAGCATAGGCAAGTAATATTCGAATTGACTCAAGCCTAGCTACGGGTGCATAGTTTTCACCGAAATCCAAACCTTCGACTTGTGAATACCCCTTGGCCACAAGTCGTGCCTTGTTCCTTGTCACCACACCATGCTCATCTTGTTTGTTGCGGAAGACCCACTTGGTTCCTACAACATTTTGGTTAGGACGTGGAACTAAATGCCATACCTCATTCCTTTTGAAATTGTTGAGCTCCTCTTGCATCGCCAGCACCCAATCCGGATCTTGAAGGGCTTCCTCTACCCTGTGTGGCTCAATAGAGGAAACAAACGAGTAGTGTTCACAAAAATGAGCAACGCGAGATCGAGTTGTTACCCCCTTATGAATATCTCCTAGGATGGTGTTCACGGGGTGATCTCGTTGAATTGCTTAGTGGACTCTTGGGTGTGGCAGCCTTGGATTTTGTTCATCCTCCTTGTCTTGATCATTTGCATCTCCCCCTTGATCCTTGTCCTCCTCTTGAGGTGGCTCATCTTCTTGATCTTCTCCTTCATCATCTTGAGCCTCATCCTCATCTTGTGTTGGTGGAGATGCTTGCATGGAGGAGGATGGATGATCTTGTGCTTGTGGAGGCTCTTCAAGTTCCTTAGGACACACATTGTCACACCCGGTTTTTAGAAGGCAAACCGAATGCGAACCATGTACGTGCCAGGATCAGTTATTCACGTACACAGCAGTTACATAATATGGACATCATCACACAGTGCTCAAAATAGTATTAAAAGGGAAATAATAGTCGATTACATCATACGTCTGAGACGTCCATATAGTTCTTACAATAAATCAAAGTGCGGAAAAGAAACGTAGATAACGCGGCCTTCACAGGCAGCCGACTGGGGGTTGCCGCTAACCCACACCTAGAACTCGTCGTAGTCTTGGAACTCCTGGAAGTCTCCTTCCACAGCTTCATCTTCTCCTGAGCAGTGGTTGCAATGATGACAACCTGGGGGGGGATTGGTGTGTAGAGCAAGGGTGAGTACACATCAACATACTCAGCAAGCATCCCGTTTGGCTGTAGTGTACTAGCTTTATGTGGGGATAAGTCAAGCAGTTGCTTTTAGTTGGTCAGGTTATTACTTACTAGTAGAGAGCCAGGTTTTAACATTAACCCAAGTTATTAGCCCAATGTATCCTTTCCAAACGGAAAGAATGCCACTTACCATTACCATAATCATAATCAGAACCATCAATCTCATTGCCACCTGTACCAAAGTATCTCTGATCAAGTATCACTAATCTCTGGAGCTCCCTTGGCCGCTCATAACCGCGAGCACGGCTGATATATCAGTTTCATAACACTCTGCAGAGGTTGCACACTTTACCCACAAGCCGTGATTCCCTCTCTAGCCCGGGCTTGCAAGACCCTTATTCACTCCCAAGGTGAATGGCTAGGTGAAAGTCGCCTAGAGGGGGGGGGTGAATAGGCGGAACCTGAAAATTAAAACTTTATCCCCCAACTAGATCCCTTGATTAGTGGTTAGAACAAGATATACAAATATAGAAGTATACAAACTAAGATCTTGCTTGAAAGGAGTATTGCTAAATAATGCGGAAGTGATAAATCAATACAATTGATAAGTTATAGAATAACAAAGCAAGAAGCCTTAGATGAGAAGAGCACTAGGTCAAGTTCTTTCTTGCAATGTGTTGCTTTACTAAATGGGAATTTAACTTGAAGCAACACCAAATGATGTTAGCAAAAGAAGGTGCAAGAAAACTTAGAGCAAGGGAAAACAAACAAATCACAAGCAATAAACACAATGGACACGGGTGATTTGTTTTACCGAGGTTCGGCCCTCGAAGGCCTAGTCCCCGTTGAGGAGTCCACTTAAGGACGGGTCTTTTTCAACCCTTTCCCTCTCTCCCCCGATCACACAAGGATCGGAGAGCTCTTCTTCTTCTCAAGGATCACTCTCGATCCCACAAGGATCACCACAATCTTTGGTGTCTCTTGCTAGCTTTTACAAGCCTCCAAAACTTTGGAGGAAGTTCGAATGGGAGTCAAAACTCCACGCGCAAACGAACACAAAGATGAAGCACACACTATCTCTCAATGATTCTCACAAGGCACTAGTGCTAAACTCAAATGAGTAGCTCTCTTTTGCTTGCTCTCTCTTTTGTGGCACTTGTGTTGGTTGTAGTGGTCTAAATCTTGTGTATAGGATGGATCAATGAATATATGTGGTTGGGAGGGCTTGAGTATGTCAACTAAATGACTTGGAATGTTGCTTGGGCTCCCACACCTTGAAGTGGCCGGTTGGGGTGGTATTTATAGCCACCAAACAAAAACTAGCCGTTGGTGAAGGCTGTCTGTTCGATGGTGCACCGGACAGTCCGGTGCACACCGGACATGTCCGGTGCGACAGCCACGTCACCAAATAGCCGTTGGAGTTGGAGCTGGTCGACCGTTGGAGGCTTTGTCCTCATGTGGCACCGGACAGTCCGGTGCACACCGGACAGTCCGCTGACTTTCTGATCCTCTGCTCTGACTCTGCCGCGTGTACTGTTTACTGTCAGAGTCGACCGTTGGCGCCGAAGTAGCCGTTGCTCCGCAGTTACACCGGACAGTCCGGTGCACACCGGACAGTCCGGTGAATTTTAGCGGAGCGGCTGCCGCGCGAACCCGAGGCTGGCGAGTTCCGGAGACCGCGCTTCCTTGGAGCACCGGACATGTCCGGTGCACACCGGACAGTCCGGTGAATTATAGCGCGCCGGCTTCCAAGAATTCCCGAGGGCGAAGAGTTGGAATTGGAGTTTCTCTGGGCGCACCGGACAGTGTCCGGTGCACACCGGACAGTCCGGTGCCTTCAGCCAGAGATGCCTTCGGTTGCCTCGTTGCTCCTTTGTTGAATCCAACACTTGGTCTTTTTATTGGCTAAATGTGAACCTTTTGCACCTGTATAACTTATGCACTAGAGCAAACTAGTTAGTCCAATTATTTGTGTTGGACAATTCAACCACCAAAATTAATTAGGGACTACGTGAAAGCCTAATTCCCTTTCAATCTCCCCCTTTTTGGTGATTGATGCCAACACAAACCAAAGCAAATGTAAAAGTGCTTAATGAACTAGTTTGCATAATGTAAGTGCAAAGATTGCTTGGAATTGAGCTAATAAAAGTTACTTACTAGATGAGCATGGATTGTTTCTTTATTTTTAACATTTTGGACCATGCTTGCACCACAAGTTTTGTTTTTGCAAACTCTTTTGTTAATTCTTTTCAAAGTCCTTTTGCAAGATAGTCAAAGGTAAATGAATAAGATTTTTCAAAGCATTTTCAAGTTTGAAATTTTCTTCCCTTGTTTCAAATGCTTTTCCTTTGACTAAACAAAACTCCCCCTCAAATAAATTCTCCTCTTAATGTTCAAGAGGGTTTTAAGATATCAAGTTTTGAAAGTACTACTTGCTCCCCCTTTAGAACACAAAGAGATATCAATTTGAAATTTACCAATTGAAAATCATTAATTTTAAAATTAGGGTGGTGGTGCGGTCCTTTTGCTTTGGGCCAATACTTTCTCCCCCTTTGGCATGAATCGCCAAAAACGGATACTTAGAATGAGATATAGGCCCTATTAGAAATACTTTCTCCTCCTTTGATCATAAAATAAATGAGTGAAGATTATACCAACGTTGGAGAGTGATGTGGAGCGACGGCGAAGGATGAGTAGTAGAGTGGAGTGGAAGCATTGTCTTCGCCGAAGACTCCAATTCCCTTTCAATGTACCTATGACTTGGTTTGAAATTCACTTGAAAGCACATTTAGTCATAGCATATAAAAGAGATATGATCAAAGAGATATATTAAGTTAAGCATGATCATAGTTCTATATGATATAGATTGCTCCCCCTAAATATGTGCCTTGAGAGGAATACATATTTTGGCCTTGAAATGCCAATTGCACATAATGAGGATAATGAGAACATATCTATACCATAGAGAATGTGAAAGTGCTTTGTGTCATAGGATAAGTGTGATGCTCATGACAGTTTATGCACTAATGAAAGCATGTTACAAACATTTTAAGCATTTTCCCTTAAGGATTTCAAAGAGACTTAAGGACCATCCACCTTTGAAACAAAGGCAGCTTATCCTCGTTACAAGGTTAAGCTTTAAGCTCTTTGACAATAAAAGTACTTCATCTAGTTTCAACAAGGATGCATTAAGGCATGAAAGAGTTTTTGAGAAGTTAAACTAGATATGAAGCAGGGATAATACATGGACATGCTTTCTCTTCCTTTTATACAAGATATGCAAGGAATGTATAGAAAAGGAAGATTTAGGTACAAGTTTAAATGAAAGGAGATAGTTTTACCTTTATGTACCTTTACATAGGGACGCTCTCTTCATTGTGCTTGTCCTTAGTCTTTGATGCTTAAGACCAATCCTTAATGACAATATATGGAATTATTTTGCACAAGAGAGAGTTCCACAACTAGTGATCTTTTCAAGTTATTGTTAGCATATATCAAATGGATCACAAGTTGCATAAATGTATCATGAATTCTCCTTTTAACTTAGTGCATATCAAGAGAAATATCGATTGATAGTATATATAGCACTAAGAAGCATGATAGTTAATGAAAGTCATTCAATGATCAAACAAATAACACATATGATCAAAAGAACAACCTACGCATTAGATTATCAGTTAGGCTTAGGATAGGAGAACCCAACAAATATGCTACTTTAGAGTGAAAGACAAGAATTCAAAGATAGTAGCATACTTCATGAGAAACTTATTCTCATGCAAGAGACTATATGAAATTACTGAGATAAAGCAATAGTCTCAACATAATCAAGATAAAAGGCTCCCCCTAAAGATATGCATCAAGTATTTGAATGAATTGAATGGATGCATTTACTTTAAAGAAAAATAGAGAGAAGCATTATACATCTTGATCAAGGCTCATTAAATTTGTAATAAATAACTTGAGCCTAGAATTCTCAATATGAAAGGGTTTAGAATACTCACAACCACACCATTGATTGTTTTGTAGAAATAGGTGTTGTTGTTCTTGATGTTTTCCTCTTTCATTTGAGAGTCCTCCCTTTGCAGTGGCTTCTTTTTCCTTTCAAACTTATTGAAAATACTCAAGAAGAATGTTAGTAATACAAGGAAGTATATAGTGATGGATGATTTCTTTTAGATAGGAAATAAGCATAATTCATCATCCATGAGTCACATAGACATGAAGTAAATTCCTTAACGTTAGTGCACATTAACAGAAAAGAGGAATGAGCACCTTTTTAATCACTTTTGATTAATCAAAGGAATTTTACTTATTCATATTGAATTTATTATCATGACTTAGAAGCGCATCAATATGAGAATGGATATAGCAAAGGCATGAATTAGATTCTAATGGTCAATGATATTGAATGCATACTTAGTTAATTTTGGTCCAATAAAGAATCTATTCCTCACATGGGTAGAATATGATAATTTAGATTAAATACCCATTGAGATGGGAACCAAGCTTAAGAAGATGAGTTCCATACCTTTGCTTTTACCTTTCTTCCTTTGGGTGAAGATCAACCCATGAGGCCTGTGCTCTTTCTTTCTCGTAGATTTTCATAATTGAACTTAAGAGAAATGTTAGTAGTAACACAAGCACTAGTTTCCATTTTTGTAATCATTTTGATAAGGAATGGGAAGCTAGATTACTAAAACATGGAAACTTCATAGCATGAACTAGATTATCCATAGATGATGTTATGCTCAATTTTAACTCATCAAACAAGCATAAATAATCCTTTAAGATTATGGGAATAAATCTAATTCATGATTTGGAAAGCGACAAATGTGAAAGAATCATATCCAATTTTGAGCAAGTAGAAATACATCATAAAACATTGGATTGATTTTTCTTTTCATGCTAGATTACACGCTTTCAAAGAGAAACTTATTCTCTATAAGTGAGACTACTTCGGGTTACTTAAATAGAATTAATAGTCTCACTATTCTAGTTATAGAGAGAGTTTTCCTTTTACAAGTGTCCTAAGTATTTGAATTCCTTACATGACACCATATTCTCTTAAGAACATGAAATATCTCTCTATATCTAGAATCATGGCAATAACAAGATAATTAGAGGAAGAATATGCCATGACATACTTGCAATTAAAGCATGTAGATTACCATAGTATGGAAATGATGAATGTGCAATCTACCATATGAGAGGAAATTCTTCAAAGAATGGTAATATCAAAGTAAAGATATTTAAAGTTCTTCAATTTTTCTATGTGACTACACAAGACACATAGGAAATGATATATTAAATACTTGCACTTAAAGGATAAGTGTTACCATCCTTTGGCTTTCCCCCATGTTGTAGGCCTTGATTTTCGCACATGTTATTTCTTCGTTTCCTACAACATCAATATCTTTCTCGAGATGATATGAGTTTAAGACATAGTAATTTGAAAAATAACCTTGGGTCAATCATGTATGTAGATCATTGACGATTGATAGCTCGAGTGGACTCTCTCAAGCACACCAAGGCTTCATATCATCTCCTTCCCCTACAAAGCTTGTCAAGTATATTTTGGTACCCATCGCTTGATGGGTCCATTGCGGTTAGTTAACAAGGATCTAGGAACCCAAAAGTCCTTTGTGTTAGCACTAGGTAAACTCATTACCTTTCTAGCACAAGTTGCAATTTTGGGTTGCCTAGTTACATGAGAATCAATTGACAAGTTAGGAGTGGAAGATTTACCTATGGGACAATCCTTGCATTGATGTCCCTTCTTTCGGCATATGTAGCATAGGCGATCTTCAACTCTTGAAGATTTCTTCCTTCCTTGTTTCTTGCTTGCTACATGGTTAGTAAAAACTTTCTTTTCTAACCCTATGCCTTTTTGTTTTAAATGGGGACAAGATCTAAGCAAGTGTCCCTTCTTGGAGCATTTAAAACAAAGTCTATCATCCTTGTTAATAATCAAGCCATTTTTAATGTAGGGACATGACCTAATCAAGTGCCCCTCTTCAAAGCATTCACTACACCTCTTAATGTGAAGTGTGGCTTGATCATTACCTTGGATGTTACCTTTTGTGGGGGCGTGGTTGAGGCTTTTGGAGGAGGTGTTGAATTTCATCTTTTGTTTCTTCCTCTTGGCAATCCTCAAATCCTTGACATTTTCTTCAAGGGATGTAGTGCATGCCACGGTTGTTCCCGTCTCAAGCTTCTTCACCATGTGATCACGGTTATCTTGAGAAGGTTGGGCAATGCATTTCCCTTTTAGTTGTGTCAAGCTCTTCTTTAGCCTCTCATTTTCTTCTTTGAGCTTTTGATATGAATCATCATTTGTTCCTGCAAATTCTAGCTCAAAGGAAGATTTGCTTGTCGACAAACAACAAGCATTAGCACATGGTAATATAGTATCAATTTGAATACATGTGCACGAGTGAGGTTGTTGGGATTTTAAGTTTTCTATTACAACCTCATGAGCAATGTTTAATATGATATGATCATCCATAAGGTTTTCATGAGAACATAGAAGCATATCATATTTTTCTTGAAAAGCTAGATTCTCAACTTTTAGCTTTTCTACTTGGTCCTTAAGCAAGGTATTCCCATTTTCTAAATGAGCGATATAATGTAAAGCGTTATCTTGCTCAATTGAAATAGTGTCATACCTTTGGACCAAATCAACATGAGAGCACTTTAGCTCCTCATGTTCCTTAGTCAACTCGTCAAAGTGTAGCATTTTCATGGAGAGAATATCTTCTAGCCTTTGACGAGCTTCGCTTTGCTCTCTTGCTCTTTCTAGAAGTTTGAGCATGACCGCCTTATCTTCTTGGCTTAGGCGAGCGTAGAGATGCACAAAGCTTCTTTCTTCCTCCTCATCCTCATTTGTGCTTCCGCTATCATTTGCATTAGCCACACAACACATGTGGGAATCGAAATGGGAAGACAAACCTTTTGGAGAGGTGGATTCATCGTTTGGTCTCCACCGTTCATTTTCTTCTTCTTCCTTGCAAGGGTTAGTATCACAAAGACTAAAGGAAGTAGAAGCATCAAATGAACTATCATGTTTGGACTCATCAAATTTGTTTTTAATTCTAGTCCAAATATCATGCGCATCATAGAAAGATTCGTCATAGTTTGATATGAAGGCATGATAATCTTCTCTACTAAGAGAATTAGTTAAGATGTCAAAAGCTAGATAGTTTAAGCGATAACATCTTTGATCCTCCTCGGAATTAATTTTTCCATTGAAATTAGAGGAAAAAATACTCTTGTCTATAATTTGTTCTAATCGTGGATCTATGGTTCTAAAAGCATTTATCACATTAGTAGACCATGAATCATAATTAGAACAATCATCAAGTAATATTTCAAGAGTTACCTCTTTTTGAGTTACGTTCGATGGAGGAGTCTTCTTGTTCTTTTGGGATCTTCTACGAGCCATCACTTCGAGTTGTTAGACTCAAGATGAAGTGCCTAGCTCTGATACCAATTGAAAGTCGCCTAGAGGGGGGGGTGAATAGGCGGAACCTGAAAATTAAAACTTTATCCCCCAACTAGATCCCTTGATTAGTGGTTAGAACAAGATATACAAATATAGAAGTATACAAACTAAGATCTTGCTTGAAAGGAGTATTGCTAAATAATGCGGAAGTGATAAATCAATACAATTGATAAGTTATAGAATAACAAAGCAAGAAGCCTTAGATGAGAAGAGCACTAGGTCAAGTTCTTTCTTGCAATGTGTTGCTTTACTAAATGGGAATTTAACTTGAAGCAACACCAAATGATGTTAGCAAAAGAAGGTGCAAGAAAACTTAGAGCAAGGGAAAACAAACAAATCACAAGCAATAAACACAATGGACACGGGTGATTTGTTTTACCGAGGTTCGGCCCTCGAAGGCCTAGTCCCCGTTGAGGAGTCCACTTAAGGATGGGTCTTTTTCAACCCTTTCCCTCTCTCCCCCGATCACACAAGGATCGGAGAGCTCTTCTTCTTCTCAAGGATCACTCTCGATCCCACAAGGATCACCACAATCTTTGGTGTCTCTTGCTAGCTTTTACAAGCCTCCAAAACTTTGGAGGAAGTTCGAATGGGAGTCAAAACTCCACGCGCAAACGAACACAAAGATGAAGCACACACTATCTCTCAATGATTCTCACAAGGCACTAGTGCTAAACTCAAATGAGTAGCTCTCTTTTGCTTGCTCTCTCTTTTGTGGCACTTGTGTTGGTTGTAGTGGTCTAAATCTTGTGTATAGGATGGATCAATGAATATATGTGGTTGGGAGGGCTTGAGTATGTCAACTAAATGACTTGGAATGTTGCTTGGGCTCCCACACCTTGAAGTGGCCGGTTGGGGTGGTATTTATAGCCACCAAACAAAAACTAGCCGTTGGTGAAGGCTGTCTGTTCGATGGTGCACCGGACAGTCCGGTGCACACCGGACATGTCCGGTGCGACAGCCACGTCACCAAATAGCCGTTGGAGTTGGAGCTGGTCGACCGTTGGAGGCTTTGTCCTCATGTGGCACCGGACAGTCCGGTGCACACCGGATAGTCCGCTGACTTTCTGATCCTCTGCTCTGACTCTGCCGCGTGTACTGTTTACTGTCAGAGTCGACCGTTGGCGCCGAAGTAGCCGTTGCTCCGCAGTTACACCGGACAGTCCGGTGCACACCGGACAGTCCGGTGAATTTTAGCGGAGCGGCTGCCGCGCGAACCCGAGGCTGGCGAGTTCCGGAGACCGCGCTTCCTTGGAGCACCGGACATGTCCGGTGCACACCGGACAGTCCGGTGAATTATAGCGCGCCGGCTTCCAAGAATTCCCGAGGGCGAAGAGTTGGAATTGGAGTTTCTCTGGGCGCACCGGACAGTGTCCGGTGCACACCGGACAGTCCGGTGCCTTCAGCCAGAGATGCCTTCGGTTGCCTCGTTGCTCCTTTGTTGAATCCAACACTTGGTCTTTTTATTGGCTAAATGTGAACCTTTTGCACCTGTATAACTTATGCACTAGAGCAAACTAGTTAGTCCAATTATTTGTGTTGGACAATTCAACCACCAAAATTAATTAGGGACTACGTGAAAGCCTAATTCCCTTTCACTAGGGATTCACTACGAAGCCTTT
The DNA here is from genome assembly GCA_029449295.1 of Zea luxurians. Lineage (NCBI taxonomy): Eukaryota > Viridiplantae > Streptophyta > Magnoliopsida > Poales > Poaceae > Zea > Zea luxurians. The sequence continues at coordinate 134,574,058 of JAOPSE010000010.1, forward strand.
ACAAAGATTCCCCGGGGCTGTAGCCACCCGTTAGGTTTCCTAAATGTACCGCACTCCTCCCCAAGGGACAAATCAACCTTGGCAGAGCGAGCCGCATACACCGAGCCCCATTGACGGCACAACGGCTAAGCGAACTACACCCCGGTTCCTCTAATTATTCAGCTAAGGGCGTCCCATTCCACCCTCATGGTTGCACTGTTTTCCCGGGCGGTCATCCATTGAACAGGTCCTTACGGAGAGGCACTCGAGAAACCGCTCGAGTCCCCTTAAAGGTCACAAATATAATCATAAATAAGAACGGAAAACAGCGTATCATAGATAATCACATCATGTTCATTGATTAGAGTTGAGCAATAGCATCAGACTAAGCAGTAATAATCCGACCCAAATAGGTAAAGAAGGATATGGATAACAAAAGCTAGTCAATCCTTAAGTATAAATGTGTAATGCGGGAGGTGAATTAAAGAATGAATAGGACAGAGATAGGTCAAAGGACACTTGCCTCCACCAACCGACTGCTGCTCAGGGGCTTCTCCTGCGAATTCCTCGGGCTCTTCGACCGGATCGTTCTCTATGCGAGCGCAAACATACATACATCCACATATTTAATACAAAAGAACAGTACACCATACAAGGGAACAAGTGAAGCGAATATGCATCAAGTATGACATTCGATATCGCATCTGTTATGGTTAGAAAGAAACGGGAAAGATCTCGCAGGGGTTTAAAGTTTATGCACTAATGATTAGTTACAATTGATTCTTAACAAAAGAATTTTGTTATATTTATACTAATGGGAACCTAATCATTTTTAGTTGATCAACATTGCACGAGATAAACAATTAACTACGTGAATCAATAGCATAACGGAATTTTAAATTAAACTTCCTATTTTCCATAGCATGAACAATGATCAGCCTACCTAAAACAAAGTAATTATGATCACAGAAAGTAAATAAAATAAATAAAAAAAAATAGAGGGGGGGGGGCGGTTGAACCGGCCCTAGGGCGGTTGAACCGGCCCTGGGCTGGGCGGCCGAGCTGGGCGGGCACGCGGGGGAGGGCGGCCGAGCTGGGGCCGGGGCGGCTGAGCCGGCCGGCCAGGGCGGCTGAACCGGCCCTGGGCAGGGGGCGCGGCCAAGGGGGCGCGCGGCCAGGCGCGGCCGGGCGAGCGGCCGAAGGCGCGGCCGGGGCAGGGCGCGGCCGGGCGGGCTGGGGCGCGGCCGAGGCTGGCCAGCGGCCGGCCGGGCGGCCAGGGGGCGCGCCGGGGCGGTGGCCAAGGAGAGAGGAGGGAGGGAGGGGAGAGGGAGGGAGGAGAGGGAAGGGGGGAGGGGCTCACCGGCGGGGGCGGCCGGCGGCAGGGGCGGCCAAGGGCGGCGGCGGCCTAGGGCAGGGGCGGGTAGGGGCGGCGGCTAGGGTGGGGAGGGAGAGGGAAAATGAGAGGGGAGAGAGAGAGGAATTGGGGGGAAAAGGGGAGGATGGGGGGCGGCTGGGCCTTCCAGGCCCAAGAGGGGGGGCGCGCAGGGGCCTGGGCCGGCCGGGGTCGGCCCACGGCGCGGGAGAGAGAGAAAAAGAGAAGAGAGAAAGAGAGAGAAAGAAAAAGAAAAGATTATTTCCCTGTTTTCGAAATCCGATCTTTCTAGATGAATGCAATTGCACTTTCAAAGCAATCGAAAAATGCATGGTTCGGCATGGTGCATCAATCATAAAGTATTTTAGAGTTTTTCTTTACGCGGGAAATCCAAACCGAATCCCGCTAAAACTTTGGAAAAGGTCAAGGTTTAGCGAGGGGAAAAAGAAAAAGAAAAGGTAACGCCCGAATTTTGGCGAGTAAAGAAAAGAAAAAATTCAACTGCAAAATTCGGGGCGTTACAAACCTATCCCCCTTAAAAGAATCTCGCCCTCGAGATTCAGGGCTGGCTAGCAAAGAGCTCTGGGTACTTGGCCATCAAATCATCTTCACGCTCCCAGGTTGCTTCTTCCTCAGAGTGGTGACTCCATCTGACTTTGCACATTCTGATGGTCTTCCTTCGGGTGACTCTATCTGCAACCTCAAGGATCTGAGCTGGCTTCTCGACATAGGTCAAGTCCTCCTGGACTTCCAGACCTTCCACTGGCAACTGCTCTTCTGGCACACGCAAGCACTTCTTCAACTGAGACACATGAAAGACATCATGCACAGCAGACAAATTCTCTGGCAGGCTGAGCTGATAGGCCACTTCTCCACGCTTTGAGAGGATTTGGTACGGACCAATGTAGCGGGGTGCTAGCTTGCCTTTCATTTCGAACCTTCTGACTCCTCTGATCGGTGACACTTTCAGATAGACAAAGTCTCCGACTTCAAAACTCAGCTCTCTTCTTCTTGTGTCTGCATAGCTTCGCTGCCTCGATTGCGCTATCTTCAGATTCTCTCGGACCATCTTGATGTTCTCTTCGGCTTCAAGCAAAATATCTGGCCCAAACACTTGCTTCTCTCCAGGCTGATCCCATTGCAACGGAGTTCTACAACTCCTTCCATAGAGCGCTTGAAATGGTGACATCTTCAAACTGGCCTGGTAACTGTTGTTATAGGAAAACTCTGCATAAGGCAATCGCTTGTCCCATCCGGACTGATCTTGCAACGCACAGGCTCTCAACATATCTTCAAGAATTTGATTGGTTCTTTCAGTCTGGCCATCTGTCTGCGGATGATAAGCTGAACTGAAATTCAGATGTGTGCCCAAGGCTTCATGCAACTGCTGCCAGAAATGAGAGGTGAACTGCGTTCCTCTGTCTGACACTATCTTCTTTGGCACACCATGAAGACAAACGATCCGAGACATATACAGCTCTGCCAATACTGCACTGCTGTAGGTGGTTTTGACAGGTATGAAGTGGGCTGACTTGGTCAAACGGTCCACTACTACCCAAATGGAATCGTAGCCGGCTCGAGTGCGAGGCAATCCGACTATGAAATCCATACCGATTTCATCCCATTTCCACTGAGGGATCTGCAACGGTTGCAACAATCCAGCAGGTCTCTGGTGCTCTGCCTTAATCCTTCGACAACTATCGCACATAGCCACATGCTCTGCGATTTCCCTCTTCATTCCATACCACCAGAATTTCTTCTTCAGACCCTGATACATCTTCTCACTGCCAGGGTGAATCGAATAAGCTGTCTCATGAGCTTCCTTGAGAATCAACTCCCGAATGGACTGGACATTGGGAACACACAAGCAGTCTTTGAACCATATCACGCCTTCTGCGTCTTCTCGAAAATCTTTGCCTCTGCCATCTAGAATCAGTCGCCGAATCTCACTGATCTTTTCATCATTCTTCTGCGCTTCTTTGATTTCGCGCTCCAAGGTAGGCTCCAATTCAACTGTGACTCCTCGCGAATTGTTCAGAAATCCGAGACTCAACCTGTCGAACTCCTTGGCCAACTCATAAGGCATCGGACGAGCGACCATCAGATTGACTTGACTCTTTCTGCTCAAAGCATCTGCCACTACGTTTGCTTTGCCTGGATGGTAATGGATCTCCAACTCATAGTCTTTGATCAACTCTAACCATCTTCGCTGCCTCATATTCAATTCTGACTGAGTGAATATGTACTTCAGACTCTTGTGGTCTGTGTAAACATCGCATTTCTGTCCATACAGATAGTGCCTCCATGTCTTCAGTGCGTGAACCACTGCTGCCAACTCTAGGTCATGGATTGGGTAGTTCTTCTCATGAACCTTCAGCTGTCGGGACGAGTAAGCCACAACTCTTCCCTCTTGCATCAACACGCATCCCAAACCTGTGTAACAAGCATCGCAATACACCGAGAAGGGCTTGTGCACATCAGGCAAGACTAGGACAGGCGCTGTTGTCAACTTCTCTTTCAGCGCTTCGAAGGCCTCTTGACATTTTTGGGTCCACTTGAACTCAACCTTGTTGCCTAGCAACGCTGTCATTGGTTTCGCAATCTTCGAAAACCCTTCAATGAATCGCCGATAATATCCGGCCATTCCAATGAAGCTCTTGATTCCTCGAGCATCCGTTGGCGCTTTCCAGTTCAGAATGTCTACCACTTTCTTCGGATCCACAGCCAATCCTTCTTTGTTGATTATGTGACCCAAGAACAGGACTTCACTGATCCAGAACTCACACTTGCTCAACTTTGCATACAACTGGTGCTCTCGCAATCTCTGCAATACCATCCTCAAATGATCTGCATGCTCTTCTTCACTTTGAGAATAAATCAGAATGTCATCAATGAATACCACCACAAACTTATCAAGATAATCCATGAATACACTGTTCATCAGATTCATAAAGAAGGCTGGTGCATTGGTCAAACCAAAAGACATCACTGTGAACTCATACAAACCATACTTGGTAATGAATGCCGTCTTCGGAATGTCCGAAGGTCGGATCCTGAGCTGATGATAACCTGACCTCAGATCAATCTTGGAGAACACACTGGCTCCTCTCAACTGGTCAAACAGATCTTCTATTCTGGGCAAGGGATACTTGTTCTTGATCGTGACTTCATTCAAAGCTCGATAATCGATACACATCCTCTTTGTGCCATCTTTCTTCTCCACAAACAAGACAGGGGCGGCCCAAGGCGAGGTGCTTGGCCGGATGTAACCTTTCTCTGACAGCTCATCAATCTGCTTCTTAAGCTCAACCAACTCTGGTCCAGATATTCTGTAAGCTCTCTTAAAGATAGGGGCGGTTCCAGGAAGAAGCTCTATGGCAAACTCAACTTTCCGCTCTGGTGGCATACCCGGTAAATCCTTTGGAAACACATCTGGGAATTCAGACACAACCTTGATACTCTCAATTGGGTCTGCTTCACTGCTATCGACAGCCATCTGATAACAACTTCCTTTCTTCGGCTCAGGCGGGACTAACTCGGTCACCACTTCCTCTCCTAGTGGGGACACCAACTTGATTGTCCTTTTATCACAACTGATAACTGCCTGATACTTATCTAGCCAATTCATCCCTAGGATGACATCTATTCCCTGAGTACCCATTACTATAAGGTTAGCGGGAAACGCTATCCCCCTTATTTCCACACTTACATTCAAACATATGCTATCAGCTCGAATTCTACCACCAGCTGAGTCAATTTGAATGGGGGTTGACATGGTAGTAATTGGAAGATTATGTGCTTTCACCCATGATGCAGTAATAAAAGAATGCGTTGCTCCAGTATCAAATAACACTTCTGCAATATGGGAGTCGACTGGGAACATACCTACTGTCATGCCGGGGGTCTCCTGAACTGCTTCAGCCTCCAAGTGGTTCAGTCTTCCATGATTATAGCGCTGCTGAGGGCGGTTGCCTGCTCCAGGCTGGGACACATTCTGCTTTGCTGGGGCATTGGGGCCTGACTGCTGCTGGGCTGCTTTCTTCGGGCATTGCATCACCCAATGGCCTTGCTCTCCACAGTGGAAACATGCTCTGTTTCCAACCTGAGCTGGTGCTGCCTGATTGTTCTGCTGGCTTGCTGGGGCAGGAAGACGAGGTGTCTGCTGATTCTGCCTCTAAAACTGACCTCCTGACTGATTGCTCTGACGGTTCTGGTACTGATACTGATGCTGAGGATACTGCCTTTGGAACTGCTGATACTGCTGACGCTGCTGATGCTGCTGAGGTGGACGCTGATTTTGCCTGAACTGCTGAGGTTGATTGCCTGAGAAACGAGGACGGCTGCTGCTTCCAGGCTGGGGTCCACTGATCTTGCGCTTACGATCCTCCATCTCCTTACGCTTCCTTTCTGTCATGATTGCTCTGTCAATCAAGTGCTGGAATGTCGGGAAGGTGTGATTCATCAGTTGGTACTGCAGAGGGTCAACCAAGCCTCTCAGAAAACGGTACTGTCGCTTGGCGTCGGTGTTGACATCTTCTGGAGCATAGCGGGACAACTGCAGAAACCTGTCTCGATACTCACTGACAGATGATGACCCTTGCTTAAGGGCCAGGAACTCCTCTTTCTTCACTGTCATCAGACCGGCAGGCACATGGTACTGACGAAAGCTATCTCTGAATTCTTCCCAGGTGATGGTGTCGGGGTCGGCATGGGTGGCGAGGTAAGACTCCCACCATGATTGGGCTGCTCCTCTCAACAGACGGGGACCATATAAGACTTTCTCCCTGTCATCACACTGAGCGGTATGCAACTCCCGCTCCACAGTGCGCAACCAATCTTCAGCATCCATTGGGTCAGAAGAGTGAGCGAACGTTGGGGGATGACCTCTCATGAATTCAGCACGCTTGTCTCTGGGCATCTGAGGCATCTGAGGCTGGGGTGGTGCTTGCTGCTGCTGCTGCTGAATGGCGGCCAGAGTCTGACCGATGGCCTGAACTGCCTGAGTCTGCATCAGAAACATCTGCTCGATCGACATCGGGGGCGGGGGCGGCAGGTGCTGCTGCTGGGGCACCTCATCTTGCTGACCGGCTTGCTCCTGCTGAGCACGCCTTCCTCCTCTGCGCCTGTTCTCTGACATCTGCAGAACGCAACCACACATCAGAACTGATCTGGCAAATCTTGCAGCATAAGAAAAGAGTATAGAATTCTCCAACAGCACTGAACAGATGAGCATCTTCACTGATCTCCAACACAGACCACACAGCTTCTCAGATAAAGAGGAAAGTAGAATAAAGGGTTTCCCAACTATATAACTAACTCCATTAACATAATAGGTAAACCAAAATGCAGGGGATACCCACACTCTAGTGACAGTCATTACAAAGATCCAAACCAAACATAGTTCATCATGACAAGCATAAATGCACAGGATATAGCAAACTACCCTGTCTAACTAAGACTAACTAAGACCGAGATTAACGCTAAGACTGAAGCTTCTATGTATATATATTTCGTATTAATTACAAGATCCAACTCTAACGATCTATGGTTCTAGATTTATCTTGGTCTTGCAGTCGGGATTGCCATAAGATTGGAGTCCACGCCGAGGTGAGCGGTACGGGTGCTGAGTCCCAACGGGGGCGGGGGAACCATCATCCAAGTGACGACGCTCCGCGCGCTCAGCCCGCAGCAGGGCGATCTCAGCACGAGCCCTACTCAGCTCGTCTAATGCATGGTCCAGCTCCGTGTTTAGCACGGCGGCTAGGTTGACTGTGCTGCTCAACCTAGGATTGTCCTCACCAGCAGGTGAAACAATCACGCCTCCTGTGCTACCAGATGGACGGCGGGGGTAATACTTCAGGTCGAGGCCGTCAGCTACCCCACCGAGAACCGAGCAGTAGTGCGAAAGCGCACGCCGTGCAGCATCCTGCATGGCTGCCTCAGCTGAGTCCCGCTCAGAGATAGAATAGTGCTCTGAGCAAGCCTCCGCGCCCTGGAGACTGTTCTCCGGACGGCGCACCAAGCAGGTCGCCTCCCAGCGGTCCGGGTAGACCCCGCGACTATGCTGGTAGACCACACAGCGATACTCGATGGACCAAGTACGCCGGTCAAGTGCCCGACGTAGCAGGGTGTCGAGCGCGTCGTGGAAGTGACACCCGCGAGCAGCGTCGCGAGTGATGGGTCGAGCAACCCATCCTTCCGGCTCATGGTCAGCAGAGAAGTCGATGTCGTGGCTCAAGCTGTCGTCGCCACCTCCGTCGTCTGGGTCTCCTCCAGCAGCTACTCCAGAAGCTGGGACGCCCAGTGGTGGTGCAGGGGGCGCCTCCAGAGGAAGCACAGGGGAGCAGCTCCTCACAGACTCTATCTCCTGCTGGAGCGAGAAAGAAGAGCCCTGCTGCTCCTGTCGTCGACGTTCCTGCTCCTCATGCAGGCGGTGGTGCAGTCTCTCCAAGTGGCTGGACTGTCCGGCCACGGGACGGCGAAGCGGACGCTCAGCAAGGCGGGAGGGTAAGAATGGGATGACGGACTTTCGTGCAGTGTGTCTAAGTCGAGCCATCTACAAAAGACATCGCAAGCAAAAGGGTGAGAACAGAATTAATATGACCAGCAAGTAATGAATCATAAATAAATGAAGGATCAGAATAATAATGAATCATAAATAAATGAAGGATCAGGATAAACAAAATTTTCAGCAAGGTATATTATATAGTAGAACATAGGTTTGGTCAGTAGGACCAACTTTTGAAGGGGTACCAAAGTCAAGGCAGGGACAGAGGTCTATAATCCTTAGAACGACCATTCTACTCTAGGTTAGCGGTCCTACAGTCAGCACGGCTTTGATACCACTTATGTCACACCCGGTTTTTAGAAGGCAAACCGAATGCGAACCATGTACGTGCCAGGATCAGTTATTCACGTACACAGCAGTTACATAATATGGACATCATCACACAGTGCTCAAAATAGTATTAAAAGGGAAATAATAGTCGATTACATCATACGTCTGAGACGTCCATATAGTTCTTACAATAAATCAAAGTGCGGAAAAGAAACGTAGATAACGCGGCCTTCACAGGCAGCCGACTGGGGGTTGCCGCTAACCCACACCTAGAACTCGTCGTAGTCTTGGAACTCCTGGAAGTCTCCTTCCACAGCTTCATCTTCTCCTGAGCAGTGGTTGCAATGCTGACAACCTGGGGGGGGGGATTGGTGTGTAGAGCAAGGGTGAGTACACATCAACATACTCAGCAAGCATCCCGTTTGGCTGTAGTGTACTAGCTTTATGTGGGGATAAGTCAAGCAGTTGCTTTTAGTTGGTCAGGTTATTACTTACTAGTAGAGAGCCAGGTTTTAACATTAACCCAAGTTATTAGCCCAATGTATCCTTTCCAAACGGAAAGAATGCCACTTACCATTACCATAATCATAATCAGAACCATCAATCTCATTGCCACCTGTACCAAAGTATCTCTGATCAAGTATCACTAATCTCTGGAGCTCCCTTGGCCGCTCATAACCGCGAGCACGGCTGATATATCAGTTTCATAACACTCTGCAGAGGTTGCGCACTTTACCCACAAGCCGTGATTCCCTCTCTAGCCCGGGCTTGCAAGACCCTTATTCACTCCCAAGGTGAATGGCTAGGGATTCACTATGAAGCCTTTACAAAGATTCCCCGGGGCTGTAGCCACCCGTTAGGTTTCCTAAATGTACCGCACTCCTCCCCAAGGGACAAATCAACCTTGGCAGAGCGAGCCGCATACACCGAGCCCCATTGACGGCACAACGGCTAAGCGAACTACACCCCGGTTCCTCTAATTATTCAGCTAAGGGCGTCCCATTCCACCCTCATGGTTGCACTGTTTTCTCGGGCGGTCATCCATTGAACAGGTCCTTACGGAGAGGCACTCGAGAAACCGCTCGAGTCCCCTTAAAGGTCACAAATATAATCATAAATAAGAACGGAAAACAGCGTATCATAGATAATCACATCATGTTCATTGATTAGAGTTGAGCAATAGCATCAGACTAAGCAGTAATAATCCGACCCAAATAGGTAAACAAGGATATGGATAACAAAAGCTAGTCAATCCTTAAGTATAAATGTGTAATGCGGGAGGTGAATTAAAGAATGAATAGGACAGAGATAGGTCAAAGGACACTTGCCTCCACCAACCGACTGCTGCTCAGGGGCTTCTCCTGCGAATTCCTCGGGCTCTTCGACCGGATCGTTCTCTATGCGAGCGCAAACATACATACATCCACATATTTAATACAAAAGAACAGTACACCATACAAGGGAACAAGTGAAGCGAATATGCATCAAGTATGACATTCGATATCGCATCTGTTATGGTTAGAAAGAAACGGGAAAGATCTCGCAGGGGTTTAAAGTTTATGCACTAATGATTAGTTACAATTGATTCTTAACAAAAGAATTCTGTTATATTTATACTAATGGGAACCTAATCATTTTTAGTTGATCAACATTGCACGAGATAAACAATTAACTACGTGAATCAATAGCATAACGGAATTTTAAATTAAACTTCCTATTTTCCATAGCATGAACAATGATCAGCCTACCTAAAACAAAGTAATTATGATCACAGAAAGTAAATAAAAAAATAAAAAAAATAAAAAAAAAACAGAGGGGGGGCGGTTGAATTTGAACCGGCCCTGGGCTGGGCGGCCGAGCTGGGCGGGCGCGCGGGGGAGGGCGGCCGAGCTGGGGCCGGGGCGGCTGAGCCGGCCGGCCAGGGCGGCTGAACCGGCCCTGGGCAGGGGGCGCGGCCAAGGGGGCGCGCGGCCAGGCGCGGCCGGGCGAGCGGCCGAAGGCGTGGCCGGGGCAGGGCGCGGCCGGGCCAGGGCGCGGCCGGGCGGGCTGGGGCGCGGCCGAGGCTGGCCAGCGGCCGGCCGGGTGGCCAGGGGGCGCGCCGGGGCGGTGGCCAAGGAGAGAGGAGGGAGGGAGGGGAGAGGGAGGGAGGAGAGGGAAGGGGGGAGGGGCTCACCGGCGGGGGCGGCCGGCGGCAGGGGCGGCCAAGGGCGGCGGCGGCCTAGGGCAGGGGCGGGTAGGGGCGGCGGCTAGGGTGGGGAGGGAGAGGGAAAATGAGAGGGGAGAGAGAGAGGAATTGGGGGGAAAAGGAGAGGATGGGGGGCGGCTGGGCCTTCCAGGCCCAAGAGGGGGGCGCGCAGGGGCCTGGGTCGGCCGGGGTCGGCCCGCGGCGCGGGAGAGAGAGAAAAAGAGAAGAGAGAAAGAGAGAGAAAGAAAAAGAAAAGATTATTTCCCTGTTTTCGAAATCCGATCTTTCTAGATGAATGCAATTGCACTTTCAAAGCAATCGAAAAATGCATGGTTCGGCATGGTGCATCAATCATAAAGTATTTTAGAGTTTTTCTTTACGCGGGAAATCCAAACCGAATCCCGCTAAAACTTTGGAAAAGGTCAAGGTTTAGCGAGGGGAAAAAGAAAAAGAAAAGGTAACGCCCGAATTTTGGCGAGTAAAGAAAAGAAAAAATTCAACTGCAAAATTCGGGGCGTTACACACATCCCCGATGGACATGTTCCTCAGCGCGACGCACAGAGCCTCTTCATCATCTAATTCATCAAGATCAACTTGCTCTACTTGAGAGCCGTTAGTCTCATCAAACACAATGTCACAAGAAACTTCAACTAGTCCAGTGGACTTGTTAAAGACTCTATATGCCCTTGTGTTTGAATCATATCCTAGTAAAAAGCCTTCTACAGCCTTAGGAGCAAATTTTGATTTTCTACCTCTTTTAACAAGGATAAACATTTGCTACCAAAGACTCTAAAATATGAAACATTTGGCTTTTTACCGGTGAGGAGTTCGTAAGATGTCTTCTTGAGGATTCAGTGTAGATACAACCGTTTGATGGCATAGCAAGCGGTGTTGACCGCCTCGGCCCAAAACCAATCCGAAGTCTTGTACTCATCAAGCATGGTCCTTGCCATGTCCAATAGAGTTCTATTCTTCCTCTCCACTACACCATTTTGTTGTGGCGTGTAGGGAGAAGAGAACTCATGCTTAATGCCCTCCTCCTCAAGAAAGCCTTCTATTTGAGAGTTCTTGAACTCCGTCCCATTGTCGCTTCTTATCTTCTTAATTCTTAAGCCGAACTCATTTTGAGCCCGTCTCAAGAATCCTTTCAAAGTTTCTTGGGTTTGAGATTTATCCTGTAAAAAGAATACCCAAGTGAAGCGAGAATAATCATCCACAATAACAAGACAGTACTTACTCCCGCCGATGCTTATGTAAGCTATCGGGCCGAATAAATCCATGTGGAGCAGCTCCAGTGGCCTGTCAGTCGTCATGATGTTCTTATGTGGATGATGAACACCAACTTGCTTCCCTGCTTGGCATGCGCTACAAATCCTGTCTTTCTCAAAATGCACATTTGTTAGTCCTAAAATGTGCTCTCCCTTTAGAAGCTTGTGAAGATTCTTCATCCCAACATGAGCTAGTCGGCGGTGCCAGAGCCAACCCATGTTAGTCTTAGCGATTAAGCAAGTATCGAGTTCAGCTCTATTGAAATCAACTAAGTATAGCTGACCCTCTAATACTCCCTTAAAAGCTACTGAATCATCACTTCTTCTAAAGACAGTGACACCTGTGTCCGTAAAAAGACAGTTGTAGCCCATTTTACATAATTGAGAAACGGAAAGCAAGTTGTAATCTAATGAATCTACAAGAAAAACATTGGAATGGAATGGACAGGTGATATAGCAATTTTACCCAATCCTTTGACCAAACCTTGATTTCCATCCCCGAATGTGATAGCTCGTTGGGGATCTTGGTTTTTCTCGTAGGAGGAGAACATCTTTTTCTCCCCAGCCATATGGTTTGTGCACCCGCTGTCGATGATCCAACTTGTGCCCCCGGATGCATAAACCTACAAAACAATTTTAGTTCTTGACTTTAGGTACCCAAACGGTTTTGGGTCCTTTGGCATTAGACACAAGAACTTTGGGTACCCAAACACAAGTCTTTGATCCCTTGTGTTTGCCCCCAACATACTTGACAACTACCTTGCCGGATTTGTTAGTCAGCACATAAGAAGCATCAAAAGTTTTGAATGAAACATTATAATCATTTGATACTTTAGGAGTTTTCTTCTTAGGCAATTTAGCATGGGTTGATTGCCTAGAACTAGATGCCTCACTCTTATACATAAAAGCATGATTAGGGCCAGAGTGAGACTTTCTAGAATGAATTCTCCTAATTTTGTGTTCGGGATAACCGGCAGGGTATAAAATGTAACCCTCGTTATCCTGAACCATGAGAGTCTTGCCCTTAACAAAATTAGATAATCTTTTAGGTGGGGCATTAAGCTTGACATTGTCTCCCTGTTGGAAGCCAATGCCATCCTTAATACTAAGGCGTCTCCCACTATAGAGCATGCTTCTAGCAAATTTAAATTTCTCATTTCCTAAGTCATGCTCATTAATTTTGGCACTAAGTTGAGCTATGTGATCATTTTGTTGTTTAATTAAGGCTAGGTGATCATGAATAGCATCAACATTAATATCTCTACATCTAGTGTAAATAGTAACATGCTCAACGGAAGATATAGAGGGTTTGCAAGTATTTAATTCAACAATCTTAGCATGCAAAATATCATTCTCATCTCTAAGATTTGAAATAGAAGCATTGCAAACATCTAAATTCTTAGCCTTAGCAATTAATTTTTCATTTTCAATTTTAAGGCTAGAAAGAGAAGCATTCAATTTGTCAATCTTAGCAATTAAATTGGCATTATCATTTCTAAGACTAACAATTGAATCATCACACACATCAAACTTTTCAACCTTAGCAATTAGTTTTGCATTTTCATTTCTAAGGTTGAAAACAATGTCATGGCAAGTGCTTAGCTCACTAGTTAATTTTTCATTTTTCTCTACTTCCTGAGCATAAGCATTTTTAACTTTAACATGCTTTTTATTTTCTTTAATTAGGAAGTCCTCTTGGCTATCCAAGAGTTCATCCTTATCATGAATAGTGCTAATCAATTCATTTAACTTGTCCTTTTGTTGCATGTTTAAGTTGGCAAAGAGAGTAAACAAATCATCCTCATCATCACTAGAATTAGCATCATCACTAGATGTTGCATACTTAGTGGAGGATTTGGATTTTACCTTCTTCCTTTTGCCGTCCTTTGCCATGAGGCATTTGTGGCCGACGTTGCGGAAGAGGAGCCCTTTGTTGATGGCGATGTTGGCGGCGTCCTCGTCGGAGGAGTCGGTGGAGCTCTCGTCGGAGTCCCACTCCCGGCAAACATGGGCATCACCGCCCTTCTTCATGTAGTACCTCTTCTTTTCTGTCCTCTTTCCCTTCTTGTCGTCGCCCCTGTCACTATCACTAGATAATGGACATTTTGCAATGAAATGACTGGGCTTACCACACTTGTAGCACACCTTCTTGGAACGGGGCTTGTAATCTTTCCCCTTCCTTTGTTTGAGGATTTGACGGAAGCTCTTGATGATGAGCGCCATCTCCTCATTGTCGAGCTTGGAGGCGTCGATGGGGATTCTACTTGGAGTAGAATCTTCTTTCTTCTCCTCCGTTGCTTTGAATGCAACGGGTTGTGCTTCGGGTACGGAGGAGGATGTGCCTTGCTCGATGATCTTTTTGGAGCCTTTGATCATTAGTTCAAAGCTCACAAATTTACCTATCACTTCCTCGGGAGACATTAGTTTGTATCTAGGATCACCACGAATTAATTGTACTTGAGTAGGATTAAGAAAAACTAGTGATCTTAGAATAACCTTGACCATTTCATGGTCATCCCACTTGGTGCTCCCGAGGTTGCACACTTGGTTCACCAAGGTCTCGAGCCGGTTGTACATCGCTTGTGGCTCCTCCCCTTGGTGAAGCATGAATCGACCGAGCTCCCCCTCGATCGTCTCCCTCTTGGTGATCTTTGTCACCTCATCTCCTTCGTGCGCCGTTTTGAGGACGTCCCAAATCTCCTTGGCGCTTTTCAATCCTTGCACCTTGTTATACTCCTCTCGACTTAGAGAGGCGAGGAGTATTGTGGTGGCTTGTGAGTTGAAGTGCCGGATTTGGGCAACTTCGTCCGAATCGTAGTCCTCATCCCCTACGGATGGTACCTGTACACCAAACTCAACAACATTCCAAATACTAGTGTGGAGTGAGGTTAGGTGATGCCTCATTTTGTCACTCCACATGTTATAATCTTCACCATCAAAAACCGGTGGTTTGCCTAATGGAACGGAAAGTAATGAAGTACGTTTAGAGATGCGAGGGTAGTGTAGGGGAATCTTACTAAACTTCTTGCGCTCATGGCGCTTAGAAGTTACGGACGGCGCGTCAGAGCCGGAGGTGGATGACGATGAAGAATCGGTCTCGTAGTAGACCACCTTCCTCATCTTCTTCTTCTTTTCGCCACTTCGATGCGACTTGTGTGAAGGGGATTCCTTCTCCTTCCTCTTGTTGCGGGACTCTCCTGATGGAGCCTTCCCGTGGCTTGTAACGGGCTTATCGCCGGTCACCATCTCCTTCTTGGCGTGATCTCCCGACATCACTCCGAGCGGTTAGGCTCTAATGAAGAACCAAACTCTGATACCAATTGAAAGTCGCCTAGAGGGGGGTGAATAGGGCGAATCTGAAAATTATAAACTTAAGCACAACTACAAGCCGGGGTTAGCGTTAGAAATAGAAACGAGTCCGAGAGAGAGGGTGAAAATAAATTACAAGCAAACAAAGAGTGAGACACGGTGATTTGTTTTACCAAGGTTCGGTTCTTGCAAACCTACTCCCCATTGAGGTGGTCACAAAGACCGGGTCTCTTTCAACCCTTTCCCTCTCTCAAACGGTCACTTAGACCGAGTGAGCTTCTCTTAATCAAACGGGACACTAAGTCCCCGCAAGGACCACCACACAATTGGTGTCTCTTGCCTCGATTACAATTGAGTTGATCATAAGAAAGAATGAAGAAGAAAAGCAATCCAAGCGCAAGAGCTCAAATGAACACAAGTCACTCTCTCACTAGTCACTATTTGATTGGAATGTTCTTTGGACTTGAGAGAGAATTTGATCTCTTTGGTGTGTCTTGTATTGAATGCTATAGCTCTTGTAAGGTGTAGGAAGTCTGAAAACTTGGATGCAATGAATGGTGGGTGGTTGGGGTATTTATAGCCCCAACCACCAAAGTAGCCGTTGGTGGAGGCTGCTGTCGACGGGCGTACCGGACAGTCCGGTGCGCCAGCCACGTCACCCGGCCGTTAGGGTTCGACCGTTGGAGCTCTGACTTGAGGGGCCACCGGACAGTCCTGTGGTGCACCGGATAGGTCCTGTAGACTGTCCGGTGCACCTTCTGGCGCCTGCTCTGACCTCTACGTGCGCAGGCGCGCACTGTAGCGCATTTAATGCCTTCAGCAGACGACCGTTGGCGCGAAGTAGCCGTTGCTCCGCTGGCACACCGGACAGTCCGGTGCTACATCGGACAGTCCGGTGAATTATAGCGGAGCGGCCTTCCAAATTCCCGATACTGGCAAGTTTGGAGTTGGATTCCCTGGTGCATCGGACACTGTCCGGTGGCACACCGGACAGTCCGGTGCGCCAGACCAGGGCTGCCTTTGGTTTAACTTTGCTCCTTTTGTTTGAACCCTTTCTTTTGACTTGTATTGGTTTGTTGTGAACCTTTGACACATGTAGAACATATTTTCTAGAGCAAACTAGTTAGTCCAATAATTTGTGTTGGGCAATTCAACCACCAAAATTCTTATGGAAAAGGTTTGACCCTATTTCCCTTTCAGTAACCAAATGAATATCCTGGGCGAGAGCAAGGTCTTTCTCTCGTTTATGAAGCCAAATAGTTCAGAAAATATCAATGTTTTTGACATGATTTGGCAGGAAATTATTCATGTTGCCTGCTTTTCTCTTAAGGGATGTCTTCACGCCCCCTTCATCATGAAAATGATTGAAGTGGTGACTCAATTTCGCTATGAGAAAGGCACAAGACATCTATCTTACACCCCCTTCTGGATTGATCCAAACAATCCAGCAGGGCGCCTAAGGAAAGCGCCCTCCAGCTCTCGTGGACCTGCTGCTACCGGACCCTCGCGTCCATCTCCTGGTCGCGAATCTCCCACACCACGTGGTCGTGGTCGTGGTCGAGGTCGTGGTCGCGGGATGGGTGCGCGTCTGGCCCTTGGTATTGCGGCATTCTTTTCCATGTGCAGAAATATATCTTCGGATGTGCATGAGCTGGCTCGGCGGCAGCGGGAGACTGATGACAATCTTCGTCGTCAAGCTTCCTTTATGGGTATGCCATTTGCCCCTCGTTCGCCTGATGTGCCTCTTCACCCCCTCCTCCGGAAATCAATGAGTGGCACCAGCAGGCATATGGGGTGCCTTTCATGTCTCCAGAAGATGAAGAGGAAGAGGAAGAAGTTTTTGATGATCGTGAGCAGTTTGTCCCGCCTCCCCACCAGGGGGATCCGGGTCAATCCTCTTCTTATCCTCCGCCCCTGGATCCTTCAGGAAGCTATCCTCCCCCAGCTTAGTCTGGGGAAGAACACTTTGCAACTCACCTGGCGCATTAGTTCTTTGATCCTCCTCCTCCTCCTCAGTGGTAATATGTGGTTGGTGGTTCTCTCTTTTTGGTGCTAGTTGCCAAAAAGGGGGAGAAGGATTCTCATCTTAGCAGTACTTTTAATTTATGTAATAAACAATTGGTCTATAATAATTATTCGCCTGACTTGTGATGCATGTGGTGATGGCTTAGAGCCACAAACTTTTTAATGATGTGATGTGATGACCTTATTGTAATAGCCAGTAGTAACACTTCATATCTTATGCTATACAATGATGGACTTGTTTGTTTGCTATTCTTGTTATCATCACATCTTAATATACTTCTGTTGCATCCCTCAATTCTTGTGTATTGTGTTGGTTGTTCACTCTCTCTAAATATGTTGCAAATTGACATATCAAGTCAATATGAATGTTACAAAACTCATGCACATATTTAGGGGGAGCTGCACATACACAAGTACTTATATCTCGCCAATGTTCTTACTTTTTTAATTTTTATCTCTACTCTAGTTTGTTTTGGCGTCAATCACCAAAAAGGGGGAGATTGTAAGTGCAATCAACCCTAATTGAGGGTTTTGGTGATTAAATGACAAAACAAATAGAGATTCTAACAAATTTGCTCCTAGCATGTACACAGTTATTCTACAGACAGGAGAAGCACAGATCTTATGAGTATAAAAAATGTTAAGCACAGCGGATTTAAATTTTACATCATACGGCGTGCTCCAAGTGCTTGGAAACAATGACAGTATTCATTTTATAATTCTTGAGTTATAGGAATCGTCGTACAATTAAGAGGGATCCGAAATGGTTAAGTAAGTTATGCAATGAGCTAAGTTCAAATTCCTTCAAAATCATCTAAGAGAACACTTTTCTAGATCATGAATGCCCTTTGAGAAACCATTTTTACTCCCCACAAGAGTTCCACCTTTGTTCACTTCAAAATGTTCAAAACTTGCTTTTCAGCCTCTGAAACTGGTTCAACCGGACCTGAAACCGGTTCAACCGGTTTTTGGACTGTTTCTCTGCCACCACTGCTCTGACCAGTCTGACAGTCAGAGCTGTCAGAAAAGTCGTGTGCAGACTTTTTTGAAAACCGGTTCAACCGGAATTTTTCCCGGCCCAACCGGTTTTGAGTCCGGTCGAGTCTCCGGCTGAGTAGATCAGTGAACCGAGTTCTTCCTGGTGGAAACCGGTTCAACCGGTTTTTGGCTCTTTTCTCTCAACGGTTGCGAGCTTTTGGGGGATCCTTTAAATACCCCCCACACTCTCTCTCTTCATAACTTCTGCTCTCTCCACGATTTCTCAGCTGACCAAACTCCAAACAAGGGCATTCAATACACATCTCACACCTGAAATCGCATCTCCTTCAATCGCTTGAAGGATCCTTGGTGTGAGGTGAAATCGATCTAACGTGCTGTCAATTTCATCTTGATTCTCCCATTCTCTTTGTTCTTGAGCTCATTGCAAACTTAACCTTGTGTGGATTTGTTACTCTTGGAGCCTTGTGTTTCTTGACGGTTAGAGGTTGCTTGGGAGTCTCCAAATTTGTGGACGACCCCAAGAAGTTTGTATTACCCGCTCCTTGAGCAAATTTGAGAAAATATTGCCTTGACCTTGGTGGTCGGCTTGTGGAGGATTAGGGTTGGAAAAGACCCGGCCCTTTGTGGGCTCCTCAACGAGGAGTAGGACACCTTTGTGGTGGTTGCCGAACCTCGGGTTAAATCGCGTGTTCTTGTGCGTTCTTGTTAAGTGCCTTAAATTGTTGGTTGGTTCATATTCATCTATTTGAGTGGATTTTCTGTAGGGCAAGTCATTAGCAAAATCTTTCACTACTTCGTCATAATTGTTTAACTGATTATTTAATCTAAGTTGAGCAGGTTCAAACTTGTTCAGTTGTAAACAAAATCAACTGAACCGGTTTGCACCAGTGCAACTTTAATTTGACCTATCTCGAAGTTTTTAGTGAAAAAATTTCAGGTGTAGCCTATTCATCCCCCCCTCTAGGCTACTTTCAGTCATTAGATGCTCCAGAAAATCGTAAAGCTGGAGTCGTAAGCTTTTAGAAGATATTTAGATAAGTCATTTTTGTTTATTATTTATATTAAATATATTTTTAAAATATTTAAATTAATATTTTAAACTACAATTTCGAACTAGACCTAGAACTAGAAGCCATGAAAGGGAAATAGTCTCAAACATTTCATATAATCAATTTTGGTGTTTGACGACCATCACAAACCTTGTGGACTAACCAGTTTGCCTAGTTGATCATTTCACAGATGCATAAGTTCATCTATAACTATTTTAAGTCGACTGTCCGGAATACCGTAGATTATTCCGGACAGGAGAAGCTTTTTGGAAAAACACCTAAGCGCGGACCGTCCGGGCCCTTGCGGCGGACCGTCCGCGACACCAGGGTGACCCTCGGACAGGGACATTGCAAAAACACAAGTTTACACTATGAACCGTCCGATGAAGAAGCGAGCACCGTCCGAGACCAAGCGCGGACAGTCCGGCCTCAGGCGCGGACCGTCCGGTCGGTGTAAAACCAGAAAAACTCGAAGGTGACGGGTTCAGTAAAATGTAATTTTAGCATCCACGCGGACCGTCCGAGGTGCTCGACTGGACCGTCCGCGACTACTTTATCTGACATATGACGACGCATTAAATGCTCTATAGCCGTTGATATAGTCGTTTCTGCTAACCGTTGCGATTTCAGCCGTTGATGTGTAGGGGCGGACCGTCCGGACCAGGGCGCAGACCGTCCGTGGTCGGCAGGAAAGGAGCAACGGCTAGGAAGTGGTTGCAGGCTATAAATACAACCCCAACCACCTCCATTCACTTCACCCAAGCACTTTAATCCTTCACATTCAATACAAGAGCTAGCAATCCATTCCAAGACACAATCAAAGCTTCAAATCTCTCCAAGTTCTACAATTGAGACAAATGATCATTAGTTATTAGTGACTTGAGAGAGAGTGATCTATGTGTTATTTGTCGCTCTTGTTGCTTGGTTTTCGCAATCGTGCTTTCTTCATCTCTTTCTTAACCTTCTAAGTGAATTGTAAAGCTTGCAAGAGATACCTAATTGTGTGGTGATCCTTGCGGGGTCTTAGTGACCCATGAGATTAAGAAGAAGCACTCAACCGGTCTAAGTGACCGATTTAGAGAGGGAAAGAGTTGAAATAGACTCGGCCTTTGTGGCCTCCTCAACGGGGATTAAGTTCTTTGGGACCGAACCTCGGTAAAACAAATCACCGTGTTCATTCGCCTTGATTCTTGTTTGATTTGTTTTCCCCTTTCTTTTCGACTTGAATTTAATTCTAACGCTAACCCCCAACTTTAGTGTGTGCTTAAGTTTATAAATTTTAGATTTCGCCTATTCACCCTCCCTCTGGACGACTTTCAAGCCATCCATCTGAAACATCTCCATAGTCTCTAAATCGGTATAAAACTAGGTACTCATTCAACAAACTTTTCAAACTTTTCGGAGGTCGAAAGATACCCTCGGTTCCAGTTTGTAAGATATTTGACCCTACACGATATACTAGATTATACTTTGACCATTGATTATTTATTTTATATTGTTCTTGATTATGACTTATGGTTGTTGTATATTACATTTTTGAACAAATCTAATACTCTGTTTCTGTATAAGATTTATGTACTTTTATTTATGAGGTATAGTATATGTTGAAGTATGCAGCTATGCATTTCTCTTTCTTCACACACACAAAATAAAACAAATGACCACGAGATAACTGCCACCAATTAACATGTGTCCAACTGGTTCAATAACGACAGATCTCCATTTAATCATGGGATTTTTTTTCTTCTAAACATTTTCTTTTAGTCAACAAAGAGAAATGGGCTAAGAGCATGTTCTTCTAGTAAACAAATAGAAATTGGCTAAGAGAAAGGAAAGAAGCTGGGGCGCAATATTTACTGAATCATTTTTTGAAGGAAAAAAAGGAGGAAAAGGATTTTGAACCAAAGAAGAGTAAAAAATCAACCGGCAGCAACCTCCTCAATATCGACCAGCTATTCTACTGTCTAGCTTAATTCTTTTGGATCCCTTTGGCTGTTCTTTCCTCGCGGCAGACACATCGTGCAGAAAGGTGCAGTTCGCACCATTGCGGCATCCTCTGGCGCTGTTGAAGTAAGCACAAGGCCTCGTAGGCCTTTGCTTAGTATCCCTAGCTGGCATAGTACCACTGCTGACAATATCAGTGGCGCTAGACTGGGAAGCGACAGTGCGGTGATGCATTGGAAAGTGCATTCCATGCTGTTGAAGTGGCTGTGGCTCCTGCTTCTCCCCTCCATGCTGATGGATCAGGGTCTGGTAATAGTTCAAGCCGCTGGTTCGGCCAGTTGGAAAGCTAATTGCTTGACTTGAACTTGCTGGTGGATTGATGGTAACTGCTGAAGGAATAGCTGGAGGAGGCAGACGATTCAGAACAGGTGGAGGCGGCAGTGTAGAGTTTATGTTGTGAAAAGTAGTGGTGTGATCTGGGAAGGAGACCGGAACACTAGCTGTCATCTGGGGTGGTGGACCTTGCACCATTGGGGCAACAGAACTGTTAGTTGACTGTTCGTGCTTAAGCGCGCCATATTCTTTCATTAACCTCTCAAGTTGGGCAGGGTCACTTAGCATTTCGACGAGCAGATCTTTGTCAATCATATTTCCCATTCGGTTGCTCTGAATTATTGCAGTGTAAGCAGCAGATGCAGCAGCCACTGTGTCAGGCTCAGCGGGGGCACCAGACCTTGTGGTGTTGATGGAACCATTCGGCTGCTGCTGCTGCGCAGTGGTAAAGGGAGCGTCTGAGGCTTGTGGGACCCTGAATGTTGCTGAGTCGTACTTATCTGACTGCTGGTAACTACTTGATAGACCAACAGGTGGTTCTTCCAACTGGTCAGAGGCATCATCCTCTTCAACTGGGAGCAACGGGACCAACTGGGTTCGGGAATCATCATATTGGGAGTCTTTCACATCAGGAGTAACAAATGGGCTGGATTGGCGCAGAAAAGAGTGCAAGGAATGAGAAGAGAGAGATCTTAAGAATGGCAAACTAAAATGCAGCTTGCTTACTTTGGAGGAATGTTCGACGGCCGTGGATATATAGCCTCAAGTGCTCCAAATATCCTATCATTCTGCAAGGCAACCTCCTCACTTTCTTCTCCAGCAGCTACAAGCCAAACAGGATTATGCAATACCTGCAACCAAAGATTGCGACAGTTATAAAAAAACACTTGATCTGTGGGGCATTGCGAAAATCATCTCGATTCACCTTGGCAAACTGCCATTAGTTCAAGATTACAATTCCAAATTACCTGTGGTGGGCATCTCCACCTAATAACATGGATTTGGGATATGTCAATTTTGAGATAGCTTGTTGGCTGCAATGATTCGAAGCCAGGTGGCAGCGAATCATCTGAGCTTGGGCCAGCTGCATGCATTAACCATGAGCCTTTTGCTTGGAGATTGTCCTGCGGTCTCAATCCAGCTTGAGAAGGGGAATCCTCCGAAATAAAAAACCTTACCTGACAGGTTCACAAAATACAAAAATATAATAGAATCAGGAAAACTGCCAGTCATGCATACTAATCACACATCTATTCATTACATGGTAGCCACAATATATGACAAATTACACGCGTTGATTCTAGTAAGCATAAAGTAGTGGCCTTTTAGATCTCCAAGAAAAACTATATCCGGACGCATAACCGATCTGTAATTGGTTTAGCAGTCAGAATATTTCATGTACCAATTTGATCTATTCAAACAATCAAATCATGTCAACTGCATGGAGAATCATCCATGATGCATAAATAAAATGGTAGTAATTAAACACAAAAGCATGGATAAACCAATTTTCCTTAATCCTCAAAAAGCATTAACATACAATCAGCGAAGCAAGCACTACCGTATAATGGCAGTGCATACATATAGAGAGACAAAAACAAACAACGGAATCCACAACTGAACTTATTAACAACGAATGCCATCATTAATGTTGTAGTGCTTCATATTGAACTAGAAAAACAAATGATCCATGCACAGGATTCTAGGCATGCCAAACATAAATTCCATACATTCAGCTTTAGCATGAAGATAATTTCTGATAGGAAGACACACATATGTATTACTTGCTTGGTTCCATACAATGATGGATTTGGCATTCCATCACAATATTTTAGTTTCTCATTCTGAATGACATGGATGCAATTGTTTGTAGTACCTTATGTTAATAAAAGATTCTGTTGGGTCATACATCATACAAAGGACAGTGAATGTATGAAGAACTAAAAGATTCTCCCTCCATTCCAAAAGATAAATTGTTTTAGTTCTGTCCCAAGTTGAAGTTTTCAATGTTTGACCAAGTTCATAAGAAATGCATCAACATCTACCACATCAATAACTTTCATTAAATCCACAATGAAATATTTCTTTCATCGTGTTTTCTCTCTCGAAAACATAGTGCATTAATTTGGTATTGTAGATGCTAATATATTTTTCTATGAACTTGATCAAAGCTAAGAGAAGTTTGACTTCTAACAAAACTAAAACGAACTACAATTTGCAAGAGTGGGTATGAGTTTAGCAATAAGACACACCAAAAAGCAACAGGGTAGATAAATTCTTTTTCCAAAAGGACACTAGTGCCAGTGATTCACTAAGCCATGCCAACTTCATTGCACTCATTAATGGCATAAACTAATTCAATAATATAGATAGAGTGATTAGCTTGTTTGCACTAAGAGTTGGGTATTCCCCCCCCCCCCCCCCCCCCTTCCCTCCTACATATTGCAGTTTCCAAACGAGTTCTGGTGATCCTTGCTCATATGTTCTATGACCATTTTTGAAAATCATGGAGTTGAAAGTTGATTGCACCGAGGTTAGCTTTCTAGGAATCATATCAGTATTACTACCTTAGTTGAAGGCTACTAGGCTTGTTTTTATTGACCCTTCAGATCTGATTTGATGACCAGGGAATCGGAGGGGGTCCATAGGGGAGAAAACCCCTTGCTATTTAATTTTGAATAGCAAAGGGTTTTCTCCCTCATGGATCCCCTCCAATTTCCTGGTCACCAAACCAGCCCTCTCAAGGTTCAAGTGTAGACCCTGGCTGTTATTTTCGCATAAAATACATCACTTAGAGCAACAAAAACAATATGTTGTGACAGCATTCTAAAACTTGAATCCAACAGTATGAGTTTTATACACAAAATGACTACTGTACATATACATATAGTGCGGCCCACTTTCTTAAGGGAGAATAAAAGAGTTCCCCACAGCATGTTCTTTTTTTGACCCATAAAAAGAAATTTGCACTCTAGACTACTAGAGTTACAAGCACACGGACCCAAAAGAAAAGGGGATAATGTGACCAATTGTTGGTCAGCATTTACAGAGTTGGTTTTCCAAAACAAATACACCATGTGTTTTTTAAACAAAGATAATAAGTCAATACAATCCAAGTGGCTAGAATTAAACAGGCCAGTTCAGGTAGCCGCATATTAAGCTATGATATTTTGTGTCTATATCAGACATGCCCACATGCAGATAGAATATCAGTTACTCAACTATAAGCTATAAGATAGCTAGCATGCATAAGATATAGCATGTGAGAAAATTGTAGCAGTGGACCACTGGAAGTTACTAAGTACTAAATGCCGTGCTGAATTTTGTCACAAGTTTGAATTTTGAATAATTTGCCAAACTTCAAAGTAGTGCCCTGCATGATTCATAGCCATATCCAACCTATCACAGATTATCGTTCCAGGAACCAACCACTTTTATTATACTGCAGTTATCAATCTATGTAGCTATGTCTCCGGTGCAAACTAAATATTTGCTAACTTATAAATAATAGTATACATTTCTATGTAGATAGTGTTATATCAATATGTATACAATTTATGCCCTCCCTCAACTTAGTGTTCCCTCTATAATGATCCATCGTGCAAAAGCAGTGTGACAAATCTCATGATCTACTGAACGTAATTTAGCTGTTGCGAGAGCTCC
Source organism: Zea luxurians (assembly GCA_029449295.1). NCBI lineage: Eukaryota > Viridiplantae > Streptophyta > Magnoliopsida > Poales > Poaceae > Zea > Zea luxurians. The sequence continues at coordinate 134,599,022 of JAOPSE010000010.1, forward strand.
TGTAGTCCTATGAAAATCATCAATGTGAGATGTGGATTTGCATGTCTACCTGTTAGCTATGAAACATAGAGCTTCCATACAGGAATGCCAAAATTCATTACGAAGACCTTTTTATATATTTTTTAAATAAGCATAAAAGAAAATTCCTATGCTGCTTTAGTCCATTCACTCGGTGTGATCAATTCGTTAGGAATAGAACAGCACTTGATGAGCTTACCAGTACAGTCCAAGGTAAGCAAAACCGTTGAATTGTGCAGAGAGGAATTTGTCATCTCAAAACACAAGGAGATTTTGCCTTTAGTGCAATGCAACTCAACTGCACAAATCAAGTGAAATGTTCATCCGTGCACTAAAAATGAGTAACAGTAGAATGCTTGCAGAATACAGAATATATTGTGCACTAGTGCTCGCTAGTGATATCGAATATTTCCAAAGAACTTTTCTCAAATATTCCCAGGTAATGCAAATTTTCATCCTTAGCTATTATGCATAAACCAGACAGTATCTTGTAATAATTTGCTACTTGGACAAATGTTAAAAATATTGTTTTATGTACATGATAACAAAGAATGTTTTTCATCGTTACCACTGTGAAAAAAAGAGACAAGATGGTTGTATCCAAAACAGTTTCATCTTTATAGTTTATAGACATTTGGTGGCTATATAGACTTTCTTCCTTGAGTATAAAAAAAGACGACTTTAGCCAACCTTATGGAAAAATAATGAATTAATATTTTTAAAAGGGCAGATGATGATTTATTTTTTTTTTGCAAAATCATGTCTTATCACACATGTTAACACTGTACCGTGAAAAATAATTTCATCTTTATAAACGTTAATTACTGATTAAATAGTGTCAATATGACTCAAGTCAATCTTATGAATCTTATCAATCTACAATCATTCGTGGCAAAACTGACAATTATTTGTTTACGCTGTCTGGCTGGCATTAAAAAGACTACAGGATAAATTGGAACACAAGTACAATAGAGGATAAAATTAGAACAATACATTTCAATTAAATATCCACTAATTTGAACTTAAATGCATGCTTATAACCTGGACTCCATTTTTCTCCTGGAGAAGGCATAAATAGAGGTACGCTTTCAAACAAACTTCACTGAGAAGATAAGGGTTGGGCTTTGCATGGCTATACGTAAGCACATATGTCATTTAAAACAAAGAGATGGAGGTTATATAGAGTAAATAAATTCTTTGTATAATGGAATTCATGTAGCTCTTCATCTTTTTTTCTTATAAGTTATTTGAGGCGCCATTTATTTCTTTGGCTAGTCCCCAAGCTGTCATTCTTCTCATTTGCATATCCCTGTTGTCTAACTCATATATAAGATGATCATTCATTCTCTTTGAAAATTATTTGTCAGAGCTGTTGCTGAATCGACTGATATTCATGCCAGGAACAACGGCAATCATGGATATTTGAGGAGGCCAGATGAACCCATCTCAGCCACAGCATTGCATTGGGAATGTAAGATCGCATGTCCGTTTCAGTCGAGCCGAACACATTTCGCAATCAAAACATATGGATCAGAACGTTCCGCAGAGATGGGGAAATGAAGGGCATAGCAAGAGCACGAGGAACACAGCCAAAAAAAGAAAAAAAAAACGTCAACTGCAGGCAAGCCACAAAGGATGGATGGGTTGGGGAGCGTGAGGCGCGAATCGTTCTCCTCGCCGTTGGGCGGCGCCGCGGCGGACGAACCCATTCCGGCGAGGACGTTATCACAATACCTTGCAGAGATTGGCCCCGGTGGCCCACGAAACGCGCTTGGAACGCCTCGGCCCCATCGTTCCCTTACTTGGCACTCCCCTTCCTCGTCCCCCAAACCCGATCTACAGGCGCGGGAACCCTAGGCGGCGGAAGGCGCAGCCCGGAAGGCTCTCTGGTCCCGACCCAGGAACGGGTCATCTAGGTTTCCCTCACGCCGGTCCCTTTCCGTCCTCGTCGGACGGATGGCGACCGGTGGATTTGGAAGGAGGCGAGGAGACGGGAGGTGGTAGTGGTGGCCAGGTGGGGAGGACCGGAGGAGCCGAGAAGGCGGAATGGAATGGAGGATGTGCCCGCCTTTGATTTGGTGGGTTCTCTTCTTTATCTCGTCGTCGCGTCGATTTGATCTGTTTTTTTAGGATAATGCGTGGTGGGGTACTGGGTGGGCCGGGTTTCGCACATTTTCTGCGTCTTTTCTTTTTTTTTTCCCTTGCGAGAACAGCGAGGTCAGGGCATGTGTGTTTTCTTTTCGTTGCTAAGCAGGAGCAGGACATGGACCTTGGTTTGGGATAGCATTAGCGTCTGCTTTGAGGACTTTGATAATGTTTAGCTTTGATTTTTTTCTATTAGTCGGGCTTTGTACATTGTATTGATGTTTTACTTCTCAGACTTGTTCGCTTCGGATTAAAGTCGTCTGTTAGACTGTTGTTGTTAGAAATATAGACATTTTCTATATCATTTTAATTCCATGAATTAACATTATGGTGATGACATATAAAAGATGATTAATCATCGAAATCATGATGTCAAATATATCCATAACAATATGGAACATGAGAACATAAAACATATGAATCATACAAATATAATAAGCATATAAACATGGTATATGCATCATGACGGAACAACTGAAAATAAATAGATAGCAACATAAACAGTATGACTGTAAAATTAAAACAAACAGATATGATATATTACTAGCATGAACAGGCATCAGAAATGTCATGATATGATACGACAGAACAGATTGGATAAATTCATGGCTATATATGAAACAGTAGAGATGGACAACATATATAATCTGGAGAACGTAAAACAGTAAAGAGCTGAATTGATCATACCCTCCCATACGCTCCAAGGATCCAGATTCTTGTCCAACTTCTCTTGTCATGTCGTACGAGATGAAGACGCCAGGAAGAAGAAGATGTTTACCAGAAGGATGTTCGGGCAGTCGCGTAAACGCTCCCTAAAAACCTAGTTGTCGATTCCCCGTGCAAGGTCTCGATCGGCAAGGGCTTTGGAGGCACATGCCCTCTCGCTCCTTTGTGTGCGCAGAGTTACGAGATGGAAATACCCATACTTACGGCTGGACTGTGATTCTGAAAGAGTTCTGCATGCTTACCAAGCTACAGGAGTTCACCCCTTTTAACCTCATCGCGGAAGGGAAGCTAAAGGAGAAGGGTCTCGCATGCGGCTGATCAAGAGACGGGCATCTGAAAGGTTTAACCCGGAGTTGAAACTCCCGTAGTTAATGAGTGCTAAAAATTAACACAACCACACCACGCCCCCGCCCGCTCGCCGCCTGCCTTGCCACGCCACGCTCGGCCCGGCCCGAGCCCGACCCGGCCGGCGACGGCGGCGGCACGCGCGCGTGCGCGCGTGTGGCACGCCTGGTTCGTTTCTTGACTTCTCAAGTTAGGCTTTGTTCGGTTATTCCTAATACACATGGATTGGATAGGATTGGAAAAAATTAAGAATAAGTTTAACTTGTTTGGGATTCAAACCCATCCAATCCCACTCAATCCACATGGATTGAGAGCTAACCAAAGAAGCCCTTAGGCCTTGTTCGGTTATTGATATTACATGTGTATTGGAATGTATTGGGTGAGATTGGGATGTACTTTGACTTGTTATGGATTTAAACCAGCTCAATCCCATCCAATACATGTGGATTATCACCAAAACGAACAAGCCCTTAAGTGAAATAATTCCCACCATATAAGTCAAGCCAATGACCCTTGGAATTCTAATATGGTACTATTGGTATTGTCCATAATTGCATACCATAGATTTTATTGATTAAATGGGCCAAGTCCATAATAAATCCAACAATCCCCACCAAACTCTATGGTTTGTAATGATGAAGTATCAGAATCACAATCCTTTGATATACCAGTGTTTCGATGGAGACTGTTAAGTTGAACATCCATCTAGAATAAGAGTTTCACTCATTCACAACTGAACAATGGACTAAGCCTTGAATTGACAGCTTTGTGCGAGATGAGATTCGCTCAAATCCTTTGCTGATACTTGGCTGCAAAAGGGCATCTCCACTATTTAGAAGCATATAAGTCACACTTCAGTGTCTTTCATGAGTATTTAGGGATTACCCAAGTCCCATAGACTGTGACCAGCAGTCTGACTCATATAGGTGTACTCCTCAGAAGATGTTCTGTAGGACAATATCTCACCTTTATAAGATTCTTGGAATACATTAAGGTAAATACCATCCTGCCTTACAGATAGGAAAGATGTGCATCAGAAATGAGTTAAGGAAGGGATCTTTCCTCACAACCTACTCCTAGCTTGTTTCTCCACACTACTTCACGGGATCTCCGATCACATAGAGCAGGTTATGTAGTGCCCAAAAATGTAAATGATGAAGGTGGAGTTGAATCACTCATATGTTTGCCTCTATTAATATAAGCATGTGAACACCATATTTTAAAGCAAGTAATTAACCAATAATACCTGAAATAATTTATGCACCATGATGACTTTTAGTGGTGTGTGTACATTTAATAGTAGTCACTTTGATAGAAATAAATTAGTATACAAGTTAGAAATGTAAAGACCAACTTGAGTACTTGGAAATGGGTAAATAATTAAGAAAGGGGGAAAAGAAAGAAAATATTGGACAAAAAATCAAATAATGAATTCCACCCACGTTCAAATATCATGTTTTACCTAAGTCCCAAATTTATCACAAGATTTTGAATCTGAAATTTAAATTCAAAATGAGAAAAAGAGAATCAGAAAAGAAAAAGGAATGGGGGTGGTTGCGTAGGCTGAAATACACCAAAACCGGCCCAAACCCCAATCCCAATCCGCAGTCCACACTTCAGCTTGCCCTCTCGCCCACCCACGCATCGGACGACCGCGCCTGGTGTGCGCACACGCTGACATATGGGTCCCACTGCACAGGGTTTCCACCTGCCGGTCAGATCTTTTTCCCTGCCGAGCCAATGACTTGTGGGGCTCGCTCCCACTGTTCTTCTCCCACCTCTCGAGATGCCAGGCTTTGCTCAACAGAAACCGTGATCCACGTCGGATCTTTGCCTACAGGATCGTAACCGTTCCTATGCGCGCAGTGGTCGCTGTGGGGGGCCCGGTTAGTCAAACTCTTCCTCTTTCCCATGCTCTGCCCGTTCTTCCGCGCACCAGACCCTCCTCACGCTCCAGTGCTCAGTCGCTCACCTGCGTCCGCTCTTTCCTCCACTGCCTGTGGGCCCGAGATGGCAGGGTATCTTCTCCTTCCCCGCACAGCACCAGTTGGACCAGGCGCCGCGGCGGACTCCGCAATGTCCGTCGTCGTACCACGACGGCGGGGAATCCGGGCACGCGAGCCACCTTGTGACTACCGGTAGTTTTCTCGGATTGTCACCCATGAACCATGCAACCTCTCCCCGATTTTCTCGCTGCTGACCCGGGGCTAGCTCCGCTTCGTGCTCGGAACCGAAAACGGCATGTGCACCATGTGCTCCGCCGCGTTGTTCGGGATTAGTTCGCCTACCCGCGCGCAACCCGCTAGACTATTTGGCCGGGTCTTTGAGTACTTATACGCGCGACGTTCTCTCCATTGCACTCAAAGCCATCAGCAACTCCTTCATTACCTATCTCGCCATTGCCGCACTCGACTTCCGAATTTGCGCCCGACCGATGCTCGGGGATGGGTCTCGGAGGTCCGCCGGCATTCATGGTGCTCGTCCGTGCCATTCCTTGGATGCGCAGGTCGCTTGGGTCCGGAGAATTCCTCACCGGAGCGCAGGACGTTGCCGCGCGGCGCACTGCTCCGTGGCTGCGGCTCGTCTCGACATCATCTCATGTGAGGAACTAACCCCCATCTTCGCCGTGACTGCAACATCGTGTAGAGCTATCGAGATGTGAATTTCGTGGCCGGGACGCGTTTTGGGGCATTGCCGTCGTGCTCGCCGGCGTGGATGGGGCGCCGCCGCATGGTGACTGTTCCTGAGGTAGGGGATGATCTTGTGGCCGTCTGATCGGCTGTGTGTGGCTAAGATCGGCTCGCGGTGATCTGTCCAGCCAAAACGTGATGGGTCGTCCGATCGGGATCGGATGGATCCAGGGGAGAAAACATAGTTTTAATCCAGGCCGTTGATCCGCTCTTGGTTGAATCTGGGCTGATCGCGAGAAGTGGTTTAATCTGGTACGCAGGATTCTGATCCAGTGGCCTGGGTTCAATACCGGTTCGAAGTTAATGTGTTGTAATCATGGCCGTTCGGATTGGATCGGATGACCCAGGTTCCACGATACCCATTCGGGCGGTGAACTTTGCTAAAGAGTCCCTATTCTTCCACCTATTCAACCTGCCGTCCATCTCGGGTTACATTGAGTTTTGGAAAGTTTACCCCGGAAACCCCGAACCTCTTTGTATTAGTGCGCCCAGTCCAGAAAGTTAGGAAATTAGATAAATGGATTTAGAAAATGATTTTTAATGTATAAATAATTGCTAGAATTTGTTTAAATCATAGAAAATTCATAATAGCTCCTTTTTAACCCATTCCAGTTCCTATAATTTTATAATATTATTGTGTATCATCTAGTATCTCTGTTTTAACATACAAACAATAATAAAAATTTATTCCCTAATTAATCTTATATCAAATGCATAAAACCTTGGAAATTCATAACTCCTCCGTTTTAACGCTGATTTGATCCATTAAAGTTTAATTGTCTCGTATAATTATTTACTATGCAATAACAACATTTATTGTACCATGTTTCATTCTTTTATAATTAGGTCTTTATTTAACCTATGTTGGTTAGTCTTGTTAATCTACTCACCATTATAATCTACTAAAATATGATCTAAGCTCAATTTATAATGTGGAATAACGTGTAGATAGTTATTTAGAAAATAACCTCTCATATGATTTATATTAACCAATTTATGATATAGTTTAATATTTTAATCACATTAATCCTCTATAAAAATCATAACTCCTTAACCGTAACTTCGATCTTAGTGATTCTCGAGCCCGCGATCTCGTGGCTTTGCGTAGATCATTAGTAGTCAATTTGTTCTTATGTTTGGTGTGATGTTAATTTTGTCTATACTATGTTTGTATTGCTACGACTAGCAGTGAGGTCACGAGGATTTGAAGAATCACCCTAGTAACTGGAATCTCAAGTGCCAGGCAAGTTGTGTCCTTGATCCACTTTTGTTACCCAATAATATTCTTTATTATCACTATTTAATGCATAGGTTTAATTTTGATGGGACCCAATAGGTCACCCTAGTCTGTTTATCATTTTCCCTTGTTTATCCCTGAATCAATTTGGGTAGTTATGCTATTACTTTATATGGTTTTGGGATAATAATCTATTATATCCATGTTCCAATTATTCTGTTATGTTATTTATGTTCATGATAAGATCATTATGTTAATTGGAACATGGAGCGACCACCCAGGAAACAGTGCTACCACAAGGGTTTAATGGGACACCCTTGGCTGATTAACTAGGAAAGCTAGTGGATGACTACCTTACCCGAAAGGGGAAAGGGCAGTAGGGGAGTGGTTAGTGTATGGAGGTCCTTGGGTTGATTTTGCTGCGATGGCAGTCAGGCGAGGGATTCCTGCACTGGAGCTTCCTATAAACTGTAGCGGGTTTTCTGAAGCTAGTGGAACTTTGTAAAGGCCTCGTAGTGTTACCCTGCCTCGCCTCCTCGGTACAGGTGTATGGGATTCATGACCCCTTGGCAGATGGGTAACATGACTTGTGGGTAAAGATGCGCAACCTCTGCAGAGTGTAAAACTGGTATACTAGCCGTGCTCACGGTCATGAGCGGCTCGGACCCTCACATGATTAAACTATGGAACTTAAATTCAATTTGTCATTTGCATTGCATGGGATTTGTTATTAATTTTGTTCTATTATTTATTATGGTTTGGTATTTACTTACATCTAGTAATTGCTAATAAAATTTGACCAACTTATTAAAAGCAATGCTCAGTTTTAACCCCTACTGTTGATCAGCCTTACACATCACATGAACTCCCACCTTTGGTGAGTTCATGCCACATTATTCCCCACAACTTGTTGAGCGATGAACATGTGTGAGCTCACCCTTGCTGTCTCACACCCCCCACAGGAGAAGAACAGGTGGTTCAAGTGAAGCCACACAGCGAGGAGTTCGATTCGATCTAGGTGGCGTCTCCCAGTTGACTTTTTGGCGCCAAGGATAGATTTTAGATCCTGTTATATTTATCTTTTATTTTTGTAAGTCTTCCGCTATGTAATAAGTACTCTGATTATTGTGACATTTATCTCTATACACTCTATTATTGTATATGTTGTCTTCTTTGGCGCATGTATGAGATGCACCCAGCTTTGTCCCTTAAAGCCCTGGGTGTTACAGGTTACCACTATAGTAGATTTCACATGGGTCTCATACCCATTTCTCTCGATGCACTTTCCATCACATTGCATGACAGACCTTTAGTGAATTGATCTGCCAGATTATTCTATGTGTGGACATAATCCACCGTTATAACTCTGGAGTTTTTCAGCTTTCTGACATATTTTAATCTTCTCTTAACATGCCTTGTAGACTTCATGTTATCCCTAGAACTGTTAACCTTTGTAATCACAGTTTGGTTGTCACAGTTCATGGAAATAGTCGGTATCGGTTTTTCAACTACCGGTAAATCCAATAGGAAATCACGGAGCCACTCGGCCTCAGCCCTAGCAGTGTCTAATGATGTGAGTTCTGCTTCCATTGTAGGCTTCGTTAAGATAGTCTGCTTGCAAGACTTCTAGGAAATAGCGCCACCTCCAAACAGAAACACATATCCGCTTGTGGCATAAAACTCATCAGCATCAGAAATCTAGTTGGCATCACAATAGCCTTCTAACACTTTTGGGTTTCTAGTATAATGAATATCGTATGTCATAGTACCTTTCAAATACCGCAACACTCTCTCAAGAGCACGCCAGTGATCATCTCCTAGTTTTGACACAAACCGACTCAGCTTACTCACAGCATATGAGATGTCCGGTCTTGTTGCACTTGCAAGGTACATGAGCGAGCCAATGATCTGGGAGTATGTCAATTGATCCCTTGCTATTCTCCGATTCTTTCTCAATAGCATGCTAGGGTCATAAGGTGTTGGAGCAGGATCACAGTCACTAAAACCAAAGCGACTCAATACCTTTTCCACGTAATGAGATTGCAACAAAGTTACCCCACCATCACCTTCTCTAACAAGCTTGATGTTTAGAATGACATCAGCTTCTCCCAAATCTTTCATTTCGAAATTGCTCGATAGAATATTTTAACTTCCTCAATCACATTGAGATTTGATCCAAAGATCAAAATGTCATCAACATAAAGGCACAGCATAACAGACTCACCCCCACCATACCGATAATATACACACGTGTCAGCTTCATTTACAGCAAAACCAGCAGCTGTAAGAGTATTATCAAACTTTTCATGCCATTGCTTAGGTGCTTGTTTTAGGCCATACAATGATTTTATCAACCTGCACACCTTGTTCTCTTGACCATCCACAATGAACCCTTCTGGCTAATCCATGTAGATCTCCTCATCCAACTCTCCATTTAGGATAGTCGTCTTAACATCCATCTGATGAATGATAAGACCATAAGAGGCTGCCACAACTATTATTGTGCGAATTGTAGTCAATCGAGCAACTGGTGAGTATGTATCAAAGAAATCTTCACCCTCCTTTTGGGTATATCCTTTGGCCACAAGCCTTGCCTTGTACCTTTCGATTGTACAATCAGGCCTAAGCATTTTCTTGAAGATCCATTTGTAGCCTATAGGTTGACAACCATAAGGACGGTCAACGACCTCCCAAGTTCCATTAGACATAATAGATTCCCTCTCACTCCTTACTGCTTCCTTCCATAAGTCAGCATCAGGAGAGGAATATGCCTCACTAATGGTAGTTGGTGTGTCTTCCACAAGGTACACTATAAAGTCATTACCAAAGGATTTTGCAACCCTATGTCTCTTGCTCTTTCGAGTGACTATAGTGTCATCCTCCTCAGTGATGTGTATGTGAGGATCCTCAGCATGATCTATAGGAATAGACAGTTCATGCTCATGGGGAATTATAGTCTCATGACTTGTATTACTAGGTGTATTCTTCATGGGAAACTCATTCTCAAAAAATGTGGCATCTCTTGATTCCATGATAGTATCAACATACATATCAGACACATCAGATTTTATAATTAAGAAACTATATCCAGTGCTATGAAAAGAGTACACAGGGAATACACAATCGACAGTTTTAGGCCCAAGTTTACGCTTTTTGTTGATTGGCACATTCACTTTAGCCAAGCAACCCCAAGTGCGCAAATATGAGAGATTTAGTCTTCTCTTTTCCCATTCCTCAAATGGTGTGATCTCTTTGTTCTTTGTTGGAACTCTGTTCAGGATATGACACGCCGTCAAAATCGCCTCACCCCACCATACCTTGGATAATCTCGTTGTACTCAACATGGCATTCACCAAATCTGTTAGAGTGCGGTTTTTCCTTTCAGCAATCCCATTGGATTGTGGTGAGAATGGTAGTGTCCTCTCATCAATAATACCATGTTCCACGCAGAACTCATCGAAAACATTAGAGAAATATTCTCCACCTCGATTGGACCTTAACCGTTTTATTTTCCTCTCAAGTTGGTTCTCAACATCAGCTTTATAGGTCTTAAAATAATTAAACGCTTCATCTTTTGTTTTTTAAGAGATACACATAGCAAAATCTGGTGGAGTCATCTATAAAAGTGAGGAAGTGTCTTTTACCACTTTTTGTCAAAATTCCATTCATCTCGTACAGATTAGAATGAACAAGTTCTAGAGGTGCCAAATTCCTCGCCTCAGCAGCCTTGTGAGGCTTGCGGGGTTGTTTTGATTCAACACACACATGACACTTAGACTTTTTGACCAAGTTAAATTTAGGAATTAGATTTAGATTTGCTAACTGCATAAGACAGCCAAAGCTTGCATGACAAAAATGTGAATGCCATAAATCTAACTCATTAGAAATATTAACATAATTCACTATTTTATTACACACATCATGCAGTGATAAGCGGAACAAGCCTCCGTAGTCATATCCTTTACTAACAAAAGTACCATGTTTTGACACAACACATTTATTTGACTCAAGAACAACTTTGTACCCATCTCGACATAGCATAGAAGCACTAACGAGATTCTTCTTGACAGAGGGCACATGTTGCACGTTATTCAATGGCGCCGTCTTTCCCGAAGTAAACTTCAGAATGACCGTACCAACACCAAGAACATGAGCACGTAACCCATTTCCCATTAACAAGACGCCAGACCTCCCGACCTGGTAGGAAGAGAACATAGAGACATCAGCACACACATGAATATTTGCACCACTATCCATCCACCACTCAGGTGAATTACAAACTGAAAGAACAAATGGTAAAGAATTACTATACCCAGATGTTCCATCTCCAGTTTCAGTAGTTACAACATTAGCTGATTTCTTGTCCTGTGTGAATTAACTTGCGATCAAGCACTCTCTAGCCCAATGTTGATCACGGCCACAGACAAAGCATCCTCCCTTTCTCTTGTTGTTGTTCCTCTTCTTTTTAAACTGTGCTGTTTGAACAGGTTTATTTGTGTTCTCTTGTTTGTTCTGGTTTTTCTTCTTGTTAAACTTGCGGAAGTTTCTCTTTTGCACCACATTAGCAGTAGAGATCTCAACACCTTTTCCATTGTCCTTTGTTCTAGCCCTTTCCTCAACATAAAGAGTACCAATGAGCTCTTCCACATTGAACTCTTGTCTCTTATGTTTGAGAGATGTAGCAAAGTCCTTCCAAGAAGGTGGCAACTTGGCGATTATACCGCCAGCCACAAACTTGTCAGGCAGAGGACAAGGAAAAAGCTCAAGTTCCTTAGCTAGTGCCTGAAACTCATGAGCCTATTCCACTATAGATCGGTTCTCAACAATCTTGTAGTTATACAGCTGCTCCATGAGATACAGCTCGCTACCAGCGTCAGTTACTCTAAACTTTCCAACAAGTGCATCCCACAGCTCTTTCCCTGTAGGAAGGATGATATAGCTTTTCTAGAATTTTGTATCAAGTGCGGTGATCACAGCTCCTCGAAAGAGGTTGTCATCAGCCTTAAACTTAGCCTCATCCTCAGGAGGTAAGTTGGCAGGCTTGCCCTCAGCGGTATGATAACAAGACATTGTAGTAAGCCACAATTTCATCTTAGCTTTCCAAATCAAGAAGTTTTTATCATTAAAAGGATCAGGCTTTAACACAGCAACAAAACCTCTGACAGAAAAATGCCTAACATTAGGTTTTTGGATTGTTAGAAATATAGGCATTTTTCATATCATTTAATTCCATAAATTAACATTATGGTGATGACATATAAAAGATGATTAATCATAGAAATCATGGTGTCAAATATATCCATAACAATATGGAATATGAGAACATAAAACATATGAATCATATAAATATAATAAGCATATAAACAGGGTACATGCATCATGATGGAACAACTGAAAATAAATAGATAGCAATATAAACAACATGACTGTAAAATTAAAACAAACAGATATGGTATATTACTAGCATGGATAGGCATCGGAAATGTCATGATATGATATGACAGAACAGATTGGATAAATTCATGGCTATATATGAAACAGTAGAGATGGACAACATATATAATCTGGAGAACGTAAAACAGTAAGGAGCTGAATTGATCAAACCCTCCCATGCGCTTCGAGGATCTAGATTCTTGTCCAACTTCTCTTGTCATGCCGTACGAGATGAAGACGCCAGGAAGAAGAATATGTTTACCAGAAGGATGTTCGGGCAGTCGCGTAAACGCTTCCCAAAAACCTAATTGCTGATTCCCCGTGCAAGGTCTCGATCGGCAGGGCTTCAGAGGCACCTGTCCTCTCGCTCCTCTATGCGCAGAGTTACGAGATGGAAATACCCACACTTGCAGCTAGACTATGATTCTGAAAGAGTTCTGCACGCTTATCAAGCGACAGGAGTTCTCCCCTTTTAACCTCATCGTGGAAGGGAAGCTAAAAGAGAAGGGTCTCGTATGCAGCTGTTGGGGGCCTTCGTCCTCCGAAGGTCCTCAAAAACATGATTTGACAATGTTTTCCAAGTGGATTATGTGAACAGGTATCTTCGGACTCAGAATTATGAATATGAGGTACGGTCAGGACGAAGCCTGAACTAGACGAAGGGGGATTAAAATGGAGGACGGGCTGATTACCAAGTTCCACGAAGGATGGTGCACAGCCGAAGCTGTGCGCAGGGAAGCTTCGGCGCGATGGCAGAGAAAGGGAACCGACTTAAAGACGAAAAGACTACTTGGGCCTTGACAGATTTCCATAAGTCATTGGCAAATGTAATGGTCATGAATGTAATTTTACGTGGGCTGCGTCCCGCGTCTATAAATAGATGAACAGTACTCCCGTACTGTTCACGTTGACTTGGCATTTACTTTTGCGTCACGCTTGTACTTTTTACCTTCTCTCAGGACCGAAGGTACATTTGTAATTTGAAATCATTTCTATTTTTCCATGTTAATAAAATAGAAATGATCCTATGATGTTGTCTATATTATATTTCATGCTTTATATGAATCCTTCGTCATTACTTGATATATTTACGAAGGTATGTCTTTTGTGACCTTCGTCCGAAACTCATTATTTCCCGATGGGGCATAATGTTTCGAAGGACGAAGGACTTTAACACTTAACACTTTTTATGTTGCCTTGTTCTTAACTCTTAGCTATAGACCTTCGCTATGGCGCCGAAGAAAGCTTCAGCGACTGGGGCTGCAGCACTGCAACCGCTGGACCCCAACCAGGAGACCGTCTCTCTTCGGGAGGCTCGAAGCCAGAAGAGGAAGGCCGTCAGCCCGACGCTTCAGGAGGATGAACTAGACCAAGAGATCAGGGATATGGAGATGCTTCATCAACAGGTGCAGAGGAAAAAGGAAAAGATGGCCAGGCTAGCTGAGCTGCAAAGGCAGATAGACGAAGCTTCTGAAGAAGTTCGTCATCTTACCCATGATGAGCAGAACCGAAGGCCTCAACAAAAAGACCTTCATCAGGAGGGCTTCTTCAACGAAGATGACTGGTATGACAATTTCCATCATGGAAATTTTGTTTTCGATGATGCCTCTCCTCTGTCCGCTGAGCTGCAGGCTACACCCTGGCCTCCATCCTATAAGCCACCCCAGCTTCCCATGTTTGACGGCCACTCAGACCCGAAGCAGTTCTTGATGAGCTACGAAGCAACAGTGTCTTCGTATGGGGGCAATGCTGCAGTCATGGCAAAGTCTTTCGTTATGGCCGTCAGGAGTGTTGCTCAGACCTGGTATTCCTCCCTTCGACCAGGAACGATCACCTCATGGCAGAAGTTGAAGGATATGTTGTTAACCAGCTTTCAAGGATTTCAGACGAAGCCGGTCACTGCTCAAGCCTTGTTCCAGTGCACTCAGGATCATGAAGAATACCTTCAGGCGTATGTCAGAAGGTTCTTGCGTTTGAGGGCGCAGGCACCAACGGTGCCCAATGAAATTGTCATCGAAGCCATGATCAAGGGGCTTCGTCCTGGACCTGCAGCTCAATACTTTGCTAGGAAGCCTCCTCAGACTCTGGAGAAGCTGCTCCAAAAGATGGACGAGTACATTCGTGCCGATAATGACTTTCGCCAAAGAAGGGAGGAGGCCTTCAGATTTTCTGAGATGACCAGGGGCTTCGGAGGAAGATTCTATCCGAGGCATGTCAGGTCCATCCACAACTCCACTCAAAATGATGATAAGGGGAGTCAGCAGAACAGGCCGCAGTGCTCCTCACAGGCTTCGGGGCAACAACAAACTTTCTTCCGGCCACCAGCTCCAAGAGGCAGAGGCGCCAGGGGCTTCGGCGGAAGATTTGGAGATCAACCAAGGAGGATATTTTGCTTATTCTGTGGTGAAAACAAGGGCCATACCACCAGGATGTGCCATGTCACCATCCAGAAACAAAAGGAGCTAGCAGAAGCTGCAGCGCAACAGGGCCAGCCGAAGCAGGTCATGCATACTGCTTCGTACCATCAGCCTTACATCCCGGAGTACGTGGGCAACCACCCTGCAGTTTCCGTAGCTTCGGCGAGTCAACCTCAAGCTTCATGGCAACAGCCCCCGCCTCCACCTCCGCTGCAACAAGGCCAACAGCCAGAAGGGAGCCAATATGTTCCGCACCAAAGGGATCTCAGAGAGCAATCTGAAGCCCGCACAGTCAATAGTACTGTGCCAGAGTCGAAGCACATTTATTGACAAATATCCTACTTTGATAGCAGTCTTTTACGTTTAAGTTCTATTTTCTGTGTAATAAAGAACATTTCAGTTTTCATATAATAGTTTCGTGGTTGGTTATCAGGAAAACCTATCTTCTCTACAGGCTTAAGTTGCTGAAGCTTAAAAGTTTGCGATAACAAGGAGGACCTTCGGATTATTAAAAATCCTTCAACGCAACAAAAAGTCGTTCTAAGGAACGCAGAGTAAGTTGCCGAAGTTACAAAAAGCCGTTCCAAAGGGAGCGCAGTGTAAGTTTTTTGCTCCAAAGACGTTCCTAAGGGAATGCAGAGCATACAGCGAAAAGTCAACGCTGATACCGCCTAAAGTAAAAGGCGAAGAAGCTCCAAAGACGTTCCTAAGGGAATGCAGAGCTTATACCGCCTAAGTAAAAGGCGAAGAAGCTCCAAAGACGTTCCTAAGGGAATGCAGAGCTTATACCGTCTAAGTAAAAGGCGAAGAAGCTCCAAAGACGTTCCTAAGGGAATGCAGAGCTTACAAAGATATTTTGTGTGTATCTTCGGAACAAACGTCATTTGCATAACATAACATCATCACATCATTTTGCATAGCATAAGCATCATACATCATGTTGCATATGGCAAAAGAAGGGGACACAGTATCAACCTTCGAAAGGACGCTTTGAGAAAGTGCAAATTGTGTAAAATCACGAGGGAACACAATGATAATCTTCGGAATACAGCTTCGGAAAATGTTTTTACGAAGCACGGATGAGCTTCATCAGAGTAATATCGAAATTGTACAGCTTCGGGGAATGTTTTCACGAAGCATGGATGTGATTCATCAGAATAGTTTTAACGGAGAATGTCTTCTTCACGAAGCATGAAAAGAAGGGAAGGTGTTTTTTCGCCGAAGGCTCAAAAGTGGTATGTATGTAGAATTTCATGCATCGTAAAGAATTGAATAATGAAAAGAGACTTGTATATTACATTCAAATGTACAAAATATTACATAGATTACACTTCAAATGTTTTTTCTAAATAACACCTAGTCTTCTCTTAATACTACTTCGGCAGCCTCATTTAGAAGTTGTTCAACAACTTTATCCATGATAGCTTCGGCCATTTGTTTAATTTCGTCATCCCCTTTTGTGTGAATATCACCAGACGATCCAGCAGGTTCTGAGGGAAGAGAATATTTTTGCATTACTGTTACAAACCGCGAGCAAAGTTTGAAATAAAAATTACAACACAATAAGAACGACTAATTAATACCTATTTGCCCTTCGGCAACTTCTGTCACTTTCCTAGCATCATGGATGCCTTTTTCACTCCTTTGAATGATCTCTTGCGCCATTTCTCGGCCGCCGTTGTCCCAGACATCAGTAAAGAATTTGCCGCCAACCATGCTTGCTTCGGCCGAGGGGTCTTTGATGTCTTCGGAGGATAAGACAGCTTCGGATTGAGCTAAAGATTTTACATGTTCACAACCTTTCTTCTCCAAGACAGTAGCAATTCCCCTGGCGCCCGAAAAAGCGCAGATGTCACCGCGGCTACTCAGGATTTCCTCGAAGGCCTCTGCTTCGTGACTGATCCATTCTATTGGACCTTCGGGATTGCCTCTTGAGAAATTCTCTTCACTGGAAAATGCGCCCACGCTGGCGAAGCTGGTTTTAATTTTCTTTACGCATTCCATGGATTTTTCAAAGCATTTTTTCTTAGAAGACCGAAGCTCTTCCACGGTTGCTTCCAAATGATCAGCCCATTGGTCGCTGCATTCCCGTCTTGTTTCTTCAAGTATGCGTTCTTCTTTCGCCCGGGCCAATTGCTTCTGAAGATCTTTAATTTCGCGTTTCTAAGCTTCGGCCTGAATTGTTGCAGCAGCTTCGTCCTTTTTTATCTTGTCTACTAATGTAACCAGAATTTTGTCTTTTTCTAGAGCTTCGTTTCTCAGTTTAATAACTTCTGATCGTAAATTGTTGAACGCAATTTCATAGCTCTCATCTTCGGCACTCTTTTGTGCTCTTAATGCGTTGCTCAGGATTAAACCCTATACAAAAAAGAATCCATATAAGAATAAAGGAATGAATCACGTATTGTAAAATTTTTTCAAAAAGTCTAATTCCCATACCTTCAGGCTATTATATGCAAGACTATCCGCGAGATCTTCCTTCGTCATAGCGCACAGTCCAGCTTCAAGCTTTGGAAACCCTATACTCCTAGCCATCTCCCGGCAGACAGATAATTCTTTGTTGTCAGGGAGGCAGTATAGGAAGTCATCTTCGTTTGTCCCATTGAACACCACTGCTCCCTTCGGATATTTTAACTCTCTGGCATAGTGATTGGCTTCATAAATCTCTTCTTCAGATAATTTCTTCCCCGAAGCATGTCGCACGATGTAATCACATGTGTCGGAAGGAGCTTCGGGGGCGGCAGTGTCAATTTCTTCAACTAAATTTGGTTCTGATATTTTTGTTTCCAAAGATTGTTCTTTGGTGGGCTCTGAAGGCTTAGCTTCAGCTTCAGGTTGTAGCTTCGAAGCTTCAGCAACTGCAGCTTCGGTAGACACTTCAGCAACTTCAAAAGTTTTCTTTGGAGTTGTGCTTGAAGACTTAATTGTCTCCAGAACATCTAGCACGTTCACCATTCTTTTTCTTTTCGGGGTCACTGACGGGCCCTTTTGATTTTTTATTGTTTCGACATTTGCTGAAGGACTTAAGATTTCCGATATTTTTGGCTCTTCAACCTTCGGTTTCTCTGCTTTTTCTGCTGAAGGCCCTTCAGTCTTTTCTTCCATCTTCGGCACTGGAGCTGGTTCTGTAGCTTCAGAGGCCAAAGAGATTTCACCAATAAATTCTGGCACTGTGGCCGGCTCAATAAAACGCGCTCGGTGGGTGAGCACCTTTATCTTTTTCCTTTGCGGCGCTGGCTCGCTAGTGGCGCTCGTGGTAGCTTCTGTCGCAGGAGAAGTATTTTTTCTTTTGCGACCCAATACCGGATAGTGATAGTCAGGGTAGATAAACCCGACTGCGTCAAATACCCGGTTGAGCCTTTTCTTCTTTCGGCCTCCGAAGGCTGCTGATAACGCAGTGTTCTTGGCCTTCGAATATGCCCCAAGTAGTTCGTCACTTAATGTTTCAATGCTTTTCAACCAGTCGTCATCAGGTTCAACAAACTTATCCCCGTATTTGAATGTGTATTTCAGTCTGACTAGTCCGCCTTCGTCGGACTCTTTGATGGTCTCCTTCGGCATTTCCCACTTTCCTGCAAGTGGCCACACCCTGAAGGCAATATGCTCTTGGACCAAGTCCCTTGTCCCAATAAAAGAGCAGACTACGCCGAAGGCTCTTTGGCATTCCTCGGCTGCTTCATCCATTTCAACCTTCGGCCTTTGAAGTCCGAAGCGTTGCCAGATGGGGCGCATAATAATACTCTTGACATTTTCTTGCGCTGTTAAGTCATTCTTTACATAGAACCATTCAGTCATCCAGGCTCCGGGCCACCTCTTCCGAAAGGTTGGCACAGGGCGGCTTGACCCGGAGCGGGCACCAAAGCTGTAACACCCAAAGTTGTTGTGATATTGTTCTTTCCCCCAGGGCTTCGTCTCGTATAACAATTCATGAATGTTGCAAAAGCTTTTAGCATCTGGTTCTAAACCTTGGCTTCTCGCAGCCCAGACAAACATCCCCATTCTTATGATAGCTTCGGGAGTAATTTGATGAAGGTAGACTTGAAATGTCTTCAGGACCTCAACAACAAAGTTGCTTAGGGGGAATCGAAGCCCAGCCTTGAGAAAGCTTCGGAAGATTACGACTTCATCTTCTTCGGGGGTGGGAGAAGTCTTTTCTCCAGCATCAACCCTCACAATAGATATATCTCGGAAATACCTCCCCCTCATATTATCAATATGATTCTGCTTAATAGTGGTTTTCCCGAAAACCGTGTGACTTGGCCGCCATGGTCGATCTTCGGACTCTTCCCCGCCACTTTCTACATCGAAACTGTCGCTGTCACCAGTATCTTCGGACAAACCTTCAAGAATCTCTTTGGTGATTTTCTCCGTATTGGTCTCCGCCATCGCTATAAGGAACCCCAAGTTCTTCTCTTCGTCGAGACTCAGCTTCGTCTCAGCAGGGATCTTCTTACCTTCAGACATCTTCGGAAACGCTAAAAAACTGTTTTCAAGGCCGAAGCTTCAAAATCAAAAAGATCAGCAAATCTTAGTGCACAAGAGCTAAAAATTTAGTGGGCCGAAGCAAATGGCAAGTGTGCGTACCAAATAAGTTTGCGGTATGATCTTATTTATACCCCTAGGGCATTGAAAATTGAAAGACCCCGCTTGTCAGTGAATGTTGCTATTCTAGCAAAGGGAAGGTGTTTTTTCGGACCTTCGGCTCAAGGCCTTCGTCCATATCGCAATCTGAATTTATCATTAACAAATTAATATTGCGAGGGGCTACTGTTGGGGGCCTTCGTCCTCCGAAGGTCCTCAAAAACATGATTTGACAATGTTTTCCAAGTGGATTATGTGAACAGGTATCTTCGGACTCAGAATTATGAACATGAGGTACGGTCAGGACGAAGCCTGAACCAGACGAAGGGGGATTAAAATAGAGGACGGGCTGATTACCAAGTTCCACGAAGGATGGTGCACAGCCGAAGCTGTGCGCAGGGAAGCTTCGGCGCGATGGCAGAGAAAGGGAACCGACTTAAAGACGAAAAGACTACTTGGGCCTTGACAGATTTCCATAAGTCATTGGCAAATGTAATGGTCATGAATGTAATTTTACGTGGGCTGCGTCCCGCGTCTATAAATAGATGAACAGTACTCCCGTACTGTTCACGCTGACTTGGCATTTACTTTTGCGTCACGCTTGTACTTTTTACCTTCTCTCAGGACCGAAGGTACATTTGTAATTTGAAATCATTTCTATTTTTCCATGTTAATAAAATAGAAATGATCCTATGATGTTGTCTATATTATATTTCATGCTTTATATGAATCCTTCGTCATTACTTGATATATTTACGAAGGTATGTCTTTTGTGACCTTCGTCCGAAACTCATTATTTCCCGATGGGGCATAATGTTTCGAAGGACGAAGGACTTTAACACTTAACACTTTTTATGTTGCCTTGTTCTTAACTCTTAGCATTTGAGAACAAGTCCCCAACAGCAGCTGATCAAGGGACGGGCATCTGAAAGGTTTAACCCGGAGTTGAAACTCCCGCGGTTAATGAGTGCTAAAAATTAACACACCCACACCACGCCCGGCCCGGCCCAGCGACGCGCGCGCGCGTGGCATGCCTGATTCGTTTCTTGACTTCTCAAGTTAAGTGGAATAATTCCCACCATATAAGTCAAGCCAACGACCCTTGGAATTCCAATATGGTACTATTGGTATTGTCCACAATTACACACCATAGATTTAATTGATTAAATGGGCTAAGCCCATAATAAATCCAACAGTTGTAGATATAACCTATATAGACAAAAGTATTATAGAAGCAGTAGAAGCTGATATAGATTAAAGTCAAACGAACAGACTGTGATAACGTATCACACAGCTAACGAGAACTACACACAGCTCCATCTTCTTAAAACTGTACTTCTTACGCTCGTAGAAGAGATCTATTTGTCTTGGCGCTTCCGAGATTGACGATCTTGGGACAGCCATCTCGATCCTTCCCCACTCCTTGCAGTTGCAGTAGTAGATGTCGACTCCATCACCACACACCTTCCTTGGAACGGACCATAATTGCACTCATCGCAGACCTGGACAAGAAAGCATGGGTGCACATATGCATGAGTATGCATGAGTCGCAGATGACACACTGGCACAACGTGTCAATGGGCTAGAAGCTGGATCATGAAGTTGAGCCAGTGGTTTCTCAGCTCTGCCTCGTTTCACTTGACCTCACGGTGAGATTGTACAAACACATTGCATGGTAAAATAACATGATGATATCATAGTTTCCGACCATTTTTTAAAAAAATATGGTTTACAAATTAATCATGCCAATTAAATCCCAATTTCACCACTATTTTCCCTTCAGTGAATCCTTCAAAACAAGACTAGCATGAATATTGTCGATACCATAAATATTGGGGTACCCACTCCTGCTAGAGACAAGATGAGACCCATGTGGCGGCCCATAGCCACGAGGTTATCGGGTGGCTAGCTCAACTCTGAAGGTAAGGCCCACCATGTGAAGCCGGGGACCAGCTATGACTCGTTTCCTAGGTTGGGCCGCCATTGCCACGACTCCCATAAAGGGAATAATTGGCAAGTTTGACTATAAGTCTAGGTTCCCACATACGAAAACCGGGCCTCCACATGAGCCCGTCGCATCCCCAAAGAAGGTACCAGAGGGGCCCCGCGACCCTAGAACAAGGGTACTCTTGCTGCAAGATTAGTTTCGGACCCCGCATATGCCATCCAGACCTCAAACTGGATGGGATCCGGTGTCGCCACGTGTTCGACCCAATACGGCTCGAGCCCAGACCCACTCAACCACGATTCGGGGCCCCCAGTAAGGGAAAGGGGCTTGGGAATGCTGCGTCACCCCATTTTCCCGGGTCTGCTCCCTGCCCAGGCAAAGGTCCAGTACTGACACGTGGCCAGACGTGCCTGACGTAAGCCGTTGGATAGTGTCCAATGTAACCCCCTGACGTGAGCCACTGCATTAGGTGCGAACGAGATGCTCACTTGCCCACATCAATGGCAAGCGGCATGCCCCACCCCTGCATTAAATACACGCGTCGCGTTCAGACTGCAACGTATGGGATACACTATTGTCCACGCGTTTCCAAGGCAGTGGTATTGACTCAGTGTGCCGCTTGAGTGTCCTTCATTATGACCTCTATTGTTCCTCGTGTGTTACCGAGGCATGAAGAGACGGGTGGAGGAGACATAACAACACTATCCATACACCCCCTACGTACGGTAGCACATCAGACTACACCGCAACCCTACACCAAGGCACGTGTTCCGATTAGACAGAGCAAGACAAAAGGACGATAGGAGCCCTCACAACAGCCAAGGATCAGGAGATACGTGCCCAGAAGATCTATCCAACGCATTCCGTTTCGTATTATAATAAACTCCTAGGCCCACCTGTCGGCTAGCTCCCTTGTAGCGTGCCCCCTTGGACTATAAAAGGGAGGGCACTCGCGATGTAGTGAGGGAGGTCGAACTCACATTTCGATTGACGACTTTCAGACTCTCAAGCAATACAACTCATAGTGGATGTAGTGTATTACGCTTCGGTGGCCTGAACAACTCTAAACCCTTGGATTCTGGTGTTCATCCATTCAACCATGCAAACCTCTAGACCCCCTCCTTATCATATGATAAGGCGGGTGCATTCTATCACCTAGCCAAAGGATATCCCCTCGACAAATACATTTATATGAAATTTTACGAAAGAACATTTCTCTAATGAAAAGGAAAAATATACTTTGATAAGTAGAGCAATGTTCTAATTTAGAGCCAGAAAAAGATGAATAAAGATGTTTAATACTTAGGGCACTAATATTGTAGTTGTTTAAAACAAATTTATAGCTTCAGATGAATAATATTCTATAATACCCATACTTAATATTAGAATTTTGCAACACTTCATGTAGAGCTAGAAAAATTAAATTTTATGATCGAATATCACATGAATAAGGTGTAGTTTTCACTTGTGTAATACACTTTTGTAAAATGTTGGTTTAGTAAAGTAACACATGTTAGAAATATAAGACATAAGTTACGCCTCAAGGACAGGGCGGTTCCTGGCCTTTTGGGGGTCTGGGGCAAAATCCAATATAGAGGCCCATCCACTAAGTATATACACTATATATATATATATATATAATTATAAACACAAATTATTGAACATTCAATGGAAAAAACTTCTATGCCATGCTTTAAAGTTTATAAGATAACAAATATAAATTAGAGCCATAACACTTACTTGTCACATGTCACATGATATCATGCTAAATATTTCTTCTAAGATTTTGTAATACAAAGTCGTCGATTATACCATTAAGATCAATCTCATCTAACAACTTCATCTCAATGCACAAAATTGCCAAACCATTTAATCTATCTTGAGTCATTGTTGATCTCAAATAGTTTTTCAAAAATTTCAATTTTGAAAAGCTTCTCTCAGCTGATGCAACCGTCACAGGCATAGTAAATAATATTCGATAAGCGATTGAAACATTAGGATAGCAATCTAAATCTCTGACGTGCTCGAATATCTCCATAGCAGACAATATGCCATCTGGTAGAGTAAATTTCAAAATCTTCAATTCAGAAATAAGATCATGTACCTCAACATCAGATGATCCATTATGAGAGAAAGTGTCTGCAAGTTTGGTGCAAGACTCTTCTAGTTCAGTATCATTCAATGACTTCAGGATAGTTGATCTCAATAAAATACCAAATATATCTTTGAACACCATGAGTTCTTCAAATCTGGTTTTCAAATAAGTGATTGCCATATCAACTACAACCAAAAAATATTTTACTTTGATGGGGTGGGGGTTAGTGATCGCTATCCTGCAGGGTCCATGGAAATTGGAATAGAGATATGGGGGCACTATTTTTGATAGGGTGGGGCCCCACTAGCTATGGGGTCCGATGCGGTGGCACCGCGCGCAACCCCCAGGGCCGGCCCTGCTCGAGGATGTCATTCTCCACCACTACACTACATATTTTATGTTAATTATGGTATAGTTAAGTTATTAAACCATATCCAACCCTTTATATAAAGTAAAAAAGAAAAACTTGAAACAAGTAAAGTAAATAACTGAAGTATTTGTTTAGATTACAATAAAGAATAAAAATATTAACGAGTGCTACAAAACATATAGAAATAAATAAGGTAAAAAAATCAAAATAACGAAGAGTTGAACTTAAAAGGAAACACAATAATGAAAACTCGAAATCCATGTAACAAGGAAAAATAAAGAGTACATCACATGGATAATGCTTTTTGAGATTCACATGAATACTAGCTAGATAACCTAAAATATATCGTAGAACATCAAGAACATCTTATGCTACTATGTTAATTATGTTAGGATTTATGGGTTAGGCCTAATTGAGAAATTCAATTAAATTCCAGGAAAATCTCGAAAGCCTATATATGTGTATGGCTAAGGAATGGTGAAACCAATAATGCCATATTGCTAGTCCAAGTGGAGTGGAACTAGTTTAAATATGGAGGCCACACTCACTCACCAAGTCATGGATGAGAGGAGAGAGTGTGGAGAGCCACACGCGCGCGCTCGCTTGCCTGGCCTGGACGAAGGGCGCGGGCGTACGACATGCGCGTGAATGGTTCGCCAAAATCCGGCGGGCGTGGCTTCCTTTTACCGTTTTATTTTTTGGCTGCTTGGCTGTTAAGTTTAAAATCCTAACCGATCGCTATAAAAATCTAAACTGAACGCGAGATTTTCGCGTACAGATCGGATCGCAGAAAGCTATCGGTTCGCGAACTCGACCCTATATAAGGCGCCTGGCAGCCAGCATCCAATTCATCCCAATTTTCGCTTTCGCCTCTGTTCACAACTGTGCCGCCTTCAGTTCTCTTCATCCCGACCGCCGACGTGCATCTGCGATCGGGAGAGCAGGTCTCCGAAACCCTTCGTCTTCGAGATCCTGCACCGGGAGAGGGCGAATAAGGTTTTGGGAAGCGTCCTCACACGATTACTCGAGATCTTCTAGTCAAACCCTGTTGCGTAGACGTCATCAACACCGCTGCTTCGACGTCGTCGACCCTGCTGATTCCGGCCTGCGCCATCTATCAGTATGTCTGATATGTACGCATCATCTAATTTGACTTTATACTTCAGTTCTTCTAATTTGGTCATGATTTGTATTCGGAATTTAATCTAGAAATTGTCTAATACTTCAACAATCCAAAAACCTTATTGTAGACAATTTCCTAGTTTTTTTATGGCTGCTTTTGCCGAAGCGCTGAAGCCAGAAAAATTCAATGGTATGCACTTTAAGAGATGGCAAGTCAAGGCCACGCTCTGGCTTACTGCTATGAATGTGTTCCATGTTAGTAAAGGCAAACCTGAGGGCGCACTGACTTCTGCACAGGAGAAAGAGTACGACCATGCCAATACTATCTTTACGAGAGTAGTTCTTAGCGCCCTTGTTGACCGTCTGGTTGATGCGAATATTCAGCACACAGACAGGAAAGAGTTGTGGGATGCACTTGCTACTAAGTATGGTGCATTAGATGCTGGCAGTGACCTGTATATCATGGAGAGCTTTCATGATTATAAGATGGTTGATAATCGCTCTATTGTAGAGCAAGCTCATGAAATACAGTGTATAGCCAAGGAGCTCGACCACCTTAAGATAGTCCTTCCTGACCGATTTATGGTTGGATGCATTATTGCAAAGTTTCCTTCTACATGGAGGAACTTCGCCACATCTCTGAAACATAAGAGACAAGAGATATCAGTTGAAAATCTGATAGCGTCTCTGGATGTTGAGGAGAAAGCTCGGGCTAAGGACACGGGATCTAAAGGAGGCGAGGGCCACTCCAGTGCCAATATGGTTCAAAAGAACCACAACAAGGACAAAGAAAAGACAAAATCTAACAAGCCCAACAAAAACTACCAACTTCAAGAAGAAGAAGAACAAGGCTGAACTGACATGTTTCGCATGTGGCGAGACGGGTCATTTTGCCAAGGATTGTCCAGATCAGCGGATCGCCGTGGCAAAAAGGGCAATGTCAACACAGTGATCGCTAGCAATAAGGAAGACAAAGGGTATGGTAATTTACCTTTCATCTTCTCAGTATTTCAATCACCTAGTTGGTGGCTTGATACCGGTGCTAATGTTCATGTGTGTTCTAACATTAATTTGTTCTCTTCTTATCAAGGTGCCCGAGATTCTTCCGTCCTAATGGGTATTGGGTCACATGCTTCTGTTCATGGCACTGGCATGGTGGATCTGAAGTTTACTTCGGGAAAGATCTTGCAGCTGAAGAACGTGCAACATGTCCCTTCTATACACAAGAATCTCGTTTGCATAACCCTTCTATGTAGAGATGGGTTCAAGATAGTTTTGGAGTTCAATAAATTGGTTTTGTTTAAATCTGGACAATTTATTGGTAAAGGCTATGATTGCGGAGGCCTGTTCCGCTTTTCTCTGTTAGATTTCAATAATAAGTCTATGAACCATATTTGTGCTAATGTTGATGACCTTGCGAGTAATTGGCATTCTTGTTTGTGCCATATTAATTTTGGCTCTATGTCTCGGCTTTCAACCATGAGTTTAATTTCGAATATCACCATAGTCAAAGGTTCTAAGTGCCATAGTTGTGTGCAGTCAAAGCAACCTCGAAAGCCTCACAATGCTGTTGAGGAGAGACACCTGGCACCTCTAGAACTCATACATTCTGATCTTTGTGGGATGAATGGTGTGTTAACAAAAGGTGGCAAGAGATACTTCATGACATTGTTTGATGATGCGTCTAGATTTTGCTATGTATACTTGCTAAAAACTAAAGATGAGGCTTTAGACTACTTTAAAATCTATAAGGCTAAAGTTGAAAACCAACTAGAGAGAAAGATCAAACGTCTTAGATCAGATCGATAATTTTTGTGCAGAACATGACATAATTCATGAGAGGATGCCTCCCTATTCACTCAAATCAAACGGGATTGCTGAAAGGAAAAACTGTACGTTGATTGACCTGGTGAATGCCATGTTAGACACTTGTGGTTTATCTAAGGCATGGTGGGGGGAGGCAGACCTGATTTCATGTCATATTCTGAATAGAATTCCTATGGGCAAAGAAGAGAAAACCCCTTATGATAAGTGGGTTGGGAGAAAATCATTACTTTCATACTTGCGCACTTGGGGGTGCATGGCGAAAGGCAATGTACCATTTAATAAAAAGCGCAAGCTTGGTCCAAGGACACTGGATTGTGTCTTTCTTTGATATGCTTCGTGTAGCATATCATATAGATTTTTAGTAGTTAAATTTGAAGTTCCTGGTGTGTATGTTGATACTATTATGGAATCACGTGATGCTACTTTCTTTGAACACACATTTCCAATGAAAGACTGTTGGAACTTGCTCTCCTGGGCAAGCGGATCCAACGGGGAAGTGGAAAGAGTGCAAGCAAAGTTTAACGCGGGATGGCAATTGCTTTGTTAATCTGGCCTCTCAAGGGCACTGTACGGGGGTATTTATAGGTACCCGAGTGTCCAACGTTCTAGGATAAGGATGTTTATGCCCTCGGACACCTGGACTATCCCCAGAATATTCCCATAAGGGGGGGTTACAGATCGTCATTATAGAAAAGCCATTACAAATCAGGCCCATAACACGCTTTTCCATGCGGGGCCTGTTAGAGTGGGCCGAATCCCACGTGGGCCTCTAGGCCAGATGAGGACGCGGGACGGCCAGACTTTGTCGTAGTCTAGCCTTCGTCTTGCAATGAAGAGGACAAAGGGTGGGCCACACCAGTCATCTTGCCTCCGTTGGCGTAGCGGGGCCCGCGCCAGTCATCTTGCCTCCGTTGGTGTAGCGGGGCGTCGAAGGGTCGTAGTCTGGAGCGAAGGGTGGTGTCTTCGCCTTCGCCCCAACATTTGCCCTCCAAGGGACCAGTTCGACTGAGTCATCTGGTGCCGAAGACGTCGCTAGATGGTGGAGACGTTGCCCTCGCTTGAAGTGGTCCCGTGGGGGTTTTTGAGGTGACCGTTGATGGACGTGGTACTATTGGACTGCGGGCTTCCCAAAGCGTCGTGCCCTACGTATAAAAAGGGCGATGCGAATCAGGCTCTCTTACCTTTCTATGCGCCGGAAAATCCTAAACTTTTGAAACCACTCTCTCGCTCGCCTGCCCTCCTTGTTCCTCTTCATCGGAGATCTGGCCCGCCTCAAGCAAACCGCGCGCCGCCGCCGACGGTACGTAGCAATGTCGTCTTCTTCTTCATCTGTTGCGAATGCACCGTTGGCCGAATCGTCGTCCGAGGATACCTTGAGCGATTTGGCGACGGTGGAGTTACAGCCAGGCCACACGGTGGAGTTCGGCGTTTCGAGGATTTCCTTGGTTCGCGTGCAAGACATGCAGTAGTTGGGGTACTTTGGGAATGGAGTTGGGCGAGTTTCGGGGGCAGAAGAGATTCCTGAGCTAGAGGGTGAGTTAGTTGTGTTCGAGGCATTCTTTATCGCCGGCCTTCGCCTACCTGCGCATCGTTTTGTGGCGGAGGTCTTGCAGAGGTTTGAAGTACAGATCCACCAATTGACACCTAATGTCGTGGTGGCCATGGCAAAGTATGTCTAGGCGGTGACTTCGTATGGCGGTCAGCCCTCCGTAGTGGTCTTCGCCAAGAATTATTGTCTGCACTGGCAGAAAAGAAAAATTGGAAGCTAGATTGCCCAGTTTGGATCGTGCACCTTCACACCGAGGACCGGGAAGACTTCGGCGGAAGTTGTGGAACTAGTTCCCTGCGCCCGCAACAAGTGGGGCAACTGGTATGATTATTGGTTTTATGTCTCGGGAGGTGAAGTCGAAGACCTCCCAGGACTCCCTGCGGCTGTGATGAGGTCCCACTGTTATGTGGCGTTCCCACCGTTTGAGGTGGCGGAGGATGATGGGGACGAAGGGGCCCTCCGGTGTGCTGCCCGCATGAGTAGCGGGCGCGATTTGGTTGAATAATTTCATTAGTTATGGAGTGTAGCCCTTGGCGCATGGCTGGGCGCTAGGTGAAGTATGCCCTCGCCATATGCCTTCCTTGGGCGAGCAGCTAGTGCGAAGTCCGGCCTTCGCGTTGGATCTGCGCGGCCAGGACCCAGCCACATTCGTGCGTGAAGTGGAGGACGGGGCTATGAAGATTGTGGGGCGGTATGTGCCAAGGACGGAGGCTCTGCGGAGTTGGGATATTTGTGGATCCAACGTTCACTTGAATCGGGTCTTCGAGTTGAACAGTTTGCCGTACGACAGCTATCCTGGAGATGACGCTGCTGTGGCCGTCGATCGCCGTGGGAAGAAGCCAGCGGCTGCGGCTGGGGAGGGCTCTTCACGGGAGGTTGCGCCAGCCGTGAAGAAGTGAAAATTAGGTACTGCAGCTGAGGGATTGGGGGTCTCCGACCGTTTTGCTGTGGAGTTGATGGGTACTTGCGCGACCCTCGGGGGAAGGATGTCTTCGCCCGAACTCCGGGAGTCTTCGGCGCGAATGCTAGAGGTTACCGGGGGTCAATGGCCGAGGAACGTTCCAATTCCCCGGGCGGCCGGCGAGGACATATTTACGTCCCATTTGGCCCGTGAAATGAAGATTTTTCCTTATGGGCGGAATGTTACTGCTGTTGTATCAGCAGTGATGGAGAAGGATCATCAAGATGCGGCGCGGAAGCGCCAGGCGGTCACTAGGGTCGGGGACCCTTTTCGTGAGGCAAAGAAGGCGCGGGGAGGCGCGAAGTCTGCCGCCCCTGGCAGTAGTAAACCACCATCGGCTGCGAGGCTGGCTGTCCCCGGGCCCGGCATGTCTTCGGCGGGTGCGAGGGCTGTCGCTTCTGGCGCGGGCAAGCCGCCCTCGACCGAGCCCACGAAGGAGCGAAGGCCGCCGTCACCGGTGCGCACCGACGAGGCGGCGGTGGGTGGTGCTGACTTTGACATGGACATTTGCGTGGAGGATTATCTCGTTGGTAAGTTTTTTTAACGGGGACTAGGTATTAAACAAGAACATGGTGCAGGGTCGGATGCGGGGCAGCTGGCTGTTGTCTCGGCTCCGGTGGCGGCTACTTTGCCTACGGCGGCGGTTGGGACGAAGGGTACTTCACAGGACCCGTGGTCCAACTTCTGCGTGAGCGGTGAGATTTCGTCGGTCGCCGCCGCTAAAGATGTGGCGGGCTCTGTGTCCCAGCAGCTGAGGCATGCGTCACAGCAGCTGAAGCATGTAAGTCGTGTTGGACTTCGTTAGTTTGTTGTCTTTATGTGGTTGAGAGTCTCATGGGTTTTTTGTGGGAGGCGGCCGCCTTCGCCGACCATGTTGTGTCGGGTGCCTTGACTTCAAAGTTTGTTGCCGAAATCGAGCGCCTCCGGGCGCAGCATACGGATGCTGTTCGGGAGAAGTCAGCTGCGGAAAACTAAAGCCGCAGGCTGACGGAGAGGTTGGTGGCTGCGGAGGCCGAGAAGGGGGATCTCAGGCGTTAGTTGGTGGAGGAGAGGAGGGACGCAAACAGAGCCTGTGCTGATACGTAGGCTGCACAAGCCGAGGCCAAACTTGCGTGGGCGGAGGCCAGTCTCGCCCGCCAACGCGCCGAGGAGCTGGAGGCGAGGCTCACTGGCCTGCGCAACTGCCTGGACAGAACCGAGGCCTTGACGCACACGGAGGTCGAGCGGACGCATACGCAGTTCGTGGACGCATACTGGGAGCTGGGTGCGTGGACCGCCGCCTTTGAAGCGCCCGGCCAAGAGGTGGGCCTCCGCTTCCTTGGGTGGCTACAGGAGGAGCTGGAGGTACTCCCGACAATTGTGACGGGCCTCATGTCCTTTGTCTCCCTCGTCACCTGCGAGGGGGCTGTGAATGATTTGTCCCGCGAGGGGTGCGGGCACTTTGAGGTCTTCGACCAGTTGGACGAAGGCTTCGAACGCGAAATCTTTTAGGTCAAGGACCCGGTGCTGAAGCGGTCGGCAGGGGTGCTTTTCGACAGGATGTGGGGCCCTCACGGCCGAGAGACGGTTTGGGAGAGGTCCTACCGGGCGATGGATCAGGTGCGTATGTGTGGTTATATGTGTGGGTATGTCTGCGTATTTGTGTGGTTTTTGAATGAATGTGTTATTGCTGTAGATGGCACGTGATGAAGAGGTTGAGGACCTTGGTGATCTAGACGGCACGTTGCCCGAGGCATCAGGGGTGGAGCTAGCGCCGCCATCCGATGCAGGCGAGGGCCCCTCGGCGACCCCCGCGCCGACTGGAGCTGGGGAAGACCCCGTGCCAGCCACTGCACTGACGGGTGCAGACACCGAGAAGGTGGTGGCTGAACCAGCTGCCGAAGACCTAGGGCCTTCGCAGGTGGCGGAATAGGGGCTAGGGATTTAGGTGTAAACTTTTGTTTCTATGATACTGAACCTCGGTTGCTACGCAGGTTCTGACGCTTGGGCCTGCGCAAGCAACCGCTACTGGCAATACTGATTTTGTGGCAGCCTCAACCATAGTGCCTGCCGATGATAATTTATTTGGCTCTGTGTCTGAGTGTTTTGAGTCTGATGGTGAATCTGGGAGTTCGTTTCCTGGTCGGAGGAGTCCTCGGATGAAGGCTTGGATTATTTTGCGGCGTTAGATGTGGCTGCAGCGGAGTCTTCGCCGTGTGTGGAGGGTGTCGGGATCTTCCTAGTGCGAATACTGGGTATAGGCAGAGAGGGGTGGTGTCGAAACACAGTGTGGGTGAATTTTCACGAAGTGGTAGGCACCGTCATATGGGGACGGAGCGTGGCCGTCTTCGAGTGGACCGGATTGGTAAACGAGAATTGTTGTCCTCGCCGATTGGGGCGAGCATAGGTGAAGGGGATCTACGAAATCTTTTTGAGGGTGAGGAATTGAGGATAATATTGTTCAATTATAGGGAGATGGGTATCATCCCGAAGGCTGAGCCGATATTATATATGATGCCCTCGCTGAGTGTATGTAACTGTAATTTGTATGATGTGGCCTGTTGGCCATATTCACACGCCTGTGTTGATCCGGCTGCACCCGTGGGTGACTTTTGTGTGGAGTGTCTTTTAAATAAAAGACTTCGATTTACGCACTTGTTGTGCTATTCCGGCTGCACCCTTAGGCGGCTTTTGCACAGAGAGTCTTTGGTAAAAGACTTCGATTGATGCACTTGTTTTGCTATTTCGGCTGCACCCTTAGGCGACTTTTGCGCGGAGAGTCTTTAGTAAAAGACTTTGATTGACACACTTGTTGTGCTATTCCGGCTGCACCCTTAGGCGACTTTTGCGCGGAGAGTCTTTAGTAAAAGACTTCGATTGACACACTTGTTGTGCTATTCCGGCTGCACCCTTAGGCGACTTTTGCGCGGAGTGTCGCACGCGAGGGTAGTCTACGCTACCTGTCGCGGTGACTTCGGAGTGGTCGAATGTCGAAGACCATCGAAGCAGTCTTTTTCGACACGTTGCGTCTGAGTGTTTGCTTTTGCGGGGGTTTTTGCTGGTATATTACATGGCTCCACCTCGTTAAAAACCTCACCGCCCGAGAGGAAAAGAGTGCGGGCTGGAATGATATTGTTTGGTGAATTACAAGGGCGCGTGGGCCCTGAATGTTTAGACAAAAAATTTGCGGAGATTGTCAATGTTCCAGGAGTGCTCTAAGTCTTCGCCGGAGGCCGTCGTTAGCCTGTACTCCCTCCGGTACAGTAAAAGAAGTCATCCTGCGCGTGACCGAGCGTGCACAAAAAGAAGTCATAGCGTGCGTGGGTCTGGGATTTGGACGTTGTTGCCCCTAGTAATTGCACAAAAAAAGATGCACTTAAAAGGAATCGAACTTAAGACCTCCAGTCTAGAATGCGTTGGAGGTGCTGCAGTAACCAATCAAGCCTGATTGTTTTCGTGATATTAATGCACCCATATCCCTATTTAATAGGGGCAAACAGGGAAAACTCTATGATAATTAATCACTCCTTGGTATGCACAATCATGTCCTAAACGACTACCTTTACTGCACTGGAGGGAGTACGTGCTGGGGGATGTCTTCGTCTTGACGATGAATGGACCCTCCCATTTCGGCTCCAGCTTGCCCCGTGACTATCCGGGTGGTCCGGACGAGGACGGGGTCTCCTTGGTCAAACTCTCTTGGGACGACCGAGTTGTCGCGCCAGGCCTTGGTTTGAGCCTGGTACTTGTTGAGGGCCTACAGGGCGAAGACGCAGTCTCCGTCCATGAGGTCTTTAGACGTTGGTTCGTCGACGTCGGGGACCGCTGATGCGCTTGTTCAGGGTGACCCATGCTTTATTTCCTGCGGCGTCATGGCCTCCGATCCATATAGTAGACGAAAATGTGTGAATCCGGTTGCTCAGCATTTAGTCGTGTTTAGTGCCCAGACCACTTCGGGTAGTTGGTCAGCCCATTTGCCCTTCTTGTCATCGAGAAGTCTTTTCTTGATGGCAGTGAAGATTTTGCCGTTGGCGCGCTCGACAACGCCGTTGGATTGCGGATGGTATACCGAGGCGAAGACAGACTTGGTGCCGATGGAGAGGCAGAAATGCCTAAAATCCTGGCTGTCAAACTGTTTGCCATTATTGTCGGGGACCATAATTAGGGGTACCCTCAAGGCGCCTAATTCTCAGCTGGTAACCCCCATCAGCACGAAGCTGCAAAGGCCTGATGGGTGCGATTAAGTCAGGGATCAGTCCATTCGAGGGACACGATCACGCCTCGCCCGAGCCTAGCCTCGGACAAGGGCAGCCGACCCCGGAGGATTTCCGTCTTGCCCGAGGCCCCCCTTCAGCGGCGAACATATTCCCGGCTCGCCCGAGGCTCTGCCTTCGCTAAGAAGCAACCCTGACCAAATCGCCGCACCGACCGACCAAGTCGCAGGAGCATTTAATGCAAAGGTGGCCTGACACCCTTATCCTGACGCGCGCCCCCCAGCCGGCAGAGCCGAAGTGACCGCCGTCACTTCGCCGCTCCACTGACCGGCCTGACAGAAGGACAGCGCCGCCTGCGCCACTCCGACTGAATTGCCACAAGACAGAAAAAGACTGACAGGCAGTCAGGCCCTGCCAGAGGCACCATAGGAAGCTCCGCTTCGCTCGACCCAGGGCTTGGACTCGGGCTAAGTCCCGGAAGACGGTGAACTCCGCTCCGCCCGACCCAGGGCTCGGACTCGGGCTAAGTCCCGGAAGACGGCGAACTCCGCCCGACCCAGGGCTCGGACTCGGGCTAAGTCCCGGAAGACGGCGAACTCCGCCCGACCCAGGGCTCGGACTCGGGCTAGGTCCCGGAAGACGGCGAACTCCGCCCGACCCAGGGCTCGGACTCGGGCTAGGTCCCGGAAGACGGCGAACTCTGCCCGACCCAGGGCTCGGACTCGGGCTAAGTCCCGGAAGACGGCGAACTCCGCTCCGCCCGACCCAGGGCTCGGACTTGGGCTCGGCCCCAAAAGACGACGATCTCCGCCTCGCCCGACCCAGGGCTCGGACTTGGGCTCGGCCCCAGAAGACGACGATCTCTGCCTCGCCCGACCCAGGGCTCGGACTTGGGCTCGGCCCCAGAAGACGACGAACTCCGCTTCGCCCGACCCCAGGGCTCGGACTCCGCCCCGGCACCAGCCGGCAATCTCCGCCTCGCCCGATCCGGGGGCTCGGACTCGACCTCGGCTTCGGAGGAGCTTCCACATCGCCCAACCTAGGGCGCAGACCAGCCACGTCAATAGGAGGCGCCATCATCACCCTACCCCGAGCTGACTCGGGCCACAGGGAACAAGACCGGCGTCCCATCTGGCTCGCTCCGCCAGATAGGCAATGATGGCGCCCCGCATGCTCTGTGACGACGGCGGCTCTCAGCCCCCTTACGGAAGCAAGAGGACGTCAGCAAGGACTCAACCGCTCCGACAGCTGTCCCTCCGCCAAGCTCCATCGCTCCTTCGATGGCCACGACATCACACCAGCTGGGTGCCAAGATCTCTCCGGCTGCCACAACGGCATGTACCTAGGGCGCTAGCTCACCTCCGCTAGACACGTAGCACCCTGCTACACCCCCATTGTACACCTAGATCCTCTCCTTACGCCTATAAAAGGGAGGGCCAGGGCCCTCTTAGAGAGGGTTGGCCGCGCGGGGACGAGGACGAGAACAGGCGCTCGCTTGGGGCCGCTCGCTCCCTCTCCCGCGTGGACGCTTGTAACCCCCTACTGCAAGCGCACCCGACCTGGGCGCGGGACGTACACGAAGGCCGCGGGATTCCCACCTCTCTCACGCTGGTCTCCGGCCGCCTCGTTCTCCCCCTTCGCGCTCGCTCTCGCGCTCGACCCATCTGGGCTGGGGCACGCGGTGACATTCACTCGTCGGCTCAGGGACCCCCCAGTCTCGGAACGCCGACAGTTGGCGCGCCAGGTAGGGGCTTGCTGTGTGTTGACGAACAGCTTCCCGTCAAGCTCCAGATGGGCAGTCTCCAGCAACCTCTCCAACCCGGGACGGTGCTCCGTTTCGGGAGTCTTGAGTTCATATCCCTCGACGGCAGCTACGACATGATACTCCTTCCACCGTCGTGCGACAACAACAGTGGGGCCGACAACCCGCCTGCTGGCGGCGGAATCGGCGACGTCTTCCCCGCATGGTGGAAGAGCAACCTTCAAGCTCACCCCGTCCTCTCCCCCGCCGACGGAGGAGGAGGCGGGGCAACCAAGGCCAAGCAGGAGGCAGCGCCTCGTCGGCTGTCGAGCGAGTCGACGGCCCCGGCACCCCGACGGGGGGCGCACCGGGCGTCGACCTCGCGTTTGAGACGAAGGCGAGCACCGTCTCCCCGCGACACGCCAATCCCGAGCAAGCGGACGACGCCAGCACGCTCGCGAAAAGCTTGCTGGACGTCACCCTCGTACCTGAGACGACGGTGCAGTTAGTCCCCGACGCGACCTTATCGCCGCCCGTCGACCAAAAGGTACCGATCGATTCCCATCCCGCGTCTTTCAGTTTCAGCCTCAACCCGTCTAGCGACTTCACTTTGGCGGGCGCTCTCGTAGAGGCAAATCCAGACCCTCTGGGGTTTCGTGTGCGGTCACCTTGGGACCGGCTGACGGACGTCTCGACCTACGGGCCCTCTGGGTCCGAGGAAGACGACGAACCCAACATCTGTTGGGATTTCTCTGGACTTGGCAACCCCAGTGCCATGCGGGACTTCATGACCGCATGCGACTACTGCCTTTCCGACTGTTCCGACGGTAGCCGTAGCCTCGGCGACGAGGACCGCGGCCCAAGTCGCGAATGCTTCCACGTCGATCTAGGGGGTCCCCCTGAAGGCAACCATCTCGGCATGCCGGAGGACGGTGACCTCCCTAGGCCGGTGCCTCGCGTTGACATCCCACAGGAGCTAGTTGTGGTCCCCGTTCAGGCGGGGGGTCATGACCCACAGCTCGAGCAAATCCGCGGGGTGCAGGCCAGGCTCGACGAGGGAGCAGGAGCGCTTGAGCCGGTCCGTCGGGACGTCGGGCAGGCATGGGCGGGCCAACCTCCGGCCGGAGAAATACGTCATCTACCCCAGGGCTTCCAGCACCGCATCGCCGATGATGTCAGGCTCAGGCCACCACCCGCATCCAGTGGGGTCGGCCAGAACCTGGCGGCAGCAGCAATGCTTCTTCGCGCGATGCCAGAGCCATCAACCACCGAGGGGCAGCGAATCCAAGGAGAGCTCAAGAATCTCCTGGAAGGCGCCGCGGTCCGACGGGCCGAGAGCTCTGCCTCCCGAAGGCAGGGGTACCCCTCGGAACCTCATGCTGCGACTTCCCGATTCATGCGGGAAGCCTCGGTCTACACCGGGCGCACGCGCAACACCGCGCCTGCGGCCCTGGGTCGCCTCGGCAACGAGCACCACCACCGCGACCGATGGGCCCACCTCGACGAGAGGATGTGCCGAGGCTACCACCCCAGGCGTGGGGGACGCTACGACAGCGGGGAGGATCGGAGTCCCTCGCCCGAACCACCCGGTCCGCAAGCCTTCAGCCGAGCCATCCGACGGGCACCGTTCCCGACCCGGTTCCAACCCCCGGCTACTATCACAAAGTACTCGGGGGAGACGAGACCGGAACTGTGGCTCGCGGACTACCGTCTGGCCTGCCAACTGGGTGGAACGGACGATGACAACCTCATCATCCGCAACCTCCCCCTGTTCCTCTCCGACTCCGCTCGCGCCTGGTTGGAGCACCTGCCTCCGGGGCAGATCTCCAACTGGGACGACCTAGTCCAAGCTTTCGCCGGCAATTTCCAGGGCACGTATGTGCGCCCCGGGAATTCCTGGGACCTCCGAAGCTGCCGACAGCAGCCGGGAGAGTCTCTCCGAGACTACATCCGGCGATTCTCGAAGCAGCGCACCGAGCTGCCCAACATCACCGACTTGGATGTCATCGGCGCGTTCATCGCTGGCACCACCTGCCGCGACCTGGTGAGCAAGCTAGGCCGCAAGACCCCCACCAGGGCGAGCGAGCTGATGGACATCGCCACCAAGTTCGCCTCCGGCCAGGAGGCGGTCGAGGCTATCTTCCGGAAGGACAAGTAGCCCCAGGGCCGCCCATCGGAAGGTACTCCCGAGGCGTCAACTCAGCGCGGCGCCAAGAAGAAGGGCAAGAAGAAGTCGCAAGCGAAACGCGACGCTGCCGACGCGGACCTTGTCGCCGCCGCTGAGTACAAGAACCCTCGGAAGCCCTCCGGAGGTGCCAACCTCTTCGACAAGATGCTTAAGGAGCCGTGCCCCTATCACCAGGGACAGATCAAGCACACCCTTGAGGAGTGCGTCATGCTTCGGCGCCACTTCCACAGGACCGGGCCACCCGCGGAGGGTGGCAAGGCCCGCGACAACGACAAGAAGGAAGATCACCAGGCAGAAGAGTTCCCCGAGGTCCGCGACTGCTTCATGATCTATGGTGGGCAAGCTGTTAGAAATATGCCCTAGAGATAATCATAGAGATGAGCATATTTCTTTGTATCCATGATATATATATTGCTTAATTGAATATCCATGGAAGGCACCTTGTATTGATTAGCAATTATGTGAATTGTTTGTGAGATTCTTTACTTATATGGTTATTCTAAATGATGTCCCTAGTCAGAGTTGATGACTAGCACATGTATTAGTTGATGACTACATTTCACAAGTCATGAACATGGAGATGTTAAACTAATAATGTGGGCTCATGTATGACATGTGGCTGGACCGACCCAACGTGAGATATTGTAATATAGTTCTCTTCTTGCAACATGAATATTGTATCCTTAGACCTGAGATTGTCGCATGTTCTCAAGATGTGAATTGACTTACTTAGGGACTATCAAACGCTATCCCGTAACTGGGTAGTTATAAAGGTAGTTTTGGGTTTGTCAGGAAGCATGCTATGAGGCATGGTCAGTTAAGATGAAATTTGTCCCTCTCTTTGTGAGAGAGATATCTCTGGGCCCCTCGAGTGATTGGATCAAGAAATGCATGGTCGTGCTAGGGTTAAGAGTTAACCATTGAAAGGATTCCAATTCACAGTATCGAGAAAGAGAGGTCAGCTTGGAGCCAGACCAAATATCGTGAGACAAAGGGAACAGCATGTACGTAATGTCGCAATGGTTCGTCTGATATGATCTTTACGTACACATAGGAGTTGACAGGTCTTGCTAGAGGCTGCTGTCAATTATTGGGCCAAGTAAGAGTACTCGGGCTATGTCTATTTGTACGTGAACCTATAGGGTCACACACTTAAGGGGAAGGAAGCCTAATTCGGATTAGATCCGAAATTAGACTGGGC
This sequence comes from Zea luxurians, assembly GCA_029449295.1. Classification (NCBI taxonomy): domain Eukaryota; kingdom Viridiplantae; phylum Streptophyta; class Magnoliopsida; order Poales; family Poaceae; genus Zea; species Zea luxurians. The sequence goes on from JAOPSE010000010.1 coordinate 134,637,809, forward strand.
TTTAGGGTTAATGATGGGCCTCGGCGTCAGAAGCCCACCATAACGCCTATATAATGAGGGGCGGGGGCGCGGTTAAGGGATAACCTAATTCGCCACCTGCAAACCAGCAGCCGCCGATCGCCTCTCGCCCTCGCCAAGCCGCCGTCGCGAACCTAGCAGTTCGGTACGCGGCGCTTCCTCCCTGTACGTGTGGATACCTCGGAGGTGCTGCATCTGGAGCACTTGGACGAACCGTGCGAGGACGTGAAGAACGCCGGCGACTACACGGCACTGCTCGACGCGTTCGTCTACATCGAGACATCTTCCGCTGCTCTGCGCGTCTAGTGGTAATTCCATGACCTATAACCGCAGTAGTTCTTGGTATTATGGGGATGAAAATTTTGTTTTGCGCTAGCGTAGCCTCCCCGTAATCCTACACAAGCGGCGAACGCCTCGGCTCGGCACCGCAAGCAAGAGCGCCGGGAGGTCTGCTCGGTCAAGGCGGCGGCGCCAGTCTATCTAGACTGGTCCGACAAGCCCATCACCTTCGACCGAGACGATCACCCCGACCATGTGCCGAGCCCGGGGAAATACCCGCTCGTCGTCGACCCCGTCATCGGCGACGTCAGGCTCACCAAGGTCCTCATGGACGGAGGCAACAGCCTCAATATCATCTACGCCGAGACCCTCGGGCTCCTGCGTGTTGATCTGTCCTCTGTCCGGGCAGGCGCTGCGCCCTTCCATGGGATCATCCCCGGGAAGCGCGTCCAACCCCTCGGACAGCTCGACCTTCCCGTCTGCTTCGGAACACCCTCCAACTTCCGAAGGGAGACCCTGACGTTCGAGGTGGTCGGGTTCCGAGGAACCTACCACGCGGTACTGGGGAGGCCATGCTATGCGAAGTTCATGGCCGTCCCCAACTACACCTACCTGAAGCTCAAGATGCCGGGCCCCAACGGGGTCATCACCGTCGGCCCTACGTACAAACACGCGTTCGAATGCGACGTGGAGTGCGTGGAGTACGCTGAGGCCCTCGCCGAATCCGAGGCCCTAATTGCCGACCTGGAGAGCCTCTCTAAGGAGGTGCCAGACGTGAAGCGTCACGCCGGCAACTTTGAGCCAGCGGACGGTTAAGTCCGTCCCCCTCGACCCCAGCGGCGACGCCTCCAAGCAAATCCGGATCGGCTCCGGGTTCGATCCCAAATAGGAAGCAGTGCTCGTCGACTTTCTCCGTGCGAACACCGACCTCTTCGCATGGAGTCCCTCGGACATGCCCGGCATACCGAGGGATGTCTCCGAGCACTCGCTGGACATCCGAGCCGGAGCCTGACCCGTCAAGCAGCCGCTGCGCCGATTCGACGAGGAGAAGCGCAGAGCCATAGGCGAGGAGATTCACAAGCTAATGGCGACAGGGTTCATCAAAGAGGTATTCCATCCCGAATGGCTTGCCAACCCTGTGCTTGTGAGAAAGAAAGGGGGGAAATGGCGGATGTGTGTAGACTACACTGGTCTCAACAAAGCGTGTCCGAAGGTTCCCTACCCTCTGCCTCGCATCGACCAAATCGTGGATTCCACTGCTGGGTGCGAAACCCTGTCTTTCCTCGATGCCTACTCAGGGTATCATCAAATCAAGATGAAAGAATCCGACTAGCTCGCGACTTCTTTCATCACACCCTTCGGCATGTACTGCTATGTCACCATGCCGTTCGGTTTGAGGAATGCGGGCACGACGTACCAGCGGTGCATGAACCATGTGTTCGGCGAACACATTGGCCGCACGGTCGAGGCCTACGTCGATGACATCATAGTCAAGACGAGGAAGGCCTCCGACCTCCTTTCCGACCTTGAAACGACATTCCGATGTCTCAAGGCAAAAGGTGTCAAGCTCCATCCCGAAAAGTGTCTTCGGGGTGCCCCGAGGCATGCTCTTGGGGTTCATCGTCTCCAAGCGGGGCATCGAAGCCAACCCGGAGAAGATCGCAGCCATTACCAGCATGGGGCCCATCAAGGACTTGAAAGGCGTACAGAGGGTCATGGGATGCCTCGCGGCTCTGAGCCGCTTCATCTCACGCCTCGGCGAAAGAGGTTTACCTCTGTACCGCCTCTTAAGGAAGGCCGAGAGCTTCACTTGGACCCCTGAGGCCGAGGAAGCCCTCGGGAACCTGAAGGCGCTCCTCACAAAGGCGCCTATCTTGGTGCCCCCAGCCGCCGGAGAAGCCCTCCTGGTCTACGTCGCCGCGACCACCCAGGTGGTTAGCGCCGCGATTGTGGTCGAGAGGCAAGAAGAGGGGCATGCATTGCCCGTTCAGAGGCCAGTCTACTTCGTCAGCGAGGTACTGTCCGAAACCAAGATCCGCTACCCACAAGTTCAGAAGCTGCTGTACGCGGTGATCCTAACGCGACGGAAGCTACGACACTACTTCGAGTCTCATCCGGTAACTGTGGTGTCATCCTTCCCCCTGGGAGAGATCATCCAGTGCCGAGAGGCCTCGGGTAGGATTGCAAAGTGGGCGGTGGAGATCATGGGCGAGACAATCTCGTTCGCTCCCCGGAAAGCCATTAAGTCCCAGGTCTTGGCGGACTTCGTGGCTGAATGGGTCGACACCCAGCTACCGACGGCTCCGATCCAACCGGAGCTCTGGACCATGTTCTTCGACGGGTCGCTGATGAAGACAGGGGCCGGCGCAGGCCTACTCTTCGTCTCACCCCTCGGAAAGCATCTACGCTACGTGCTACGCCTCCACTTCCCGGCGTCCAACAATGTGGCCGAATATGAGGCTCTGGACAACGGGTTGCGGATCGCCATCGAGCTAGGGGTCCGACGCCTCGACGCTCGTGGTGACTCGCAGCTCGTCATCGACCAAGTCATGAAGAACTCCCATTGCCGCGACCCAAAGATGGAGGCCTACTGCGATGAGGTTCGGCGCCTGGAAGACAAGTTCTACGGGCTCGAGCTCAACCACATCGCTCGGCGCTACAACGAGACTACGGACGAGCTGGCTAAAATAGCCTCAGGGCGAACGATGGTTCCCCCAGACGTCTTCTCCCGAGACCTGCATCAACCCTCCGTCAAGATCGACGACACGTCCGAGCCCGAGGTACCCTCGGCTCAACCCGAGGCGCCCTCGGCTCAGTCCGAGGCACCCCCAGATCATCCTGAGGCACCCTCAGCTCGGCCCGAGGCGCCCTCGGTTCAGTCCGAGGTACCCTCGGCCCCCGAGGGTGAGGCACTGCGCGTCGAGGAGGAGCGAAGCAGGGTCGCGCCTAATCGAAACTGGCAGACCCCGTACCTGCAATATCTCCACCGAGGAGAGCTACCCCTCGACCGAGCCGAGGCTCGGCGGGTGGCATGGCGTGCCAAGTCGTTCGTCTTGCTGGGAGATGAGAAGGAGCTCTACCACCACAGCCCCTCAGGCATCCTCCAGCGATGCATCTCCATCGCCGAAGGTCAGGAACTCCTGCGAGAGATACACTCGGGGGCTTGCGGCCATCACGCAGCGCCTCGAGCCCTTGTCGGGAACGCTTTCCGGCAAGGCTTCTATTGGCCGACGGCGGTGGCCGACGCCACCAGAATCGTCCGCACCTGCGAAGGGTGTCAATTCTACGCGAGGCAGACCCACCTGCCCGCTCAGGCTCTGCAGACGATACCCATCACCTAGCCTTTTGCGGTGTGGGGTCTGGACCTCGTCGGCCCCTTGCAGAAGGCACCCAGGGGCTACACGCACCTTTTGGTCGCCATCGACAAATTCTCCAAGTGGATTGAGGTCCGACCCCTGAACAGCATCAGGTCCGAGCAGGCAGTGGCGTTCTTCACCAACATCATCCATCGCTTCGAGGTCCCGAACTCCATCATCACCGACAACGGCACCCAGTTCACCGGCAGAAAGTTCCTGGACTTCTGCGAGGATCACCACATCCGGGTGGACTGGGCCGCCGTGGCTCATCCCATGACGAATGGGCAGGTGGAGCGTGCCAACGGCATGATTCTACAAGGGCTCAAGCCTCGGATCTACAACGACCTCAACAAGTTCGGCAAGCGATGGATGAAGGAACTCCCCTCGGTGGTCTGGAGTCTGAGGACAACGCCGAGCCGAGCCATGGGCTTCACGCCGTTTTTCCTAGTCTACGGGGCCGAGGCCGTCTTGCCCACAGACCTGGAATACGGCTCCCCGAGGGCGAGGGCCTACACCGACCAAAGCAACCAAGTCAGCCGAGAAAACTCGCTGGACCAGCTGGAAGAGGCTCGGGACCAGGCCTTGCTACACTCGGCGCGGTACCAGCAGTCCCTGCGACGCTACCACGCCCGAGGGGTCCAGTCCCGAGACCTCCAGGTGGGCGACCTGGTGCTTCGGCTGCGACAAGACGCCCGAGGGCGGCACAAGCTCACGCCTCCCTAGGAAGGGCCATTCGTCATCGCCAAGGTTCTAAAGCCCGGAACATACAAGCTGGCCAACAGTCGAGGCGAGGTCTACGGCAACGCCTAGAACATCCAACAGCTACGTCGCTTCTACCCTTAAGATGTTTTCAAGTTGGTCATATACCTCGCACCCACGCAAAGTTTAGTCATCAAGGAAGGGTCGGCCTCGCCTCGGCAAAGCCCGACCCTCCCTCGGGGGCTAAAAGGGGGAACCCCCTCTGCGTCCAAATTTTCCTCGAAAAAAGATCTTTTCTGCTAGAATGTCTTTCACGCTTTTTGGCTACTTCGAAAGTGGATCCTGAAAACGATGGAGTACACGTAAGCAGCCAAGGCTGACCAAGCCGAGGGACTCCTACGCCTCCGGGATACGGATACCTCACTCGTCACCTTCTGCGATAAGTAACTCACGTTCGGATAAGTGATTCTGCGGACCGAACAAGTCTTCACGTTCGAAAGCTCTTCTGCCGAAGCGATCCTTCGAGCCTTCTCGACTGCGTCGGTGACAGAGCCCCATGGGCGGGCAAGAGTGCGCGTAAGCGGCAAGGCCGACTGAGCCGAGGGACTCCTACGCCTCCGAGATACGGATACCTCACTCATCACCTTCCGCGAGGAGCAACTCTTGCTCGCACAAACATTTCTGTTACCGACAAAAAAGTCCAGATACTCGAAACAAAAGGAAAAGAGACGCAGCTTTCAACACGGCGAGGGTGTGTTTAGGCCTCGGCGGCCGCAGGAAACACACGCTACAAGACAATCCGATCCTGCAGGCTCGGATCTTGACAGCTGAAGGGAGCAGCAGCACCCTTGGCATCGACGACACCTTCGGCAAGGGCCGACCTAGCCTCGGACGGCGACGCGGTCCGAGGATCTCCACTCTGGAGGACGACGTCATCACCATGCCCGGGCCATCGACGCCAGGGTCTTCTCCGGAATCCGGCCCGAGTAGGCGGCTCGGCCGGTCACCCAGGGGCCTCGGCCAGTTACCTTCCAAGGACGTTAATCCGGCCCGAGCAGGCGGCTCGGCCGGTCACTCCGGGGCCTCGGCCAGCTGCCCTCCAAGGACGTCAGCCTGACCCGAGGCCTCGGCTGGTCAATTCCAGCGTCGGTCCCGCTAACAGACGACCCGGCCAGGCTCCGGCCAACCAGGTTCTCCTTTCGAGCCAACTCCGCCTCAGTTCATGTTGACGCCGCTACCCCTGGCCTCAGCTCATCGAAGGGCGGCCGAGGGGTTCCTTTAACTAAGTTAGAGAAGCCTCGGACAATAAGGCTGACCAAGTCGAGGGACTCCTACGCCTCCGGGATACGGATACCTCACTCGTCACCTGTACATGGGGCGACTCTCGCTTGGTGAAGCGGTTCAGACAACTAACAGGCGAGTCTTAGTGCTCGAAAAAGAGGAAAAACACGGCTTCGTGCCGAAACTACATACATGTTCAGGCCCCGACAGCCACAATGAACAAAAACACTGGCACTCAAGGTGCCATTACAAACGGAACCCCGTTTTCGTCTCCACGGGTACGAACAACCCCACAAGATTGGGGAACCCACGGGGCGATCGCGGGCCGACGGGCGGCTCGCCGCCGCCCGATCCGGCAACAGCGACAACAACCCCCGTCCCGGGCGACGAAGCAGCTTCAGCAGCGGCTTCGGGGCGGGTGCTACGGCAGAAGGACTCTCACCCACCGAGGACGAGAGCCAGCCTTTCAGGCCGGGAGACGGAGACCCAGGGCTACTGGCGTAGTTGGCAGTCTCATCGGGAGAGAAGCCATCTCCGGCTGCCGACGCCTCGAAGCGTGCCGGCAGGTCTTCGCCCTCGCCAGAACCGCCCAGAACATGGGCGCCGCCCTCGTGGTACGCAGCGCAACCGTCGTCCGGACGGAGGACGTAATGCTGCGCCCTGGCTGAGTGGCGGCGGTCCGCCTTTCCCGGCATGGCTGGAGGAAGCCTCCGCGAGGCTGGAGGATGCCCTTCTCCCCCAGACGCCAGGGGAAGAAAAGGGTAACCGACCCACGCAGAGGCAGCCCCCCGACTCGCCTCATCCTCCACCTCAGTCTGGATGACGAAAATCCTTGAGGCTGAGGGAGGGGCAGAGGCCGCAGCCCGGCTCGCTTTCCCCCACCATCAAACTGGAGGTCACCATCTTGGGTGACCGCCGGTGGAGGGGTGCAGCCGGGCTGCATGACGAAAATCCTTGAAGCCGAACGATGGCTGAAAGGTACCAACTCCCGCGGAGTTGCGTTCCCCCAACGACGAGGCGGAAAGACGGCGGATCTCCCCCATCCGGGGGCTTGGAAGGTGGAAAGACACGACGCATAAGGTAGCGCAAAGACATGGTCGCCTTCCAAGGGGGTCACCCTCCTTTTAAGGGCGGTTCTCCCTACTCGCGTCCCCAGCCATCACGGGCTGAGTCTTCTTCAACACACTCCAAGGTCCTCCCCTGCGGCGCGGGGGCTCGGTCCCACACGACATGCAAGCCGACTCAGAGCAGAAGAAGCCAAACCGCCGCGCGCGGTGCGCACAACCGCCCAGCGGTTACAAGCGACCCTCCACTTTTGCCCAGACCAGCGGGCGAAAGGGTGGGCGGCCATGCAGGCGGCATGCAACCGTGCCAGGTGGGCGCGCTTCTCCGACTCCCAACACGCCCCGCATGAAGGCCCAGGCCCACGCGTCGTGCAACCAGCGCGCCGAATGCTTCATGCATGCAACTCCACCGCCACTTGCGCCACTACCGCGCCCCCTTGACTGCGGAACCAATACCACGACTCGAGGCGACCCGGCGCGCGGCCCAGCAGCGCCAGCCTGGCGCGACGGTCAACACGGCCGAAAGTTGGCCGGCAGTAATGGCGGTGGCAGGCGAGCAGGTGCAGCGGTCACATCGTCAGCCAAGCTTACGTCCCATCTAGGGGCAGCGAGAGAGCCCTCTCCCACGGCGTGAAGACAACGCGCCCGTGATCCGTTCCTCGAACGGCTCGCGCACGCGCAACGGTCGCCCCACCAACCACTCGCCTCGTCGCATTAACTCCACGGCGGGACACGCAGCGCCTCTGGCAGGAGAAGCGGGCGACGCTTCGCCTTCGCCATAATGACCGCGTCCAAAAAGGTACGCCGCGTCGTTCGATTTCGTATCCTTTTCTGTTTTTCCTCTTTCTCTCTCTTGCAACAGGGACCGGGAAAGGGGGATACCCCGAAAAGGATCCTTCCCCGATAAGGAACCAGACTCCGAGCCCCCCTACTGATCAGAGGTTCGAAGGCTGGCCCCCCGGAAGGGTTCAACAGCCGCCTCAGATCGCGTGGGCCCTACACCCACTATTGGTCAGAGGTTCGAAGGCCGGCCCCTCGAAAGGGTTCAACGACCGCCTCAGGCTACTCGGGCTCCGCGCCCAATACTGATCAGGGGTTCGAAGGCTGGCCCCCGAAGGGTTCACAGCCGCCTCAGACGCCGAGCGAGGGATGACCATGGGTACGTTCGATACATAACCAAGGCTCGGGCTGCGCTCCCGAGGTACCCTAGGACATTTCCGAGACCAGCGGGAACGATCTTGTAACAGAATCCCATCAGAGGGAGGCATCGAGCCCTCGGACCCCGTCACCAGGGGACCGGGTCTGGCAGATCACCCACATGTACTTTTGGGCGTGCCTCTGGGCCCCTAGCCGACCCCTAACGAACGGGGCACGGACGTCCACTCAGATTACCCGCTTGCAGCTCAACGGAGACACCATGTTCGGCGCCCATCGAGGGCAACATGGCGCTTTCCCCCCTCCTTGCGGAAAGGCGACGCAGGGGCGTATGTAAAAAAGCCGAGTCTACCCCTGACCGCCCTCTCGCTCTGTGCAGAGGCTCGGGGGCTGCTCTCGCAAACCCGGCTCCGGCCGAACCGTTGACAGCGTCAACATACCAGCCCGAGAACTTGGGACCCGACCGTACACCTGGGCTATGGCCAGCTCGCATGAGGGAACGACCAGACCAGCCGAAGCACTACGTGAGGCAGTAAGACCTTGAAGGAGTGAAACCACTCCTCCGAGGCCTCGGGGGCTACACTCGGCGGGTGCGCTCGCGCGCACCCACCAGAACAAAACGCAACCGAGAAAGGCTGGTCCCCTTGCAAAAAAGTGCGACGAAAGCCTCCAAGCGAGTGCAAACACTCCCTTCGAGGCTCGGGGGCTACTGTCGGGGACCATAATTAGGGGTACCCTCAAGGCTCCTAATTCTCAGCTGGTAACCCCCATCAGCACGAAGCTTCAAAGGCCTGATGGGTGCGATTAAGTCAGGGATCAGTCCATTCGAGGGACACGATCACGCCTCGCCCGAGCCTAGCCTCGGACAAGGGCAGCTGACCCCGAAGGATTTCCGTCTCGCCCGAGGCCCCCCTTCAGCGGCGAACATATTCCCGGCTCGCCCGAGGCCCTGCCTTCGCTAAGAAGCAACCCTGACCAAATCGCCGCACCGACCGACCAAGTCGCAGGAGCATTTAATGCAAAGGTGGCCTGACACCCTTATCCTGACGCGCGCCCCCCAGCCGACAGAGCCGAAGTGACCGCCGTCACTTCGCCGCTCCACTGATCGGCCTGACAGAAGGACAGCGCCGCCTGCGCCACTCCGACTGTAGTGCCACAAGACAGAATAAGACTAACAGGCAGTCAGGCCCTACCGGAGGCACCATAGGAAGCTCCGCTTCGCCCGACTCAGGGCTCGGACTCGGGCTAAGTCCCGGAAGACGGTGAACTCTGCTCCGCCCGACCCAGGGCTCGGACTCGGGCTAAGTCCCGGAAGACGGCGAACTCCGCCCGACCCAGGGCTCAGACTCGGGCTAAGTCCCGGAAGACGGCGAACTCCGCTCGACCCAGGGCTCGGACTCGGGCTAGGTCCCCGAAGACGGCGAACTCCACCCGACCCAGGGCTCGGACTCGGGCTAGGTCCCGGAAGACGGCGAACTCCGCCTGACCCAGGGCTCGGACTCGGGCTAAGTCCCGGAAGACGGTGAACTCCGCTCCGCCCGACCCAGGGCTCGGACTTGGGCTCGGCCCCAAAAGACGATGATCTCCGCCTCGCCCGACCTAGGGCTCGGACTTGGGCTCGGCCCCAGAAGATGACGATCTCCGCCTCGCCCGACCCAGGGCTCGGACTTGGGCTCGGCCCCAGAAGACGACGAACTCCGCTTCGCCCGACCCCAGGGCTCGGACTCTGCCCCGGCACCAGCCGGCAATCTCCGCCTCGCCCGACCCGAGGGCTCGGACTCGACCTCGGCTTCGGAGGAGCTTCCACATCGCCTAACCTAGGGCGCAGACCAGCCACGTCAATAGGAGGCGCCATCATCACCCTACCCCGAGCTGACTCGGGCCGCAGGGAACAAGACCGGCGTCCCATCTGGCTCGCTCCGCCAGATAGGCAATGATGGCGCCCCGCATGCTCTGTGACGACGGCGGCTCTCAGCCCCCTTACGGAAGCAAGAGGACGTCAACAAGGACTCAACCGCTCCGACAGCTGTCCCTCCGCCAAGCTCCATCGCTCCTTCGATGGCCACGACATCACACCAGCTGGGTGCCAAGATCTCTCCGGCTGCCACAACGGCATGTACCTAGGGCGCTAGCTCACCTCCGCTAGACACGTAGCACCCTGCTACACCCCCCATTGTACACCTAGATTCTCTCCTTACGCCTATAAAAGGGAGGGCCAGGGCCCTCTTAGAGAGGGTTGGCCGCGCGGGGACGAGGACGAGAACAGGCGCTCGCTTGGGGCCGCTCGCTCCCTCTCCCGCGTGGACGATTGTAACCCCCTACTGCAAGCGCACCCGACCTGGGTGCGGGACGAACACGAAGGCCGCGGGATTCCCACCTCTCTCACGCCGGTCTCCGGCCGCCTCGTTCTCCCCCTTCGCGCTCGCTCTCGCGCTCGACCCATCTGGGTTGGGGCACGCGGCGACATTCACTCGTCGGCTTAGGGACCCCCCGGTCTCGGAACACCGACAATTATCGACTGTGAGCTCAGACGGGACTCCGAATCGGCAGACAATGTTTTGCCAAAAGAACTTTTGGGCGGTCTTCGACGTTATTGTGGATACTGCACTGGCCTCGATCCGCTTGGTGAAGTACTCGACGACGACAAAGGTGAATTTGAGGTTCCCTTGAGCCGTAGGCAGTGGCCCGACAATGTCGAGCCCCCAGCGTTGAAGTGGCCATGTGTGGGCGATCAGCTTGGTGAGCTACGAAGGGTTGCTGGAGCAGGGGGGGAACTTCTGGCATGCTTCGCAAGACCTTGTGACTCGATTCGTGGCGCAGATTATCGTGGGCCAGTACTTGATGGATTACCTTGGCAGTGAGGGACTTGGGCCTTGAATGGGACCCGCAAGTCCCGTTGTGGACTTCGCGAAGGATTTGAACGCCTTTGTCTTCAGTCACGCATTTTAGCATGGGCTGACTGATCCCCTTTTTGTATAGCTGGCCTTCGATTAGTACGAAGTCCCGGCTTTGGTGCTTGAGGCGTTTGGCCTCATTGACATCACTTGGCTGGTAGTATCCTTGCAAAAATAGGGTTATTGGGGCCCACCAATCTTCAGTCATGATGAGGTTGACGATGCGATGGCCTTCGACATCGTTATTTACTTGTAAACCCTCTAGGTTGCGGACGGCTGGTGTGCCAATGATGTGATAGAACACGTCGGAGGGCAAGGACTCACCCCTGGCCGCTGCCTTAGCCAATGCGTCGGCCTCTTTGTTCCTGGCGCGGTCCACATGTTGTGGGGTGAAGCCCTTGAACTGCCTCTCGAGACTGCGAACAGCCGTTAGATACTGCATGAGTGCGGGGTCTTTTGTTGAATATTCTTTTTCGACCTGGCCAGCAACTACCTTGGAATCTGTCTTGACTATGCAGGTGGTGACACCAAGTGCTCTCTGCTTGCGAAGGCCCAAGATGATGGCTTCGTATTCTGCTATGTTGTTTGTGCATTTGTCGGATTCCAAGGCGAAGCTAAGGCGTGCTGCGTATCTGTGCTTGACGCCTATGGGTGACGTGATAATTGCAGCTGCACCTGCCCCCGCATGGCACCATGCGCTGTCACAGTGGATGGTCCACACCTTCTCTGGAGGTTCTTCTTGCTGCAGTGTCGGCCCAGTCCAGTCGACGATGAAGTCTACCAGGACCTGCGACTTGATTGTTGTCCTGGGTTCAAAAGTGATGTGGTACCCGGAGAGTTCGGCTGCCCATTTGGCGATTCAGACGGACGCCTCCAGGTTTCTGAATAGTTCTCCCAGTCCCCTGTCTGAGGTGACCCGCACTTTGAACGCCTCGAAGTAGTGGCATAGCTTGCGTGATGCCATGACGACTGCGTAAGAGTTTTTTTCCAATTTGGTCATGTTGCACTTGGAGACCGTGAGGACTTCGAAGACGTAGTAGACTGGACACTGCCGGGTCGTGCCCTCTCTGTCTTGCTCTTGGACTAAGGCTACGCTGACTGCATATGGCGAGGCTGCGATGTAGAGCAGCAGAGGCAGCGATGGGTCTAGACTGGTGAGAATTGCTTGAGTGATGCGAAGGCTGCCGCCTATTCTGGTCCCCACGCGAAGTCTTTTGCACCATGCAATGTCTTGAGGAAGGGTAGGCTCCGCTCTACGGATTTGGAGATGAATCTATTGAGGGCAGCTAGTCTGCCTGTCAGACACTGGACGTCCCTGGTTGACTGCAGGGGTGACATGTTGATGATTGCCTGAATCTTGGTTGGGTTGGCCTCGATCCCGCGATACGACACCAGGTAGCCTAGTATCTTCCCCTGGCGGACTCCGAAGATGCACTTCTCAGGGTTGAGGCGAAGTCGTGCGTCCCACATGTTTGCGAACGTCTCTGCCAGGTCAGCCAGGTGATCTTCTTTATTTTTGCTTGCGACAACGATGTCGTCTACGTACGTGAAAATGTTGCGGCCCACTTGGCTCTCGAGCACCGTCTTGGTGAGGCGAGAGAAGGTTGACCCAGCGTTCTTGAGTCCCTCCGGCATCCTGATGAAGCAGTACGTGCCGAAGGGTGTGATGAAACTGGTGTTGGCCTTGTCTTCCTCCTTCATGTATATCTGGTGGTAGCCGGAGAAGCAGTCGAGATGGGACATGACTTCGAATCCAGCTGCACTATCGACTATCTTGTCGATCCGTGGCAGCGGGAAATTGTCCTTGGGACAGACCTTATTGAGGCTGGTGAAATCGATGCACATGCGCCACCTGCCGCTTTTCTTTTGTACCATCACTACGTTGGTGAGCCACATAGGGTAGGTGATTGGTTCGATGAAATTGGCCTCCAGTAGGCGGTGCACTTTAGCTTTGGCGGCTTTTGTTTTTTTGTCGGACATTTTGCGCAACCGCTGCTTTTTTGGGTGCATCGAAGGGTCGATGCCCAGACTGTGCTCGATGACGGTGCGACCGACTCCGACCAGGTCGTGGGCGGACCAGGCGAAGACGTCCTTGTTTCTGGCGAGACAGGAGATGAGTTTCTCCTCGTCTTGCGAAGTTAGGTCTTCGCTTATTATGACTGTTTGCTTGGGTGTTGCCGGATCTAGGGGAACTGTCTTCGTTCCGTCGTTGCTCTGTAGCTGCGCCTTAACTTTCTCGGCGGCGACTGGGTGGGTTACTTCAAAGACTTCGCATTGTGTTGTAAGGCAGTGTACGTTCCATTGTCCTGGAACGAAGTCTCTCTCAATGTTGCGCGCAGTCTGTTGGTTACCATAAACTGTTATCACCCCTTGCGGACCCAGAATTTTCATGCATATGTACAGTCCGTGAATGGCCGCTTCAAATTTATTAATGGAGCTCCGACCCATTATAGTGTTGTAGGGATAAACCATGTTGATGATGTCGAAGGTAATCTGCTCACTCCATGCATTGGGTGCTACGCCGAATGACAGGGGTAGTTCAATCTTGCCTACAGGGAAAGTGCCCTTGCCGCCGAAGCCATATAGGGGGTTGTCCGAAGGCTTGAGTAAGGTGTGGCTGATGCCCATGCGGTCGAATTCATGCAGAAAGATGATGTCCGCCTGGCTACCGTTATCAACTAGGACTTTGTGTAGGTCCTAGCCAGCCACGCTGCAGTTGATTACCATGGCATCGACGTGAGGTGCGCTGCGCAGATCAACATCTCTGGCATCGAAGGTTAGTGGCACGTGTGACCACCTCGTTTGCACCACTGGGCCAGTGAGGGCGACATGGTTGACACTCTGGTAGTGATCCCTCTTTTGCTGCTTCGTCTCGAAGTCTATGCTGGATCCTTCGGTGATCATGTGGATGACTCCGCGATACGGCTGATCAGCGAAGTCTTCCTGCTTTGGCGCTGGTGGGTGATTTTGGTGGTGTGGGTTTGGGTGATGCGGAGGTGGAGGTGGGGGTGGAAGGACTTGTACTTCCTGATGATGCTGATATGCATGGTTGGGTGGGTGCTGGATATGGACGTTGTTGTATGGTTGGTGGTGGTGGTATGTGTGCGCGACAACTCTTTGATTATCGGCTGGTTATGCCTGAGACATTCTTTCCTTGGTGGCCTTTATTTCTGGGCAATCCCTTGTTGGGTGTGCATAGTCTTCGCTGTGAAACAAACAGTAAAATCTACGCGGTTGTTGTGCCCGTCCCTGGCCCCGGCCTCGCGTGCCATTGCCGCGGCCCTGGGGGGATATTCTTGACGGCGAGCGACCTCGCCGGCGGGGTGCTGGTTGGCTATGTTGTGCACCTGCTGTTGACTGCGGCTGTCCCATCCGGAGTCTAACTACGAAGGCCTTGTTCCGGTTCGGCTGGACTACGGAGGGTCCTTGGGCTTTCTCTAAGACTCGACCTTGCACTGATGGAGCTCTTCGGATCTGGCGTACTTCTCGAATAGCTGATAGAGCTCTTGGAGATTCCTGGGTGGGTCCCTGATGCAGTGACTGTATAGGACGCCAGCCTGAAGGCCACTGATGGCGTAGTGTATGGCAATATGGTCGTCGACCGAAGACAGTTGGGACTTGAGAGTCAGGAACTTGCGGTAGTACTCCCGTAGGGTTTCCTTCTCTTGCTGTTTGAAAAGTGATAGCTCAGCCAAGGCATCGGTGTCGGGTCAGTACCCTTGGAAGTTGAGCAGAAACTTGTCTCAGAGTCCTTTCCAGGAGTCGATGGACAATGGTGGCAACCTGGTGTACCAGGTCAAGGCTGGGCCTTCGAGGGCGATGATAAAAGACTTGGCCATTGTTGCATCGTCCCCTTTCGGATGATGCGATGGCGACTTGGTAGCTCATGATGTATTGGGCTGGGTCGGTGCTGCCGTTGTACTTGGGGTAGGTCCCCGCCCTGAAGTTGGCGGGCCATGGTGATGCTTGGAGTTGCAGACCTAGGGGGCTTCGCTCATCAAGGTAGTTGATGCCTTGGAAAGCTGCGGCGTGCAGGATGAAGGGTCCGCACTGGGGTATGAATAGGTCTCCAGCTGGCGCGCGCTGTTGGAGGGGCGGGTCGTGCTGTAGATCGTGCTGGCCTTCGCTCTGCATGAGCGCAATCTCTTGCTCGAGCTCCCGGGCTCTCTGCTCCTCGTCTCGTATCACCTTGGCTTGTGCGGTGACACGTTGGCGCTTGGCCTCGAGGATGTCTTTCTGCTTTTGGAGGTTGCAGTTCTTGATGCGCAGGGCCCGTAGCTGTAGCTGTTCTTCGGCTGAGACGCCAATGACTTCGCCGTCCTCTGTCGCGTCTTCGCCCTCTGGTGGGACGAAGCCTCAGGGTGGTACTTGTGGTTGTCCTCCGAAGCTGCAGGTGCGTAGGGTGCCTTCGGGAGTGGGTTGTTCGTTGCGCTGTCTCTTGCTGAGGGTTTCGTCTTCGCAAGCTTCTTGGGGGGTGTTGTCTGCGTGGGCCTTGCCCTTTTCTCGGCTAGCAGCACTGCCTTCGCTGCTTCATCGACGGATGGGGCTGCCTTCGAACTAGCTCTCTTGGGTGCCATCGCAGGTGGTTTGTTCGTAGCACGAACGGTGGGCGCCAAATGTTGGAACTTGCTCTCCTGGGCAAGCGGATCCAACGGGGAAGTGGAAAGAGTGCAAGCAAAGTTTGACGCGGGATGACAATTGCTCTGTTAATCTAGCCTCTCAAGGGCACTGTACGGGGGTATTTATAGGTACCCGAGTGTCCAATGTTCCAGGATAAGGACGTTTATGCCCTCGGGCACCTGGACTATCCCTAGAATATTCCCATAAGGGGGGGTTACAGACCATCATTACAGAAAAGCCATTACAAATCAGGCCCATAACATGCTTGTCCGTGCAGGGCCTGTTAGAGTGGGCCTCCAGGCCAGATGAGGACGCGGGACGGCCAGACTTCATCGTAGTCTGGCCTTCGTCTTGCAATGAAGAGGACGAAGGTGGGCCGCGCCAGTCATCTTGCCTCCGTTGGTGTAGCGGCGCGTCGAAGGGTCGTAGTCTGGAGCGAAGGGTGGCGTCTTCGCCTTCGCCTCAACAAAGACATTCATAGCAATTCTAGATACTGTTCTGAGATAACTCCTAAACATAGTACACCTGTTGAGAGTTCTGAACAGCCACATGAAATTGTCCTAGAGGAGGATGCCAATGATGATTTCATTGTGTACCTTGTGGACGATACTCCTACTACCATTGCAGAAGCATTTGCATCTCCAGATGCAGATGATTGGAAAGAAGCAGTTCATAATGAGATGGACTCCATTCTTTCAAATGGTACGTGGGAAGTCACTGATCGACCCTATGGATGTAAACCTGTGGGTTGTAAGTGGGTGTTTAAAAAGAAGCTCAAGCCTGATGGTACAATTGAGAAGTACAAGGCTAGGCTTGTGGCTAAAGGCTATACTCAGAAAGAAGGAGAAAACTTTTTTGATACTTACTCACCTGTTGCTAGAATGACTACTATTCGAGTACTACTTTCCTTAGCTGCCTCGTATGGTCTCCTTGTCCATCAGATGGATGTAAAGACAACTTTTCTTAATGGAGAGCTAGACAACGAAATCTATATGGAATAGCCTGATGGATTTGTAGTAAAGGGTCAATAAAGCAAGGTGTGCAAGTTATTGAAATCTTTGTATGGTCTGAAGCAAGCACCAAAGCAGTGGCATGAGAAGTTTGACATGACTCTAACATATGTAGGCTTTGCCATTAATGAGGCAGATAAGTGTATATATTATCGATACGGTGGGGGCGAAGGAGTTATATTGTGCTTATATGTTGATGATATATTGATATTTGGCACAAACATTGATGTGATCAATGAAGTCAAGTCTTTTCTATCAAAGAGTTTTGATATGAAAGATCTGGGGGAAGCTGATGTGATTCTAAACATCAAGCTGATTAAGGCAGATGGTGGGATTACTCTCTCGCAATCTCACTATGTTGAAAAAGTTTTGAAGCGATCTGGCTTCTCTGATTGAAAACCTTCTCCAACACCTTATGATCCCAGTGTGACACTACAAAAGAACAAGAGAATTGGTTTAGACCAATTGAGATACTCTCATATTGTCGGTTCATTCATGTATCTTGCTGGTGCAACAAGGCCTGATATCTCGTTTGCTATGAGCAAATTGAGTAGGTTCATGTTAAACCCCAGGACTGATCATTGGCATAAACTTAAGCGGGTTATGCGCTACTTGCAAGGTACAATGAGCTATGGAATTCACTATTCTGGTCAGGATGCAATACTTGAAGGATATAGTGATTCGAACTAGATATCTAATGCAGACGAGCTTTATGCCACCAGTGGTTATGTCTTTACTATTGGTGGTGGTGCGGTATCATGGAGGTCATGCAAGCAGACCATCTTGACGAGGTCAACCATGGAAGCCGAGCTAGCTGCACTTGACATAGCAACCGTTGAGGCAGAATGGTTGCGTGAACTCTTGATGGACTTACCAGTGGTTGAGAAACTAATACCAGCTATCCTTATGAACTGTGACAATCAGACAGTGATTGCTAAAGTGATGAGTTCTAAGGATAATGGGAAGTCATCAAGACATGTCAAAAGATGATTAAAGTCTGTCAGAAAGTTGAGAAATTCCGGAGATATAAGTGTGACTTATATTTCAACAGATAAAAATCTGGGAGATCCTTTTACAAAGGGACTACTACATAATGTGATAGAAATCGCATTGAGAGAGATGGGTATGAGACCCGTATAAGTTGCCATGGTGGAAACCCAGTCTATGTGATCGGAGATCCCGTGAATTAGGTCCTGGGAAGAACAAGCCATTGGTGAACTGAGGAGAGTAACCTTTTACCCTCTCTAAGTAAAGATGCAATACTCTCAAATGCTGTAAGGCAGGTTGGCTTTGTGTCTTAATGTGTTTTGTTGGCTTGTATTAGCAAAGATGTTGTCCTGCAGAACATTCTTGAAAGAACACACCTATATGAGTTAGACTGTCTAATGTCGCAGTCTATGAGATTTGGGTGATCTCTAGTAAACTCATAAAGAGACCTTGGAGTACAACGTATATGCTCCACCCAAGAAGGGGACTATTGGTAGCCAAGTACTGGTCATGGCTTTAAGTGAAACCCATTCACACAAAACTTGCAATTCAAGGCATAATCCATTGTCCAAGTTATGGGTTGGTGTAGCTTGGAGTTCTAGGCGGAAGTTCAACTTAACAGTCTGTGCTGAAACACTAGTATATTAAACAGTAGTGAACAGTGGCAAAGCTGCAGATGGGCATTTGAGATCTGGTGGGGGTTGTTAGGATTTATGGGCTAGGCCCAATTGAGAAATTCAATTAAATCCCATGAAAATCTCAAAAGCCCATATATGTGTATGGCCAGGGAATGGTGGAACCAATAGTGCCATATTGCTAGTCCAAGTGGAGTGAAACTAGTTTAAATATGGATGCCACACTCACTCACCAAATCATGGATAGAGGACAGAGTGTGGAGAGCCACACATGCGCGCGCTCGCCTGGGCTGGGCTGGGGGGGGGGGGGGGCGAAGGGCGCGGGCGCACGACATGCGCGTGAATGGTCCGCTAAAATCCGGCCCCTCGCCTTGTGGGGGCGCGGTTTCCTTTTGCCGTTTTATTTTTTGGTTGCTTGCCTGTTAAGTTTAAAATCCTAACCGATCGCTATAAAAATCTAAACTGAATGCAAGATTTTCGCGTACAGATCGGATCGCAGATAGCTATTGGTTCGTGGACTCAGGCCTATATAGGGCGCCTAGCAGCCAGCATCCAATTCATCCCAATTTTCGCTTTCGCCTCTGTTCACAACTGCGCCGCCTTCAGTTCTCTTCATCCCGACCGCCGACGTGCATCTGCGATCGGGATAGCAGGTCTCCGGAACTCTTCGTATTCGAGATCCTGCACTGGGACAGAGCAATTAAGGTTTTTGGGAAGCCTCCTCACGCGACTGCTCGAGATATTCTAGTCGAACCCTGCTGCGTAGACGTCATCAGCACCGCTGCATCGACGTCGTGGATCCTGCTAATTCCGACCCGTGCTATCTATCAGTATGTCTGGTCACTACGCATCATCTGATTTTACTTTATACTTCAGTTCTTCTAATTTGGTCATCATTTATATTCGATATTTAATCTAAAAATTGTCTAATACTTCAACAAATTATACTACACGAACATAAAAAAATACACAACATGCCATAAATTATGGAAAATAAAAGGTTTAGTATAAATAGGGATAATCATGGAACACCCTATTTATACTACACGAACATCAAAAAATACACAACAAAATATTGCATATATAGTTTTCGAACATGACACACATACCATGAAATATGGAAAATAAAAGGCACAACTAATAAAATATAAAATAGAACAATTAAGGTAAACTAAAGAAGAAGAAAATAAAGAAACAACAAATTTTACGAATATATATTGAAATCAAAATGGAAATTAAGGTAAAATAAAGGCCTAAACAAAATATAAGGGAAACAAAAAAAAGAAAAAAAGTACAAGGATATTATGGCATCCACTATGTCGAGTACCTAAGGTACTAGACGACTATTATGATGTAAACTAGATATCTAATGTTGTCAAGATTTATGTCGCAAGTGGATATATATTCTTATTTGGAGGTGGTGTTGTTCCATAGAAGTCTTGCGAGTAGACCACCTTAACAAGGTTAACTATAGAAACAAAACTCACATAATTAGATACCACATAGTTGAAGCTGAGTAACTTCGTGAACTTCTTATGGATTTTACTAGTACTTAAAAAACAATATCGATTATCTCCACGAACTATGATAATTAAACAATAGTAATCAAAGTGAACAGTTCTAAGAATAACAAGAAGTTTACGATGCATGTAAAAAGGTGATTGAATTCTGTTAGAAAAATAAGAAACTCGAGAGTAATTCCGTTCGACTATGTCCATATATCTAATAATATATGAGATCAGTTTACAAAGACATGTCATATAATGTCATAGAAGGTGCTCTGGGGGACAGATATCCCCTGGGTCCACTAAAAGGTTGAAAGGCCTCGCGAAAGACTCTGGACCCATTATTTCGCAAGGCCACCCCTTTGTGGGCCAGGGGAGGAATCACTGGCAGAATGGATCGACGCAGGATTGGATCAACTCGAGCCCAGGCGACTCAATGGATTTAAACGTTATCCGTAGCATTGATCAAATTCTCCCGCACAACACCCCTAGACTGAAGCGTCCCGATCCTTTGGGACTCAAATGTGAAACAATTACTAGTCCCAGGAGGCTAGTAAACACATTCCTTACTTCAAATAGTACAGAGTTTAGATAAAGGTTATTACAATACCGGGGTACAAGCTCTAGAGAGCCAAAATAAGAAGCGCAGTAGGAAAATATACTAGCCCAAGCCATAGGCAGAACTGGGTGCAGACATAGCCCTCTCAATCAAGCATAGCAGAAAAGAAATCTTCAGCTACTGAAAAACATAAATAAATCTAGGTGAATACATTAGGTATTCCGCAAGCCCACCCCGCTCCCGTAGAGAGAAAGAGACCTATAATATACATGCTTTATTTGGTGGAGTTGAAGTCACTCATCATTTTCTTAGAGAAAGACAGTTGCTGTAAGGTTTTTCCCCAAAGTCTTAAAAGTAACCAAAAACTCAACCACCACTGAGCTTCCCGCTCCCGTGGCCTTAGTTTCTTTCTCAACACCCACTTACCCACACATTTCCCTGTTCACGGAACTCATAGAAAAATCTCTAATTGTCATACCATACCAGACTCGTCCATACCAGTGGACACGGACTATTCGAATAGGTTTCAACTCTGCGTAGAGGGGTACACTTTACCCACTAGCCCGGTTTCTGTGATCTCACCATCGCGAGACCCGAATGCCGGATCTCTTTCCTTCCTCGTACGTCCTAACCTTAACGGTTATCCGGAAGGAGTCAGGCCACCACCATGTCCAAACCAGACAAAACTTTCCCCCTCCTTATCCTCTCGGTGCTCCCCAGCCTTCTTAACCCTGGGGTTGGACCGCACGAGTTCGGATTGTGTGACTGCCCACACAATCTCGAGTGGTTGTACTACAAAGGAGTACAAGTAGTGAAAATGACAAGCCGGTCCTTATATGAGGGGATAATCCTTCTGCTCACGCCTAAACCAGCTGAGCCAACACCTTAGGCCCTCCCCTAAACTAGGGAGTCCTTGATCATCCCACTCCCAAGGTGACGAGGGTGAGTACCCTTCATCGCATAGTTTTTTTTGAAAAGAGACCTTATTTGAAGAAACACATTCCCCTTTTCCCAATCCACATTTCGTATCTAGAATGTATATGTCAATGCGGGCCATCTCTCACTCACAATGCAATTTTCCCACCCTGAATTCCCGGCCTAGGCAGTGGTAGAGAGAATAGGTAATTCATGCGTCAAGGGAAGGATGGACTTGCCTTCGTCGAAGCTTTCCTGGCACAAAAGATCTACTTCCGGGAGATCGGGCTCCAGCCCTTCCTCCGGGGCTACGGGTTCCGGATCCGCGGTCCCCGCTTCTTCTATAAAAACAGTCAATAAACAATACATCAACAGTAGTCTACTAATTGTAGTGTGTGTCATTTACCAACATTATTATTACTTAGGATTTTTAGAAATTATTTGGATAATTTTTGGTGCATAAAATATTAAATAAAACTAATTAAATGAGAAAAAGGTGAAGAAAAGAAAAAGAAAAGGGATTTCCACTCTGATGGGCCGGGGGGGAGGTTTTTGGCCCACCCGGGCGCGAGCGCGCGCGCGGGCGCGCTTGCGGCCTAGCTGCGGCCCACGGGCGAGGGAGCAGGTGCGGGCGCGCGGGGGCGACAACGTCGCTGCGGGCCCACCCGTCAGCGAGAGCGGAGGGGGAGAACAGTGCCGCGGTCTGACGGCGCGGGCGAACCGGCCGAGCGGGGAAAAAACCGGCCGCCGGTGGGCTCGCGGCGGCTTGCCGCTGGTGGCCCGGTTCTTGGTCCACAGGGAGGTGGATTAGCATGGGCAGGGGCTGGCGATCCTAGGGGTAGGCTTAATTTGGCTAAAGGGGGTTGGGAGGGGGCTGCCCGCGGGGTGGTGGCGGAGCTCCACGGCGGGGATCGACGCCGGTGGGCTTTGGGTGAGGGACTGGGGCGGTGAAGTGGTGTTTTGGGTTCACAGCTTTGAGAGGGAGCTGCTTGGTTCACTTAATTGCTTGCTGGACCAACGGAGAGGGAGAGAGAGGGGGGGGACTCATCGGAGAGGGGGAAGACGGTGGTGCTCCACGAATTGTGCTCGGGCGAGGGGAGGAAGGTAGTGGCCGAGGCCGGTGCGAGGAAGGAGGTGCCCGGGGTGACCTTTTTATAGGCGCCCGAGGCGAGGGGAGCGGCGGAGCTCGGCGGACGCCGGTGAGGTGCACAGCGCCGCCGATGAGACTCTGCGGCGGGGCGGTACTGGGCAAGGACGTTGGTCAAGCGGGGGAGGACGGGGCGGTGCCGAACTCTTCCTGTGCGGCGAGGGGACGGGGATGGAGGGGACGTCGGTGAGGGGACGACGGAGCTTCGTACGTGAGGAAGACGACGCGGCTGACCGGTGGGGCCGGTCTGTCAGTGAGAGGGAGCGCGCGAGCGAGAGGGGCTGGCGGGTGGGGCTGGCTTGTCAGCGAGAGGGAGCGGGGGAAGCGCGCGGGCGGCTTCGCGCGCGAGTGGGCCGGCTAATGGGCCAAGGGGGGGAGGATGCGCGGGCGCGGGGAGGAGAGGCAGCCGCGACATGGGCCAGAATTGGCCCAGCAGGGGGGAGCTCCTTTTCTTTTTCTTTTTATTTTCTATAACTCATTACATTTTTATTTCCTTTCTTTTTGAACAAAATTATTTAGTGGGTAATCTAGGTGTTGGAAAATAAATTCTAAGTGAGGTGCTTGTGATCAAACAAAGTGTATGCATATGATGGGAAAAAAATCTAAGGGAGTTTTGGGATAGAAGATAAGAAAAAAGGGGGGGAATTAGGGTTTCAAACCTGGTTTAGAGTTTTGGGATGTTACAAACCTACCCCACTTAAAGGAATCTCGCCCTCGAGATTTAGACGGGGCTCGAGAAAAGGTAAGGGTATTCCTTCCTCAGAGAGTCCTCACTTTCCCAGGTGGCTTCCTCTTCTCCATCTCTGCTCCACTGAACCTTACAGAGTCTCACTTCTGAGTTGCGGGTCCTTCTGACTGCTGAGTTGAGGATCTTCACTGGCTTTTCCCGGTACTGGAGATCCTTTTGAATCTGAATTGCCTCTGCCTCGATGTGGTTTTCTGGTACTTTTAGGCATTTGTGGAGCTGAGACACATGGAACACATTGTGAATATCTGACATGGATTCTGGTAGCTCAAGACGGTATGCTGCGGGTCCCACTCGGCTAATGACGGGGTAGGGACCGGCGAAACGTGGTGCTAGCTTTCCTTTCATTTGGAACCTTTTGACACCACGCATCGGGGAGACCTTGAGATAAATGAAATCTCCTTCCTCAAATCTGAGTTCTCTTCGTCTGTTGTCTGCGTAACTCTTCTGTCGACTCTGAGCTTCAAGTAACCTCTTGCGGATCAAGGCAACTTTCTCTTCAGCTTCTTTAACAAAGGCGGGTCCTTCTAGTGTCCTTTCCCCTACATTGGACCACATTAGGGGAGTCTGGCATTTTCTTCCGTAAAGTGCTTCGAACGATGATATTTTGATGCTGGCCTGATGGCTGTTGTTGTATGAGAATTCGGCGTATGGCAAACTAGACTCCCAATCCCTGTCGAAAGTTAACACACGGGCTCTTAGTAAATCTTCGAGGATCTTGTTGACTCTTTCCGTTTGACCATATGATTGGGGTGGTAAGCGGTGCTGAAATCTAACTTGGTGCCCATTGCTTGCTGGAGGCCTTTCCAAAATTTTGAGGTGAACTGTGTTCCTCTGTCTGACACTATCTTCTGCGGATTGCCATGGAGCCTGACTATCTCCTTAAGGTATAATCGGGCAAGGGCGGCTCCTCCAAAAGTGGTTTTTACTGGAACGAAGTGGGCCACCTTGGTGAGACGATCGATTATTACCCAGATAGAATCATTCCCTTTCTGCGTTCGGGGCAGTCCGGTCACGAAATCCATGCCTATTTCTTCCCACTTCCATTCAGGTACTGGGACGGGTTGCAGCAGGCCTGCAGGCTTCTGATGTTCGGCCTTCGTTCGCTGACAGGTGTCACACCGGGCCACATACTGTGCTATTTCCTTCTTCATCCCTTTCCACCAATATCTGGCTTTGAGGTCTAGGTACATCTTGGTGGTTCCTGGGTGGATGGAGTAAGCTGAGTTGTGGGCTTCATTGAGCAGGACTTCTCGTGCCTCTCCCATTGGTACACACAGGCGGTTCTTGAACCAGAGGACTCCTTGCTCATCTGTCCTAAGATCCGGAAGTTGCTCCTTGCGAGCTCTTTCCATAAGTCTGGCTGTCTCTGCGTCCAGGCGTTGAGCCTTGCATATGAGATCTTCTAGAATTGGCTTGACTTCCAGGCTACCGTTGTCTCCCAAACATGTATTTAGCTGAGTTGATTCTTTCTTCCAATCTTCTAAAAAGTTGGTCCCTTTAATCCTGAAATGTTTTCGGCTGAGGGCGTCTGCTACCACGTTGGCTTTCCCGGGGTGGTAGTGGATTTCGAGGTCATAATCCTTGATCAATTCAAGCCATCTTCTTTGACGGAGGTTGAGGTCCGGCTGAGTGAAGATGTACTTTAGACTCTTGTGATCGGTGAAGATGTGGCATTTGTTCCCAATCAGATAATGCCTCCAAATTTTCAGGGCGTGAACTATGGATGCCAATTCCAAGTCGTGGGTAGGGTAGTTCTGCTCATGGGGCTTGAGTAAGCGGGATGCATAGGCAATAACTTTCTCATTTTGCATCAAGACACACCCTAAGCCTTGCCTTGAAGCATCACAGAAGATGACGAAATCCTGGTGTATATCTGGTAGTGTCAAAACGGGCGCGGTTGTAAGCTTTTCCCTGATGATCTGGAAACTTTCTTCACACTTTGGAGTCCACACAAACATACTGTCCTTTTTAAGAAGTTCGGTCATAGGTTTCGCCATGCCAGAGAATCCTTTGATAAAGCGGCGGTAATACCCCGCCATTCCCAGAAAGCTTCGTACTTCACGGACGTTGGATGGCTGTTTCCATTTTGAAACAGCTTCCACCTTGGATGGGTCCACTTCTATCCCTTCTGCAGTCAAGATATGCCCTAGGAAAGCTATCTTTTCTAACCAGAACTCACACTTGCTGAGCTTAGCATAAAGTTGATGTGCCCTGAGTCTTCCGAGGACGATTCGAAGGTGACGCTCATGGTCCTTGCGATTCTTGGAATAGATGAGGATGTCATCGATAAAACCATGACAAACTTATCTAATTCTTCCATAAATACCTTATTCATGAGGTTCATGAAAAAGGCGGGTGCGTTTGTCAGCCCAAATGGCATCACTGTGAATTCATATTGCCCGTATCTGGTGACGAATGCAGTCTTCTGAATGTCTGCTTCCTTGATCCTCAGTTGGTGATATCCTGACCTGAGGTCTATCTTGGAGAAGTATTTGGCTCCCTACAGCTGGTCGAAGAGGTCATCGATCCAAGGGAGAGGGTACTTATTCTTGATTGTAACTTCGTTCAAGGACCGATAATCAATACACATTCTCATACTTCCATCCTTTTTGGTAACGAAAAGGACGGGTGCTCCCCAGGGAGATGAACTGGGACGGATGTACCCCTTTTGTTGCAGCTCTGCAATATGGAGTTTTAATTCTGCTAACTCTGTGGGGGCCATGCGGTATGGTCTCCTTGCGATGGGCGCAGTGCCCGGAATGAGATCTATATATAACTCCACTCCTCTTTCTGGTGGCATTCCAGGCAATTCTTCCGGAAATACATCCTTTAACTCTTCGATTACGGACATGTTTTCTGCTGCCAGATTAAACATCATTGGATCGTTGGTGGGCGGCTGGGCTTGACAGGAAACTGCTTTCCCTTGGTGATCGGTGAGAAGGACGGTCCTACTTGCGCAGCTGATGATACCCTTGTGCTTAGTTAGCCAATCCATTCCTAGGATCACATCAATCCCTTGGGATGGCAAGACGGTTAAGTCTGCCAGGAACACTACCCCACTTAAGAGAATTCTGACTTGGGAGCACCTGAGTTGGCATAGGAGGTCTGATCCCGGGGTTCGGGTGACCAAAGGGGTAGCTAGGGGTGTAGAGGGGATGCCATGCTTTTCCACAAACTTAGAGGCTATAAAGGAATGGGATGCTCCTGAATCAAAAAGCACAGTAGCGGGAGTAAATTCAACAAGGAACTCACCGAGCACTACTCCCGGGGCTTGCTGGGCTTCTTGAGCGTCGACGTGGTTGACTCGTGCTCTGCCCTGGTACTGAGTCCTGCTCTGCTGGCTGTTGGAAGGAGGTGCCTTGGAGGTAGGTGCCGAGGGAATCTTGGGGCCATTCACCGAGTTGGAGTAGGTCGGCCCGGGTGCCTTCAACTGAGGGCAGTTATTCTTGAAGTGACTGGGGTCTCCGCAGTGCCAACAGGCATTAGCTGGCGGTTGGTTGCTTGCAACGGAGAGTGCCTGAAGGGAGCTCTGACTCTGCTGACCGTAGAGCGATGGAGTGGGTCCAGATGATTTATTGAAGCTTGATCCCCTTGGTGGAAGCCCAAAGGGTCGAGCTCTCTGGTGACGCTCTTGCTATTGAGCTCGGAGAACTTGGAATTTCCTCTTGAGGTGCCCTTTTTCTTCCTCTTTTGCCCTTTCCACTTGGATAGCTTTGTTGGAGAGGTGATAAAAGTTGAGGAAGTCTTGGCTGGCGAGGATGGTCTTAAGCTCGGGTCTTAGTCCTTTCAGGAAACGTGCCATCTTCCTGGACTCGGTGCTGACATCCTCAGGCGCGTAACGGTCCAACTCTGTGAACTTGTGCACATACTCATTGACTGTTCTCCTGCCTTGAGTTAGCTCCCGAAATTCATCCTCCTTGAGTTGAACTATCCCCTGGGGTACATGGTGCTCACGGAAGGCTGTTTCGAATTCTGCCCAGGTAGCATCTCTGACGGCCTCACTGAAGGTGTCCCACTATGCTAAAGCCATTCCAGAAAGCTGATGAGCTGCCAATTGGACACACTGATTTTCGGGGCATCTGATGGCTTCCAGCTTCCTCTTGATCGTGCGAAGCCAGTCATCTGCATCGAGGGGATTGCTGGACCCCGCGAACGTGGGAGGCTTGAGTCTCAAAAATTCTCCCATCCTGTCCTGTGGCCTTCCACCACCTGGGCGCTGGTTTTCCAGACTTCTAGTGAGGACTTCAATGAGTCGGGTTTGATTGGCTAGAACTTGGGCTAGGTCTAGTGGTAGATCCGAAGGTGCGGGGAGGTGGGTCTCACTCCCTTCTCCGCCAGCTTCTCCTTCGGCTCTTAGAGGAAAACCTGCTCCAATCCCGGAGGCGGTAGGCGTGGTTTTATCCGAAGCCATATGCCATGGGAGGAGAGTCACTATCATGCACATGCCATTTTTACTAGTTATTTTATTCATTACATCAAACCATTACATAATACAGCACACAACTACCATAGGTTCATTACACGCGAGTGCTATCTTGGGTACTCCCGAACTCCTTCTCTAAAGTGTCCCCAAATTCCTTGAGAAGGTCATCAAGGCTGGCTAGGGACATCTCCTCGGTGTCGGACGAGTTCCTTAACCCAGCAGGGGGTAGGGTTGGAGGGGCTTCTTCCTTCTGCTCAGTCTGACATCCTTGGCTTTTGGTCTTCTTGCGGATTTTTCTTGCAGGGGCGAGCTTCTTCAGTTTCTTATCATAGTCCATCTTTAGGGTGCGGTAGGCCTCACGGGTATTGGTTTCCTCGCCTTCTGCTATTGCGAGGCTTTCTTGAAGGGACGCCTTTTCCCTTGAAAGTTCCTTGACTTTCTGCTCCAGGCTTTCCACCCGGGAGGTTAGGTGGGTGCAGTGGAGGGTGAGGTCATCATATTTGTTATCAAGGGTGTGAAGGTATCCAACCATGTAGACGATGGTGGGATCATCCTCAATAGGATCTCCTCCTGACAGGGCCTGAAGTCTTTTCCTCCAGGTGGGGGTATTCTTGTTGCTGGGTGGAAAGTAGCGAAGGGGGGTTTCAAAGATCACCTTGTTGTAGTTCTGGCATAGTTGTCGGAGGGTTGTTCGGGCAACATTCTGGCAAGTATCTGGAAAGCGGTATCCGGTAAAAGTGACTTGGAAGGAAGGATGGTTCGGATAGTTTCGGCTTTCTTCCAGGTAGACTGCCATAGAGCATTTCTCCATTCCGCCCTCGAAATACTCCTTCCACACATATTCCGGCTTCTTGCGGATTCCCATGCGAAGCGCACAACTTCGCAAAAGATGTGGGAACCCTTCCACCTCTGAGCAGTAGGATGTCCTAATGGCCAGAGAGTCTTCCATCTAGAATAGGAAAAGAAGGGTCTGTTAAAATCGGGGAAGAGGAGAGAAGACTTTTCTTGGGGTAAGAGGTATCTTCTTTTTAGGGCTTTTAGGGGGCTACGACCTACGGCCAGTCCAATGGGTTCGGATACTACCTGAAGCGTCCTGATCCTTTGGGACTCAAATGTGAAACAATTACTAGTCCCAGGAGGCTAGTAAACACATTCCTTACTTCAAATAGTATAGAGTTTAGATAAAGGTTATTACAATACCGGGGTACAAGCTCTAGAGAGCCAAAATAAGAAGCGCAGTAGGAAAATATACTAGCCCAAGCCACAGACAGAACTGGGTGCAGACACAGCCCTCTCAATCAAGCATAGCAGAAAAGAAATCTTTAGCTGCTGAAAAACATAAATAAATCTGGGTGAATACACTAGGTATTCCGCAAGCCCACCCTGCTCCCGTAGAGAGAAAGAGACCTATAATATACATGCTTTATTTGGTGGAGTTGAAGTCACTCATCATTTTCTTAGAGAAAGACAGTTGCTGTAAGGTTTTTCCCCAAAGTCTTAAAAGTAACCAAAAACTCAACCACCACTGAGCTTCCCGCTCCCGTGGCCTTAGTTTCTTTCTCAACACCCACTTACCCACACATTTCCCTATTCACGAAACTCATAGAAAAATCTCTAATTGTCATACCATACCAGACTCGTCCATACCAGTGGACACGGACTATTCGAATAGGTTTCAACTCTGCGCAGAGAGGTACACTTTACCCACTAGCCCGGTTTCTGCGATCTCACTGTCGCGAGACCCGAATGCCAGATCTCTTTCCTTCCTCGTACGTCCTAACCTTAACGGTTATCCGGAAGGAGTCAGGCCACCACCATGTCCAAACCGGACAAAACTTTCCCCCTCCTTATCCTCCCGGTGCTCCCCAGCCTTCTTAACCCTGGGGTTGGACTGCACGAGTTCGGATTGAGTGACTGCCCACACAGTCTCGAGTGGTTGTACTACAAAGGAGTACAGGTAGTGAAAATGACAAGCCGGTCCTTATATGAGGGGACAATCCTTCTTCTCACGCCTAAACCAGCTGAGCCAACAACTTAGGCCCTCCCCTAAACTAGGGAGTCCTTGATCATCCCACTCCCAAGGTGACGAGGGTGAGTACCCTTCATCGCATAGTTTTTTTTTGAAAAGAGACCTTATTTGAAGAAACACATTCCCCTTTTCCCAATCCACATTTCGTATCCAGAATGTATATGTCAATGCGGGCCATCTCTCACTCACAATGCAATTTTTCCCACCCTGAATTCCCGGCCTAGGTAGTGGTAGAGAGAATAGGTAATTCATGCGTCAAGGGAAGGATGGACTTGTCTTCGTCGAAGCTTTCTTGGCACAAAAGATCTACTTCTGGGAGATCGGGCTCTGGCCCTTCCTCCGGGGCTACGGGTTCCGGATCCGCAGTCCCCGCTTCTTCTATAAAAACAGTCAATAAACAATACATCAACAGTAGTCTACTAATTGTAGTGTGTGCCATTTACCAACATTATTATTACTTAGGATTTTTAGAAATTATTTGGATAATTTTTGGTGCATAAAATATTAAAGAAAACTAATTAAATGAGAAAAAGGTGAAGAAAAGAAAAAGAAAAGGGATTTCCACTCTGATGGGCCGGGGGGGAGGTTTTTGGCCCACCCGTGCGCGAGCGCGCGCGCTTGCGGCCCAGCTGCGGCCCACGGGCGAGGGAGATGGTGCGGGCGCGCGGGGGCGACGGCGTCGCTGCGGGCCCACCCGTCAGCGAGAGCGGAGGGGGAGAACGGTGCCGCGGTCTGACGGCGCGGGCGAACCGACCGAGCGGGGGAAAAACCAGCCGCCGGTGGGCTCGACGGTGGCTTGCCGCTGGTGGCCCGGTTCTTGGTCCACGGGGAGGTGGATTAGCACGGGCAGGGGCTGGCGATCCTAGGGGTAGGCTTAATTTGGCTAAAGGGGGTTGGGAGGGGGTTGCCCGCGGGGAGGTGGCGGAGCTCCGCGGCGGGGATCGCCGCCGGTGAGCTTTGGGTGAGGGACTGAGGCGGTGAAGTGGTGTTTTGGGTTCGCAGCTTTGAGAGGGAGCTGATTGGTTCACTTAATTGCTTGCTGGACCAACGGAGAGGGAGAGAGAGAGAGAGAGGGGGGACTCACCGGAGAGGGGGAAGACGGTGGTGCTCCACGAATTGTGCTCGGGCGAGGGGAGGAAGGTAGTGGCCGAGGCCAGTGCGGGGAAGGAGGTGCCCGGGGTGACCTTTTTATAGGCGCCCGAGGGGAGGGGAGCGGCGGAGCTCGGCGGACGCCGGTGAGGTGCACAACGCCAGCATTAATGCCGCACAGCGGCGTCGATGAGACTCTTGCGGCGGGGCGGGTACTGGGCAAGGACGTTGGTCAAGCGGGGGAGGACGGGGCGGTGCCGAACTCTTCCTGTGCTGCGAGGGGACGGTGATGGAGGGGACGGCAGTGAGGGGACAACGGAGCTTCGTACGTGAGGAAGACGACGCGGCTGACCGGTGGGGCCGGTCTGTCAGTGAGAGGGAGCGCGCGAGCGAGAGGGGCTGGCGGGTGGGGCTGGCTTGTCAGCGAGAGGGAGCGGGGGAAGCGCGCGGGCGGCTTCGCGCGCGAGTGGGCCAGCTAATGGGCCGAGGGGGGGAGGATGCGCGGGCGCGGGGAGGAGAGGCGGCCGCGACATGGGCCAGAATTGGCCCAGCAGGGGGGGAGCTCTTTTTCTTTTTCTTTTTATTTTCTATAACTCATTACATTTTTATTTCTTTTCTTTTTGAACAAAATTATTTAGTGGGTAATCTAGGTGTTGGAAAATAAATTCTATGTGAGGTGCTTGTGATCAAACAAAGTGTATGCATATGATGGGAAAAAAATCTAAGGGAGTTTTGGGATAGAAGATAAGAAAAAAATGGGGGAATTAGGGTTTCAAACCTGGTTTAGAGTTTTGGGATGTTACACAGACGTCGGAACTAAACGAGGATAAGTCGGCAAGATAATAGGGAGATAAGTTCAGTCGGTTCACTATTACTTAGGAGCACATAGTTATCATACCCGCATGTAACGCCCCACGGTCGAGTATATAAGGCCTAGGGGCACCCCATCAAACGACAAGTCATTCATTAGCCATCTATTCAATTCTATAGTGTCCTTCATACTAGAGAATCCCCCTGTAACCCACCACTGGATCCAGGAAGTAGGGTATTATGCCTCTCTAAGTGGCCCAAACCTATAGAAAATTATCTACTGTCTCTCGTGCGCCCAGCACGAACCATCGAGCTACAGTCGGTTACACCGTCCTACCCAAAAGCCCCCCAAGGGGTAACCTCTAGTGCGCGGTCGGGTCCCAAACACCGACAGCTGGCGCGCCAGGTAGGGGGTGTGTCACTAATCCAAGCTAGCTCAATGGCCATCACTTTCCAGCACAAAATCGCTCTCCGCCCTTAATCCGCGTTCTGCTTCAGAACTATCTCGTCCGTGGCAGACGAAGAAGGGACTCTACATTGTATAGCGGATCCACCGGAGAAAAAGCCTTCCTCGAAAATCTCCGAGAAGGTAGGAACGAAGCAGGAGATAGGGCGACCTCCAGCGCTCCGGGCGAAGACTACCTCCTGTAAGCCAGGAGCAGAGAACTCGTTTACCCAGAGGAACCCATTGTCCACCTCATCCACGGAAAAATTGTGGCAGAACCACCCGAATTATTCCAGCTTAAGTGCCTAAGTCATGCCTCAAGGGCCGTGACACACTTAAATCGGAATAACCCGTCAGTCCTTCAGATCTAGTCTGATAGAGCCACTTAACCAGGATCAAATTCCACAATCTCACTCGAAGGTGAGTCACAGAAGAAATACAATAAAACAGGAAACCTCAAATTAAGTACTGAATTATTACATAAATCGGAGTTCTGGAGTAGCAAATAAAGTTCATAAAGTAGAGTGCAGCGGATAATCGATGTCGTCGGTAATGAGGAAATGGGCAAGGCCTAGCCCACTACTCCTCATGCCCCTCTCCTGCCGGAGCAACATCCCACTCGACCGTCCAACCCGGTGGCAGGGTGGTAGGCCAAGTCACACCATCAATCAAATCCTGCATGGTACCTGCAAAAATGGTGCCACAAGCAAGGCTGAGTATACTAATACTCAGCTAGACTTACCCGGTGTGAGGAGTCTACTCCTCTACCTCTAGACTATGCAGCTGTTTGGCTGAGGGGTTTGGTTTGCCAAAAGCACTAGCTGTTTCTAAAATCATCTTTTAGCTTTTCAATTTCTACCATCATTAACTTATCTAGATTTGCTCCTTCTAAGCATACATGGTAACAATCAATTAGTTCAATCAACAAGTTATCTCATGTAACCACATTTCACTTCTTACTCGATGCAGTACAAGGAATCAAGCAGTCTCATTAGCTGCGAGAAGCAGACGATTCGAATCGAGTTTTAACCTTGCAAGGTAAACCTAAACACACGGCATGTCAGGGCACTCCGACCCTACACATGACAACCGTCCCCATTGATTCCCCGTTCGCGTCCAGGCCTCACCGCCTTGGTATACAATGCTCCACTGACCCCGGCTGCCGCCGTGCAGTGACCGCACTTGTACCCACCATAGCTAGCATGGGAGACCCAGTCTCAGGCCGCATGAGGGATAAAGTCCGCGCCCGGCTTCACTCAGGTACTAGGTTTACCGGTTACCATTTTTCCCGGCATGTGCTTAGTACATTCAAAAGCTTGACTCAGGTATCCACACATTAATCCTTAATTCTTTTTCCCGTCTCATGGGCAAGGCATCCTCCCTGGATCCAAGTCCATAGACCAACATCTATCCCGTTATCAAGATGAATACAATCAATTCCTGACCTCGCGCGAGTGCTAGAAAAATCACTCGACTTCTACCGAGATCCTGATTAGCAAGCAACTACTCGACCTAGTATACTAGTATTCATCTCAAAAAGGAGTCCTAAGTTCATGCATCTAGAGGTTTCAAGCAATTCCTACACTTAAGTGCACATTACAAACCTACAAGCATTAAGTGTAGTAAAGTAGCATATAATAATAGGTTATGCATAAAACCGGGGCTTGCCTTCAATTGCTGGGGCTGCGGGGAGATCCTCAATAGCAGCCTCTGAAGTCTGCTCCTGGTCCTCCTCTTGGACAGGTCCTTGCTCGGGGATGAGCACGTACTCTCCGTCGGCTAGATTACAATCTAATGAATGCAATGCGTAAGATATATGCATGATATGATATGTGCTTTTAGAAATCATAACTTAAAAGGTGTATAATCTTTCTTGAGTTAAACAAAGTTAACTTTACTTATGCAAGACCCTTGGGTGGTATACTTGGTAAATTAAGTTAAACTTTTAGCTAAGGCAAGTGGTAGGTTTTACTTTTAGGGGTTCCACTGAATTCTTTTAAGTCTTAGGGATAATGATAAATACTCGAGTTAGACTTATTGAGGTGGGGTTTATTTCCTCTTTCCTTTTTCTTTATTCTCTTTAATGTTTGGAGTAGGTTTGAACTACAAGTTGCTTTTATAAAATTCTAAAAATTCTGTAAAAATTACAGTGGCTTGCTACTGGTGTATGTTTCTCTTTCTTAAAATTTGGGGATCAGAAGGTGAATAGTTTTCTCTGCACAAAATTATTAAGTTCTAGGGTAGAAGAGGTGCTTTGAACTACAACTAATATTTAATAGTGGGTAATTCTTCAGAACTTATTTTTGCTGGCTTTTAGGTGTTATAATATGACTTGATACAAACTTCTAGCCATTAATACCTTTTAATTATTTTTCTATGGTTTTCTCAAGTTTCTAGCCAAATGGGTGCTTTCTACTATCACTATATTTGAAAAACATCAAACAACAGAGTTCTTATTTTTCTTAGTTATTGTTTTGTGCAAGAGCAATC
The DNA here is from genome assembly GCA_029449295.1 of Zea luxurians. Taxonomy (NCBI): domain Eukaryota; kingdom Viridiplantae; phylum Streptophyta; class Magnoliopsida; order Poales; family Poaceae; genus Zea; species Zea luxurians. The sequence goes on from JAOPSE010000010.1 coordinate 134,671,967, forward strand.
ATTCTGAAGTTTGGCATCTTTTTGCTTAAGGGAAGGGGTGGGGTGCATTATTTGAATTAAATGGCCTTTCCCTTAAATCATTAGCAAATGGTATGAGTTTGCTTCTTTTTCATGGGTTTGCATTTTTCTCTGGTAGTTTACCTTATTAAGGACTTAGCTAATTTTTGGTTGCTCATTATCACAATATTTGAGGTTGTTCATGATTTAGTTAGAAAATGCCTTATTATCACCTTGGATTTATTTTCCTTACTCAAAAAGTTGGACTGAGGTGCTCTATATTTTTGCAGTGGGGCTCTGGTGGTTATAAGTTCACTGGATTTTTGTTAAGCATTTTGGTTATAGTTTTGCCTCTTTAATAATTGATTTCCAGCCTTATTTAGGCTAGACAATTCATTTTAATTTAAAACTGGTCCAAACTAATAGTCTCTGTATTTTTCCTAGGTTCTCTGTTTCATAAGTAAACTAGGAAAAATAGTATTAATCACTGTTCATTAATTTCTAATACCTTTCTGATTTTCTCTAAGTTTTGGTCAAAACATCTTTAAATGAGAAACTACATCATAATTTCTAATGCTGGGGTTCCTACTATTTTAAACAGTGTCTAAAAGAGGTTTGAATACCCACAAATTTTCTTAAGTCTAGTACAGAAGAAAAACTAATTTTCCTTGATTAAATAAGGTCTAGTGGGTTTCTGTTTTTAATTTTAAACTCTAAAATTGTGAACAGAAAGCATAGGGTTTACTATTTTTAAATGATAGATTGTAACATACAGAGGCTAGCAAAATTGGTTTGACATTTTTTGAGTAATAATTCATCAAGTTATGAATTTTACAAGTTCTCTGGTTATTTAAAAGAATTTCAGAATCGATTTAAATGAAAACCTACTTTACACTGGGGTCCCTGGATGTTTTCTAAGTTTTTCCTCGCGAATCAGTCCTCAGGCTACTATTTACCAGGGTCTCTGACATTGCAGAAAACCCCTCGGGTTCTTCACCTCCTAACCCGAGGTCCTTAGTTTAACTTAAACAGTAGCCGCGGCGGGGAAAAGGGCGGAGGGGCTTACCGGCAGCGAGACTGCTCCGGTGAAGTGGTCGAGGATGACGGGGAGGTCCTGGGGATCACAACGGTGTGCGGAACGCCGTCGGAGATGGCCGGAGTCGGTCGGTCCACGCGCGCAGGCGGGGATGCTCGTCGGCGGCGAGGAGACCGGCCTGGCCACGGCGAGATAGTTCAATCAAATGGGCCAGGGAGGTCCACGGGATGCCAGAGAAGACATGAGCGAGAGGAATTGAGCGAAGACTCACCGGATAGCTCGGTCCACGCGCGGCGGCGGAAGACCGAAGTCCGGCGAAGTCGATCTCGGGCCTCCGGTGACGTCCGGCTGGGTCCGAGGGCTTGGCAAGCTTCACGGGCTGCTGGTGGAGCTGGCCGAAGCACTGGCTTGGCTTGAGGACGGCTGGGGTGGGCTGGCCACGGTGGCCGAAGCTTGGGCGGCAATGGCGGGCGGAAATCAAGCTCGCCGGAGCTAAGAAAAGCGGCTGGCCGAAGAGGGTGAGTGCGGGGTGAAGTGAGGCGCGCCTGGGGAGGCTTTATAGGCGCGGGCGGGCACGGCCAAGGGCGAGGACGCGCGGCGGACTTGACCGAACGCCGGGGAGCGCGCGCGCGCGGGTTGGGCGAGCTCTGGCACGCCGGCCAGGGTCGAACACGTGGGAGCACGCGTTCTGCCCAAGTTCTGGCGCGTGTAGTCGCTCATCCGAGCCTGCTCTCGCCTTGGTCAATGCACAAAACCTCTTCCCCTCCCTACAAGCTACCATTCTTGTGTGGAGGTCATAGGATTTTGCCTACTGGTTGCAGAGATATGGAGCCAGGAAATCTGGTCTGTCTCCCTGCGCAAATCCGAGGCAAATCCAAGGTTTAGTCGTGTCTAGGGCTCGCGTCCCAATGCCATCTTCTGGCACACGACAGAGGGGTTAGTTAGGCACATTTTTGTCAATGGGGCCATTAGGATTCGAGTTAAGGATCAAGGTGAACATCCCTGATCTTTGGATCAAGGTCTGATTTTCAGAAATCTGAAATTCAGAATTCTTATCAAGTCCACACATGGAAAGCTTGATTTGGGGTTTTATTTGGGCTATTTTGGCTAAGTTTTCTCAACCTTTCTTGTTGCTCATTAAATATACTTCAATTTTTATAATTGGCTCAACTCAAAATTTTAAACTTTTCACTCCCTTTTTCTTACTTTTTGGAATTTTGCTCATGGGGCTCATTTGGGATTTTTAAACTAGGGTTGCATAATCTGATCTTTTAAAGGACTCAATTACTTTGATCATGATACTTTTGAGTATATACTTGGTGACTTCATTATTTCTTAAGTTACTTTGATGCTCATGCTTACTTTGGTTCACATAAAATAATGGTTCTGGGTTTGGCTTTTGAAAGAAACACCCTGAGTGACACTGGGGTGTCACAGCCTTCCCCCCTTAAAGGAATCTCGTCCCGAGATTCGGGCCAGAGTCCTCCCGGGGTAAAGCGAAGGGTGAGATTAATAGGAAAAGGGTGATGATTGCCATTATTAGGATAAACTGCTCTTTGAATGTCATTCTCTTTGCAACTTCAGAAGGAAGTCTTTTTAAGTTTTTCTTTATAGTTACTTCATTCTGAATTAAGATCATATTTTTGGAAATTAGATTCGAAAGGCAGGAGGAGGGGGGGGGGTTGGGGGTGATTACGTACCAGCTTCCTTAGGTAGGCAATCGGGAAAGTTGGATCTCAGGAATTCCTCGGTTTCCCAAGTAGCTTCCTCCTCTGAGTGATTACTCCACTGGACCTTGAACATCTTGATCGATTTAGCCCGAGTTGATCTTTCCTTGCAATCCAGAATCTTGGAGGGGTACTCTTTGTACGAGAGATCTGGCTCTATCTCCAATTCTGGCTCTGCTAAGATTTCAGTCGGCAATCGAATACACTTCTTCAGCTGAGATACATGGAAAACATTGTGAATGGCAGACATCTTTGGAGGTAGCTTCAGCTTGTATGCCACGGGTCCACATGCTTCTATGATCTCATAAGGTCCAATGTAGCGAGGGGCTAGCTTGCCTTTGATCCCAAACCTCTGCACTCCCTTGGTGGGTGATACCTTGAGGTATACAAAACTTCCCACCTCGAACTGGAGAGGTTTCCTTCTTCTATCATGATAACTCTTCTGCCTGGCCTGAGCAGCTTCTAGATTCTTCCTGATTAGCTTGACTTTCCTTTCGGCTTCAGTCACTAAGTCAGGTCCAAAAACTTCTCTTTCACCAGACTGAGACCAATTGAGTGGTGTCCTGCACCTTCTTCCATAGAGAGCTTCAAAAGGTGCCATCTTTAGGCTGGATTGATAACTATTGTTATAAGCAAACTCTGCCAAGGAGAGGTGCTTATCCCAGTTCTTGCCACAATCGATCGCACAAGCTCTCAGCATATCTTCCAGGATTTGGTTTACCCTTTCCGTCTGACCATCAGTCTGTGGGTGGTAAGCTGAACTCCTGATTAGCTTGGTTCCCAAAGACTTTTGCAATTGTTCCCAAAATCTGGCAACAAATTGGGCTCCTCGGTCAGAAACAATGGTCCGAGGTAATCCGTGCAAACACACGATCCGGTCAATATACAATTCTGCATATCTCTGAGCCTTATCAGTGGTGTGCACAGGAAGAAAATGTGCCACTTTCGTCAATCGGTCTACAATAACCCAAATTGAATCATGATGACGAGAGGTGTTGGGCAGACCCACAATGAAATCCATGCTGATGTCGTCCCACTTCCACGAAGGTACGGGTAGTGGTTGCAAAGCTCCAGCGGACTTCAAGTGGCTTGCCTTTATCCTCTGACAGGTGTCACATTCTGATACATACTGGGCTATTTCCCTCTTCATTCTGGTCCACCAGTACAAAGGCTTCAAATCATGGTACATCTTGGTGCTTCCCGGATGCATAGAGAATTTGGAGAGATGAGCTTCATCCAAAATTCTCCTCTTGAGATCCTGGTCTTTAGGAATTACCAATCTGTTTTTGAACCATAACACACCCTTCTCATCCTGGCGGAAACAATTATACTTCTCAACCTTCTGATGGAGATTCTTCTTGATAATCTGCACTCCCTTGTCACTGAGCTGGACCATAATGATCTGGTCTTGCAAAGCTGGCTTAACAGGAATGTGAGACAAAGAACCAGAGGAAATCACTTCAATTTGCATCTTGCTCAACTCATCACACAAGGTGTTAATGCGAGAATCCATCAGAACACAGTTGCACTGCAACTTCCGACTCAAAGCATCAGCTACCACATTAGCCTTTCCTGGGTGATAATGCACCTCCAGGTCATAATCCTTGATCAGCTCTAACCATCTTCTCTGCCTCATGTTAAGATCAGCCTGAGTAAAAATGTACTTAAGGCTCTTATGATCAGTGAAGATGTTGCAGTGGGTTCCCATTAGATAGTGCCTCCACATCTTCAATGCATGAACCACTGCTGCTAACTCAAGGTCATGAGTGGGATAATTTTGCTCATGAGGCCTGAGGGCTCTTGAAGCATAAGCAATGACTCGGTTGTCTTGCATCAAGACACAACCTAACCCGGTGCCCGAGGCATCACAATATACATCAAAAGGCTTGCTGCTGTCGGGTTGCGCCAATACTGGTGCTGTGGTCAGATGCTGCCTTAATGCATGGAAGGCATCTTCGCACTTCTGACTCCACACAAATTTGACTTCTTTCTTTAGCAACTCAGTAATAGGCTTCGCAATTCGAGAGAAGTCCGGAATAAATCTTCGGTAATAACCAGCTAATCCCAGAAAACTCCGAATCTGGCGAACAGTTGTTGGTGGCTTCCAGTTCATCACCTCTTGCACTTTATCAGGATCAACAGCTATTCCAGCCTGAGAGATAGTGTGACCCAAGAATTTGATTTCCTTTAGCCAAAAATCACACTTGGATAACTTGGCATAAAGGTGGTGCTCTCGCAGACGTTGAAGTACTACATGCAAATGCCCGGCATGTTCTTCTTCGTTCCTTGAGTACACCAGAATATCATCGATGAAAACCACCACGAACTTATCTAATTCCGGCATAAAAACAGAATTCATCAGATACATGAAATATGCTGGTGCATTTGTCAGCCCGAATGACATCACCAAGAATTCATATAGCCCATATCTGGTGGAGAATGCCGTCTTCGGAATATCACTTGCTCGTATTTTGATCTGATGGTAGCCAGAGCGAAGGTCTATCTTGGAAAACACCTTGGCTCCGACCAACTGGTCAAAGAGAACATCAATACGAGGCAAAGGATACTTGTTCTTGATAGTTACCGCATTAAGAGGGCGGTAATCTATACACAGCCTCAAGCTTTCATCCTTCTTCTTCACAAACAGTGCTGGACATCCCCAAGGCGAAGTGCTTGGGCGAATGAAACCCTTATCCAGCAACTCTTGCAATTGCTTCTTCAATTCTGCCACTCAGCGGGTGGCATTCGGTAGGGCCTCTTGGAAATTGGGGCCGTTCCCGGTTGCAACTCGATGGCGAATTCAATATCCCGGTCCGGTGGCATTCCTGGCAATTCATCAGGAAAGACATCTGCATACTCACAGACCACTGGGATCTTCTTCAGAGGTATCTCCGTCATAGAGAAAGCACATGACTGAGAAGAACCCTGACTAGGCAAAATCAAGGTGAAATTCCCGCAGAAAGGGGAATTAACTTCCACGGTACGACTGGCTACATCAAGCACAACTTGGTGCAAGGTCATCCAATTTGCCCCTAGAATAATGTCCACATTCTCCAATCCCAACACAAGAAGAGTGGTTTTGATAATGTGGCTTCCCAGTTGAATAGGCACACTTTGGTTTAATTGATTAGTTGCAATTTTACCCCCGGGTGTGACTATCATGAATGACCCTTTTGAGTGAGAGAATGGCAGTTTGCAATTAGCACTGAACCTTTGGCTAATGAAACTATGAGATGCACCAGAATCAAACAGAATTAAAGCAGGTTGATTATAAACTGAAAAGATACCAGTCATGATAGGAGCTCCTTCTGGCACTTCCTCAAGAGCAGTGAAGTTGAGCTTCCCTTGCCTGACTTGCACCTTCTGCTTTCTTCCCTTGTCTTGATTTGGTGCTGGCATCTGCCTCTGCTGGTTCCTGGGACAATTCTTAGCATAGTGGCCCACATTGCCACAAGTGAAACACTTGTTCCCATTGCCCTGGCGGAACTGCTGCTGCTGCGGAGGCTCATTGTTCCTTGGGGCGGGAGCTGGGTAGCGGTTGGGTGTCGGCTGCTGCTGCTGCTGAGGTGGCCTGATCACCCATCTGCCTGCCTGCTGCTGAAAACCCCTGCTCTGATTGTGAGAAACAATCCGGAACCTCTGAGCTTGAGCGGATGGTGCTGCCATTGGTGCCTTTCTCTTCTTCTCTGCCCGGTGAGCAACAATGCAATCCTCCTGGGAGATGGCCATATTGACCAACTCATTGAAGCTATCAGCCCGGACAGTGTTGAGTCGTTCCCGCAGCTTGGTATTGAGACCTCTGCGGAAGCGATCCCTCTTTTTCTCATCAGAATCAGCATGATATCCTGCATACTGGCATAAGTCATTGAAGGCTTGCGCATACTGCAGTACCGTGCGGGTTCCTTGATTGAGGGCCAGAAATTCATTCAACTTCCGATCAAGAATGCCAGCTGGAATGTGGTGTCCTCTGAAGGCAGTCTTGAATTCCTCCCAAGATACCTCACGATCATCAGGGAGCATAGCACGGAAGTGATCCCACCAAGTCCGAGCAGATCCGCGAAGCTGCTGCGCGGCGAAGCGGGTCTTGGTAGCATCAGGGCAGTCTCCCGTGAGGAGGGGAAACTTGGACTCGACGACGCGAAGCCATACGTCGGCGTCCAACGGATCCTCTGCCTTGGCGAACAGGGGCGGCTGCGTGCTCAGAAACTCCTGGTATGTTGCCATAGCCAGAGGTCGCTGAGGCTGGCCTCCACCATGCTGCTGGGGGTGGGGCTGCCGCTGCAAGAGCTGTCGCAGAATCTCATTCTGCTGGGCCATCAGCTCCTGCACTGTGGGAGCTGGAGGAGGTGGCGGGGGAACCTGCTCGTTCTGCCCGCGACGCTGCCTAGCTGCCATCTGAAAACAGAGATTGTTGCCATTGTTATCCCAACTCACAATTTCGAATGGCAAGATATCATTTCATATAGAAGAAAAAGAATGCCATAATCATAATATCAGGTTCGAAATGAAGATAACATGGTGACAAGGATCCCACAGATTCCAAAAGTTCACAGGGTTACATTAATCAGGGGGAAGTACCCACAAGCCTAGTCCAAAATATGATACTACTAAGCTCGCATAGGTTTCTATCCACCTAAAATGTCGAAGTGACTGCTTAACCCTGAGCGGTGGAAGCGACACTGGATGCGGGTGAAGGGGGCATCGCGGAGGTAGTCCCATTGGCACCAGGGGCTAGTCCTAGCTCCTCGGGAGCCTCTTCTCCCTCGCTTCCTGCTTCATTGGCCTCCATCTCCAGGTGGTGCATGTCCAAGTGGTCGTTTGCTTCCTCGAGTTCCCTCTGCACATCGTGAAGCTGGTTCTCCAAGACATCAATAGTGTTGTCTCGGATCTCCACTTGCTGCTCCAGGGTAGCGATACGCTGGTTCAGCCTCTCCACCTGCAGATCCTTTTCCACCAACTCTGTGGATAGGTCGACCACAAAATCTTCCCGACTGTCGAGAGTGAGCTTGGCAGTCCGAGCGGTGTTAGCAAGAAGTGTCATAGCATCGCTCTGAAGGGCCTGAAGGCGGTACAGCGCACTCATGCACTGAACAGTGACCCTCCCAACCAAGTCAGGATACATGGCCCACACATCCTTCACATGGCTCACGCGGTTACACCACATGGGATCATCCTTCCTCTCAGCAGGGAAGAGCCCCAAAGGGTGCATCACCATCTCCAGGGGATGGTAGCCACAGAAAGTCGTCAGAGCCTTCATGGCTGCTGCCTCAACGGTGTCGTCCGTCCTGAGTCCGATCGTCTCAGAGTCAAGAGAACGCCAACCCGGCTGAAGGGGATGAGCCTCCAAAGTCAGCCAGACCCGACAACGAGGTACCCGATGCTCCTCATACAACTGCACCGTGTACAAAGGGGGCGTAGGGTAACCGGCGGAGTTAAGCACTTCCCAAAAGATGGAGGGAAAGCCATCACGAGAAAGGAAGTCAGAACTGAAACGAGAGTCTCCTCCACTAGCGGGGGTGGGTGAATTCATCTGCGGAAGGGAATCAAAGATAAAGATTATGGTGGAAGGAAAAAAGAAAAAGAGAGCCCGAATGGTTTTAAAGAAAAAGGGGTTAGCTCCAATTTTAATTCCTCTTTATGTTTTATAATGCATGCATGCTGGAAGAAACGTTGCCTCTCCAAAAAGAAAATAGGGTGCCTTTTTAGGGCATCCTAAAATATAGGTATTGGCCCACGGGGCCTAATTAATTAGCCACCTATTTCCCTCTATGCCTAAGGCCTTTCGTCCTAGGTCTAGCGATCTAGTCCTGACGATCTATAGAAATTTCTAAGCAAGTTTTAGATTTTGAAAATTGGTATTCATGGTTTATTGTCCTTCTCTGTGGTGGAATTTGCTCCGATACCAGCTGTGGCAGAACCACCCGAATTATTCCAGCTTAAGTGCCTAAGTCATGCCTCAAGGGCCGTGACACACTTAAATCGGAATAACCCGTCAGTCCTTCAGATCTAGTCTGATAGAGCCACTTAACTAGGATCAAATTCCACAATCTCACTCGAAGGTGAGTCACAGAAGAAATACAATAAAACAGGAAACCTCAAATTAAGTACTGAATTATTACATAAATCGGAGTTCTGGAGTAGCAAATAAAGTTCATAAAGTAGAGTGCAGCGGATAATCGATGTCGTCGGTAATGAGGAAATGGGCAAGGCCTAGCCCACTACTCCTCATGCCCCTCTCCTGCCGGAGCAACATCCCACTCGACCGTCCAACCCGGTGGCAGGGTGGTAGGCCAAGTCACACCATCAATCAAATCCTGCATGGTACCTGCAAAAATGGTGCCACAAGCAAGGCTGAGTATACTAATACTCAGCTAGACTTACCCGGTGTGAGGAGTCTACTCCTCTACCTCTAGACTATGCAGCTGTTTGGCTGAGGGGTTTGGTTTGCCAAAAGCACTAGCTGTTTCTAAAATCATCTTTTAGCTTTTCAATTTCTACCATCATTAACTTATCTAGATTTGCTCCTTCTAAGCATACATGGTAACAATCAATTAGTTCAATCAACAAGTTATCTCATGTAACCACATTTCACTTCTTACTCGATGCAGTACAAGGAATCAAGCAGTCTCATTAGCTGCGAGAAGCAGACGATTCGAATCGAGTTTTAACCTTGCAAGGTAAACCTAAACACACGGCATGTCAGGGCACTCCGACCCTACACATGACAACCGTCCCCATTGATTCCCCGTTCGCGTCCAGGCCTCACCGCCTTGGTATACAATGCTCCACTGACCCCGGTTGCCGCCGTGCAGTGACCGCACTTATACCCACCATAGCTAGCATGGGAGACCCAGTCTCAGGCCGCATGAGGGATAAAGTCCGCGCCCGGCTTCACTCAGGTACTAGGTTTACCGGTTACCATTTTTCCCGGCATGTGCTTAGTACATTCAAAAGCTTGACTCAGGTATCCACACATTAATCCTTAATTCTTTTTCCCGTCTCATGGGCAAGGCATCCTCCCTGGATCCAAGTCCATAGACCAACATCTATCCCGTTATCAAGATGAATACAATCAATTCCTGACCTCGCGCGAGTGCTAGAAAAATCACTCGACTTCTACCGAGATCCTGATTAGCAAGCAACTACTCGACCTAGTATACTAGTATTCATCTCAAAAAGGAGTCCTAAGTTCATGCATCTAGAGGTTTCAAGCAATTCCTACACTTAAGTGCACATTACAAACCTACAAGCATTAAGTGTAGTAAAGTAGCATATAATAATAGGTTATGCATAAAACCGGGGCTTGCCTTCAATTGCTGGGGCTGCGGGGAGATCCTCAATAGCAGCCTCTGAAGTCTGCTCCTGGTCCTCCTCTTGGACAGGTCCTTGCTCGGGGATGAGCACGTACTCTCCGTCGGCTAGATTACAATCTAATGAATGCAATGCGTAAGATATATGCATGATATGATATGTGCTTTTAGAAATCATAACTTAAAAGGTGTATAATCTTTCTTGAGTTAAACAAAGTTAACTTTACTTATGCAAGACCCTTGGGTGGTATACTTGGTAAATTAAGTTAAACTTTTAGCTAAGGCAAGTGGTAGGTTTTACTTTTAGGGGTTCCACTGAATTCTTTTAAGTCTTAGGGATAATGATAAATACTCGAGTTAGACTTATTGAGGTGGGGTTTATTTCCTCTTTCCTTTTTCTTTATTCTCTTTAATGTTTGGAGTAGGTTTGAACTACAAGTTGCTTTTATAAAATTCTAAAAATTCTGTAAAAATTACAGTGGCTTGCTACTGGTGTATGTTTCTCTTTCTTAAAATTTGGGGATCAGAAGGTGAATAGTTTTCTCTGCACAAAATTATTAAGTTCTAGGGTAGAAGAGGTGCTTTGAACTACAACTAATATTTAATAGTGGGTAATTCTTCAGAACTTATTTTTGCTGGCTTTTAGGTGTTATAATATGACTTGATACAAACTTCTAGCCATTAATACCTTTTAATTATTTTTCTATGGTTTTCTCAAGTTTCTAGCCAAATGGGTGCTTTCTACTATCACTATATTTGAAAAACATCAAACAACAGAGTTCTTATTTTTCTTAGTTATTGTTTTGTGCAAGAGCAATCATTCTGAAGTTTGGCATCTTTTTGCTTAAGGGAAGGGGTGGGGTGCATTATTTGAATTAAATGGCCTTTCCCTTAAATCATTAGCAAATGGTATGAGTTTGCTTTTTTTTCATGGGTTTGCATTTTTCTCTGGTAGTTTACCTTATTAAGGACTTAGCTAATTTTTGGTTGCTCATTATCACAATATTTGAGGTTGTTCATGATTTAGTTAGAAAATGCCTTATTATCACCTTGGATTTATTTTCCTTACTCAAAAAGTTGGACTGAGGTGCTCTATATTTTTGCAGTGGGGCTCTGGTGGTTATAAGTTCACTGGATTTTTGTTAAGCATTTTGGTTATAGTTTTGCCTCTTTAATAATTGATTTCCAGCCTTATTTAGGCTAGACAATTCATTTTAATTTAAAACTGGTCCAAACTAATAGTCTCTGTATTTTTCCTAGGTTCTCTGTTTCATAAGTAAACTAGGAAAAATAGTATTAATCACTGTTCATTAATTTCTAATACCTTTCTGATTTTCTCTAAGTTTTGGTCAAAACATCTTTAAATGAGAAACTACATCATAATTTCTAATGCTGGGGTTCCTACTATTTTAAACAGTGTCTAAAAGAGGTTTGAATACCCACAAATTTTCTTAAGTCTAGTACAGAAGAAAAACTAATTTTCCTTGATTAAATAAGGTCTAGTGGGTTTCTGTTTTTAATTTTAAACTCTAAAATTGTGAACAGAAAGCATAGGGTTTACTATTTTTAAATGATAGATTGTAACATACAGAGGCTAGCAAAATTGGTTTGACATTTTTTGAGTAATAATTCATCAAGTTATGAATTTTACAAGTTCTCTGGTTATTTAAAAGAATTTCAGAATCGATTTAAATGAAAACCTACTTTACACTGGGGTCCCTGGATGTTTTCTAAGTTTTTCCTCGCGAATCAGTCCTCAGGCTACTATTTACCAGGGTCTCTGACATTGCAGAAAACCCCTCGGGTTCTTCACCTCCTAACCCGAGGTCCTTAGTTTAACTTAAACAGTAGCCGCGGCGGGGAAAAGGGCGGAGGGGCTTACCGGCGGCGAGACTGCTCCGGTGAAGTGGTCGAGGATGACGGGGAGGTCCTGGGGATCACAACGGTGTGCGGAACGCCGTCGGAGATGGCCGGAGTCGGTCGGTCCACGCGCGCAGGCGGGGATGCTCGTCGGCGGCGAGGAGACCGGCCTGGCCACGGCGAGATAGTTCAATCAAATGGGTCAGGGAGGTCCACGGGATGCCAGAGAAGACATGAGCGAGAGGAATTGAGCGGAGACTCACCGGATAGCTCGGTCCACGCGCGACGGCGGAAGACCGAAGTCCGGCGAAGTCGATCTCGGGCCTCCGGTGACGTCCGGCTGGGTCCGAGGGCTTGGCAAGCTTCACGGGCTGCTGGTGGAGCTGGCCGAAGCACTGGCTTGGCTTGAGGACGGCTGGGGTGGGCTGGCCACGGTGGCCGAAGCTTGGGCGGCAATGGCGGGCGGAAATCAAGCTCGCCAGAGCTAAGAAAAGCGGCTGGCCGAAGAGGGTGAGTGCGGGGTGAAGTGAGGCGTGCCTGGGGAGGCTTTATAGGCGCGGGCGGGCACGGCCGAGGGCGAGGACGCGCGGCGGACTTGACCGAACGCCGGGGAGCGCGCGCGCGCGGGTTGGGCGAGCTCTGGCACGCCGGCCAGGGTCGAACACGTGGGAGCACGCGTTCTGCCCAAGTTCTGGCGCGTGTAGTCGCTCATCCGAGCCTGCTCTCGCCTTGGTCAATGCACAAAACCTCTTCCCCTCCCTACAAGCTACCATTCTTGTGTGGAGGTCATAGGATTTTGCCTACTGGTTGCAGAGATATGGAGCCAGGAAATCTGGTCTGTCTCCCTGCGCAAATCCGAGGCAAATCCAAGGTTTAGTCATGTCTAGGGCTCGCGTCCCAATGCCATCTTCTGGCACACGACAGAGGGGTTAGTTAGGCACATTTTTGTCAATGGGGCCATTAGGATTCGAGTTAAGGATCAAGGTGAACATCCCTGATCTTTGGATCAAGGTCTGATTTTCAGAAATCTGAAATTCAGAATTCTTATCAAGTCCACACATGGAAAGCTTGATTTGGGGTTTTATTTGGGCTATTTTGGCTAAGTTTTCTCAACCTTTCTTGTTGCTCATTAAATATACTTCAATTTTTATAATTGGCTCAACTCAAAATTTTAAACTTTTCACTCCCTTTTTCTTACTTTTTGGAATTTTGCTCATGGGGCTCATTTGGGATTTTTAAACTAGGGTTGCATAATCTGATCTTTTAAAGGACTCAATTACTTTGATCATGACACTTTTGAGTATATACTTGGTGACTTCATTATTTCTTAAGTTACTTTGATGCTCATGCTTACTTTGGTTCACATAAAATAATGGTTCTGGGTTTGGCTTTTGAAAGAAACACCCTGAGTGACACTGGGGTGTCACAAAAATGGACACGGATTACAAGGAAAAAAGAAACAAAGACCCATCAAGCTGCCTTTCTGGTACCTCCGCCCTCAAAGGAGAACAGAAAGAAGCTTGTCGGCACGATAACTCCATTTTACCCCGACGTCCTCTTCATCAGGGGGAGAGTGGAATCATCCCCCATCTCTGACGATGAACTAATCATGCCTGGGAAAGAACCTCCTCAGCGGGAAGCTCGCCGACAGAGGAACCGACGCCGTAACGCCCAGCGACATCATGAAGCCGGAGAATGAGATCCGGCGCAGCTTGTATCACGAGACGAGATCTCGGAGGTGGGAGAAACTCTAGATGAACGAGTCTTCAGGGAAAGGAGGAACTCCTGTCGACGTGATCGTCGGCAAGCTCAAGAGCAAGCCGAGCAGGAGGTGAGACAGCATCGAGAGAACCCTCTCTTCAGACGAAACATGAACCCCAACTTCGCCCGAGCCATGAACACACCGAGCGAGGTCGGTGGAGTGCTGGCCCAGATAGCCGATGGCCTCCCCCGGACTTCAGACGCCGAGGGCTATCGGCGCCTGCTCACTCGGGCAGCTAATCATCTTCTGCCTCTCGCTCATCCTCCGAGCGATCTACGACGCGCCATCAATAGTTGACGGGACACGTGGAGCTCCATCAATGCTTCGCGCAAACGATGACACGAGAACGAGATCCGACGCCGAGAGGAGTATGATCGGGATCACGACATCCCTGCACGAAGTCAGGCCACCAGGGTTGAGTCGGCAACAGCTTCAACTGGCGACACGACCTAAGGACGGTCAAGGCAGCACATCGGTAACTCCCCTCCTCGGGACCGACACCACAATCGTCGACAAGAGGACACATGTGGAGTATCAGCGCTCACTCCGTGTCTCAGGGCCATTCAGTGGCCCCCTAATTTCAAAGTCTCCAACGTCGACAAGTACGAGCCTAAGCACGACCCGGGAGGCTGGCTGGCTGTCTATACCACCGCTGCCCCGGCCGCTGGGGCAACTAAAGATGTGATGACTACATACTTGCCCATCGTCCTCGGGCAAGATGCGCTGCAGTGGCTACGACACCTACCCCGACACTACATCGACGACTGGAGCGACTTCAGTCGGTGTTTTATCGCCAACTTTCAATCTCTCTCCGACAAGCTAGCACAGCCATGAGGACCTCAAATCCATCAGGCGTCGAGGAGATGAGACTCTTCGGTCGTACCTCAAAAGATTTCAGACCATGAGAAATCATATTCCTGAAGTTGCAGAAGCTACAGTGATCGAGGACTTCTACCGAGGATCTAATGACTCGGCCTTCGTTCGAGCCATACTACAAAAAGCGCCGACCACCTCTGAACAACTGTTTAGGGAGGCGGACCTCTACATCACCGCCGATGAACGTGCCCAGGACCTCATCAGAGGAACGAAGCTAGCTTCGTCCGCGCCACGGCGCAACACGAACCAGCAAACCGACAAGCACTGGGAGAAAAGGCCTCGCGAAGTTCATGCCGCTGGACCATCCGTATCTCGTGCCCGAGGGGCACCTCGCGGAGGCAAATGAACATTGGACGACATCCTCGACGCCCAGTGCCCGTACCACAAGGACATGCGTCATACTCTTCGGAACTGTAGAGATTTCAAGCACTCCGTCGAGAATGGCCGACCCTTCCAACCTCTGCCACCTCCCCCATCACGAGGAGGACCAAGAGAACCTCGACAACCTCATCAACAGGAAGGAGGAGGAGGTGGAGCGTTCCCACGTGTCGACGGAGAAGTCAACGTCATCTTCGGCGGACACGGGTCGCAAGAGAGCAAGAGACAGTAGAAGCTCAACGATCGTTAGATACTAGTGGCGGCCACCAGTGCTCCCGCTCCATATTGATGGTCCAAACACCCGATCACTTTCACTCAGGCGGATCAATGGCTCAACTTTGATCATCCGGGCAAGTACCCGCTCCTTGTTGATCCAGTGATCCGAGAGAGCTGGGTAAAAAAGGTGTTAGTGGACGGGGGAAGCAGCATCAATGTCACCTTCCCCCGAACACTCTTAGGCTTGGGAGTCGCACTCAAAGAGCTCCACGAGTCAGACACTCCTTTCTTCGGCATTATGCCGACTGAAGCAGAATACCCACTCGGACACATCTACATGTCGTTTACCTTCGGGACTCTGGAAAACTACAGAACTGAGTTCCTAAGGTTCAAGATAGCAAGCTTCGACTGCGGATACAACGCATCATCGGCAGGCCGGGATTGGCGAAATTCATGGCCATTTTGCACTACTCATACATGATATTGAAGATGCCAGGACCACAAGGAATCATCACCGTGCACGCTGACTTCCAAGGCGCCGCAGAATGCTTCCGAGTGGCCATTCAGGCGGCACTCACTACCAAACCACCGACGACTTCCTTTGCACAGGCGAACTCAAAGCCTGAGGAAGACCTCGCGATACCTGCGAATGAAGCTTAAGCCGTGACCTCTATGCGGCTGATTGAAGAAACAAAGAGAATCAACCTTGGGTTCGCTGACGAACGCAAGACTGCCATCATCAGCTCCAGCCTGGATGACACATAGGAAGACGCGCTCGTCCAGTTTCTGCAAGATAACCGAACGTATTCACATGGCAGCCTGCGGATATGCCGAGAGTCCCAAGAGAACTAGCCGAGCACAAACTAAAGGTCTATCCCTAGGCGAGGCCGATCTGACAAAAGTTGCGTCGTTTCACGCCCGACAAGAGAGAAGCTATTCGTGCCGAGCTAGCTCAATTAGTCGCAGCTAGTTTCATTAGAGAAACACTGCATCTTGAGTGGTTAGCAAATCCTGTTCTTGTACTCAAAAAGAATAAAGTGGATTGGCACATGTGCGTCGACTATACAGATCTCAACAAACACTGTTCGAAGGATTCCTTCGGACTTCCTAGAATAGATCAGATGGTAGATTCAAGCGTCGGATGCTCTATGTTGTCATTCCTGGAGTGCTACTCTGGATACCATCAAATCAGACTGGCAAAAGAAGACGAGGAAAAAACTGCATTCATTACCCCGTTTGGAGCTTTCTGCTATACCTCCATGCCGTTTGGCCTTAAGAACGCTGAAGCGACTTACCAGAGAGCTATTCAAACATGCTTAGCCGATCACTAGGGCAAGCAGGTAGAAGCTTATGTTGATGATGTGGTGATCAAAATAGAAAACTCAGAAAACTTCATCGAGGATCTGCACTTGGTCTTCAATAGCCTGAGGCGGTACCGGTGGAAGCTCAATCCAGAAAAATGTGTCTTTGGAGTGCCAGCTGGGAAGTTGCTCGGATTCATTGTTAGCCACCAAGGAATTGAAGCTGACCCAGAAAAAATTGAAGCTATCATGAGGATGGAAGCACCGCGATCACAAAAGAAAGTGCAGAGGCTTACTGGATGCATGGCGGCTTTAAGCAGATTCATATCAAGGTTAGGAGAAAAAGGCATACCATTCTATAAATTGCTCAAGAAGGTGGACAAGTTCCAGTGGACCTCAGAGGCTCAGGAAGTTCTTGATGCACTGAAGAATTTCTTGACTACACCGCCAGTGCTAAAGCCGCCATGCCGAGCCATGCTAGACCAGCCGACAGAAGATCTGCTGTTGTACATCTCCTGCACGACTCACGTGGTGAGCACCGCGTTAGTAGTCGAGCGGGCAGAGGAAGGACATGCATATCCAGTACAACATCCCGTCTATTTTATCAGTGTAGTTCTGGGACCCTCTAAAAAGAAGTGTCCTCAAGTTAAAAAACTATTGTATGCAGTACTTCTAAACTGCACGCAAGCTCCGTCACTACTTTGACGATCACAAAGTCATAGTAGTCACCGGGTTTCTAATAGGGGATATTCTCCACAACAAAGAAGCCATTGGAAGAATAGCCAAATGGGCCTGCGAGCTGGGAGCTCACGACATTGAGTTTTGGCCTTGCACTACAATAAAGACTCAAGTGCTAGTTGACTTCATATCAGAGTGGACCGAGCAACAAGTACCAGATAACCCGGAGGTTGCAGAAGTATGGCAGATGTATTTCCATGGCTCGCTGAAACTGCAGGGAGCAGACGCAGGGATCCTCTTCATTGCCCCTGGAGGTGAACAACTCAAATATGCTCTTCAGTTGTTATTCTTGAAGGATTACGGGGAGGCTACGCTAGCGCAAAACAAAACTTTCAACCCCATAAAACCAAGAACTACTGCGGTTATAGGTCATGGAATTACCACTATCTACGCAGAGCAGCGGAAGACGTCTCGATGTAGACGAACGCGTCGAGCAGTGCCGTGCAGTCGTCGGCGTCCTTCACATCCTCGCACGGTTCGTCCTAGTGCTCCAGATGTAGCACCTCCGAGGTATCCACACGTATAGGGAGGAAGCGCCGCATACCGAACTGCTAGGTTCGCGACGACGGCTTGGCGAGGGCGAGAGGCGAGCGACTACTTCGTTTGCTGGTGACGAATTAGGGTAAACCTAACCGCGCCCCCGCCCCTCATTATATAGGCGTTATGGTGGGCTTCGGACACCGAGGCCCATCAGTAACCCTAAAGCCCAGTCTAATTTCGGATCTAATCCGAGTTAGGCTTCCTTCCCCTTAAGTGTGTGACCCTATAGGTTCACGTACAAATAGACATAGCCCGAGTACTCTTACTTGGCCCAATAATTGACAGCGGCCTCTAGCAAGACATGTCAACTCCTATGCGCACGTAAAGATCATATCAGACGAACCATTGCAACATTACATACATATTGTTCCCTTTATCTCACGATATTTGGTCTGGCTCTAAGCTGACCTCTCTTTCTCGATACTGTGAATTGGAATCCTTTCAATGGTTAACTCTTAACCCTAGCACGGCCATGCATTTCTTGATCCAATCACTCGAGGGGCCCAGAGATATCTCTCTCACAAAGAGAGTGACAAATTCCATCTTGACTGACCAGGCCTCACAGCATGCTTCCTGACAAACCCAAAACTACCTTTATAACTACCAAGTTACGGAATAGCGTTTGATAGTCCCTAAGTAAGTCAATTCACATCTTGAGAACATGCGACAATCTCAGGTCTAAGGATACAATATTCATGTTGCAAAAAGAGAACTATATTACAATATCTCACGTTGGGTCGGTCCAGCCTCATGTCATACATGCACCCACATTATTAGTTTAACATCTCCATGTTCATGACTTGTGAAATGTAGTCATCAGCTAATACATGTGCTAGTCATCGACTCTAACTAGGGACATCATTTAGAATAACCATATAAGTAAAGAATCTCACAAACAATTCACATAATTGCTAATCAATACAAGGTGCCTTCCATGGATATTCAATTAAGCAATATATATCATGGATACAAAGAAATATGCTCATCTCTATGATTATCTCTAGGGCATATTTCTAACAATTCTCAACATCCAATAATGCAGCAGAATATGAAGCTCTGATCCACGGATTGAACATTGCCATATCACTAGGCATCAAGAGGTTGATGGTATACAGAGATTCACTAGTGGTCATAAGTCAGATAAATAAAGAATGGGATTGCTCGAATGATTCTATGGGCAAGTACTGTACATCCGTCCAAAAACTGGAAGACAAATTTGAAGGGCTAGAATTTCATCATGTGGAAAGAGATCGCAACGTAGCAGCGAATGCGTTGTCGAAACTAGGATCCAGTCGAACTCAGGTCCCACCTGGAGTTTTCGTCCAGGAGGTGCCACGCCCGAGCATTTCCTCAGTGTTGGGGTGAAGGCAAAGGCGCCACCCTTCGCTCGAAGCCTTCGCTGCAGCAGCTGAGCTAACAGAAACAAAACAGACAGGGACACCCTTCGCTTGTTCCGCACCAGACGAAGACCGGCGACGAAGGGCATCCCACAGTGCGGCCTCGTCCAGCTCAGAGGCCCACGTGCGATCCGGCCCATCGTAACGGGCCCCGCGTGGCCGCCGTGCGTTACGGGCCTAATTTGTAAAGGCATCCCTGTAATTACGGTCTGTAACCCCGCTTTATGGGAATATTCTGGGGATAACCTAGGTAGCTGAGGGCACATGCGTCCTTAGCTCAAGGCGCTGCGCGCTCAGGTACCTATAAATACCCCTGCACAGTGCCCGTGAGAGTCCAGATTAACAGAGCTTTTGCCATCTAGCGTGAGTGCCCTGTTGACGTCACTGTTCACCCTTGTTGGATCCTGAAAGGGAAATGTGCCCTTGGGCAATTTCTAAGTGTTTTGGTGATTTAGTGTCCAACACAAGTGCCTAAGTGTAAAGAGGTGGACAAAGTACAAATCAAGGATAAAGGTATGTTTCTCAGACTTAGTACATTGTTTTATGGACTAATATATTGTGTCTAAGTGCTGGAAACAGGAAAAATCCAATTGGAAATGTCTTGGCTCGAGCAGCCAAGAATCTGCTGAGTCTGGGAGCACCGGACTGTCCGGTGGTGCACCGGACAGTGTCCGGTGCGCCAGGCTGGTTCGAGCGAACTGGTCGCTCTCGGGAATTCACCGGCGACGTACGGCTATAATTCACCGGACTGTCCGGTGTACACCGGACTGTCCGGTGAGCCAACGGTCGGCCGGGCCAACGGTCGGCCGCGCAATCTGCGCGGGACACGTGGCCGAGCCAACGGCTAGAAGATGGCACCGGACTGTCCGGTGTACACCGGACATGTCCGGTGCGCCAACGGCTCCAGGTCTGCCAACGGTCGGCTTCGCCATTTAAGGAAAGAAATCTAGCACTGGACAGTGTCCGGTGTGCACCGGACTGTCCGGTGCGCCAGACGACAGAAGGCAAGAATTGCCTTCCCTGATTGCTCTCAACGACTCCTAGCTGCCTTGGGGCTATAAAAGGGACCCCTAGGCGCATGGAGGAGCACACCAAGCATTCCTACAACATTCTTAAGCACCAAGACATCGATTCCACGCATTCGTTTCATTGTGATAGCATATAGAGCTCTAGTGGAGTTGTGAACTCATTGAGTTGTGTTGCGAGCTCTTGTTGCGACTTGTGTGCGTATTGACATTCTGATTCGTGTGTCTTGTGTGCGTTGCTAATCCCTCCCTTGCTCCGTGTTCTTTGTGAATTTCAAGTGTAAGGGCGAGAGGCTCCAAGTTGTGGAGATTCCTCGCAAACGGGATTGAGATAAAGCAAGCAAAACACCGTGGTATTCAAGTGGGTCTTTGGACCGCTTGAGAGGGGTTGATTGCAACCCTCGTCCGTTGGGACGCCACAACGTGGAGTAGGCAAGCGTTGGTCTTGGCCGAACCACGGGATAACCACCGTGCCATCTCTGTGATTGATCTTTGTTGGTTACTGTGTTTTGTTGAGGATTCCTCTTTGAGCCACTTGGCAATTATTGTGCTAACACTTAACCAAGTTTTGTGGCTTAAGTTTTTGAAGTTTTACAGGATCACCTATTCACCCCCCCTCTAGGTGCTCTCAATTGGTATCAGAGCCGTTCTCTTCAAGAAAGGGACTAATCGCCCGAAGAGATGGATCCTAAGGGCAAAGGGATGGTGATCAACGACAAGGAGAAGGAGTCCTTCGTCAACGAGCCAAATGATGACAGGCCCACCGACTCAGGCTCGGGCCACAAAAGAAAAGACGGGAGAAAGAAGAAGACAAGGCGCATCAAGGAAATTGTCTACTACGACAGCGACGAATCTTCCTCCTCCCAAAAGGACAACGACGACTACGACAGACGAAAGACGGTTAACTCAAACTTTTCTTTCGATTATTCGCGCATTCCGCATAGCTCAAGTGCCCAATTGCTCCCCATTCCACTTGGCAAGCCCCCTCACTTTGATGGAGAGGACTACGGATTTTGGAGCCACAAAATGCGTACTCACCTGTTTTCTCTCCATCCAAGCATTTGGGAGATTGTGGAAAGTGGAATGAAATTTGATAGCTCGGATAGCCCTGTGTTTATTAATGAACAGATTCATAAGAATGCACAAGCCACTACTGTGTTGCTAGCCTCCTTGTGCAGGGACGAGTATCACAAGGTGAGCGGCTTGGACAATGCCAAGCAGATCTGGGACACCCTCAAGATCTCTCATGAGGGGAACGACGTCACCTTGCTCACCAAAATGGAGTTGGTGGAGGGCGAGCTTGGAAGGTTCGCGATGATAAGGGGCGAGGAGCCAACTCAAACATACAACTGGCTCAAGACCCTTATCAACAAAATAAGGAGCTACGGAAGCACGCGATGGATGGACCACGACGTCGTCCGACTGATGCTAAGGTCCTTTACCGTTCTTGATCCTCATTTGGTGAATAATATTCGTGAGAATCCCAGGTACACCAAAATGTCGCCCGAAGAAGTCCTCGGAAAATTCGTTAGCGGGCGAATGATGATCAAGGAGGCAAGGTACGTGGACGACGCCTTGAATGGTCCGATCAACGAGCCACAACCCCTTGCTCTCAAGGCAACAAGAAGCAAGGAGGCGCTACCTAGCAAGGTGGCACAGATTGAGGCGGCCGGACTTAATGATGAGGAGATGGCCCTCATCATTAAGCGCTTCAAGACGGCGCTTAAAGGACGCAAGGGACAGCCAAGCAAGACCAAAGCCAAGGGGAAGCGCTCATGCTTCAAATGCGGTAAGCTTGGTCATTTTATTGCTAACTGTCCCGACAATGATAGTGATCAGGAACAAGGGAACAAGAGGGAGAAAAAGAAGAACTATAAGAAGGCAAAGGGCGAGGCTCATCTTGGCAAGGAGTGGGATTCGGACTGCTCCTCGTCCGACTCCGACAATGAAGGACTCGCCGCCACCGCCTTCAACAAGTCATCCCTCTTCCCCAATGAGCGTCACACTTGCCTCATGGCAAGGGAGAAGAAAGTAAGCACTCATAATACTAGTACTTATGCTTCTTCAAGTGAGGATGAGTCTAGTGATGATGATGAGGTAGATTACTCATGCTTATTCAAGGGATTAGATAGAACTAAGGTAGACAAAATTAATGAATTGATTGATGCCTTGAATGATAAGAATATGCTTTTAGAAAAGCAAGAGGATTTGTTGTATGAAGAGCATGATAAATTTGTAGAAGCACAGAAATCTCTTGCTCTAGAAATTAAGAGGAATGAAATGCTCTCTAGTGAATTATCTTCTTGTCATGAAACTATTGCTAAGTTAAAAAGTTTTAATGATGATTTAAATACTAAACTAGAAGTAGCTAGTAAATCTGATTCTTGTGTAGAAATTGTTGAAACCTGTAATAGGTGTAAGGATTTTGACATTGATGCTTGTAGTGATCATTTAGTCTCAATTTCCAAATTAAATGAGGAATTAGCTAGTCTTAATGCCCAACTTAAGACTAGCAAGAATGAATTTGACAAGCTAAAATTTGCAAGGGATGCCTACACGATTGGTAGACACCCCTCAATTAAGGATGGACTTGGCTACAAGAGGGAAGCCAAGAACTTGACAAGCCATAAGGCTCCCATCTCTGCCAAGGAGAAAGGGAAGGCCCCTATGACTAGTAGTGTGCAAAATAACCATGCCTTTATGTACCATGATAGGAGACAATCTAGAAATGCTTATAGGAATTGTAATGCATATAATGCCTTTGATTCTCATGCCATGTTTGCTTCTAGTTCTTCTTATGTGCATGATAGAAATGTTGGTAGGAGAAATGTTGTTCATAATATGCCTAGGAGAAATGTTGTTAATGTTCCTAGGAAAGTAAATGAACCTTCTACAATATATCATGCTTTAAATGCTTCTTTTGCTATTTGTAGAAAGGATAGGAAGATAGTTGCTAGAAAATTAGGGGCAAGATGCAAGGGAGACAAAACTTGCATTTGGGTCCCTAAGGATATTTGTGCTAACCTTACAGGACCCAACATGAGTTGGGTACCTAAGACCCAAGCCTAAATTTGCCTTGCAGGTTTATGCATCCGGGGGTTCAAGCTGGATTATTGACAGCGGATGCACAAACCATATGACGGGGGAGAAGAAGATGTTCACCTCCTATGTCAAGAATAAAGATTCCCAAGATTCAATAATATTCGGTGATGGGAATCAAGGCAAGGTAAAAGGGTTAGGTAAAATTGCAATCTCAAATGAGCACTCTATCTCTAATGTGTTTTTAGTAGAGTCTCTTGGATATAATTTGCTATCTGTTAGTCAATTATGCAATATGGGATATAACTGTCTATTTACAAATGTAGATGTGTCTGTCTTTAGAAGATGTGATGGTTCACTAGCTTTTAAGGGTGTACTAGACGGCAAACTTTACTTAGTTGATTTTGCAAAAGAAGAGGCCGGTCTAGATGCATGCTTAATGGCTAAGACTTGCATGGGCTGGTTGTGGCATCGCCGCTTAGTACATGTGGGGATGAAGAACCTCCACAAGCTTCTAAAGGGAGAACACGTGATAGGTCTAACCAATGTACATTTCGAAAAAGATAGACCTTGTGCAGCTTGTCAAGCAGGGAAACAGGTGGGAGGCTTTCATCACACCAAGAATGTGATGACAACATCAAGACCCCTGGAGCTGCTACATATGGACCTCTTCGGACCCGTCGCCTATCTGAGCATAGGAGGAAGTAAGTATGGTCTAGTTATTGTTGATGACTTTTCCCGCTTCACTTGGGTGTTCTTTTTGCAGGATAAGTCTGAAACCCAAGGGACCCTCAAGCGCTTCCTCAAGAGAGCTCAAAATGAGTTTGAGCTCAAGGTGAAGAAGATAAGGAGCGACAACGGGTCCGAATTCAAGAATCTTCAAGTGGAGGAATTTCTTGAGGAGGAGGGGATCAAGCACGAGTTCTCCGCTCCCTACACACCTCAGCAAAACGGTGTGGTAGAGAGGAAGAACAGGACACTCATAGATATGGCGAGGACTATGCTTGGAGAGTTCAAGACCCCCGAGTGCTTTTGGTCGGAAGCCGTGAACACGGCTTGCCACGCCATCAACAGGGTCTACCTTCACCGCCTCCTCAAGAAGACTTCATATGAGCTGCTGACTGGTAACAAACCCAATGTATCGTATTTTCGTGTATTTGGGAGTAAATGCTACATTCTAGTGAAGAAGGGTAGGAATTCCAAATTTGCTCCCAAAGCCGTAGAAGGGTTTTTATTAGGTTATGATTCAAATACAAAGGCGTATAGGGTCTTCAACAAATCATCGGGTTTGGTTGAAGTCTCTAGCGACGTTGTATTTGATGATACTAATGGCTCTCCAAGAGAGCAAGTTGTTGATCTTGATGATGTAGATGAAGAAGACGTTCCAACGGCCGCGATACGCACCATGGCGATTGGAGATATACGGCCTCAGGAACATTTGGAGCAAGATCAACCGTCTTCCTCAACTATGGTGCATCCCCAAACCCAGGATGACGAACAGGTACCTCAAGTGGAGGCGCATGATCAAGGGGGAGCACAGGATGTTCAAATTGAAAAGGAAGAAGCACCTCAGGCACCTCCAACCCAAGTTCGAGCGACGATCCAAAGGGATCATCCCGTCGACCAAATTTTGGGTGATATTAGCAAGGGAGTAACTACTCGTTCAAGATTAGTTAATTTTTGTGAGCATTACTCTTTTGTCTCTTCTATTGAGCCTTTCAGGGTAGAAGAGGCCTTGCTAGATCCGGACTGGGTGTTGGCCATGCAGGAGGAACTCAACAATTTCAAGCGCAATGAAGTTTGGACACTGGTGCCTCGCCCCAAGCAAAATGTTGTGGGAACCAAGTGGGTGTTCCACAACAAACAGGATGAGCACGGGGTGGTGACAAGGAACAAGGCTCGGCTTGTGGCAAAAGGTTATGCCCAAGTCGCAGGTTTGGACTTTGAGGAGACTTTTGCTCCCATGGCTAGGCTAGAATCAATTCGTATCTTGCTAGCATATGCCGCTCACCATTCCTTCAGGTTGTACCAAATGGATGTGAAGAGCGCTTTCCTCAACGGGCCGATCAAGGAGGAGGTGTTCGTGGAGCAACCCCCTGGCTTTGAGGATGAACGGTACCCCGACCATGTGTGTAAGCTCTCTAAGGCGCTCTATGGACTTAAGCAAGCCCCAAGAGCATGGTATGAATGCCTTAGAGACTTTTTAATTGCTAATGCTTTCAAGGTCGGGAAAGCCGATCCAACTCTTTTTACTAAGACTTGCGATGGTGATCTTTTTGTGTGCCAAATTTATGTCGATGACATAATATTTGGCTCTACTAACCAAAAGTCTTGTGAAGAGTTTAGCAGGGTGATGACGCAGAAATTCGAGATGTCGATGATGGGCGAGTTGAACTACTTCCTTGGGTTTCAAGTGAAGCAACTCAAGGACGGCACTTTCATCTCCCAAACGAAGTATACGCAAGACTTGCTAAAGCGGTTTGGGATGAAGGACGCCAAGCCCGCAAAGACGCCGATGGGAACTGACGGACACACCGACCTCAACAAAGGTGGTAAGTCCGTTGATCAAAAAGCATACCGGTCCATGATAGGTTCTTTGCTTTATTTATGTGCTAGTAGACCGGATATTATGCTTAGCGTATGCATGTGTGCTAGATTTCAATCCGATCCTAAGGAGTGTCACTTAGTGGCTATGAAGCGAATTCTTAGATATTTAGTCGCTACGCCTTGCTTCGGGATCTAGTATCCAAAGGGGTCTAACTTTGACTTGATTGGGTACTCAGATTCCGACTATGCTGGATGTAAGGTCGATAGGAAGAGTACATCGGGGACGTGCCAATTCTTAGGAAGGTCCCTGGTGTCATGGAACTCTAAGAAACAAACCTCCATTGCCCTATCCACCGCTGAGGCTGAGTACGTTGCCGCAGGACAGTGTTGCGCGCAACTGCTTTGGATGAGGCAAACCCTCCGGGACTTTGGCTACAATCTGAGCAAAGTCCCACTCCTATGTGACAATGAGAGTGCTATCCGAATAGCGGAAAATCCTATTGAGCACAGCCGCACAAAGCACATTGACATCCGGCATCACTTTTTGAGAGACCACCAGCAAAAGGGAGATATCAAAGTGTTTCATGTTAGCACCGAGAACCAGCTAGCCGATATCTTTACCAAGCCTCTAGATGAGAAGACCTTTTGCAGGTTGCGTAGTGAGCTCAATATCTTAGATTCGCGGAACTTGGATTGAATTGTAGCATATATGTGTTTATGCCTTTGATCATGTTCATTCTGCATTCTGTTGTTTATTGTGGTGCTCAAGTTGTACAAACACTCCCTGGACCTCACAAGTCCTTTTTGCAAGTGATGCACGTATTTAGGGGGAGTTGTGCTACAACTTGATCCTTTGAGACTAACCATGTACTTGAGTTTGGTTGTTTTAGTCTCCAAGAAGAATTGAAAGGGAAAAGGTGGACTTGGACCATGCAAGACTTCCACTGCACTCCGATGAGAAAGAGTAACTTTTCCAAGTTCATCTTTATACTCCTATTGTCTTTGTGTTCTTATTTGAAAATTTTGGTGAGGCAATGGGGTTAAAGGGCCAAGATTGATCCCGTTTTGGTGCTTGATGCCAAAGGGGGAGAAAATAAAGGCCAAAGCAATAAATGGATCAGCTACCACTTGAGAAATTTTGAAAATAGTAGATTAGAGCTTTTGGTTTGTCAAAACTCTTTTATTGTCTCTTATATCAAAAGTTGGCCTCTTGTGGGGAGAAGTGTTGATTATGGGAAAAAGGGGGAATTTTTGAAATCCTTGATCAAATTTCTTTGGAAAACCTCTCTTTATGTCTCTACAAGTGGTTTTGACTTAGAGATAGGAATTTGAGTTTGATTTGCAAAAACAAACCAAGTGGTGGCATAGAGTGATCCATATATGTCAAATTGAATCAAAACAATTTTGAGTTCTAATTTGAACTGTTTTTGTACTTGTTCTACTTGCTTTATGTTGTGTTGGCATAAATCACCAAAAAGGGGGAGATTGAAAGGGAAATGTGCCCTTGGGCAATTTCTAAGTGTTTTGGTGATTTAGTGTCCAACACAAGTGCCTAAGTGTAAAGAGGTGGACAAAGTACAAATCAAGGATAAAGGTATGTTTCTCAGACTTAGTACATTGTTTTATGGACTAATATATTGTGTCTAAGTGCTGGAAACAGGAAAAATCCAATTGGAAATGTCTTGGCTCGAGCAGCCAAGAATCTGCTGAGTCTGGGAGCACCGGACTGTCCGGTGGTGCACCGGACAGTGTCCGGTGCGCCAGGCTGGTTCGAGCGAACTGGCCGCTCTCGGGAATTCACCAGCGACGTACGGCTATAATTCACCGGACTGTCCGGTGTACACCGGACTGTCCGGTGAGCCAACGGTCGGCCGGGCCAACGGTCGGCCGCGCAATCTGCGCGGGACACGTGGCCGAGCCAACGGCTAGAAGATGGCACCGGACTGTCCGGTGTACACCGGACATGTCCGGTGCGCCAACGGCTCCAGGTCTGCCAACGGTCGGCTTCGCCATTTAAGGAAAGAAATCTGGCATCGGACAGTGTCCGGTGTGCACCGGACTGTCCGGTGCGCCAGACGACAGAAGGCAAGAATTGCCTTCCCTGATTGCTCTCAACGGCTCCTAGCTGCCTTGGGGCTATAAAAGGGACCCCTAGGCGCATGGAGGAGCACACCAAGCATTCCTACAACATTCTTAAGCACCAAGACATCGATTCCACGCATTCGTTTCATTGTGATAGCATATAGAGCTCTAGTGGAGTTGTGAACTCATTGAGTTGTGTTGCGAGCTCTTGTTGCGACTTGTGTGCGTATTGACATTCTGATTCGTGTGTCTTGTGTGCGTTGCTAATCCCTCCCTTGCTCCGTGTTCTTTGTGAATTTCAAGTGTAAGGGCGAGAGGCTCCAAGTTGTGGAGATTCCTCGCAAACGGGATTGAGATAAAGCAAGCAAAACACCGTGGTATTCAAGTGGGTCTTTGGACCGCTTGAGAGGGGTTGATTGCAACCCTCGTCCGTTGGGACGCCACAACGTGGAGTAGGCAAGCGTTGGTCTTGGCCGAACCACGGGATAACCACCGTGCCATCTCTGTGATTGATCTTTGTTGGTTATTGTGTTTTGTTGAGGATTCCTCTTTGAGCCACTTGGCAATTATTGTGCTAACACTTAACCAAGTTTTGTGGCTTAAGTTTTTGAAGTTTTACAGGATCACCTATTCACCCCCCCTCTAGGTGCTCTCAGATCCCCTTGCAACTGAGAGCAAGTTCCAACATTTGGTGCCCACCGTTCGTGCTACGAGAAAACCACCCGCGATGGCACCCAAGAGAGCTAACCCGAAGGCTGACGAGGCTGCGAAGGCAGCACTGCTCGCCGCAAGAAAGGGCAAGGCCCTCGCCCTCACCCAATCCACCCACCAAGAGGCCACTGAAGACGATGTTCCTCGCGCCTGCGAAGACGACACCCTCCGCACCTGCGACCCTGAGGGACAACCACAGCCACCCTCAGGCTTCGCACCACTGGAGGGCGCGGACCTCACCGAGGACGGTGAAGTCCTCGGCGTCTCAGCAGAAGAACAGCTACAGCTGCGCGCCCTGCGCCTCAAGAACCGCAATCTCCAGAGGCAGAAGGAGATACTGGAGGCCAAGCGCCAGCGTGTGTCCGCAATAGCCAAAGTGCGGCAAATGATACGCGACGAAGAGCAGAAGGCCCAGGAACTCGAGTGGGAGATTGCGCTGATGCAGCGCGAAGGCCACCTCGGCCTGCAGCATGAGTCACCCCTCCAGCAGCGCGCACAACTCGAAGACACGCGCGAAGGCCACCTCGGCCTGCAGCATGGGCCACCCCTGCAACACCGCGCGCAACCGGAGGACCCGCGTTTCCCCCAACACGACCACACCTTCCCGCACGCCGCGCCATTCCAAGGGGTCAACTATCTCGATGAGCGAAGTCCCCTGGCGCCACACCTGCAAGTGACGCCTTGGCCAGCTAACTTCCGGGCAGGGACCTATCCCAAGTACAACGGCAGCACCGACCCGGCTCAATACATAATGAGTTATCAGGTCGCCGTTGCATCTTCCGGAGGGGACGACGCCACAATGGCGAAGTCTTTCATCATCGCCCTCGAGGGCCCAGCACTCACCTGGTTCACCAGGTTGCCTCCGCTGTCCATTGATTCCTGGAGAAGTCTCCGGGACAAGTTCCTGCTCAACTTCCAAGGGTACCGCCCAGACACCGACGCTCTGGCCGAACTCTCGCTCTGCAAGCAGCTGGAAAAGGAGACTCTAAGGGAGTATTACCGCAAATTTTTAACACTCAAATCACAGCTGCCCTCAGTCGATGACCAGATTGCCATCCACTATGCTATCAGTGGCCTTCGCGCCGGCGTCCTTTACAGCCACTGCATCAGAGATCCGCCAAAGAACCTCCAGGAGTTATATCAGCTGTTTGAAAAGTACGCCAGATCCGAAGAGCTCCACCAGCGCAAGATTGAGTCCCAAAGGAAGCCAAAAGATGCTCCACAGTCCAGCCGCACGTGGACAAGGACTACACAGCCAGACTCCGGTCGAGACGGCCGCAATCAGCAGCAAGCGCACAACATCGCCAACCAGCATCCCGCTACTGACCCCCCTCGTCGCCAGGAATATCCCCCCCAGGGCCGCGGAAATGGCACTCGTGGTAGGGGCCGATGGCGTGCGCAGCCGCCGCGCCGATTCTACTGCCTCTTCCATGGCGAAGATTGCGCCCACTGTAACACCCCTGGTGTTACTATAACTAAAACTTGAGCATGGCATCATGAGCATGGGCATTGCATATGTTTGACACACCTAGAGTGCATTCACTAGGCAAAAATTTCAAACAAGTTGTATTGTTTTAAAGTTTTACAAATAGGACCCTGGTTAAGGACTTAACCCTAAATAGTGATTAAAGGGGTAAAACTTAACCCAAGTTGAGAAAACCTAAAGGCTTTAGGGTAAAAGTCATAAAATGACCCCAACAATAAAGTTGAATCACATTTATACCCCTAGAATACCAGAAACCCTAATTAGAACCCTGGGAAACCCTAAAACCAAACCCTAGGGACCTAAGTGCAAAATTAGTCCACTTTTGGGCTAAAGTGCAAAAGCCAAGCCAAACAAGTATTTTAAGTCCTTTGGTTCACCAATATGTGATTTTGCAAGCCAAACCCTAAGTTTTGGACCTAAATGCAAAATGGGCTTCATTTGAGTTTACTCTAAGTCTGAAAAATCAGTGAATAGGCTCAACTTTGGAGCTTTATAACTTGCAAACTATAGAGTTTTTGCCCTAGGTCACCACATCAAAGTTGAAGACCCATTATAGGAGAACAGCTTTGCTAAAGGGTGCAAGCACAGTTGTTATGAGAAATTTGGAGAAAAACCCAGTCCAAAACTGGCTGTCAGGCTGTTTAATCTGAAGTTCAGTTCAGCTGGTGACTGACATCAACTTCTAGCTCAGATTCAAGCATGATCCAGTGCTCAAATATGTTCAAGTCCTATAGTCGAATTGTAGCTGGTATGTAGCACTACAACTTTGATGCAGTGACTTGGGGGTGTTGTCACATGAAATCTGGAGAAAAAGGACGCTAGACTTGCTCGGTCAGAAGCTCTGATGGGGCAATGCCATGGTACAGTGATCGCTTAAACTGAAGAAGATCGATTCGTTCTCGTCGCCGGTAGCTGCCGCCGTCGATCGCCGCTCGCCAAGATTCGTGCTCGGCGGTCACCGGATAAGGCTGCCGCGGTAAAGGCCCTCGTCACCGGTGAGCTGGAAGTCACCCCGCTCGGCCACGGTACATCTCCTCTAGCTCACCGCCGCGGTAAAGCGCTCGCCGTCGACCGCCGCCTCTCGGCCGGGTGCCGCGTGGCTCTACACTTTCACCGTGTCGCCATGACCTTCTCTGAACCCTCTGTGGCTCACCGGAGTCACCGCCACGTCGTGGCCACGAATTCCCGAAGGCTTTGCTTCTTCCTCCCATCCGGCCGCCAGCGCAGCCTACTCAAATTGATCGCCGCCGCCGTCGCTTACTATAAATTGAGCCCCCCTCAGCTTCGCCATGTATTTTGCTAGCTATCGCAACCGCTCCCACACTCAATCGTCCACCAGCTCGCCTGAATTTCGCGTTGCCCCCAAATCGGTTTTCCGCCGCCGTGAATCGAGCTCGCCGTGGTCAGCCCTCCACAGGTCAGCCCCAGTCCTCTGCGCCTTCGTTTGTGTATGCTCATGTCTCCGTGATGCTTGCCGAGTCCTTCAATTGAACTAGACCGGCGCACATCGCCGGGAACACGATCACTTCGCCGCTTTGCTTGCGGTCACCGTGGCCGGAGCTCCCTAGTCCACCATTAGTGCAATTAGGTTAGGGGAAGTGCTCCTTAGGGGTTTAATTCCGTGTATATCGCTCGGAGAGCTCAGCCGCTGCCCCAATCGGCCGGTCTGCTTGCTCGCCGGAGCGCGGCCGCGCTGAGCACCGTCGAGGACCTCGTGTTGTGAATTGACAAGAACCCAGGGACCTTTTCGTGAACTGTCAGCGACTCTGTGAAATAGTAAAAGAACTCATTTCCAGTTAACTAAAAACCCGAGGGCCTCTGCGCAAAGTCGCCTCGCGGGCGCGGGCGCGCGCGCGAATCCGCTCGGGCTTGGGTCGGCTGGACCAGAAGCGGCCCAATACTGTTTAAGAGTTTTTCCTTTTCATTTTCAGCAGAACTTTGAAAAACTGTAGAAAATAGTAGAAAAATCCTAAAATTATGAGACCAATTTTCCTAGGCTTGTTATTTTCCATAGTATTTAATAAAAATAGTTTTATGATTTTTAGTTTGAACAGGGAATTTTAGGGTATTTAAAATAGCCTAAACTATTGATTCTGGATTTTTAGAGAATAAATAATAAGCCCAAAATTTCCCAAACTTTTTATGTGAGCTTATCACATTATTTAGAAGCCATGGGTAGAGTTTGGTTTGATTTGGACCTTGTTTGATTACTAAACCCAAAACCACCCCCCCTGCTCCATGAACTCCTTTACCGACTCCGGAAACCCTAGGTTCTCGGAGTACCGTGAAGGAAAGTTGTACTCAAGACATAAATAATAAGTTTATGCTACCTTTGCATCCTCATGAGCATTTCATTACATCCATTCTTATGCATGTATATGGTTATATTAGAGCAAGAAGAAGAAGAAGAAGTTTTTGAAGAGGGGATACCACCCACCTCTGATCCTCAGGCGGATAACTGCTTTTATTTTGATATCTGTGGATCCGAGCAAGACACCTCTGATAACAAAGGCAAGCCCCGGTGCATTTGCCACCTCCCTTAATGTTTTTAAAATCTTTCTCACTTGCTTGATGCATTAGGTGATAGGAGTTGATTGATTAAACAATTCCTGCATTACCTTCCTTGATCTTGATTACTCTCCTTGAAATCCTGTTTTTACAAAAAGGTTTTACTATGCTTAGTATTGCTCTAGAAAAACAAAAGGATTTGTTTTACAAAAGATGTTTGGCAAAGTGGGAGGGATGTTTTCGAAAATAAAACTTGATGGTGGATCCATCACGGCCGTGATGGATTCAACATCGGAAAAGATGTACCTCTATCAGGTACCAAACTTTGGGTTTGAAATGAGTAAGCTGAGACCGGGCGGGTGACTTGCACGAGAAGAGAGTCTCGGTGTAGTGTCTCCGTCTGAGTCGATTAAGGACCTTATCGATGTAGGCTTGATGATCGAGGACCCTTTAACTGGTCACATGCCTCGTCATGGGTAAGCCTTGCCTCGGGCAGACTAAGGCCGGAATAAGATAACACGAAATGGGAGTGGAGCGGTGGCGAGAGTAGCGTGTACCCTCCGTGGCAAGAGGCTGGACGGTGGTGTATCTGTGCTCTCGGTTTGCGTGAACCTGATCCGGTCTTAAGAACCCCGGTGGCGGGTTGACATATGCAAGGGTTAAGTGCTACATATGTCGTGTGATTGGAGATCCTCAGCTGAGTATAATCGATTCGGATCGCCGTACCTTCGCGGTTATGAAGACTTGGTCACTGCCCTACACGTAGCATTCCACTAAAGATGATGGGTTTTTGGTTAAGAAATTGGCTAGTGCAGGACCAGTGATTGAACTAGGGTAGAAAGAACTCTAGTGCAGGTAATCTTACCTAACTTGACAAATAAAATTGGATTTTTAAGGATCCACTTTAGTAAGCTTTTCTGCAAAACAGAGTCTTTGATTATTGAGAAGCCTTACCTTGACTCCCATATAACCAGCATACCCTTGAGAGTCTTTTCCTTAGTCGGGTAAGACTTGCTAAGTAATTCCATACTCAGGGTTTATCCCTTTGTTGTTTTTAGGTGGGGAAGTAGCAGACTTTTGCTGCTTCTGTGCTAAGGTGGTTCCCAAGGGAGAAAACCAAGACTGAAGTGCGGGAGGACTCGGTCCTCCATCTAGAATCTTTTGTTATAGTCTTTCGGGAGAAGTTTGTGTCTCCCTGGTTTGTATAATTATTACTTTTATGCACTCACTTTTAGAACTGGTCTGTAATAACTTAACTTGAGCTTACTTTGGAAATAAATGTAAGATTATGTAAATCGCTTCCGCATACCTTTATCTCCGATGATCTGTAATGTCTGCAAGACGGGTGAAACGTTCCTGGTGAGGTAAGGAAAGATACCGAGCTTGTCAAGTAACTTAGGAACATCTACAGGGTGTCTGATGTCTGTTAGACAAGGACAACTGTAGGTGGGCCTGATTACTTGGGAGGTTCCGTCACAGCTGGTATCGGAGCGTAGCCCTTCTTTATAGATATTGAGGCATCTTCAAAAAGATTTTCAAAAGTCTTACCTAAAGATTCTTTTCTCTTCTTACCTAAGTATTCTGAAGAGTTTATCTTAAAGACCAGATAGGAAGAGTGCAATGTATAGAAGGTTGAATCAACCAAGGTTGATTCTGTACTTACTCATGCATCATGCTAAGAATTATACTAATAAATTTCCCCCTTAGAAAATGCCGCCGCGCACAAGAAAGACTGCGCGTAAGTCGACTGGACCGATTGGAGTACCTCGACATCAACTTGCTCCGCGAGATGTAGATAGTAGTAGCGGGAGCAATGATCCTATAGGGGATCTGGAAGCAGAAGTAAGCAGGCTCCAATTGGAACTCCGCCGCAGGACAGCTATATGGATTGGAGATGGTGACCGTATAAATGAGTTACGAAGAGACATTCGCCATCTACAAGACCAGCTGGCCGATCGGGATTTGGCACTCGATTGGGCTGTTCAATCTCGTTCATTGGCATGGGCCAAGGAGGCAAGGGCTCAGGCCCGAGTGAAAGAACTCAGCTCAGCTGTCGACGACTTGCAGGTTTACTGCAATACATTACATGAGGAAGTCCATGTGCTCTACTCGCAACTACACCCTAGTGAGCCTATATCCTCTGCTGAGGCGGAAGCCGGACCTTCTCACGTTGCGGGACGCGCTTTGGGTGGGGAATTAGACCTGTATGAACCCCCTCCTTCTTTGAGGTTGGTTGACGTCTGGACTCCCACACCTGATGATGAAGCCGCCAAAAGCAATGGAAAACAGGACTAGTGGTGTAATAAGAGTAGAGTAGTGTATTGTAGGGTGTACTGTTATATTAGAGTAGTGTATTGTAGGGTGTACGGATGTATAATAGGTTAAACTTTTGTAAATTGGGTAATGTATCCTGTTGTGTAATGTCGAGTCTGTACCATTACTCTTTACAGTAATGTAAAACGGAAGGTTTTCTTTGGCCCATTATGTTTATTCAAATGTTTTTGCCTCAGATGCCGACCCGGACTCGCGGACAGGATGCAGCCGGAACATCCGGGGGTCGGGATGTTACACCGAATCCACCTCCCGTTCCACCCACGCTTGCCGAGGCCATCGCTGCCTTGGTAAATGCTACAGCCGACAATACCCGCTTCCTGAGGGAGATGGCGGGTCAGCAACAGCTTCAGCAACAAGCAGGAAGAGGATTTCAACAGGGTCCCCGTGAGACCACTTATCTGGATTTCTCCGAGACTCGTCCGCCTCTCTTCGTCAAAGCAGAAGACCCGCTCGAAGCCGACGAATGGATACGGGTCATAGAACAGAAATTTGGCCTTCTTCGCTGCTCAGAAACCCAGAAGCCATTATTTGCAGCACAGCAACTCCGAGGCCCTGCCAGTACTTGGTGGGGGAACTTTGTGGCCATCCAACCGGATAATCATCAAATTACATGGAACGAGTTCAAAGCAGCATTCCGCGAGCATTACATCCCTGAGGGAGTGCTGCACATGAAGCAAGAAGAGTTCATGAGATTGAAACAAGGGGGAGATACTGTGAACCAGTATCTCAACAAGTTCAATCACCTGTCACAATACGCAATTGATCAGGTGAACACAGATTTGAAGAAAAGGAATTGTTTTATGAGAGGTCTGAACGACCGGATGCAGCGGAAAATGGCTGCATGTATTGATCTTACTTATGGAAAGGCTGTCAGCACAGCCTTATCTGTGGAGGCCAAATATGCAAATTCTGGGAAAAGTAAGGGATTCAGTGGTGATCGGCCTAATCAGGGCCCGGTAAAGAGGCAACGGTTTATTCTCTGGCCCTCTAACCAGAACCGTTCAAGTGCACCATCTTTCCCTTTCAAGCAGCCTATAATTATTCGTCCCAACAAAGCCCCTACTGTCCAAAGTCAGCCGGGTGCCCCAGGCACTCGAATCCCTGCTCTGCCAAGTTCGTCAACTGGATGTTTTAACTGTGGCAAATCTGGGCACTTTATTAAAGATTGTCCCTATCCTCGGCAAAATCAGGCTAATAATCAGCAAGGATCGGGAAATTCAGCTCCAGGCAAGGGAAGTACTTCGGGCAAGAATACCAAGAAAACGGGGCGAGTATATTATACGCAAGTGGCTACCACACCGGAGGGAGAGCCGGTGATGATGGGTACGTTCCCTGTGGCCAGTCACCCTGCAATAATTCTTTTTGATTCTGGTGCTTCGCATACCTTCATTAGCAAGACATTTGTGGAGCAACATCACATTACATGTCATGAATCAAAAGAGGGTTTTAAAATTCATTCACCTGGGGGACATATTTTTACTAAAGAAGTGGCCTATGGAGTGCCAGTAACTATGGCCGAACGGAACTTTCCTGCTAATATGATTGTTCTAAAAGGCCAGGATATAGATGTAATTTTGGGGATGAATTGGTTAACCCAACACAAGGCAGTTCTCAACACTGAACTCAGAACCGTCAGGTTGAGTTATAATCAAGAAGAAATTCTCTTGTCTCTCCCCAAAACCAATCCAGCCAAAGCTTCTGGTAGAATCTTTGAAGCCATTGTACCGGAGATCAAGAACATTCCGGTAGTATGTGAGTTTCCAGATGTGTTTCTGGAAGATTTGCCTGGACTGCCCCCTAAAAGAGATGTAGAATTTGTAATTGAACTAAAGCCCGGTACGGCTCCCATTTCCCGAAGGTCGTACCGTATGCCCCCTAATGAGTTAGCAGAATTGAAGATTCAATTACAAGATCTGCTGAATAAGGGATTTATCCGGCCAAGCTCGTCCCCTTGGGGTTGTCCCGCCATCTTTGTGAAGAAGAAGGATCAAACCTTGCGCATGTGCGTGGACTATCGGCCCCTGAATGAGGTCACCATCAAGAATAAGTACCCTCTTCCAAGGTGAAAGGGAAATGTGCCCTTGGGCCATTTCTAAGTATTTTGGTGATTGAGTGCCAACACATGTGCTTAATTGTGAATTTGTGGACATGGATGAACAAGGTGCAAATCATGAAGTAAAGGTATGTTTCTAAGCCTTAGTACATTGGTTTTGTGGACTAACATATTTGTCTAAGTGTTAGAAACAGAAAGAAGAAAAAGAGAAAAGGGGAGAGAAAGACTTGGCTGTGTGCAGCCAAGTCCCAGCTCGGTCTGGAGCACCGGACTGTCCGGTGTGCACCGGACAGTGTCCGGTGCGCCAGGCCGACTCGGCGCGAACTGGCCGCTCTCGGGAAATTGGCCGACTGCGTACGGCTAAAATTCACCGGACTGTCCGGTGTGCACCGGACTGTCCGGTGAGCCAACGGTCGGCCAGGGCCAACGGTCGGCCGCGCAATCCGCGCGGGACACGTGGCCGAGCCAACGGTCGGAAGACGGCACCGGACTGTCCGGTGTGCACCGGACTGTCCGGTGCGCCAACGGCTCGCAGATCTTCAACGGGCTGCAACGGTCGGCAGCGCCTGAAAAGGAAACAAATCGGGCACCGGACAGTGTCCGGTGTGCACCGGACTGTCCGGTGCCCCCGACGACAGAAGGCAAGGATGGCCTTCCGGATTTGCTCTCAACGGCTCCTAGCTGCCTTGGGGCTATAAAAGGAGCCCCTAGGCGCATGGAGGAGACACATAAGCAACTCTTGAGCATTCTTGATCATCCACACAAGTTCTTTGCGCATTCGTTTGTGATTCTAAGTGATTCGAGCTCTGTTCTAGTGTGAACTCTGAGATAGTCATTCGAGCTCGAGTCTTGGCCGTGTGTGTGCGCTTTTGTTGTGGATTTGTGTGTGTTGCTTCCCTCCCTTACTCTGTGCTTTCTTTGTGATCATATACTTGTAAGGGCAAGAGACTCCAATTTGTGGAGATTCCTTGCAAACGGGATAGTGAAAGGAACAACAAAACACCGTGGTATTCAAGTGGGTCTTTGGACCGCTTGAGAGGGGTTGATTGCAACCCTCGTCCGTTGGGACGCCACAACGTGGAAGTAGGCAAGCATTGGCTTGGCCGAACCACGGGATAAACCATCGTGTCACATCTGTGCTTGATCTTTGTGGTATTGTGTTTTGTTGAGACTTCACCTTAGCCACTTGGCAATAATCGTGCTAACGCTTAACAAGTTTTTGTGGCTTAAGTTTGAAGTTTTTACAGGATCACCTATTCACCCCCCCCCTCTAGGTGCTCTCAATTGGTATCAGAGCCGTTCTATTCACAAAGGGACTAACCGCCCGAATAGATGGATCCTAAGGGGAAGGGTATTGTGATCAACGACAAAGAAAAGGAGACCTTCGTCAACGAGCCGAAGGACGACAAGCCTACCGACTCCGGCTCGGGCCATAGACGAAAGGAAGGGAAGAAGAAGAAGACGAGGCGTATCAAGGAGATTGTCTACTACGACAGCGACGAGTCTACTTCTTCCCAAAAGGACGAGGACCACAACGACTACAAACAAAAGACGGTTAACTCAAACTTTTCTTTTGATTATTCGCGTATTCCGCATAGCTCAAATACTCATTTGCTTCCCATTCCACTTGGCAAACCTCCTCACTTTGATGGAGAGGATTACGGATTTTGGAGCCACAAAATGCGTACTCACCTGTTTTCTCTCCATCCAAGCATTTGGGAGATTGTGGAAAGTGGAATGAAATTTGATAGCTCGGATAGCCCTATGTTTATTAATGAACAGATTCATAAAAATGCACAAGCTACTACTGTGTTGCTAGCCTCTTTGTGCAGGGACGAGTATCACAAGGTGAGCGGCTTGGACAATGCCAAGCAGATCTGGGACACCCTCAAGATTTCTCATGAGGGGAATGACGTCACCTTGCTCACCAAGATGGAGTTGGTGGAGGGAGAGCTTGGACGGTTCGCCATGATAAGGGGCGAGGAGCCGACGCAAACATACAACCGGCTCAAGACCCTCATCAACAAGATAAGGAGCTACGGGAGCACGCGATGGACGGATCACGATGTCGTCCGCCTAATGCTCAGGTCCTTTACCGTACTTGATCCTCATCTCGTGAACAATATTCGTGAGAATCCCAGGTACACGATGATGACGCCCGAGGAAGTACTCGGAAAATTCGTGAGCGGGCGGATGATGATCAAGGAGGCAAGATACGTCGACGACGCGTTGAACGGACCACTCCACGAGCCTCAACCTATTGCTCTAAAAGCAACGAGGAGCAAGGAGTCGCTACCTAGCAAGGTGGCGCAAGTCGAGGCGGCCGGGCTCAATGATGAAGAGATGGCTCTCATCATCAAGAGATTCAAGACGGCGCTAAATGGTCGCAAGGGGCAGTCAAGCAAGATCAAGACCAAGGGGAAGCGCTCATGCTTCAAATGCGGTAAGCTTGGTCATTTTATCGCTAACTGTCCCGATAATGAAAGTGACCAGGAAAAGGGGAACAAAAGAGAGAAGAAGAAGCAATACAAGAAGGCAAAGGGTGAGGCGCATCTAGGAAAGGAGTGGGACTCGGATTGCTCCTCCTCCGACTCCGACAACGAAGGACTCGCCGCCACTGCCTTCAACAAATCGGCTCTCTTCCCCAACGAGCGTCTCACTTGCCTTATGGCAAGGGAGAAGAAGGTGAGTATTCAAGACTCCACTTATGCTTCTTCTAGTGATAGTGAGTCTAGTGATGATGACATAGATTATTCTTGCTTATTCAAGGGCTTAGATAGATCTAAGATAGATAAAATCAATGAATTGATTGATGCATTGAATGAAAAGGATAGGCTTTTAGAAAAGCAAGAAGATTTATTGTATGATGAACATGATAAATTTGTAGAGGCACAAAAATCATATGCTTTAGAAGTGAAAAGAAATGAAATGCTTTCTAGTGAAATATCTTCCTGTCATGAAACCATTTCTACCTTAAGAAGTGTTAATATTGATTTAAGTGCTAAACTAGAAGTAGCTAGTAAATCAAATTCTTGTGTTGAACATGTTGAAATTTGTACTAGGTGTAAGGATTTTGATGTTAATGCTTGTAGTGAACACCTAGTTCTAATTTCCAAATTAAATGATGAAGTGGCTAGTCTTAATGCCCAACTTAAGACTAGCAAGAATGAAGTTGATAAAATAAAATTTGCAAGGGATGCCTACACGGTTGGTAGACACCCCTCAATTAAGGATGGGCTTGGCTTCAAGAGGGAAGCCAAGAACTCAACAAGCCATAAGGCTCCCGTCTTCGTCAAGGAGAAAGGGAAGGCCCCTATGGCAAATAGTGCTAAAAAGAACCATGCTTTCTTATACCATGATAGGAGACATGCTAGAAATGTTTATAATGATTTTGATTCACATGTTTATGATTCTCATGCCATGTTTGCCTCTAGTTCCTCTCATAAGCATGATAGAAATATGAGTAGGAGAAATGTTGCGCATATGCCTAGGAGAAATATTGCTCATGTGCCTGGAAAGAATGTTATTCATGCTCCTAGGAAAGTAATGAATGAATCTTCTATCATTTATTATGCTTGTAATGCTCCTTTTGCTATTTGTAGAAAGGGTAAGAAGGTAATTGCTAGGAAGTTAGGGGCAAGATGCAAAGGAGACAAAACTTGCATCTGGGTCCCTAAGAACATTTGTGCTAACCTTGCAGGACCCAACATGAGTTGGGTACCTAAGACCCAAGCCTAAATTTGCCTTGCAGGTTTATGCATCCGGGGGTTCAAGCTGGATTATCGACAGCGGATGCACAAACCATATGACGGGGGAGAAGAAGATGTTCACCTCCTACGTCAAAAATAAGGATTCCCAAGATTCAATTATATTCGGTGATGGGAATCAAGGCAAGGTAAAAGGGTTAGGTAAAATTGCAATTTCTAATGAGCATTCTATATCAAATGTATTCCTAGTGGAGAGTCTTGGATATAATTTGCTATCTGTTAGTCAATTATGTCAAATGGGATATAATTGTTTATTTACAAATGTAGATGTGTCTGTCTTTAGAAGATGTGATGGTTCACTAGCTTTTAAGGGTGTACTAGACGGCAAGCTTTACTTAGTAGATTTTGCAAAAGAAGAGGCCGGTCTAGATGCATGCTTAATGGCTAAGACTTGCATGGGCTGGCTGTGGCATCGCCGCTTAGCTCACGTGGGGATGAAGAACCTCCACAAGCTTCTAAAGGGAGAACACGTAATAGGTCTAACAAATGTTTATTTCGAAAAAGATAGACCTTGTGCAGCTTGTCAGGCAGGTAAACAAGTGGGAGGAGCACATCACAGCAAGAATGTGATGACCACGTCGAGACCCCTGGAGCTGCTGCATTTGGACCTCTTCGGACCCGTCGCCTATCTAAGTATAGGAGGAAGTAAGTATGGTTTAGTTATTGTTGATGACTTTTCCCGCTTCACTTGGGTGTTCTTTTTGCAGGATAAGTCTGAAACCCAAGGGACCATCAAGCGCTTCCTCAGGAGAGCTCAAAATGAGTTTGAGCTCAAGGTGAAGAAGATAAGGAGCGACAACGGGTCCGAGTTCAAGAACCTTCAAGTGGAGGAGTTTCTTGAGGAGGAAGGGATCAAGCACGAGTTCTCCGCTCCCTACACACCACAGCAAAATGGTGTGGTAGAGAGGAAGAACAGGACGCTAATCGATATGGCGAGGACGATGCTTGGAGAGTTCAAGACCCCCGAGTGCTTTTGGTCGGAAGCCGTGAACACGGCTTGCCACGCCATCAACAGGGTCTATCTTCACCGCCTCCTCAAGAAGACGTCATATGAGCTACTAACCGGTAACAAACCCAATGTATCCTACTTTCGTGTTTTTGGGAGCAAGTGCTACATTCTAGTAAAGAAAGGTAGAAATTCTAAGTTTGCTCCCAAAGCTGTAGAAGGGTTTTTATTAGGTTATGATTCAAATACAAAGGCGTATAGGGTCTTCAACAAATCTTCGGGTTTGGTTGAAGTCTCTAGCGACGTTGTATTTGATGAGACTAATGGCTCTCCAAGAGAGCAAGTTGTTGATTGTGATGATGTAGATGAAGAAGATGTTCCGACGGCCGCTATACGAACCATGGCGATTGGAGACGTTCGGCCACAGGAACAAGATGAACGAGATCAACCTTCTTCCTCAACAACGGTGCAACCCCCAACTCAAGACGATGAACAGGTTCATCAAAAGGAGGCGTGTGATCAAGGGGGAGCACAAGACGATCAAGTGATGGAGGAAGAAGCGCAACCGGCACCTCCAACCCAAGTTCGAGCGATGATTCAAAGGGATCATCCCGTCGACCAAATTCTGGGTGACATTAGCAAGGGAGTAACTACTCGGTCTCGATTAGTTAATTTTTGTGAACATTACTCTTTTGTCTCCCTTATTGAGCCTTTCAGGGTAGAGGAGGCCTTGCTAGATCCGGATTGGGTGTTGGCCATGCAGGAGGAACTTAATAACTTCAAGCGCAACGAAGTTTGGACGCTGGTGCCTCGTCCCAAGCAAAATGTTGTGGGAACCAAGTGGGTGTTCCGCAACAAACAGGACGAGCACGGGGTGGTGACGAGGAACAAGGCTCGACTTGTGGCAAAAGGTTATGCCCAAGTCGCAGGTTTGGACTTTGAGGAGACTTTTGCTCCTGTGGCTAGGCTAGAGTCCATTCGTATCTTGCTAGCATATGCCGCTCACCATTCTTTCAGGTTGTACCAAATGGATGTGAAGAGCGCGTTCCTCAACGGGCCAATAAAGGAGGAGGTGTACGTGGAGCAACCCCCTGGCTTCGAGGATGAGCGGTACCCCGACCACGTGTGTAAGCTCTCTAAGGCGCTCTATGGACTTAAACAAGCCCCAAGAGCATGGTATGAATGCCTTAGAGATTTCTTACTTGCTAATGCTTTCAAGGTTGGGAAAGCCGATCCAACTCTTTTCACTAAGACTTGTAATGGTGATTTGTTTGTGTGCCAAATTTATGTCGATGACATAATATTTGGTTCTACTAATCAAAAGTCTTGTGAAGAGTTTAGCAGGGTGATGACGCAGAAATTCGAGATGTCGATGATGGGCGAGTTGAACTACTTCCTTGGGTTCCAAGTGAAGCAACTCAAGGACGGCACCTTCATCTCCCAAACGAAGTACACGCAAGATCTGCTGAAGCGGTTTGGGATGAAGGACGCCAAGCCCGCAAAGACTCCGATGGGAACCGACGGACACACCGATCTCAACAAAGGAGGTAAGTCCGTTGGTCAAAAAGCATACCGGTCAATGATAGGATCTCTACTTTATTTATGTGCTAGTAGACCGGATATTATGCTTAGCGTATGCATGTGTGCTAGATTTCAATCCGATCCTAAGGAGTGTCACTTGGTGGCGGTGAAGCGAATTCTTAGATATTTAGTCGCTACGCCTTGCTTCGGGATCTGGTATCCAAAGGGGTCTAACTTTGACTTAATTGGGTACTCAGATTCCGACTATGCTGGATGTAAGGTCGATAGGAAGAGTACATCAGGGACGTGCCAATTCTTAGGAAGGTCCCTGGTGTCATGGAACTCTAAGAAACAAACATCCGTTGCCCTATCCACCGCTGAGGCCGAGTACGTTGCCGCAGGACAGTGTTGTGCGCAACTACTTTGGATGAGGCAAACCCTCCGGGACTTTGGCTACAATCTGAGCAAAGTCCCACTCCTATGTGATAATGAGAGTGCTATCCGAATAGCGGAAAATCCTGTTGAGCACAGCCGCACAAAGCACATTGACATCCGGCATCACTTTCTGAGAGACCACCAGCAAAAGGGAGATATCGAAGTGTTTTTTGTTAGCACCGAGAACCAGCTAGCCGATATCTTTACCAAGCCTTTAGATGAGAAGACCTTTTGCAGGCTGCGTAGTGAGCTAAATGTCTTAGATTCGCGGAACTTGGATTGAATTGTAGCATACATGTATTTATGCTTTTGATCATGTTCCCTTCTGCATTTTGTTGCTTAGTATGGTGCTCAAGTTGTACAAACACTCCCTGGACCTCACAAGTCCGTTGCAATGTGATGCACATGTTTAGGGGGAGATGTGTTACAACTTGACCCTTTGAGACTAACCATATGTTTGAGTTTGCTTGTGTTAGTCTCAAAGGAGAATTGAAAGGGAAAAGGTGGACTTGGATCATGCAAGACTTCCACTGCACTCCGATGAGAGGGTAACTTATTCCAAGTCCATCTCTGAACTCTTATTGCCATTTGCTCTTAATTGAAGATTTTGGTGAGGCAATGGGGTTAAAGGGCCAAAATTGATCCCGTTTTGGTGTTTGATGCCAAAGGGGGAGAAAATAAAGGCCAAAGCAATAAATGGATCAGCTACCACTTGGGAGATTTTGAAAATAGTAGAATAGA
Source organism: Zea luxurians (assembly GCA_029449295.1). Classification (NCBI taxonomy): domain Eukaryota; kingdom Viridiplantae; phylum Streptophyta; class Magnoliopsida; order Poales; family Poaceae; genus Zea; species Zea luxurians. Next base: position 134,716,300 of record JAOPSE010000010.1, read on the forward strand.
GCTTTTGGTTTGTCAAAACTCTTTTGTTGTCTCTCTTGTCAAAAGTTGGCTTCTTGTGGGGAGAAGTAGTAATTATGGGAAAAAGGGGGAGTTTTTAAAATCCTTGATCAATCTCTTTTTGAATGACTCTCTTTATGCTTAAACATGTGTGTTTAACTTAGAGATAGAGATTTGTGTTTGATTTGCAAAAACAAACCAAGTGGTGGCAAAGGATGATCCATATATGCCAAAATTGATTCAAAATAAATTTAAGTGTTATTTGAATTGAGTTTGCACTTGTTCTAGTGGCTTTATGTTGTGTTGGCATAAATCACCAAAAAGGGGGAGATTGAAAGGGAAATGTGCCCTTGGGCCATTTCTAAGTATTTTGGTGATTGAGTGCCAACACATGTGCTTAATTGTGAATTTGTGGACATGGATGAACAAGGTGCAAATCATGAAGTAAAGGTATGTTTCTAAGCCTTAGTACATTGGTTTTGTGGACTAACATATTTGTCTAAGTGTTAGAAACAGAAAGAAGAAAAAGAGAAAAGGGGAGAGAAAGACTTGGCTGTGTGCAGCCAAGTCCCAGCTCGGTCTGGAGCACCGGACTGTCCGGTGTGCACCGGACAGTGTCCGGTGCGCCAGGCCGACTCGGCGCGAACTGGCCGCTCTCGGGAAATTGGCCGACTGCGTACGGCTAAAATTCACCGGACTGTCCGGTGTGCACCGGACTGTCCGGTGAGCCAACGGTCGGCCAGGGCCAACGGTCGGCCGCGCAATCCGCGCGGGACACGTGGCCGAGCCAACGGTCGGAAGACGGCACCGGACTGTCCGGTGTGCACCGGACTGTCCGGTGCGCCAACGGCTCGCAGATCTTCAACGGGCTGCAACGGTCGGCAGCGCCTGAAAAGGAAACAAATCGGGCACCGGACAGTGTCCGGTGTGCACCGGACTGTCCGGTGCCCCCGACGACAGAAGGCAAGGATGGCCTTCCGGATTTGCTCTCAACGGCTCCTAGCTGCCTTGGGGCTATAAAAGGAGCCCCTAGGCGCATGGAGGAGACACATAAGCAACTCTTGAGCATTCTTGATCATCCACACAAGTTCTTTGCGCATTCGTTTGTGATTCTAAGTGATTCGAGCTCTGTTCTAGTGTGAACTCTGAGATAGTCATTCGAGCTCGAGTCTTGGCCGTGTGTGTGCGCTTTTGTTGTGGATTTGTGTGTGTTGCTTCCCTCCCTTACTCTGTGCTTTCTTTGTGATCATATACTTGTAAGGGCAAGAGACTCCAATTTGTGGAGATTCCTTGCAAACGGGATAGTGAAAGGAACAACAAAACACCGTGGTATTCAAGTGGGTCTTTGGACCGCTTGAGAGGGGTTGATTGCAACCCTCGTCCGTTGGGACGCCACAACGTGGAAGTAGGCAAGCATTGGCTTGGCCGAACCACGGGATAAACCATCGTGTCACATCTGTGCTTGATCTTTGTGGTATTGTGTTTTGTTGAGACTTCACCTTAGCCACTTGGCAATAATCGTGCTAACGCTTAACAAGTTTTTGTGGCTTAAGTTTGAAGTTTTTACAGGATCACCTATTCACCCCCCCCCTCTAGGTGCTCTCACAAGGATCGACATCTTATTTGATCAACTGACTGGGGCGAGGGTATTTTCTAAAATTGATCTCAGGTCGGGCTATCATCAAATCCGTATTCGGCCCGAGGATATACCGAAGACCGCATTTACTACGCGGTATGGATTGTTCGAATATCTAGTAATGTCTTTCGGGCTCACAAATGCTCCTGCCCACTTCACCTATTTGATGAACTCGGTGTTTATGCCTGAGTTGGACAAGTTCGTGGTGGTCTTCATCGACGATATTTTGATATACTCTAAAAATGAAGAGGAGCATGCTCAGCACCTACGGATTGTATTGACGCGCCTGAGGGAACATCAGCTATATGCCAAGTTCAGCAAGTGCGCGTTTTGGCTGGAGGAAATTCAATTTTTGGGGCACGTGTTATCAGCCAAAGGAATTGCGGTAGATCCTAGCAAGGTCAAGGATATTCTGGAGTGGAAACCTCCAACGACTGTTCATCAAGTCCGGAGTTTTCTTGGACTAGCAGGATATTATCGCAGATTCATACCTGATTTTTCTAAGCTTGTGAAGCCAATCACAAGTTTATTGAAGAATGATATTAAGTTCAATTGGTCTTCTAAATGTAATGAAGCCTTTGAGCAACTGAAGACACTATTGACCACTGCTCCGGTATTGGCTCAACCGGACATCACTAAACCTTTTGATGTATATTGTGATGCGTCAGGCAGTGGACTCGGCTGTGTACTGATGCAAGAAGGCCGAGTAATTGCGTATGCTTCAAGGCAGTTACGCCGGCATGAGGAGCACTATCCAACTCATGATCTGGAGTTAGCTGCGGTGGTTCATGCCCTGAAAATATGGCGTCACTACCTGCTGGGAAATATCTGTCACATATATACTGATCATAAGAGTTTGAAGTATATATTTACCCAGTCAGAGTTAAATATGAGGCAAAGACGATGGCTTGAGCTCATTAAAGATTATGAACTGGAAATCCATTATCACCCAGGCAAGGCCAATGTGGTGGCAGATGCATTGAGTCGTAAGACTTCCTGCCACTGCCTTATGGTAAAGACCTCCGAAAACACTCTATGTCAAGAAATGGAGAAGTTAAACCTGGGGATAATCCAGCAAGGAACTCTGAATCAACTAAAGCTTGAGTCAACCATTTTACAAAGGATAATTGATGCTCAAAAGGATAATCTGGGCATGAAGCACATACGAGAGAAGATAAGGGCTGGAACAGCCCAATGTTTCAAGGAAGATGATCAAGGTGTGTTATGGTTTAACAACCGCATAGTAGTGCCGAAGAATGAAGAACTCCGCCAGCAAATCTTAGATGAAGCGCATCTTAGTCGCTATTCCATTCATCCGGGAAGCACTAAGATGTACCAAGATTTAAAGCAACATTACTGGTGGACAAAGATGAAGATTGAGATTGCACGCTATGTGGCTAAGTGTGACACTTGCAGACGTGTCAAAGCCATACACATGAAAACTGCTGGTCCATTGCAATCGTTGCCAACCCCAACATGGAAATGGGAAGACATAAGTATGGACTTCATTGTGGGATTACCCAGGACCGCAAAAGGGTATGACTCTATTTGGGTTATCATTGATCGACTCACAAAGATCGCCCACTTCCTCCCGGTCAAAGTAAAATATCCTGTCATTACCTATGCGGAGTTATACATTGCCCGTATTCTCAGTTTGCATGGTATCCCAAAGACCATAGTGTCGGATCGTGGACCTCAATTCGTATCCAAATTTTGGGAAGAACTTCATAAATCCTTGGGTACTAAGTTACTCCACAGTTCGGCCTATCATCCTCAAACCAGTGGACAGACTGAGAGAGTGAACCAAATACTTGAGGATATGTTGCGGGCATGTGTCCTGGATTTCTCACAGAAATGGGATGAATGTTTACCTTTGGCGGAGTTTTCATATAATAACAGTTACCAGGAAAGCATCAAGATGGCACCTTTTGAAGCTTTGTATGGGCGACGGTGTCGAACTCCGCTAAATTGGTCTGAACCTGGTGACAGGTATTTCTTTAGGCCTGATATGGTAAAAGAAACCGAAGAAAAGGTTCAGAAAATAGTACATAATATGAAGAAGGCACAGGCTCGTCAGAAGAGTTATGCAGACAAACGGCGAATGCCCTTATACTTCTTAGAGGGAGACTACGTCTACTTAAAGGTTTCACCAATGAAAGGCGTATCACGTTTTGGGATTAAAGGAAAACTTGCACCCAGGTACATTGGTCCATTCCTGGTACTTCAGCAATGTGGACCAGTGGCATACCGACTTCAGCTCCCCGAAACATTGTCTGCCGTGCATAATGTGTTCCACGTGTCACAATTGAAGAAGTGTCTTCGGGTTCCCGATCGAACCGTTGAAGTGACTGATGTTGTCCTGGAATTAGACTTAACATACTCGGAACATCCTATTCGAGTTCTGGATCAAAAGGACAGGGTTACCCGGAGAAAGACTCTCAAGTTTTATAAGATACAGTGGAACCAGCATTCGGAAGATGAGGCTACATGGGAAACCCAAGATTTCTTAGATAAGAATTTCCCAGGCTTTCTAGCCTCTTGTAAGTTGTAAAGCTTGTATAGCTGTGTAATAAAGGAATGAACCCCCACACCACCCCTGCCTTGTACCAGAATTAAGGAAATAAAAACGTGACACATTTCCTTTTCCATTACTCACCCTAGGACTTTAAATCTCGGGACGAGATTCTTTTATGGGGGGAAGGATGTAACACCCCTGGTGTTACTATAACTAAAACTTGAGCATGGCATCATGAGCATGGGCATTGCATATGTTTGACACACCTAGAGTGCATTCACTAGGCAAAAATTTCAAACAAGTTGTATTGTTTTAAAGTTTTACAAATAGGACCCTGGTTAAGGACTTAACCCTAAATAGTGATTAAAGGGGTAAAACTTAACCCAAGTTGAGAAAACCTAAAGGCTTTAGGGTAAAAGTCATAAAATGACCCCAACAATAAAGTTGAATCACATTTATACCCCTGGAATACCAGAAACCCTAATTAGAACCCTGGGAAACCCTAAAACCAAACCCTAGGGACCTAAGTGCAAAATTAGTCCACTTTTGGGCTAAAGTGCAAAAGCCAAGCCAAACAAGTATTTTAAGTCCTTTGGTTCACCAATATGTGATTTTGCAAGCCAAACCCTAAGTTTTGGACCTAAATGCAAAATGGGCTTCATTTGAGTTTACTCTAAGTCTGAAAAATCAGTGAATAGGCTCAACTTTGGAGCTTTATAACTTGCAAACTATAGAGTTTTTGCCCTAGGTCACCACATCAAAGTTGAAGACCCATTATAGGAGAACAGCTTTGCTAAAGGGTGCAAGCACAGTTGTTATGAGAAATTTGGAGAAAAACCCAGTCCAAAACTGGCTGTCAGGCTGTTTAATCTGAAGTTCAGTTCAGCTGGTGACTGACATCAACTTCTAGCTCAGATTCAAGCATGATCCAGTGCTCAAATATGTTCAAGTCCTATAGTTGAATTGTAGCTGGTATGTAGCACTACAACTTTGATGCAGTGACTTGGGGGTGTTGTCACATGAAATCTGGAGAAAAAGGACGCTAGACTTGCTCGGTCAGAAGCTCTGATGGGGCAATGCCATGGTACAGTGATCGCTTAAACTGAAGAAGATCGATTCGTTCTCGTCGCCGGTAGCTGCCACCGTCGATCGCCGCTCGCCAAGATTCGTGCTCGGCGGTCACCGGATAAGGCTGCCGCGGTAAAGGCCCTCGTCACCGGTGAGCTGGAAGTCACCCCGCTCGGCCACGGTACATCTCCTCTAGCTCACCGCCGCGGTAAAGCGCTCGCCGTCGACCGCCGCCTCTCGGCCGGGTGCCGCGTGGCTCTACACTTTCACCGTGTCGCCATGACCTTCTCTGAACCCTCCGTGGCTCACCGGAGTCACCGCCACGTCGTGGCCACGAATTCCCGAAGGCTTTGCTTCTTCCTCCCATCCGGCCGCCAGCGCAGCCTACTCAAATTGATCGCCGCCGCCGTCGCTTACTATAAATTGAGCCCCCCCTCAGCTTCGCCATGTATTTTGCTAGCTATCGCAACCGCTCCCACACTCAATCGTCCACCAGCTCGCCTGAATTTCGCGTTGCCCCCAAATCGGTTTTCCGCCGCCGTGAATCGAGCTCGCCGTGGTCAGCCCTCCACAGGTCAGCCCCAGTCCTCTGCGCCTTCGTTTGTGTATGCTCATGTCTCCGTGATGCTTGCCGAGTCCTTCAATTGAACTAGACCGGCGCACATCGCCGGGAACACGATCACTTCGCCGCTTTGCTTGCGGTCACCGTGGCCGGAGCTCCCTAGTCCACCATTAGTGCAATTAGGTTAGGGGAAGTGCTCCTTAGGGGGTTTAATTCCGTGTATATCGCTCGGAGAGCTCAGCCGCTGCCCCAATCGGCCGGTCTGCTTGCTCGCCGGAGCGCGGCCGCGCTGAGCACCGTCGAGGACCTCGTGTTGTGAATTGACAAGAACCCAGGGACCTTTTCGTGAACTGTCAGCGACTCTGTGAAATAGTAAAAGAACTCATTTCCAGTTAACTAAAAACCCGAGGGCCTCTGCGCAAAGTCGCCTCGCGGGCGCGGGCGCGCGCGCGAATCCGCTCGGGCTTGGGCCGGCTGGACCAGAAGCGACCCAGTACTGTTTAAGAGTTTTTCCTTTTCTTTTTCAGCAGAACTTTGAAAAACTGTAGAAAATAGTAGAAAAATCCTAAAATTATGAGACCAATTTTCCTAGGCTTGTTATTTTCCATAGTATTTAATAAAAATAGTTTTATGATTTTTAGTTTGAACAGGGAATTTTAGGGTATTTAAAATAGCCTAAACTATTGATTCTGGATTTTTAGAGAATAAATAATAAGCCCAAAATTTCCCAAACTTTTTATGTGAGCTTATCACATTATTTAGAAGCCATGGGTAGAGTTTGGTTTGATTTGGACCTTGTTTGATCACTAAACCCAAAACCACCCCCCCTGCTCCATGAACTCCTTTACCGACTCCGGAAACCCTAGGTTCTCGGAGTACCGTGAAGGAAAGTTGTACTCAAGACATAAATAATAAGTTTATGCTACCTTTGCATCCTCATGAGCATTTCATGACATCCATTCTTATGCATGTATATGGTTATATTAGAGCAAGAAGAAGAAGAAGAAGTTTTTGAAGAGGGGATACCACCCACCTCTGATCCTCAGGCGGATAACTGCTTTTATTTTGATATCTGTGGATCCGAGCAAGACATCTCTGATAACAAAGGCAAGCCCCGGTGCATTTGCCACCTCCCTTAATGTTTTTAAAATCTTTCTCACTTGCTTGATGCATTAGGTGATAGGAGTTGATTGATTAAACAATTCCTGCATTACCTTCCTTGATCTTGATTACTCTCCTTGAAATCCTGTTTTTACAAAAAGGTTTTACTATGCTTAGTATTGCTCTAGAAAAACAAAAGGATTTGTTTTACAAAAGATGTTTGGCAAAGTGGGAGGGATGTTTTCGAAAATAAAACTTGATGGTGGATCCATCACGGCCGTGATGGATTCAACATCGGAAAAGATGTACCTCTATCAGGTACCAAACTTTGGGTTTGAAATGAGTAAGCTGAGACCGGGCGGGTGACTTGCACGAGAAGAGAGTCTCGGTGTAGTGTCTCCGTCTGAGTCGATTAAGGACCTTGTCGATGTAGGCTTGATGATCGAGGACCCTTTAACTGGTCACATGCCTCGTCATGGGTAAGCCTTGCCTCGGGCAGACTAAGGCCGGAATAAGATAACACGAAATGGGAGTGGAGCGGTGGCGAGAGTAGCGTGTACCCTCCGTGGCAAGAGGCTGGACGGTGGTGTATCTGTGCTCTCGGTTTGCGTGAACCTGATCCGGTCTTAAGAACCCCGGTGGCGGGTTGACATATGCAAGGGTTAAGTGCTACATATGTCGTGTGATTGGAGATCCTCAGCTGAGTATAATCGATTCGGATCGCCGTACCTTCGCGGTTATGAAGACTTGGTCACTGCCCTACACGTAGCATTCCACTAAAGATGATGGGTTTTTGGTTAAGAAATTGGCTAGTGCAGGACCAGTGATTGAACTAGGGTAGAAAGAACTCTAGTGCAGGTAATCTTACCTAACTTGACAAATAAAATTGGATTTTTAAGGATCCACTTTAGTAAGCTTTTCTGCAAAACAGAGTCTTTGATTATTGAGAAGCCTTACCTTGACTCCCATATAACCAGCATACCCTTGAGAGTCTTTTCCTTAGTCGGGTAAGACTTGCTGAGTAATTCCATACTCAGGGTTTATCCCTTTGTTGTTTTTAGGTGGGGAAGTAGCAGACTTTTGCTGCTTCTGTGCTAAGGTGGTTCCCAAGGGAGAAAACCAAGACTGAAGTGCGGGAGGACTCGGTCCTCCATCTAGAATCTTTTGTTATAGTCTTTCGGGAGAAGTTTGTGTCTCCCTGGTTTGTATAATTATTACTTTTATGCACTCACTTTTAGAACTGGTCTGTAATAACTTAACTTGAGCTTACTTTGGAAATAAATGTAAGATTATGTAAATCGCTTCCGCATACCTTTATCTCCGATGATCTGTAATGTCTGCAAGACGGGTGAAACGTTCCTGGTGAGGTAAGGAAAGATACCGAGCTTGTCAAGTAACTTAGGAACATCTACAGGGTGTCTGATGTCTGTTAGACAAGGACAACTGTAGGTGGGCCTGATTACTTGGGAGGTTCCGTCACAGCTGGTATCGGAGCGTAGCCCTTCTTTACAGATATTGAGGCATCTTCAAAAAGATTTTCAAAAGTCTTACCTAAAGATTCTTTTCTCTTCTTACCTAAGTATTCTGAAGAGTTTATCTTAAAGACCAGATAGGAAGAGTGCAATGTATAGAAGGTTGAATCAACCAAGGTTGATTCTGTACTTACTCATGCATCATGCTAAGAATTATACTAATAAATTTCCCCCTTAGAAAATGCCGCCGCGCACAAGAAAGACTGCGCGTAAGTCGACTGGACCGATTGGAGTACCTCGACATCAACTTGCTCCGCGAGATGTAGATAGTAGTAGCGGGAGCAATGATCCTATAGGGGATCTGGAAGCAGAAGTAAGCAGGCTCCAATTGGAACTCCGCCGCAGGACAGCTATATGGATTGGAGATGGTGACCGTATAAATGAGTTACGAAGAGACATTCGCCATCTACAAGACCAGCTGGCCGATCGGGATTTGGCACTCGATTGGGCTGTTCAATCTCGTTCATTGGCATGGGCCAAGGAGGCAAGGGCTCAGGCCCGAGTGAAAGAACTCAGCTCAGCTGTCGACGACTTGCAGGTTTACTGCAATACATTACATGAGGAAGTCCATGTGCTCTACTCGCAACTACACCCTAGTGAGCCTATATCCTCTGCTGAGGCGGAAGCCGGACCTTCTCATGTTGCGGGACGCGCTTTGGGTGGGGAATTAGACCTGTATGAACCCCCTCCTTCTTTGAGGTTGGTTGACGTCTGGACTCCCACACCTGATGATGAAGCCGCCAAAAGCAATGGAAAACAGGACTAGTGGTGTAATAAGAGTAGAGTAGTGTATTGTAGGGTGTACTGTTATATTAGAGTAGTGTATTGTAGGGTGTACGGATGTATAATAGGTTAAACTTTTGTAAATTGGGTAATGTATCCTGTTGTGTAATGTCGAGTCTGTACCATTACTCTTTACAGTAATGTAAAACGGAAGGTTTTCTTTGGCCCATTATGTTTATTCAAATGTTTTTGCCTCAGATGCCGACCCGGACTCGCAGACAGGATGCAGCCGGAACATCCGGGGGTCGGGATGTTACACCGAATCCACCTCCCGTTCCACCCACGCTTGCCGAGGCCATCGCTGCCTTGGTTAATGCTAAAGCCGACAATACCCGCTTCCTGAGGGAGATGGCGGGTCAGCAACAACTTCAGCAACAAGCAGGAAGAGGATTTCAACAGGGTCCCCGTGAGACCACTTATCTGGATTTCTCCGAGACTCGTCCGCCTCTCTTTGTCAAAGCAGAAGACCCGCTCGAAGCCGACGAATGGATACGGGTCATAGAACAGAAATTTGGCCTTCTTCGCTGCTCAGAAACCCAGAAGCCATTATTTGCAGCACAGCAACTCCGAGGCCCTGCCAGTACTTGGTGGGGGAACTTTGTGGCCATCCAACCGGATAATCATCAAATTACATGGAACGAGTTCAAAGCAGCATTCCGCGAGCATTACATCCCTGAGGGAGTGCTGCACATGAAGCAAGAAGAGTTCATGAGATTGAAACAAGGGGGAGATACTGTGAACCAGTATCTCAACAAGTTCAATCACCTGTCACAATACGCAATTGATCAGGTGAACACAGATTTGAAGAAAAGGAATTGTTTTATGAGAGGTCTGAACGACCGGATGCAGCGGAAAATGGCTGCATGTATTGATCTTACTTATGGAAAGGCTGTCAGCACAGCCTTATCTGTGGAGGCCAAATATGCAAATTCTGGGAAAAGTAAGGGATTCAGTGGTGATCGGCCTAATCAGGGCCCGGTAAAGAGGCAACGGTTTATTCTCCGGCCCTCTAACCAGAACCGTTCAAGTGCACCATCTTTCCCTTTCAAGCAGCCTATAATTATTCGTCCCAACAAAGCCCCTACTGTCCAAAGTCAGCCGGGTGCCCCAGGCACTCGAATCCCTGCTCTGCCAAGTTCGTCAACTGGATGTTTTAACTGTGGCAAATCTGGGCACTTTATTAAAGATTGTCCCTATCCTCGGCAAAATCAGGCTAATAATCAGCAAGGATCGGGAAATTCAGATCCAGGCAAGGGAAGTACTTCGGGCAAGAATACCAAGAAAACGGGGCGAGTATATTATACGCAAGTGGCTACCACACCGGAGGGAGAGCCGGTGATGATGGGTACGTTCCCTGTGGCCAGTCACCCTGCAATAATTCTTTTTGATTCTGGTGCTTCGCATACCTTCATTAGCAAGACATTTGTGGAGCAACATCACATTACATGTCATGAATCAAAAGAGGGTTTTAAAATTCATTCACCTGGGGGACATATTTTTACTAAAGAAGTGGCCTATGGAGTGCCAGTAACTATGGCCGAACGGAACTTTCCTGCTAATATGATTGTTCTAAAAGGCCAGGATATAGATGTAATTTTGGGGATGAATTGGTTAACCCAACACAAGGCAGTTCTCAACACTGAACTCAGAACCGTCAGGTTGAGTTATAATCAAGAAGAAATTCTCTTGTCTCTCCCCAAAACCAATCCAGCCAAAGCTTCTGGTAGAATCTTTGAAGCCATTGTACCGGAGATCAAGAACATTCCGGTAGTATGTGAGTTTCCAGATGTGTTTCCGGAAGATTTGCCTGGACTGCCCCCTAAAAGAGATGTAGAATTTGTAATTGAACTAAAGCCCGGTACGGCTCCCATTTCCCGAAGGTCGTACCGTATGCCCCCTAATGAGTTAGCAGAATTGAAGATTCAATTACAAGATCTGCTGAATAAGGGATTTATCCGGCCAAGCTCGTCCCCTTGGGGTTGTCCCGCCATCTTTGTGAAGAAGAAGGATCAAACCTTGCGCATGTGCGTGGACTATCGGCCCCTGAATGAGGTCACCATCAAGAATAAGTACCCTCTTCCAAGGATCGACATCTTATTTGATCAACTGACTGGGGCGAGGGTATTTTCTAAAATTGATCTCAGGTCGGGCTATCATCAAATCCGTATTCGGCCCGAGGATATACCGAAGACCGCATTTACTACGCGGTATGGATTGTTCGAATATCTAGTAATGTCTTTCGGGCTCACAAATGCTCCTGCCCACTTCACCTATTTGATGAACTCGGTGTTTATGCCTGAGTTGGACAAGTTCGTGGTGGTCTTCATCGACGATATTTTGATATACTCTAAAAATGAAGAGGAGCATGCTCAGCACCTACGGATTGTATTGACGCGCCTGAGGGAACATCAGCTATATGCCAAGTTCAGCAAGTGCGCGTTTTGGCTGGAGGAAATTCAATTTTTGGGGCACGTGTTATCAGCCAAAGGAATTGCGGTAGATCCTAGCAAGGTCAAGGATATTCTGGAGTGGAAACCTCCAACGACTGTTCATCAAGTCCGGAGTTTTCTTGGACTAGCAGGATATTATCGCAGATTCATACCTGATTTTTCTAAGCTTGTGAAGCCAATCACAAGTTTATTGAAGAATGATATTAAGTTCAATTGGTCTTCTAAATGTAATGAAGCCTTTGAGCAACTGAAGACACTATTGACCACTGCTCCGGTATTGGCTCAACCGGACATCACTAAACCTTTTGATGTATATTGTGATGCGTCAGGCAGTGGACTCGGCTGTGTACTGATGCAAGAAGGCCGAGTAATTGCGTATGCTTCAAGGCAGTTACGCCGGCATGAGGAGCACTATCCAACTCATGATCTGGAGTTAGCTGCGGTGGTTCATGCCCTGAAAATATGGCGTCACTACCTGCTGGGAAATATCTGTCACATATATACTGATCATAAGAGTTTGAAGTATATATTTACCCAGTCAGAGTTAAATATGAGGCAAAGACGATGGCTTGAGCTCATTAAAGATTATGAACTGGAAATCCATTATCACCCAGGCAAGGCCAATGTGGTGGCAGATGCATTGAGTCGTAAGACTTCCTGCCACTGCCTTATGGTAAAGACCTCCGAAAACACTCTATGTCAAGAAATGGAGAAGTTAAACCTGGGGATAATCCAGCAAGGAACTCTGAATCAACTAAAGCTTGAGTCAACCATTTTACAAAGGATAATTGATGCTCAAAAGGATAATCTGGGCATGAAGCACATACGAGAGAAGATAAGGGCTGGAACAGCCCAATGTTTCAAGGAAGATGATCAAGGTGTGTTATGGTTTAACAACCGCATAGTAGTGCCGAAGAATGAAGAACTCCGCCAGCAAATCTTAGATGAAGCGCATCTTAGTCGCTATTCCATTCATCCGGAAAGCACTAAGATGTACCAAGATTTAAAGCAACATTACTGGTGGACAAAGATGAAGATTGAGATTGCACGCTATGTGGCTAAGTGTGACACTTGCAGACGTGTCAAAGCCATACACATGAAAACTGCTGGTCCATTGCAATCGTTGCCAACCCCAACATGGAAATGGGAAGACATAAGTATGGACTTCATTGTGGGATTACCCAGGACCGCAAAAGGGTATGACTCTATTTGGGTTATCATTGATCGACTCACAAAGATCGCCCACTTCCTCCCGGTCAAAGTAAAATATCCTGTCATTACCTATGCGGAGTTATACATTGCCCGTATTCTCAGTTTGCATGGTATCCCAAAGACCATAGTGTCGGATCGTGGACCTCAATTCGTATCCAAATTTTGGGAAGAACTTCATAAATCCTTGGGTACTAAGTTACTCCACAGTTCGGCCTATCATCCTCAAACCAGTGGACAGACTGAGAGAGTGAACCAAATACTTGAGGATATGTTGCGGGCATGTGTCCTGGATTTCTCACAGAAATGGGATGAATGTTTACCTTTGGCGGAGTTTTCATATAATAACAGTTACCAGGAAAGCATCAAGATGGCACCTTTTGAAGCTTTGTATGGGCGACGGTGTCGAACTCCGCTAAATTGGTCTGAACCTGGTGACAGGTATTTCTTTAGGCCTGATATGGTAAAAGAAACCGAAGAAAAGGTTCAGAAAATAGTACATAATATGAAGAAGGCACAGGCTCGTCAGAAGAGTTATGCAGACAAACGGCGAATGCCCTTATACTTCTTAGAGGGAGACTACGTCTACTTAAAGGTTTCACCAATGAAAGGCGTATCGCGTTTTGGGATTAAAGGAAAACTTGCACCCAGGTACATTGGTCCATTCCTGGTACTTCAGCAATGTGGACCAGTGGCATACCGACTTCAGCTCCCCGAAACATTGTCTGCCGTGCATAATGTGTTCCACGTGTCACAATTGAAGAAGTGTCTTCGGGTTCCCGATCGAACCGTTGAAGTGACTGATGTTGTCCTGGAACCAGACTTAACATACTCGGAACATCCTATTCGAGTTCTGGATCAAAAGGACAGGGTTACCCGGAGAAAGACTCTCAAGTTTTATAAGATACAGTGGAACCAGCATTCGGAAGATGAGGCTACATGGGAAACCCAAGATTTCTTAGATAAGAATTTCCCAGGCTTTCTAGCCTCTTGTAAGTTGTAAAGCTTGTATAGCTGTGTAATAAAGGAATGAACCCCCACACCACCCCTGCCTTGTACCAGAATTAAGGAAATAAAAACGTGACACATTTCCTTTTCCATTACTCACCCTAGGACTTTAAATCTCGGGACGAGATTCTTTTATGGGGGGAAGGATGTAACACCCCTGGTGTTACTATAACTAAAACTTGAGCATGGCATCATGAGCATGGGCATTGCATATGTTTGACACACCTAGAGTGCATTCACTAGGCAAAAATTTCAAACAAGTTGTATTGTTTTAAAGTTTTACAAATAGGACCCTGGTTAAGGACTTAACCCTAAATAGTGATTAAAGGGGTAAAACTTAACCCAAGTTGAGAAAACCTAAAGGCTTTAGGGTAAAAGTCATAAAATGACCCCAACAATAAAGTTGAATCACATTTATACCCCTGGAATACCAGAAACCCTAATTAGAACCCTGGGAAACCCTAAAACCAAACCCTAGGGACCTAAGTGCAAAATTAGTCCACTTTTGGGCTAAAGTGCAAAAGCCAAGCCAAACAAGTATTTTAAGTCCTTTGGTTCACCAATATGTGATTTTGCAAGCCAAACCCTAAGTTTTGGACCTAAATGCAAAATGGGCTTCATTTGAGTTTACTCTAAGTCTGAAAAATCAGTGAATAGGCTCAACTTTGGAGCTTTATAACTTGCAAACTATAGAGTTTTTGCCCTAGGTCACCACATCAAAGTTGAAGACCCATTATAGGAGAACAGCTTTGCTAAAGGGTGCAAGCACAGTTGTTATGAGAAATTTGGAGAAAAACCCAGTCCAAAACTGGCTGTCAGGCTGTTTAATCTGAAGTTCAGTTCAGCTGGTGACTGACATCAACTTCTAGCTCAGATTCAAGCATGATCCAGTGCTCAAATATGTTCAAGTCCTATAGTCGAATTGTAGCTGGTATGTAGCACTACAACTTTGATGCAGTGACTTGGGGGTGTTGTCACATGAAATCTGGAGAAAAAGGACGCTAGACTTGCTCGGTCAGAAGCTCTGATGGGGCAATGCCATGGTACAGTGATCGCTTAAACTGAAGAAGATCGATTCGTTCTCGTCGCCGGTAGCTGCCGCCGTCGATCGCCGCTCGCCAAGATTCGTGCTCGGCGGTCACCGGATAAGGCTGCCGCGGAAAAGGCCCTCGTCACCGGTGAGCTGGAAGTCACCCCGCTCGGCCACGGTACATCTCCTCTAGCTCACCGCCGCGGTAAAGCGCTCGCCGTCGACCGCCGCCTCTCGGCCGGGTGCCGCGTGGCTCTACACTTTCACCGTGTCGCCATGACCTTCTCTGAACCCTCCGTGGCTCACCGGAGTCACCGCCACGTCGTGGCCACGAATTCCCGAAGGCTTTGCTTCTTCCTCCCATCCGGTCGCCAGCGCAGCCTACTCAAATTGATCGCCGCCGCCGTCGCTTACTATAAATTGAGCCCCCCTCAGCTTCGCCATGTATTTTGCTAGCTATCGCAACCGCTCCCACACTCAATCGTCCACCAGCTCGCCTGAATTTCGCGTTGCCCCCAAATCGGTTTTCCGCCGCCGTGAATCGAGCTCGCCGTGGTCAGCCCTCCACAGGTCAGCCCCAGTCCTCTGCGCCTTCGTTTGTGTATGCTCATGTCTCCGTGATGCTTGCCGAGTCCTTCAATTGAACTAGACCGGCGCACATCGCCGGGAACACGATCACTTCGCCGCTTTGCTTGCGGTCACCGTGGCCGGAGCTCCCTAGTCCACCATTAGTGCAATTAGGTTAGGGGAAGTGCTCCTTAGGGTTTTAATTCCGTGTATATCGCTCGGAGAGCTCAGCCGCTGCCCCAATCGGCCGGTCTGCTTGCTCGCCGGAGCGCGGCCGCGCTGAGCACCGTCGAGGACCTCGTGTTGTGAATTGACAAGAACCCAGGGACCTTTTCGTGAACTGTCAGCGACTCTGTGAAATAGTAAAAGAACTCATTTCCAGTTAACTAAAAACCCGAGGGCCTCTGCGCAAAGTCGCCTCGCGGGCGCGGGCGCGCGCGCGAATCCGCTCGGGCTTGGGCCGGCTGGACCAGAAGCGACCCAGTACTGTTTAAGAGTTTTTCCTTTTCTTTTTCAGCAGAACTTTGAAAAACTGTAGAAAATAGTAGAAAAATCCTAAAATTATGAGACCAATTTTCCTAGGCTTGTTATTTTCCATAGTATTTAATAAAAATAGTTTTATGATTTTTAGTTTGAACAGGGAATTTTAGGGTATTTAAAATAGCCTAAACTATTGATTCTGGATTTTTAGAGAATAAATAATAAGCCCAAAATTTCCCAAACTTTTTATGTGAGCTTATCACATTATTTAGAAGCCATGGGTAGAGTTTGGTTTGATTTGGACCTTGTTTGATCACTAAACCCAAAACCACCCCCCCTGCTCCATGAACTCCTTTACCGACTCCGGAAACCCTAGGTTCTCGGAGTACCGTGAAGGAAAGTTGTACTCAAGACATAAATAATAAGTTTATGCTACCTTTGCATCCTCATGAGCATTTCATGACATCCATTCTTATGCATGTATATGGTTATATTAGAGCAAGAAGAAGAAGAAGAAGTTTTTGAAGAGGGGATACCACCCACCTCTGATCCTCAGGCGGATAACTGCTTTTATTTTGATATCTGTGGATCCGAGCAAGACACCTCTGATAACAAAGGCAAGCCCCGGTGCATTTGCCACCTCCCTTAATGTTTTTAAAATCTTTCTCACTTGCTTGATGCATTAGGTGATAGGAGTTGATTGATTAAACAATTCCTGCATTACCTTCCTTGATCTTGATTACTCTCCTTGAAATCCTGTTTTTACAAAAAGGTTTTACTATGCTTAGTATTGCTCTAGAAAAACAAAAGGATTTGTTTTACAAAAGATGTTTGGCAAAGTGGGAGGGATGTTTTCGAAAATAAAACTTGATGGTGGATCCATCACGGCTGTGATGGATTCAACATCGGAAAAGATGTACCTCTATCAGGTACCAAACTTTGGGTTTGAAATGAGTAAGCTGAGACCGGGCGGGTGACTTGCACGAGAAGAGAGTCTCGGTGTAGTGTCTCCGTCTGAGTCGATTAAGGACCTTGTCGATGTAGGCTTGATGATCGAGGACCCTTTAACTGGTCACATGCCTCGTCATGGGTAAGCCTTGCCTCGGGCAGACTAAGGCCGGAATAAGATAACACGAAATGGGAGTGGAGCGGTGGCGAGAGTAGCGTGTACCCTCCGTGGCAAGAGGCTGGACGGTGGTGTATCTGTGCTCTCGGTTTGCGTGAACCTGATCCGGTCTTAAGAACCCCGGTGGCGGGTTGACATATGCAAGGGTTAAGTGCTACATATGTCGTGTGATTGGAGATCCTCAGCTGAGTATAATCGATTCGGATCGCCGTACCTTTGCGGTTATGAAGACTTGGTCACTGCCCTACACGTAGCATTCCACTAAAGATGATGGGTTTTTGGTTAAGAAATTGGCTAGTGCAGGACCAGTGATTGAACTAGGGTAGAAAGAACTCTAGTGCAGGTAATCTTACCTAACTTGACAAATAAAATTGGATTTTTAAGGATCCACTTTAGTAAGCTTTTCTGCAAAACAGAGTCTTTGATTATTGAGAAGCCTTACCTTGACTCCCATATAACCAGCATACCCTTGAGAGTCTTTTCCTTAGTCGGGTAAGACTTGCTGAGTAATTCCATACTCAGGGTTTATCCCTTTGTTGTTTTTAGGTGGGGAAGTAGCAGACTTTTGCTGCTTCTGTGCTAAGGTGGTTCCCAAGGGAGAAAACCAAGACTGAAGTGCGGGAGGACTCGGTCCTCCATCTAGAATCTTTTGTTATAGTCTTTCGGGAGAAGTTTGTGTCTCCCTGGTTTGTATAATTATTACTTTTATGCACTCACTTTTAGAACTGGTCTGTAATAACTTAACTTGAGCTTACTTTGGAAATAAATGTAAGATTATGTAAATCGCTTCCGCATACCTTTATCTCCGATGATCTGTAATGTCTGCAAGACGGGTGAAACGTTCCTGGTGAGGTAAGGAAAGATACCGAGCTTGTCAAGTAACTTAGGAACATCTATAGGGTGTCTGATGTCTGTTAGACAAGGACAACTGTAGGTGGGCTTGATTACTTGGGAGGTTCCGTCACACCCACCAAACCAAAGACTGCCCCGAAACGAAGGCTACCAGAGACAGAATGGCACGGGCGCAGCCAGCCGACAACCCCAGAATTGTCGCGCACAATTACCCGCAACCCCCTCCACCATATATCCACGCTCCCGCCCCGCATCCACCGCACCACGCTTACCAACACCATCAGGAAGTACAAATCGTACCTCCTCCACCCCCACCACCACACCAGCAACATCAAAACATCCCCCATGCCCCAAAGCAGGAAGACTTCGCCGATCAACAATATCGCGGAGTCATCCACATGATAACTGGGGGGTCCAGCACTGACTTCGACACCAAGCGGTAGAAGCGGGACCACTACCGCAGCATCAACCATGTCACCGTCACGGGCCCAGTCGTGCAGACAAAGTGGTCCCACATACCGCTAACCTTCGACGCACGGGACGTCGACCTGCGCAGTGCCCCCCACTGCGACGCCATGGTTATCAATTGCAGCGTGGCCGGCTGGGACCTGCACAAAGTCCTAGTTGACAACGGCAGTCAGGCGGACATCATCTTCCTCCACGCCTTCGATCGCATGGGCATAAGCCACAGCCTGCTTAAGCCTTCGGACAACCCGTTGTATGGCTTCGGTGGCAAGGGCACCTTCCCCGTCGGCAAAATAGAGCTGCCTCTCTCCTTCGGTGTAGCACCCAATGCCCGAAGCGAGCAAATAACCTTTGACATTGTGGACATGGTGTATCCTTACAATGCCATCATGGGCCAGGGCTCCATCAATAAGTTCGAAGCAGCCATTCACGGACTGTACCTATGTATGAAGATACCAGGTCCGTTAGGCGTCATCACAGTCTTCGGCAATCAACAGACTGCGCGCAACATAGAGCGGGACTTCGTGCTCGGTCAAAGAAACGTGCACTGCCTCACGGCCCAACGCGAGGTCCCCGCGCCTGCTAGCCCAACCAATAAGCAGCACGACAAGGCACAGCTGCAGAGCAACGACGGGACCAAGACTGTCCCCCTCGACCAGGCCACGCCCAGGCAGACAGTCATTATCAGCGAAGACCTTACTTCGCATGAAGAAGAGAAGCTCCTCTGCTGCCTGTCCAAGAACAAAGATGTCTTCGCCTGGTCGGCCCTCGATCTGGTCGGGGTCAGCCATTCAATAATTGAGCACAGTCTGGGAATCGACCCTTCGGTACGGCCGAAAAAGCAGCGGCTTCGCAAGATGTGCGACGAGAAGACGAAGGCCGCCAAGGCAGAAGTGCACCGCCTCCTAGAAGCCAAATTCATCGAGCCGGTGGCTTACCCCACATGGCTCTCCAATGTCGTGATGGTGCAGAAAAAAAGCGGGAAGTGGCGAATGTGCATCGACTTCACCAGTCTCAATAAAGCCTGCCCAAAGGACAATTTCCCGTTGCCGCGGATCGACAAAATAGTCGATAGCGCGGCCGGATGCGAGGTCATGTCCCTCCTTGATTGCTTCTCCGGTTACCACCAGATATACATGAAGGAAGAAGACAAGGCTAGCACCAGCTTTATAACACCCTTCGGCACATATTGCTTCATCAGAATGCCGGAGGGACTCAAGAACGCCGGGTCCACCTTCTCCAGGCTTACCAAAACAGTGCTCGAAGGGCAAGTTGGCAGAAACATATTCACATATGTAGACAACATTGTCGTCGCCAGCAAGAGCAAGGAGGACCACCTCGCCGACCTCGCCGAAACATTCGCGAACATGCGAGACGCACAACTCCACCTAAACCCGGAAAAGTGCGTCTTCGGCGTTCGCCAAGGCAAAATATTGGGCTACCTGGTATCACACCGCGGCATCGAGGCCAACCCAACCAAGATTCAGGCCATCTTAGACATGACGCCTCCGCAGTCCGTCAGGGACGTCCAGCGCCTGACAGGCAGATTGGCCGCTCTCAACAGATTCATCTCCAGGTCCGCTGAGCGAAGTCTCCCCTTCCTCAAGACACTTCGTGATGCAAAAGACTTCGCCTGGGGACCAGAGCAGGCGGCGCCCTTCGCCTCATTAAAACAGTACCTGACAGAGTTGGCCGTCCTTACCAGCCCCGACCCCTCGCTCCCCCTGCTGCTCTACGTCGCGGCTTCGCCACATGCGATCAGCGCGGCACTAGTGCAGGAGCAGACTGTCGAGGGCGTGGTCCGGCAGTGCCCCGTGTACTATGTCTCCGAAGTGCTGACACCGTCCAAGTGCAACATGACAGAGCTGGAGAAGATTGCCTACACAGTCGTCATGTCGTCGCGCAAACTGCGCCATTACTTCGAAGCATTCAAGGTCCGAGTCACCTCAAACAGGGGACTCGGCGAATTATTCAGAAACCCGGAGGCATCAGTGAGGATTGCCAAGTGGGCGGCCGAACTCTCCGGCTACCACATCTGCTTCGAGCCCAGGACAGCTATCAAGTCTCAAGTCCTGGCAGACTTCGTCGTCGACTGGACTGGGCCAACAACACAGCCAGACCCGTCCGCAGAGAAGATTTGGACGATCCATTGCGACGGCGCATGGTGCCATGCGGGGGCAGGCATCGCTGCAGTCATCACCTCACCAGTCGGGGTCAAGCACAGATATGCAGCACGACTCAGCTTCAATCTGGAATTCGACAGATGCACAAATAATATAGCAGAATACGAAGCAGTCATCCTCGGCCTCCGCAAGCTAAGGGCCCTCGAAGTCACCACCTGCATCATCAAAACAGACTCCAAGGTAGTTGCCGGCCAAGTCGAGAAAGACTATGCAGCAAAGGACCCCACGCTCATGCAGTACCTCGCGGCCATCCGAAGTCTCGAGAGGCAATTCAAGGGGTTCACCTTGCAGCATGTGGATCGGGCTAAGAATGAAGAGGCCGACGCATTGGCCAAGGCTGCCGCCAGGGGCAAAACTCTGCCCTCCGACGTGTTCTTTCATGTCATCGGCACGCCAGCCGTCCGGAGCCCCGAAGGGCTCCAAATAACCAATGACAGCGAGGGCCACCGCATAGTCAACCTTATCATGACCGAAGACTGGCGGGCACCAATAACCCTGTTCCTACAGGGGTATTATCATCCAGCCGACATCAGTGAGGCCAAGCGCCTCAGACATCGAAGCCGAGACTTCGCACTGATTGAAGGCCAACTCTACAAAAAAAGGGGTCAGTCAGCCAATGCTTAAGTGCGTCACCGAAGCCGAAGGCATGCAGATCCTACATGAAGTCCACAGTGGCACGTGCGGCTCACACGCAGGGCCAAGGGCCCTAGCTGCTAAGGTGATCCGCCAGGGCTTTTACTGGCCCGCAATGATCTGCGCCGCAAATCGGGTCACACGGTCCTGTGAAGCCTGCCAGAAGTTTTCTCCTCGGTCAGGCAGCCCCTTGCAGTATACAAAGCTGATCGCCCATACATGGCCTCTCTAGCGCTGGGGCTTGGACATTGTCGGGCCCCTGCCCACCGCTCAGGGGAACCTTAAGTTCGCCTTCGTCGCTGTCGAGTACTTCACCAAATGGATCGAGGCGCGGGCTGTTTCTACAATAACATCAAAGACTGCCCAAAAATTCTTCTGGCAGAACATTGTTTGCCGCTTCGAAGTACCGTCCGAACTAACAGTTGACAACGGCAAGCAGTTTGACAACCAAGACTTCAAGGATTTTTGTTTCTCCATTGGCACCAAGCTTGCCTTCGCCTCAGTTTATCATCCGCAGTCCAACGGGGTCGTGGAACGCGCCAACGGGAAAATCTTCACAGCTGTCAAGAAAATGCTCCTTGATGAAAAAAAGGGCAGATGGACCGATTTGTTACCTGAGGCAGTCTGGGCACTAAACACGACTGAGTGCAGGGCGACCGGGTTTAATCCCTTCCGCCTTCTATACGGATCGGAGGCCATGACCCCGCAAGAAATAAAGCATGGGTCCCCGCGAACAGTTCCGTCAGCCGTCCCCAATGTGGACGAGCCAACTTCAAAGGATCTCATTGACGGAGACCGAGTCTTCGCCCTACAGGCCCTAAACAAATACCAAGCCCAGACCAAAGCATGGCGCGACCACTCAGTCATCCCGAGGGAGTTCATCGAGGGGGACCTCGTACTCGTCCGAACAGCTCGGACGGAGTCCAAGGGCAAGCTGGAGCCCAGGTGGGAGGGCCCCTTTATAGTCAAGACAAAAGCTTCCCCCAGCGCTTACAGGCTCACAACGCCAAACGGCAAGGACCTGGAGAACTCCTGGAACATCGACAACCTCCGCAAATTTTTTGTTTGACTCCTCAGGGCTGATTTCTCCCTTGTAATTCGCAAAAACAATCTTGTACCGGCCCGCACTCTTTTCCTCCCGAGGGGTGAGGTTTTTAACGAGGCGGAGCCATGTAATATATGTGTGAAAAATCACCCGCAAAAACATGCGTCGAAAAAAGACCGCGACGACGGTCTTCAACATTCGACCAACACGAGGTCACCGCGAGGCTAAGCGCTAGCCACCCTCGCGTGCGACAAATCCGCGCAGAAGTCGCCTAAGGGTGCAGCCGGACCAGCACAACAAGTGCGAAAAAATCGAAGTCTATCGCGAAAACTATCCGCGCAGAAGTCGCCTAAGGGTGCAGCCGGACCAGCACAACAAGTGCGAAAAAATCGAAGTCTATCGCGAAGACTATCCGCGCAGAAGTCGCCTAAGGGTGTAGCCGGACCAGCACAACAAGTGCGAAAAAATCGAAGTCTATCGCGAAGACTATCCGCGCAGAAGTCGCCTAAGGGTGCAGCCGGACCAGCACAACAAGTGCGAAAAAATCGAAGTCTATCGCGAAGACTATCCGTGCAAAAGTCGCCTAAGGGTGCAGCCGGACCAGCACAACAAGTGCGAAAAAATCGAAGTCTATCGCGAAGACTATCCGCGCAGAAGTCGCCTAAGGGTGCAGCCGGACCAGCACAACAAGTGCGAAAAAATCGAAGTCTATCGCGAAGACTATCCGTGCAAAAGTCGCCTAAGGGTGCAGCCGGATCAGCACAACAAGTGCGAAAAAATCAAAGTCTATCGCGAAGACTATCCGCGCAGAAGTCGTCTAAGGGTGCAGCCGGACCAGCACAACAAGTGCGAAAAAATCGAAGCCTATCGCGAAGACTATCCGCGCAGAAGTCGCCTAAGGGTGCAGCCGGACTAGCACAACAAGTGCGAAAAAACCAAAGTCTACCGCGAAGATTATCCGCGCAGAAGTCGCCTAAGGGTGCAGCCGGACTAGCACAACAAGTGCGAAAAAACCGAAGCCTACCGCAAAGACTGTCCGTGCAGAAGACACCTAAGGGTGCAACCGGACTAGCACAACAAAGGCAGAAACGACAACATCAAACCATCCGCGCCAAGACCAACTATAATCACACCAGCACAGCACAACAAAACAAACCAGACAAAGTACACAATGCCTTCGCACACATATACAAGCGAGGGCACACAACTTCATCATACAAGCCTCTACATATACAAGCGAGGGCACCACACTCTACATCGGCTCAACCTTAGGAATAATTCCCATCTCCCTATAATTAAATAACATTATCCTAAGCTCCTCACCCGCAAAAAGACTTCGCAGTTCCCCTTCACCTGTATTCACGGCGGCCGGCAAAGACAACAGTTCCTGCCGGCCAGCCCCACTCACACGAAGCCGAGCCCCCTCCGCCCCACTAACTCTACGTTTCGCAACCGCCCTTCATCGTCGTCACCCAGTGCTAGGACCTGGCACATCTCCTGCGTCCGCGACGTGCGGCGAAGCCTCCGCCGCAGCCACATCCAAGGCCGCAAAGTAGTCCAAGTCCTCCTCCGACGACTCCTCAGTCCACTCAACCGAGCTCCCAGAGTCAGCACAATCAAAAAACTCAGATGCAGATCCACCACATTCATTACCATCTTCTGCGGTCGAAGCCGCCAAAAATTTAGTAGTAGCGGTTGTGTGCGCAGGCCCAAAATCTTGAACCTGCGCAGCAACCAAAATTCAGCAACATATACAAATTTCCCCAACCCTCTACACCCACTACGCCACCTGCGACGGCCCTGACGTTGCGGGAGCCTCCGCCGTTGGCTCCGCCGTTGGCTCCGCCGTTGCTTTCGCTGTTGTCTCCGCCGCCACCGCTGCGGGATCTTCAGCACTCGGCGCAGCAGCTGCGGAGGCATCTGGCGCGCCTTCGGCGACCTCTGGGGGCAGGTCTTCGCCGGCCGCAGCGGATGCGGGGGCACCCGACGTGTCTCCCGCAGTCTCCGGGGTCGGCTCCAGGGCGACCCCAGACACGGCCTCCGCCGGGGTCGGCTTCGGGTCAGACATCATGCTGTTCAACGCCCCGAAGTCGTCGACCCTCTCGCCGCGTGCCGCCTAAGACAAAACACACAAAATTCATCAAACACACACACAGCCTACATCCAACAAACACCAAACAAACGAAAACGTTACCTGAGCCCTCGCCGTCTCGGCCTGCTCCCTGACCACCTCGCGACCGTGCGGACCCCACATCCGGTCGTAGATAGCTCCGGCGGATTCCTTCACTACGGGGTCCTCAACCTTAAAGATATCTTGCTCAAAATCTTCATCGACTTGGTCGAAGACCTCGAAGTGCCGGCACCCTTCGCGGGAGAGCGCGTTCATCGCCCCCTCGCAGGTGACCAGGGAGGCATACGCCATAAACCCCTCCACGATAGTGGGGAGTGCCTGCAACTCCTCCTGCACCCACTCCAGGCAGCGAAGTCCGGGCTCTCGGTCCGGCACTTCGAAATCACCGGTCCCCGCGCCCAGCCCACGGTATGTATCTATAAGCAGTTGGCGCGTCCGCTCTGCCTCCGCGCGTGACGTGGCCTCGGCCCTCTCCACGCGGCTATCCAGGGCGGTGAGCCGCTCCTGCAGCTGCTCGGCGCGCTCCCTGGCAAGATTGCCCTCCGCCCGTGCCAGGTTGGCCTCCGCCTGCGCAGCCTGCGCCTTGACAAGGGCCTCGTTGGTCTCCCTCCTTTCCCCCGCCAGCTGGCGCCGGAGGGCAGCCTTCTCTCCCTCCAGTGTGACCACCTTGTCCGCCAGCTTGCGACACTTGCTATCGACGGCCGATTTTTCACGGACGGCGTCAGCATGTTGTGTCCGAAGTCTCTCGACTTCGGCAGCCACAGCTGCCGTGAGGGCCCCCGACGCAGTGCGGCTGGCGAAGTCAGCCACCTGCAGAGCAATCGTAAGACCGCGACCCCAGCAAGCCGATATAAAAAAAGGACGAAGTCCAGCTCAGCGGACCTGACTTAGCGCCTCCGTCACCTCCTTCAGCCGGCGGGACACAGCGCCCGCCTCATCCATGACAACCGCGAGGGCCAACACCTCGCCTCCGGCGCTAAGAGCCCCGCCCTTCGCCTTCGGCACTGCGGCAGCCGTCGTGGTCGCCGCGGTAGGCGCAACCATAGCAAGTTGGCCTTCGCCCGACCCTGCGACGTACCAACGAATAAATTAAATATATATATATATAAATAAATAAATAGAGCCAACGACTTACCACCGAGATAGTCGTCCACACTAATATCGGTGGCGAAGTCGGCGACACGTTTGCCCGACAACGGCAACGCTCGGGCCGCCTTCGCGACCTCCGCCACTCCGCTGGACGGCGGCACCGCCTTCGCCGATTTCGAGCCTCCGGTGCCTGCCGTTGCCTCCGGCGCCTTGCTAGATGCAGGGACGCCCGACTTCGCCGCCAGCGGCGGCCGGCCTCCGCCGGGGGCCGCAGCCTTCGTAGCCCCCCGCTACCTCTTCGGCCTGGCTTCAACGAGCCTGACAGCCGCCTGGCGCTTCTGTGCAACTCCCTGGCGATCCTTGTCCATCACTGCTGACACAACAGCAGCAATATTCCGCCCATGAGGAAAAACCCTCCATTCACGAACCATGCGAGATGTAAAAAAGTCCTCGCCAGCCGCGTGGGGGATAGGAACATTCCTAGGCCAACAACCCCCGGTAACCCTCAGCATCCGAGCCGAAGACTCCCGGAGCTCGGGCGAAGACATCCTTTCCCCCGGGGCCGCGCACGTCCTCATCAACTCTCTAGCAAAACCATCAGAAACCCCAAGTCCTCCCATAGCAGTACCTAATTTTCTCTTTTTAGAGGATGGGGCGGCCGCCGGCGCAGGGTTGTCTCCAGTCTCCACCGCCGGTTTCTTCCCACGGTGGTCCACATCGTCTTGACCAGGGTAGCCGTCATATGGCAATTGATTTAATTCAAAAACCCTGTTCAAACGGTCATTCGACCCGCGGATATCCCAGCTACGCTGGCCCTCTGTCCTCGGCACGTAACGTCCAACGAGCCGCACCGCCCCATCCTCCGCCTCACGCACAAAGGCGGCTGGATCGCGGTTTTGCAGATTCAGGGCGAAGGCGGGACTCCGCACCACCCTTCCGCCATGGAAAGGCATCTGGCGAGGGCACACTTCGCCCAACGCCCAGCCATGCGCCAAGGGCCATACCCCGTACGCCACAAATTCTTCAACCAAGTCGCGCCCACTGCTCAGGCCGGCGGCGCACCGAAGGGCCCCTTCGTCCACATCCTCCTCCGCCACTTCAAAGGGCGGGTACGCTGAGTAAAAATGAGAACACATCTCGGACACGGGGAGTCCCTTATGGCCTTCGACGGTACCCTCAGCAACGTAAAACCAAAATTCATTCCAGTTGCCCCACTTGTTGCGGGCGCAAGGAACCAACTCGACTACCTGCATCGTGGTTTTGCCGGTCTTCGGCGTGAATGTGCAGGACCCAAACTGAGCAACTTCATCTCCAATCATCCTCTTCTGCCAGTGCAAACAATAATACTTCGCAAAAACTTCGACCGATGGCTGTCCGCCGTACGAAGTCGTCGCCCAGACATACTTCGACAGAGCCACTATGGCATTCGGTGTCAGCTGATGTATTTGAACGTTGAACCTGCGCAGGACTTCGCCAACAAATCGGTGTGCAGGCAAGCGGAGTCCAGCGGCGAAGAACGCCTCGAAAACAACCGACTCGCCCTCCGGCTCGGGGACTTCCTCCGTCCCTGGGACTCGAGCAACTCCGCCGCCGAAGTAACCCAACCGCTGCATATCTTGCACGCGGACCGACGACATCCGCGATACGCCAAAATCAACAGAATCGCCGGCGCGCAACTCCTCCGCCATTAAACTACTCAGCGTCTCCTCAGACGAGGCGGCGGCCGGCGGCGAGGGAACGGCCGGCGGTGTAGCGGCAGCGGAAGAAGACGAGGACGGCATCGCTACGTACCGTCGGCGGCGGTGGGCGGTCTGCTTCACTCGAGCCAGATCTCCGGCGAACAAGAGCACGGCGGGCAGACGAGCAGCAAGACGGCGGAAAGGGTGGCTAGGGTTTTCGCGGAGCGCGGAAGGTGAAGTTCAAAAAGCGCCGACCCCCGCCCCCTTTTATAGGCAGGGCGCGGCTCTTCGGGAAACCCGCAATCCAACAGGGCGCGGCGCTTCGGGAAACCCGCAATCCAACAGTACGCCGTCAATCAACGGTCATATCAAAAACCCCCGCGGAACCACTTCGAGCGAGGGCAGCGTCTCCGCCATCTAGCAACGTCTTCGGCACCAGGTGACTTTGTCGAACTGGTCCCTCGGAGGGCAAATGTTGGGGCGAAGGCAAAGGCGCCACCCTTCGCTCGAAGCCTTCGCTGCAGCAGCTGAGCTAACAGAAACAAAACAGACAGGGACACCCTTCACTTGTTCCGCACCAGACGAAGACCGGCGACGAAGGGCATCCCACAGTGCGGCCTCGTCCAGCTCAGAGGCCCACGTGTGATCCGGCCCATCGTAACGGGCCCCGCGTGGCCGCCGTGCATTACGGGCCTAATTTGTAAAGGCATCCCTGTAATTACGGTCTGTAACCCCGCTTTATGGGAATATTCTGGGGATAACCTAGGTAGCTGAGGGCACATGCGTCCTTAGCTCAAGGCGCTGCGCGCTCAGGTACCTATAAATACCCCTGCACAGTGCCCGTGAGAGGCCAGATTAACAGAGCTTTTGCCATCTAGCGCGAGTGCCCTGTTGACGTCACTGTTCACCCTTGTTGGATCCCCTTGCAACTGAGAGCAAGTTCCAACACTCAGATCAAGCAGAAGAGTGCAATGTTTTGAGCCAGCCAGAGTCAGACTCTAATGACTGGAGGGAGCCTATCATCAGGTATATAAAGAACGAAGAGGAACCGGATGATAAAGCCGTAGCGGAACGCATCACAAGGGAGTCAGCCCACTACACCCTCATAGGGGACGCACTATATAGAAGGGGTGCAACAGGAGTCCTCATGAAGTGCATTCCTTCGGTTACTGGGAAGCAACTGCTAGATGAGGTTCACGCCGGACAGTGCAGGATACACGCAGCATCCAGAACTCTGGTTGGGAAGGTCTTCAGGTCTGGTTTCTACTGGCCGACGGCAAAGAGTGATGCAGCCGAGTTAGTCCAGAGATGTGAAGCTTGCCAATTTTCATCAAAGCAGCAGCATTTGCCAGCACAGCAACTGCAGACCATACCCGTAACATGGCCATTTGCATGCTGGGGACTGGACATGATTGGACCGTTCAAGAAAGCTCAGGGAGGCTACTCTCACATGTTGGTCGCTGTCGGTGTTTTGGGTCCGACCGCGCACCCGGGGTTGCCCCTCGAGGTGCTTTTTTGGAGTAGGACGGTGTTATTGACTGTAGCTCGATGGTTCGCGCTTGACGCATGAGAGACAGCGGACAGTTTTGTACAGGTTCGGGCTACTTGGAGATGCGTAACACCCTACGTCCTGGTGTGAGTACTTTATGTGGAGGGTTACAAGAGAATTCTCTAGTATGAAAGATACTAGAGAGTTGGGTGTATGGCTGGAAGGTGAGATCTGTTCTGAGGGGGTGCTCCCAAGGCCTTATATATTCGACCGTGGGGCGTTACATGCGAATATGATAACCATGTTGTCGGCGTTTCGGGACCGGGGAGTCCCCGAGCCGACGAGTGAGTGTGCCGCGTGCCCCAGCCCAGATGGGTCGAGCGCGTGGGCGAGCGTGAAGGGGGGAGAGAGCGAGAGCGAGGTGGCCGGAGCCGGGTCGTGAGGGAGTCGGAGATCCCGCGGCCTTCGTGTTCGTCCCGCGCCCAGGTCGGGTGCGCTTGCAGTAAGGGGTTACAAGCGTCCGCGCGGGTGAGGGGAGCGAGCGGCCCCGAGAGAGCGCCTGCCCCTGCCCTTCGTCCCCGCGAGGCCCACCTCCTCTAAGAACGCCCTGGTCCTTCCTTTTATAGGCGTAAGGAGAGGATCCAGGTGTACAAATGGGGGTGTAGCAAGGTGCTACGTGTCTAGCGGGGGAGAGCTAGTGCCCTAAGTACATGCCAAGGTGGCAGCCGGAGAGATCTTGGCACCCGGCTAGTGTGGCGTCGTGGCTGTCGGAGAAGCAATGGAGCTTGGCGGAGGGACAGCTGTCGGAGTGGTTGGGCCCTTGCTGACGTCCTCCTGCTTTCGTAAGAGAGCTGAGAGCCGCCGTCGTCATGGGTCCAGCGGGGTGCCATCATTGCCTATCTGGCGGAGCTAGCCAGATGGGACGTCGGTCCTGTTCCCTGCGGCCCGAGTCGGCTCGGGGTAAGGTGATGATGGCGCTCCCTGTTGACGTGGCGGACTCGTGCCCAAGGTCGGGCGACGTGGAGGCTCCTCCGAAGCCGAGGTCGAGTCTGTCCTGTATGGCCGAGGCCGAGCCCGAGCTCCTGGGTCGGGCGAGGCGGAGGTCGTTCGGCAGAGGCCAGGGCGGAGTCCGAGCCCTGGGTCGGGCGAGGCGGAGTTCGTCGTCTTCCGGGGCCTTAGCCCGAGTCCGAGCCCTGGGTCGGGCGGAGCGGAGTTCGTCGTCTTCCGGGGCCTTAGCCCGAGTCCGAGCCCTGGGTCGGGCGGAGCGGAGTTCGCCGTCTTCCGGGGCCTCAGCCCGAGTCCGAGCCCTGGGTCGGGCGGAGCGGAGTTCGCCGTCTTCCGGGGCCTCAGCCCGAGTCCGAGCCCTGGGTCGGGCGGAGCTTCCTATGGCGCTTTTGGCCAAGCCTGGCCGCCCGGCAGTCCCACTCTTTGCGTCAAATGCCCCAGTGACTTGGTCGGTCGGCGCGGTGATTCAGTCAGGGTTGCTTCTCAATGAAGGCAAGGCCTCGGGCGAGCCGGAGATGCGTCTGCCGTAAAAAGGGGGCCTCGGGCGAGACGGAAACACCTCAGGGTCGGCTGCCCTTGCCCGAGGCTAGGCTCGGGCGTGGCGTGATCGAGTCGCTCGTATGGACTGATCCCTGACTTAATCAAACCCATCAGGCCTCTGCAGCTTTATGCTGATGGGGGTTACCAGCTGAGAATTAGGCGTCTTGAGGGTACCCCTAATTATGGTCCCCGACAGTAGCCCCCGAGCCTCGAAGGGAGTGTTAACACTCGCTTGGAGGCTTTCGTCGCACTTTTTTGCAAGGGGACCAGCCTTTCTCGGTTGCTCTTTGTTCCGGTGGGTGCGCGCGAGCGCACCCGCCGGGTGTAGCCCCCGAGGCCTCGGAGGAGTGGTTTCACTCCTTCGAGGTCTTAATGCCTTGCGTAATGCTTCGGCCGGTCTGGCGGTTCCCTCATGCGTACAGGCCGTAGCCCGGGTGCACTGTCGGGGCCCAAGTTCTCGGGCTGGTATGTTGACGCTGTCAACGGTTCGGCCGGAGCCGGGTTTGCGAGAGCAGCCCCCGAGCCTCCGCACGGAGCGAGAGGACGATCAGGGACAGACTCGGCTTTTTTACATACACCCCTACGTCGCCTTTCCGCAAGGAGGAGGGGGGAGAGCGCCATGTTACCCTCGATGGGCACCGAACATGGTGTCTCCGGTGAGCTGCAATCGGGTAATCCGAGTGGACGTCCGTGCCCCGTTCGTTGGGGGTCGGCTAGGGGCCCGGAGGCATGCCCAAAAGTACCTGCGGGTGATCTGTCGGACCCGGTCCCCTGGCGACGGGGTCCGAGGGCTCGTTGCCTCCCTCCGATGGGATTCCGTTACAGAGTCGTTCCCGCTGGTCTCGGAAATGTCCTAGGGTACCTCGGGAGCGCAGCCCGAGCCTTGGTTATGTATCGAACGTACCCCTGGTCATCCCTCGCTCGGTGTATGAGGCGACTGTGAACCCTTCGGGGGGCCAGCCTTCGAACCCCTGATCAGTAAGGGGCGCGGAGCCCGAGTAGCCTGAGGCGGTCGTGGGACCTTTCGGGGGCCGACCTTCGAACCCCTGACCAGTAGTGGGTGTCGGGCCCACGCGATCTGAGGCGGCTGTTGAACCCTTCGGGGGGCCAGCCTTCGAACCCCTGATCAGTAAGGAGGCGCGGAGCCTAGTTCCTTCACGGGGAAGGATCCCTTTGGGGGTATCCCCTTTCCCGGTCCCTGTTGCAAGAGATAGAGAAAGAAGGAAAAGGGAAAAAAGGATACGAAATTGAACGACGTGGCGTACCTTTTTTGGTGTGGCTGTTTTGGCGAAGGCGAAACGTCGCCAGCTGCTTCCGCCAGAAGCGCTGCCCGTCGAGCCGCGGAGTTAATGCGCCGGGGCGGGCGGTCAGGGAGGCTGCCGTTGTGTGCGCGAGCCGTTCGAGGAACGGCTGTTTTGCTTTGCGTTTTTTGAACCCCGCGTCCAGTTCGGGCGGTACGTTGGAACCGTCGTCACCTTGGTCTTTATATACCCCGGAGTGGGTCCGGTGACGGTTCTCGACTCCACTTCTTGCCTTCTTCTTAGGTTTTTCGCAATCTGGGAGATCTAGCCAGGAAAAGAAAACCGCCCTCCCCTGTCCTTCGCGCCGCCACCCTTTCTGCTTCGGCGATGGCCGACCGGGTGACCATCATCCCACCGCGCGACCCGTGGCCCTTCTCCACGGTGACGGCGGGTGATTTGGAGGACCTCGTCGGCGAGGGTTTGCTCCGCCTTCTCACCGATGAGCAGCGGCCGGAATGGATTCCTCCCGCGGGTGGAGTCACTCCATCCCCTCCGCCGGGGTACGTCGTGAGCTTCATCTCCTTCCATGAGCGGGGATTTGGTGTGCCGACGAGCCGCTTTATGCGGGCCATCCTGTTCCATTACGGGGTGGAGTTGCACAACCTCACCCCCAACTCCATCGCGCAGGCCGCTATTTTCGTAGCGGTGTGCGAGGGGTATTTGGGGATCGCCCCCCATTGGGATTTGTGGACCCATCTCTTCTTCGCCGAGCTTTTTGCCTCGCCGACGGGGGAGAGGAAGGTCCGCGCAGCGGTGCGGGCCGGCGGCTGCACCCTTTTGTTGAGGCAGTCGCGGTCGTCGCAGTATATCCCCGCCGTCCTCGCATCCTCAAACAAGGGTTGGCAGCGCCGGTGGTTCTACCTCCGGAATGACGGAGAGTCGCTCCCGCCGTTCTCTCAGCGGGTTGTCACCGCCGCTCCCGACGCCTGGCGCCACGGGACTCCACACGAGAGGCAGAAGAACCTCGAACCTCTTCTCCAGGCCCTGAAGGCGTTGCGGGAGGAAGGTCTCACCGCCGCGGGAGTGGTTGCCGCCATCCACCGTCGGAGGGTGCTCCCCCTGGCGGAACGGCGGCTGTCGTTTTGGGAGATGACCCTGGAGGCCGACTGGGAGGGGTCACGGATGTCCCCTGATCCCCTTCCCCATGACGCCCTCCAATGGCGGGTGTCGGCCGCGATGGGGAAGCCGGACCCCCACGCCTTCTCCCAGCCTCGAATGCGCCCCGACCAGGGGTGCGTCGCTCTGGTGAGTGTTCGCTCCTTCCTCCCTCATATACCGGGTTGCTCCTGGTTCTCATGATTGGGTTCCTTTCCCCCTCCCCCCTTTTTTAGGAGGTGGGGCGGCACAAACCCTCCTTGCCGCGGGTCCCGGAGGACGCGGTGTGTCGGGCAACGCGGCGGGTCGCCGCGGAGGAGGAGAAAAAGAAAAAGGACGCGGAGAAGGCCCGGGCCCGCAAGCGGAGGCGGGCTCGGGACGCCTTGGAGAAACGCCGTCGCCAGCAGGAGAGGGAAGGACTCCCCAGGGAGCTGTCACTGGAGACGTCCGACGACGACGACGACGATGATGAAGAGGAGGAGGACGACATGGCCGCCCGTCTCGGCCTCAGCCCCAGCTTGGGGTGTGGCCGGGAGCTGTCGAGTCAGCCCCCGAGCGGGCCGATGTCGTCGGTTCCTAGGGCCGAGACGCCGGATCCCCGACCTGAGGGGCGGGGGCAACCCGAGAGGGTACTTGACCCCTCGGCTGGAGGAGCTGACGCGACTCCAGGGAGCCGGGCCGAGGGGTTCGTCCCTCTAGAGCCGTCCCCCGCGCCGGCAGCGTGGGGGAGCGGTCCTCGGGTTGGCATGGTGGCGCCTGGGCAGTCCGCCTCCCGGGCGTTAGGGGCGCCCAAGGCGAGGGCGGTGCCAGGGCTGTCGGTGAGGCGGACCTCGGCGGTGGTTCCAGGGAGCGGGAGCCAAGAGACCTCCCCCCAAGCACAGTGGATCATGGCCCGGAGCGGGTAAGTACCTTGGAATGTCTCCGTCCCGGCGCTTCATTCATACGTCTTGGCCGTGATTTTCCCTTTCTTCTTTTTTCCAGCAAGCGGAGCCATGGCCCTACTGACCTGGCGCCCCGGAAGGCCCTTAAGACGGCGTCGGTCCAGGCGCCTGGCGCCATCCCGGGCCCCGCCGCTCAGCCGACCCTTTCGCAGGGCGCTTTGCCGCATGGGGCTCAGGCGTCGCATGTCCCGGGGGAGCAGGTCCCCGAGGCGGGCTCCTCTGCCGAGGCGGCCATCGTGATCGGGGAGGCGGCCGGTGCCGACGCGGTTCCGAGCCTGCCTGCCGTGTCGGCCATGCCGGCGCCTGCCGCCACCGCAGTTGGCACCATCCCAGTCGGAGAGCACATGGTTGCTGCCGACGTTGAGTCGGCCACAGCGTCGGCGCCCAGGGCCTCGGAAGAGGTGGGCGTGGACGCGCAGCTCATCCAGGCGGGCGGCAGCCTTGTCGCCGTGCGGCGGAGCCCCGAGGCCCAAGGTCAGTTGCTCCGATTCCGGACCCGCGAGGCTTCGGACCCTATCTTCGTTCTTGACGACGAACAGGAGGACCAGTCCTGGGATGAGCTCCGCAAGCGTGCGGAAGCAACTGTGGGGTCGCTCCGATCGTCGCTGGAGGTTCTCTGCGGGGACGTCCCCAAAATCCTCCAGGTAATGGTTTCAGGCATACCTTCTCCCTTCTGCGAGCGAGGCGTCCGTCGTGATGCCTTGTTTTCCTTTCCAGGATTTGACGGACCGGAGCGCCGCCAAGTCGTCGTTCATCCGCCGCGAGGACGACGTCTGGGGCTCGCTGCGGTCCCTGAGGACTTCGCTCGCCGGGGCTACCGCGCGCCTTTCTCAGCAGGATGCTAAGATAGCGGACCTCCAGTTGCTCTGCGCTGACCTGAGGGCCGAGGCGGCGGCGGCGCGCACGGAGGCGCTACAGCAGTGGTCGGAGCTCGTCCAGGTTGCCGAGGAGCGGGACCAATCCCGGGGCCAGGCTGCCGAGGCCGAAAGCCGAGCCAAGGCCCTCGCGGCCGACCTGGCCGCAGCCCAAGTCGCGGCCTCGGAGCAGCGCGTCCGAGACGGGGGTATGCTTCGACCGTCCTCGGTTCTCGTTCTTGTTTGTTTCTTCCGCTCGCGTTTGAGGTCTTTCTTCTGGTTGTTCGCAGAGCTTGAGTCTGCCCTTGACGAGTCTGCCAAAGCGCTCGCCGAGGCGCTCGCCGGGGCTGCTGAGCAGAGGGAGGCCGATCTCGCGGCCATGTCCGAGGCCGTCTCGGATGTCTATCGGACCCTTGGTCCCGGCGACGTCCCTTCAGGAAGCTCCCCCCAAAGCCGTCTTCAAGCCCTATGTAACACCCGGATTTTAGGGGTCCAAAACCCGGGGTTAACATGAACACCAGGTATGCTGGGACCAAGTCTCAAACATATGATGTAAAGTGGCACAGGATCGAATGTCACATCTTTATATATATCAGGAGTTCTATACAAAATAAATAATTACATTATAAGGAGACAACGGTCCAGCAACCCAAAAGTTGACTGGGAGACGACGACCTAGACCTCTCACGAACTCATCGCAGCATCCTCCATGAGCATCATCCTGCAGTACCTGTTCTTGACCTGTGGTGTATGTGAGACAGCAAGAGTGAGCTCACATACGTTCATCGCTCAACAAGTTGTGGGGAATAATGTGCATGAACTCGCCAAAGGTGGGAGCTCACATAAAGTGTAAGGCTTACCAAGGAAGATGGTTAGAGCTGAGCATTGCTTTTAGAGTTGGTCAAAATTTTATTAGCAATTACTAGGTATAAGTAAATACCAACCCAATTAAATAGTAGAACAAAAGTAACAACTTCACCTGCGATGCAATGCATATGACAAATTGAGTTTAATTCCATAATTTAATCATGTGAGGGTCCGAGCTGCTCATGACCGTGAGCACGGCTAGTATACCAGTTTTACACTCTGCAGAGGTTGCGCATCTTTACCCACAAGCCGTGTTACCCATCTGCCAAGGGGTCATGAATCCCATACACCTCTACCAAGGAAGTGAGGCAGGGTAGCACTACGAGGCCTTTACAAAGTTCCACTAGCTTCCGAAAACCCGCTACAGTTTATAGGAAGATCCAGTACAGGAATCCCTTGCAGGACCGCCATCGCAGCAAAATCCTCCCGAGGGCACTTCCCGCACTGACCTCTCCCCTACTGCCCTTGCCCCTTTCGGGTAAGGTAGTCTTCCACTAGCTTTCCTAATTAATCAGCCAAGGGCATCCCATACTACCCTTGTGGTAGCACTGTTTTCCCGGGTGGTCGCTCCATGTTCCAATTAACATTAATGATATCAACATGAACATAAACAGAATAACAACTAGAATTGGAACATGGAGGTAATAAATGATTATCCCAAAACCATATAAAGCAATAGCAAACTACCCAAGTGATTCAGGGGTGAACAAGGTAATGAGATAAACAATCTAGGGTGACCTATTGGGTCCCATCAAAATTAACCTATGCAGATCATTATGATTAATTAGAACATGAGTAGGTGAAAAGAAGTGATCAAGGGCACAACTTGCCTGGGCCTTGAGATTCCAGGTACCAGGATGATCTCTTCAGATCCTCGTGACCTCACTGCTAGTCGTAGCAATTCAAACAAACAGTGTAGGCAAAATTTAACATCACACCAAACAAGTAAACAAAATACATAATAATAATCTACACATTAAAATAAGGTTCTAGGAACAGGAATCATTAATTTTGGAGTTATAGATTTTAAGTTATGGATTTCCAAAGATTCTATGTGCTTAGTACAAGATTAATTAAGATAACAATTTTAATGTGACTTTTATGTAAAACCAGTGGCACTAATTGATAAATAATAATATTACAAAATTATAGGAAGTGGAATGGATTAATTTGGAGTTCATATGCATTTTCTATGAATTATATAAATTCTAGGAATTATTTTTATATTAAAAACTCATTTTCTAATTCATTTTCCTGATTTTATAACTCTCTGGACTGGGCCTCAATTAAACAGAAGCACAGGGGTCTGCGCGAATAAAATCCTAGACTCAGTATACAGTGACAAATGGACGGCGGGTTGGTTTTATGATTCTGCGGGGGCTCTTTAGAAAAACTACCACGGTGAAGGGTTACGGGCGATCCTCGGCCGTTGGATTAGAAATCAAGCGCCCGGATTAGACTCGGGGCAATCCGAACCGGTACGCAGCGTGCGCCGTTGGATCCGAGATCCACGGCCTGATTTTAATGAAGCTCGGGCCACCCGGAACCGACCGATCTGAATCTAACGGTCCCGGTCGATCACGCGAAAGGGTACGCCCAGGTCTAATCTTAGCCGTTCATCGCCGAATCGACGGACGCGATTTGAACCGAGCCCCGCCCAACTCCGGTCGCCGGAATTCCCCCCCGCGCGCGGCGGCGCCATGGCCGAGATGTCCAGCGCGTGAATCGGTACACAATGTCTACAAAATTCAGGTGCAAAACGTAATTGAGAGAAGGGCGAACACGAGGAGCGCAACCATACCACGTTCCCGACGGTCTCCGGCCCTGCCCACGAGTCCAGGCGGAACTCGCCACGCCGACGAGCAATTGCGCGGTCACAGCGGCGTTGATGACGAAATTGGCGACGGTCGAAGCTCCACGAGTGCACGGCGCAGCGGTCGGATGACCCGCGGTGGTCCAAGTGTCCGCGGTTCACGAGTTCAACGGCGGCGGCAATGGAAGCTTCACGGTCGGCTTGGGGTGAGGGCAATGCCTCGACCGGGGCTTAAATAGGGGCAGGTAGGCGTCGGGAAACTCGGCCGGTTGGTTAGAGGGCCGAAGCGCGGATTCCGCGGTGAGCTTGGACGGCATTCGCGCGGCGTTTGTTACGGTCCGCCGCGACTCGGTTGAGGAGGAAGACGACGAGCTGACTGGCGGGTCCTACGTTCCAGCGACACAAGCAACGGCAAGTCGTGCGGTGTGTGAGGCTGAGCGGTGGGCCAGGGGTGTCGGCGCGGGATGAAGCGCGAGCGCAAGCGCGTGGGATGAGAGGCTGGCAAGTGGGCCCCGCCCGACAGCGAGGGGAGGAGCGGGCGCGTGAGAGCAAAGAGTGGCTGACATGCGGGGCCCGCATGTCGGCGCACGTACGTGAGCGGATGGGCTGCGCAGAGAGAAAGGCGTGTTGGGCCGAATTCCGGTTCCAGGGCCCAGTTAGGGTTTTTATTCTTTTTCTTTTTCTTTTCTATTTTCTTTTCCCCATTTTCAAATCCAATTCAAATCCAATTTGAATTCAAGTTTAAATTCAAACTTTTGTGAATAACTTGTCCTCAGTTTGAATAGTATACTTTAATAATATAAGTATGAAGAGTTTTTATTCTGATTTTATTTTGTTTTATGTAGTATTTTCCCTACTCCTTTTATTTTCTATTTTCTATTTTTCCTTTCCATTTGAATTTCAAATCAACACAAGTTTAAAGTTTAAACACTTAATTTGGATACACATATAGAACTTCAGCATAATGTGCAAAAACATATTTTATATATTTCTTTATTTATTTTAGTTCTTTTAGACAAGCTTTTAATCATATAATAGAGAATAATCCATACCTTATTACTTCTAGGGAAATCAAATTTATATTGTAGACTATATATATTAAGAAATAGTTTAATCATAATTCTTCTTTATAACCTAACCCAAAGGCAATTTAGATTATCTAAGTATCTTTAATTATGTATTTTTAACATATTCATGAGTGGTAACTCCTAATTTATGATTATCTTTAAGGAAAGGTGTTTTGATTTAAAATCTTTGAGAATTTTTCTTTGTCTTCACAAGATTTGAACTTTAGGGTGTTACAAATCCTACCCCCCTTAAAAATAATCTCGTCCTCGAGATTTGTAAGGAAAAAGGGTGCATGCTCATATTAATTCAACACATATGCATAAACAAAATCTCGGCATGATGCATATCTTATTAGCAAAACACAGGGTCAAATGGACCTTATTATTATTACTAAAATAGTAAAATACTACTACTAGCTAAACTAATATTTAGGTCTTACAAATAGTAAAATATATATATATATATATGTATCCATATCTATGTTTATCTCTTTATTCTTGTTGCTCGTTGACTTCTTCACCGACTATCTCATCTCCAACTGGCTCTTCTTCTTGAATTTGAATTTCAAGTTCACCGGGTTCAGCTTCTACTTCTGTATGATGGGCATATCCTCGGTTGATGGATAGGGGCTGACTCTTCCCTGCTGAGGCTTGTCCTTGCTTCATCGGTGCCGGTGTAGTGTAGGCAGCTCTGTTGGGACAGTAGTTGGCGTAGTGTCCCGGTTGTCCACATTTGAAGCATGTCCTGATGGTGGTTGTGTTAGGGGCAACGGGTCCCCCTGGAGTGCTTGCTTTTGAAGGAGCAGTTGGTGCCTGTTGAGTTTGTTGTCCGGAACTGCCACTAGTTGGTGTACTTGGAGTGGTAGTATAGCGAGGACGGGAACTACTTCCAGCCTGCCCTTGGTTGACAGCCTTTCTCTTCTCTCCAAATATACTTCTCTTGTTTTCTACAGCAATAGCTTTATCCAATAGCCTTTGGAAAGATGGGAATGTGTGTGATACCAGTTGATATTGCAGAGGTCCAATCAAACCATCTAGAAAGAGCTCCTGCTTTTGCTCATCATCCTCAACATCTCTGGGAGCATATCGCGATAACTGGATGAATTTGTCTCTATATTCACTTACGGACATACTTCCTTGCTTGAGGGATAGGAACTCCTTCCTCTTAATCTTCATGAGTCCAGCAGGAATATGGTAATTCCTGAATTGTGCGGAGAATTCTTCCCAGGTAATTGTATCGGCAGCAGCATGAGCTGCACAGTATGCATCCCACCAATCTGCAGCGGGACCAGCAAGACGTCCCGAAGCATAGAGTACTTTCTCCCGGTCCGAGCACTGGGCTATGTTGAGCATCTTCTCTATGGACTTTAACCAGTCATCTGCTTGCAGTGGATCTGCGGAGTTGGAGAAGGTTGGCGGTTTGTGGCTCATGAATTCCCGGTGCTTGTCCCGGGGTGGAACTGGTGGTGGAGGCAATGGCATTTGTTGTTGTTGCTGCTGTTGTTGAAGTTGTTGCTGCAGCTGTTGTTGTTGTACCCTCCTCTCCTGGCGTATTTCTTCCCGTTCTTGGCGCATTTCCCGACGTGCATCCTCTCTTTCCTGGTGCATTTCTTGGCGTTCTTGCTGCATTTGGGTGCGCATATCTGCCATGGTGTCCGCCATTTGCTGCATCATTCTCATTTGAGCTGCGACGAGTGGATCAACTCCGCCTTGTGGAGGATTAGGAGGATTCATTGCTGCTGACTGTGGTTGAGGTTGTTGGTTAGCAGGTAAATCAATTCCACCTCCCCGCCTGGTATTGACCATCTAAGTTAGAAGCATATGGTAAGATAGCTTTGCAAGGGAATCATTTAGTAGACAGAATGAATAAGCTAATAGTTGGTTATGTACTGGAATTTCTTTGGCAGGGCTGGACCCAATATTTTATGTTAAGACTAGGGTGGATAAGTATGCTTATTAGGATAAGATGGATCCATAAAGGTAGGATAGATTCTTCTGAGGCCAGTTAGACCCATTAGGATAAGGATAAAATCTTTTCAAGATAAGATGAGTATCTTTTGAGATGAGATGGATCTATTAAGATAAGGAGAGGGTCTTTTAAGATAAGATGGATCTATTAAACTTGATATATGTTTAATGGGGAATAATCTATGTTGTCTGTTTTATAAGTATTCTCCCTTATGTCTAGGTATAGGTATAGATGCAATTATGGACATTACTCCACAACCCATCACACTCAATCAAAGATCCAAATCAGACAAGTATCATAAGAACAAACATTCAAATACATAGACACTTATAAAAATAGTTCTGTTTTTGTTCCTAAGAGTGGGTCTCCTTATTCCTAGAGGTCACTTTAGGCACAAGATTTCAAAGTGTGAAATCCAAGTTTGTCTTTAGAATGAAAAGGTAAGAGTAATCAGAGTAAAGCGGAATTAGATGAGAAAAGATTAAGATAAGTTTAGAAAGAATCAGAGTAGCAAAGGTAAGTAAGTAATGGTTGTCCAGTTCTATCTAGGTTTCGTCCTACAGTCAACATTCCTCTGATACCACTTCTGTAACACCCGGATTTTAGGGGTCCAAAACCCGGGGTTAACATGAACACCAGGTATGCTGGGACCAAGTCTCAAACATATGATGTAAAGTGGCACAGGATCGAATGTCACATCTTTATATATATCAGGAGTTCTATACAAAATAAATAATTACATTATAAGGAGACAACGGTCCAGCAACCCAAAAGTTGACTGGGAGACGACGACCTAGACCTCTCACGAACTCATCGCAGCATCCTCCATGAGCATCATCCTGCAGTACCTGTTCTTGACCTGTGGTGTATGTGAGACAGCAAGAGTGAGCTCACATACGTTCATCGCTCAACAAGTTGTGGGGAATAATGTGCATGAACTCGCCAAAGGTGGGAGCTCACATAAAGTGTAAGGCTTACCAAGGAAGATGGTTAGAGCTGAGCATTGCTTTTAGAGTTGGTCAAAATTTTATTAGCAATTACTAGGTATAAGTAAATACCAACCCAATTAAATAGTAGAACAAAAGTAACAACTTCACCTGCGATGCAATGCATATGACAAATTGAGTTTAATTCCATAATTTAATCATGTGAGGGTCCGAGCTGCTCATGACCGTGAGCACGGCTAGTATACCAGTTTTACACTCTGCAGAGGTTGCGCATCTTTACCCACAAGCCGTGTTACCCATCTGCCAAGGGGTCATGAATCCCATACACCTCTACCAAGGAAGTGAGGCAGGGTAGCACTACGAGGCCTTTACAAAGTTCCACTAGCTTCCGAAAACCCGCTACAGTTTATAGGAAGATCCAGTACAGGAATCCCTTGCAGGACCGCCATCGCAGCAAAATCCTCCCGAGGGCACTTCCCGCACTGACCTCTCCCCTACTGCCCTTGCCCCTTTCGGGTAAGGTAGTCTTCCACTAGCTTTCCTAATTAATCAGCCAAGGGCATCCCATACTACCCTTGTGGTAGCACTGTTTTCCCGGGTGGTCGCTCCATGTTCCAATTAACATTAATGATATCAACATGAACATAAACAGAATAACAACTAGAATTGGAACATGGAGGTAATAAATGATTATCCCAAAACCATATAAAGCAATAGCAAACTACCCAAGTGATTCAGGGGTGAACAAGGTAATGAGATAAACAATCTAGGGTGACCTATTGGGTCCCATCAAAATTAACCTATGCAGATCATTATGATTAATTAGAACATGAGTAGGTGAAAAGAAGTGATCAAGGGCACAACTTGCCTGGGCCTTGAGATTCCAGGTACCAGGATGATCTCTTCAGATCCTCGTGACCTCACTGCTAGTCGTAGCAATTCAAACAAACAGTGTAGGCAAAATTTAACATCACACCAAACAAGTAAACAAAATACATAATAATAATCTACACATTAAAATAAGGTTCTAGGAACAGGAATCATTAATTTTGGAGTTATAGATTTTAAGTTATGGATTTCCAAAGATTCTATGTGCTTAGTACAAGATTAATTAAGATAACAATTTTAATGTGACTTTTATGTAAAACCAGTGGCACTAATTGATAAATAATAATATTACAAAATTATAGGAAGTGGAATGGATTAATTTGGAGTTCATATGCATTTTCTATGAATTATATAAATTCTAGGAATTATTTTTATATTAAAAACTCATTTTCTAATTCATTTTCCTGATTTTATAACTCTCTGGACTGGGCCTCAATTAAACAGAAGCACAGGGGTCTGCGCGAATAAAATCCTAGACTCAGTATACAGTGACAAATGGACGGCGGGTTGGTTTTATGATTCTGCGGGGGCTCTTTAGAAAAACTACCACGGTGAAGGGTTACGGGCGATCCTCGGCCGTTGGATTAGAAATCAAGCGCCCGGATTAGACTCGGGGCAATCCGAACCGGTACGCAGCGTGCGCCGTTGGATCCGAGATCCACGGCCTGATTTTAATGAAGCTCGGGCCACCCGGAACCGACCGATCTGAATCTAACGGTCCCGGTCGATCACGCGAAAGGGTACGCCCAGGTCTAATCTTAGCCGTTCATCGCCGAATCGACGGACGCGATTTGAACCGAGCCCCGCCCAACTCCGGTCGCCGGAATTCCCCCCCGCGCGCGGCGGCGCCATGGCCGAGATGTCCAGCGCGTGAATCGGTACACAATGTCTACAAAATTCAGGTGCAAAACGTAATTGAGAGAAGGGCGAACACGAGGAGCGCAACCATACCACGTTCCCGACGGTCTCCGGCCCTGCCCACGAGTCCAGGCGGAACTCGCCACGCCGACGAGCAATTGCGCGGTCACAGCGGCGTTGATGACGAAATTGGCGACGGTCGAAGCTCCACGAGTGCACGGCGCAGCGGTCGGATGACCCGCGGTGGTCCAAGTGTCCGCGGTTCACGAGTTCAACGGCGGCGGCAATGGAAGCTTCACGGTCGGCTTGGGGTGAGGGCAATGCCTCGACCGGGGCTTAAATAGGGGCAGGTAGGCGTCGGGAAACTCGGCCGGTTGGTTAGAGGGCCGAAGCGCGGATTCCGCGGTGAGCTTGGACGGCATTCGCGCGGCGTTTGTTACGGTCCGCCGCGACTCGGTTGAGGAGGAAGACGACGAGCTGACTGGCGGGTCCTACGTTCCAGCGACACAAGCAACGGCAAGTCGTGCGGTGTGTGAGGCTGAGCGGTGGGCCAGGGGTGTCGGCGCGGGATGAAGCGCGAGCGCAAGCGCGTGGGATGAGAGGCTGGCAAGTGGGCCCCGCCCGACAGCGAGGGGAGGAGCGGGCGCGTGAGAGCAAAGAGTGGCTGACATGCGGGGCCCGCATGTCGGCGCACGTACGTGAGCGGATGGGCTGCGCAGAGAGAAAGGCGTGTTGGGCCGAATTCCGGTTCCAGGGCCCAGTTAGGGTTTTTATTCTTTTTCTTTTTCTTTTCTATTTTCTTTTCCCCATTTTCAAATCCAATTCAAATCCAATTTGAATTCAAGTTTAAATTCAAACTTTTGTGAATAACTTGTCCTCAGTTTGAATAGTATACTTTAATAATATAAGTATGAAGAGTTTTTATTCTGATTTTATTTTGTTTTATGTAGTATTTTCCCTACTCCTTTTATTTTCTATTTTCTATTTTTCCTTTCCATTTGAATTTCAAATCAACACAAGTTTAAAGTTTAAACACTTAATTTGGATACACATATAGAACTTCAGCATAATGTGCAAAAACATATTTTATATATTTCTTTATTTATTTTAGTTCTTTTAGACAAGCTTTTAATCATATAATAGAGAATAATCCATACCTTATTACTTCTAGGGAAATCAAATTTATATTGTAGACTATATATATTAAGAAATAGTTTAATCATAATTCTTCTTTATAACCTAACCCAAAGGCAATTTAGATTATCTAAGTATCTTTAATTATGTATTTTTAACATATTCATGAGTGGTAACTCCTAATTTATGATTATCTTTAAGGAAAGGTGTT
The DNA here is from genome assembly GCA_029449295.1 of Zea luxurians. NCBI lineage: Eukaryota > Viridiplantae > Streptophyta > Magnoliopsida > Poales > Poaceae > Zea > Zea luxurians. The sequence goes on from JAOPSE010000010.1 coordinate 134,760,420, forward strand.
TTGATTTAAAATCTTTGAGAATTTTTCTTTGTCTTCACAAGATTTGAACTTTAGGGTGTTACACCCTAGGTGGTTACGCGCGCGGTAAAGTCCGCGGGGCGCTACACCACGGCGTCAGGCGGGCCTTCGCCGTGCTCGCTTCCCATTACGTCGTGGACCTGGAGCGGGTCAGCGAGGGGTATTGCCTTCCTGACGAAGACGAGGCGGCCCTGGCGGAAGTTCAGCGGCTCGACGCGGTCGCTGCGGGTCCGAGCGCAGCGCTGGCGACCATCTTCGAAGCGGAGATTCTTCCTCCTGTGCCGCCGCCGGAAGCGGAAGTGGACCTTACCGACGGCGGGGGTGGAGCTGAGGGCGCGGCGCCTTCCCAAGGCGACGCCTGATTTTTGTTGGGACAATTTCTGTTGGATGTGCGATTTGCCGTGGCCACCGAGGCCTGGACATTTTACTTCTCTTGCGTGAAGTCATACTCTTTTCTGTTTCAATTTGCGCGCCTGGCCCGACTTGTCAACAACAGGGTGATTTCCCGAGCTGGGTCCTTTTTCGTGGCAGGCGATGAGTGAGGTGTCCCTAGCCCGGAGGCACAGGTGTTCCTCGGCTCAGTCGGTCTTGCCACTTATTTGTAGCCAAGTTCGCTCCTCGGGACCCTGCTTCTGACGCATCCGGGAGAACGCAAAAAACCCCTTCTTGATCGAAGAAAGAATTTTTTTTTTGACGCGGAGAGGCGCTCCAAACTCGACGAGAGGGGTTCCCCCTTTTTAGCCCCCGAGGGAGGGTCGGGCTCCGCCGGGGTGAGGCCGACCCTTCCTCGATGACTGATTCTCGTGTGTGAGTGGGGGAAAGGCGTAGCCCTCGAGCGTCGTCCGTGCAGAGGCCGTTTTGACGAGTCAGGCTCCTGCCCGAATATCCGGCGAGTGCTCGGTGACACCCCTCGGTATGCCAGGCATGTCCGAGGGACCCCACGCAAAAATGTCGGCATTTGCGCGGGGAAAGTCGATGAGTACTGCTTCCTATTTGGGGTCGAGCCCGGAACTGTTCCGGATCTGCTTGGAGATGTCGCCACTAGGGTCGAGAGGGACGACCCTAACCGTCTCCGCTGGCTCGAAGTTGCCGGCATGTCGCTTCACGTCCGGCACTTCCCGAGAGAGGTCTTCCAGGTCGGCGATGAGGGCCTCGGACTCGGCGAGGGCCTCGGCGTACTCCACGCACTCCACATCGCATTCGAACGCGTGTTTGTACGTGGTGCCGACGGTGATGACCCCGTTGGGGCCCGGCATCTTGAGCTTCAGGTAGGTGTAGTTGGGGATGGCCATGAACTTCGCGTAGCATGGCCTTCCCAACACTGCGTGGTAGGTTCCTCGGAACCCGACCACCTCGAACGTCAAAGTCTCCCTTCGGAAGTTGGAGGGTGTTCCGAAGCAGACAGGAAGGTCGAGCTGTCCGAGGGGCTGGACGCGCTTCCCAGGCATGATCCCGTGGAAGGGCGCAGCGCCTGCTCTGACAGATGACAGCGCCTCCTTCTAGTGCCATCGACGCGCAGGAGCCTCAGGGTCTCGGCGTAGATGATATTGAGGCAGCTGCCCCCATCCATCAGGACCTTGGTGAGCCTGACGTTGCCGATGATGGGATCGACGATGAGCGGGTACTTCCCTGGGCTCGGCACGTGGTCGGGGTGGTCGTCCTGGTCGAAGGTGATGGGCTTGTCGGACCAGTCTAGGTAGACTGGCGCCGCCACCTTCACCGAGCAGACCTCCCGACGCTCTTGCTTACGATGCCGAGCCGAGGCATTCGCCGCATGCCCTCCGTAGATCATGAAGCAGTCGCGGACCTCGGGGAACTCTCCTGCTTGGTGATCTTCCTTTTTGTCGTCGTCGCGGGCCCTGCCACCCTCCGCGGGTGGCCCGGCCCGGTGGAAGTGGCGCCGAAGCATGACGCACTCCTCGAGGGTGTGCTTGACGGGCCCCTGATGGTAGGGGCACGTCTCCTTGAGTGCCTTGTCGAAGAGGTTGGCGCCTCCGGGGGGCTTCCGAGGGCTCTTGTATTCGGCAGCGGCGACAAGGTCGGTGCTGGCGGCGTCGCGTTTCGCTTGCGACTTCCTCCTGCCTTTCTTCTTGGCGCCGAGCGGAGTAGACGCCTCGGGAGCATCTTCCGACGGGCGGCCCTGGGGCTGCTTGTCCTTTCGGAAGATGGCCTCGACCGCCTCCTGACCAGAGGCGAACTTGGTGGCGATGTCCATCAGCTCGCTCGCCCTGGTGGGGGTCTTGCGACCCAACTTGCTCACCAAGTCACGGCAGGTGGTGCCGGCGAGGAATGCGCCGATGACGTCGGAGTCGGTGATGTTGGGCAGCTCGGTGCGCTGCTTCGAGAATCGCCGGATGTAATCCCGAAGGGACTCTCCCGGCTGTTGCCGGCAGCTTCGGAGGTCCCAGGAATTCCCGGGGCGCACGTACGTGCCCTGGAAGTTGCCGGCGAAGGCTTGGACCAGATCCTCCCAGTTGGAAATCTGCCCCGAAGGCAGGTGCTCCAACCAAGCGCGAGCAGTGTCGGAGAGGAACAGGGGGAGGTTGCGGATGATGAGGTTGTCGTCATCCGTCCCACCTAGTTGACAGGCCAGGCGGTAGTCCGCGAGCCACAATTCCGGTCTCGTTTCCCCCGAGTACTTTGCGATGGTAGTCGGGGGTCGGAATCGGGGCGGAAACGGCGCCCGCCGAATGGCCCGGCTGAAGACCTGCGGACCGGGTGGTTCGGGCGAGGGACTCCGATCCTCCCCGCTATCGTAGCGTCCCCCACGCCTGGGGTGATAACCTCGGCGCACCCTTTCGTCGAGGCGGGCCCGACGGTCGCGATGAGGGTGCTCGTCGCCGAGGTGGCCCGGGGCCGCCGGCGCGGTGTCGCGCGTGCGCCCGGTGTAGACCGAGGCTTCCCGCATGAGTCGGGAAGTCGCGGCGCGAGGTTCCGAGGGGTACCCCTGCCTTCGGGAGGCAGAGCTCTCGGCCCGCCGGGTCGCAGCGCCTTCCAGGAGATGCTTGAGCTCTCCCTGGATTCGCCGACCCTCGGTGGTTGATGACTCCGGCATCGCGCGGAGGAGCATCGCTGCGGCGGCCAGGTCCTGACCAGTCCCGCCGGATGCGGGTGGCGGTCTGTCCCTGGCATCGTTAGCGATGCGGTGCTGGAGACCTTGGGGCAGGTGACGTATTTCTCCGGCCGGGGGCTGGCCCGCCCATACCTGCCCGACGTCCCGGCGGATTGCCTCGAGCGCTCCTGCTCCCTCATCGAGCCCGGCCCGCGCCCCGCGGACTTGCTCGAGTTGTGGGTCGTGACCCCCCGCCGGAACGGGGACCACAGCTAGCTCCCGCGGGATGTCGGCGCGAGGCACTGGCCTAGGGGGATCACCATCCTCCGGCATGCCGAGACAGCTGCCTCCGGAGGGATCCCCTAGCTCGACGTGGAAACATTCGCGGCTCGGGCCGCAGTCCTTGTCGTCAAGGCTGCGGCTGCCATCAGAACAGTCGGAGAGGCAATAGTTGCATGCGGTCATGAAATCCCGCATGGCACTGGGGTTGCCAGATCCAGAGAAATCCCAGTAGATGTTGGGATCGTCATCTTCCTCGGGCCCAGAGGGCCCGTAGGTCGAGACGTCCGTCAATCGGTCCCAAGGCGACCGCACACGAAACCCCAGAGAGGTTGCATTCGCCTCAATGTGAGCGCCCGCCAAAGCGAGGTCGCTAGGCGGGTTGAGGCCGAGTCGAAATGACAAAGGATGGGAATCAGCCGGTACCTTTTGGTCGACGAGGATCGACGAAGTCGCATCGGGGGCTGATCGTGCTGTCGTCCTGGGTGCGAGGGCGACGTCCTGCAGGCCTTCCGTGAGCGCGCTGGCGTCGTCCACTTGCTCGGGGTCGGCGTGTCGCGGGGGGACGGCGCTCGCCTTCGCCTCAAACGCGCGGGTGATGCCCAACGCGTCCTCCGTTGGGGCGCTGGGGATGTCGACTTGCTCGACAGCCGACTGAGCGCAACCTCCCGCTTGACCCCGGTTGCCCCGCCTCCTCCTTCGATGGCGAGGGAGAGGATGGGGCGAGCTCGAAAGTTGTCCTTCCCCCATGCGGGAAAGACGTCGCTGATTCCGCCACCGGCGGGCGGGCTGTCCGCCACCATTGTCGCTGTCGCGCGGCGGTGGAAGGAGTATCATGTCGTAGCTGCCATCGAAAGACATGAACTCGAGGCTCCCGAGACGGAGCACCGTCCCGGGTTGAAGAGGTCGTTGGAGACTGCCCATCTGGAGCTTGACGGGAAACTACTCGTCAACACGCAGCAGTCCCCTACCTGGCGCGCCAACTGTCGGCGTTTCGGGACCGGGGGGTCCCCGAGCCGACGAGTGAGTGTGCCGCGTGCCCCAGCCCAGATGGGTCGAGCGCGTGGGCGAGCACGAAGGGGGGAGAGAGCGAGAGCGAGGTGGCCGGAGCCGGGTCGTGAGGGAGTCGGAGATCCCGCGGCCTTCGTGTTCGTCCCGCGCCCAGGTCGGGTGCGCTTGCAGTAAGGGGTTACAAGCGTCCGCGCAGGTGAGGGGAGCGAGCGGCCCCGAGAGAGCGCCTGCCCCTGCCCTTCGTCCCCGCGAGGCCCACCTCCTCTAAGAAGGCCCTGGTCCTTCCTTTTATAGGCGTAAGGAGAGGATCCAGGTGTACAAATGGGGGTGTAGCAAGGTGCTACGTGTCTAGCGGGGGAGAGCTAGTGCCCTAAGTACATGCCAAGGTGGCAGCCGGAGAGATCTTGGCACCCGGCTAGTGTGGCGTCGTGGCTGTCGGAGAAGCAATGGAGCTTGGCGGAGGGACAGCTGTCGGAGTGGTTGGGCCCTTGCTGACGTCCTCCTGCTTTCGTAAGAGAGCTGAGAGCCACCGTCGTCATGGGTCCAGCGGGGTGCCATCATTGCCTATCTGGCGGAGCTAGCCAGATGGGACGTCGGTCCTGTTCCCTGCGGCCCGAGTCGGCTCGGGGTAAGGTGATGTTGGCGCTCCCTGTTGACGTGGCGGACTCGTGCCCTAGGTCGGGCGACGTGGAGGCTCCTCCGAAGCCGAGGTCGAGTCTGTCCTGCATGGCCGAGGCCGAGCCCGAACTCCTGGGTCGGGCGAGGCGGAGGTCGTTCGGCAGAGGCTAGGGCGGAGTCCGAGCCCTGGGTCGGGCGAGGCGGAGTTCGTCGTCTTCCGGGGCCTTAGCCCGAGTCCGAGCCCTGGGTCGGGCGGAGCGGAGTTCGCCGTCTTCCGGGGCCTTAGCCCGAGTCCGAGCCCTGGGTCGGGCGGAGCGGAGTTCGCCGTCTTCCGGGGCCTCAGCCCGAGTCCGAGCCCTGGGTCGGGCGGAGCGGAGTTCGCCGTCTTCTGGGGCCTCAGCCCGAGTCCGAGCCCTGGGTCGGGCGGAGCGGAGTTCGCCGTCTTCCGGGGCCTCAGCCCGAGTCCGAGCCCTGGGTCGGGCGGAGCTTCCTATGGCGCTTTTGGCCAAGCCTGGCCGCCCGGCAGTCCCACTCTTTGCGTCAAATGCCCCAGTGACTTGGTCGGTCGGCGCGGTGATTCAGTCAGGGTTGCTTCTCAACGAAGGCAAGGCCTCGGGCGAGCCGGAGATGCGTCTGCCGTAAAAAGGGGGCCTCGGGCGAGACGGAAACACCTCAGGGTCGGCTGCCCTTGCCCGAGGCTAGGCTCGGGCGTGGCGTGATCGAGTCGCTCGTATGGACTGATCCCTGACTTAATCAAACCCATCAGGCCTCTGCAGCTTTATGCTGATGGGGGTTACCAGCTGAGAATTAGGCGTCTTGAGGGTACCCCTAATTATGGTCCCCGACACATGTATTCCTAAGTAATAGTGAACCGACTGAGTTTATCTTCCTATAGTTTTGCCGACTCATAATCCTTCGCCCGCGACGTCTGAGGGCGCTGCACGGGAAAGTCGGATCAATGTTGCAGATAGCGTTTAAGCTTTGCGAACCATACGGGCTCAAGTCGATCCGTCCTTGTGTTGATCCGTTCCATTGAAAGTTCCTCCCCTGGCCCACAAAGGGACGGCCTCATGGATTAATGGGCCTAGGGTCTTCCGTGAGGCCTTCTTGCCTTCTGGTGGACCCGGGGGATATCTGTCCCCCCACAAGCCCCCAATCTTTGTGTTGATTCTGAAATAATTGGCCCAAAGATTCCAGGTCCAGCTTACAATTTTGAACATGTCTACTTAATTGTTACCTCCAGCTCCGAGTAACTTGGTAAGAATGGTATTCTGTCATCTTTTTCTGGGTCCGTTCTTCAGTTTTTTTGCTTTTAATCTTCAGCGATCGGTACTCTGTTTGCGCCTTATGGGTCGATGCTTTGCTCTCTGGGGTTAAGGATTCATTGGGTGCACCAAAGGTGCACCCAATGGGTGTAGCCCCCGAGCTTTGAATGGATTACTGAATATAATCCATTCAAAAGTCCTCATCTCATGCTTCTTTAAGAATTGTAGTTTCCGACTTAGACAGATGCTTTAGAAATCAGCATTTTACCACCAGCTTATGCTTTAGAGATCAGCATTTGTTTTTCGGGATCTCATGATTTATTGGGTGCACCGGAGGTGCACACAATGGGTGTAGCCCCCGAGCTTTGAGTGGATTACTGAAAATAATCCACTCAAAGGTCTTCATTCCACGATTTTTCAGAAACTATTGTTTTTGATTTAGACTCATGCTTTAGAGATCAGCATTGTCTCCTCAGTTTATGCTTTAGAGATCAGCATGTAGTTTTGTCTTTTTGTGATCATCAACACGGCCTGCCCATGCACTGGCTTGAAATTTACTTGATCGGCGATGGATTGGACACCTGGTAGATGGCCCTTAGCTGGTCATTATTTTGCTCTGTGCTTTACTACTCCTGTTGATTAGCCTTGTACTTCATCAGCTATTTTTGGATTTCCTTTGATCTCCATAGATATCTTCCTTCTGTCTTGATGTATTCATTGCGTATACTGTATGGATGCGACTGCTTGGGAAAATCTATTGAAAATTCCTGGATGTCCCCCCCAATGGGTGTGGGCAAGGGATGGCTTGGTGCACTGAGCGTTTAGCGAACTGTCCTTAAGTAGTAACTCGATGTGACCGCGGGTGTAATCATATCATCCATGCAGTTGACTTGAGTCCCAATGGGTGCCGTGTTACATGAAACGGCGCCACCCACCTGACGTGTTTCCAGACGATTTGAATTGCATATTGAATTTTTGCGACTGTTCAGTGGCCGTGGTAGGAGGTGAGCAGTTGTCTTCTTCTTCTATAAATAGTATGCTTGCTTCTCCGTCATCTTCACATATCTTATTGCCGCTTGTTGCTTATTCTCTTTTCTCCTCCTTCTACTCCACCATGGGCAAAAGCAAGAAAGGCGGGAGCTCTTCACACCATTCCTACGATAAGCGGAAACGCGAGCCGACTCCTCCCTCGGAGGACTTCGGTGATTCCAAGTATTTGGAGGAGGAGTTCTCCTCTGGGTCCGAGGGATCGCCGATCCCTGCCTCTCCCTCGGCGTCGTCTGATGACTCAGACGACTCCCAGGGGATCGCCGCGGAGGTGTGGTCCTACATCCGGGCCGTCGAGCGCGCCGAGCTCGAGGGCTCGGATGAGTCAGAGGTATCCTCGAACGAGGAGAACTCCTTGGACTCGTCCAAGGAGAGCGGCAGTGGCGGTGATGGTGAGGGCGACGACGGCGGAGGCGACGGCGATGGTGATGGTGACGGCGGCGAGGGTGATGGCAAGGGTGACGGCGGCGATGGCAGCGGCAGCGACAGGGGCAGCAACAAGGCCAGTGGCTAAGCGCCACTGGTTTAAATATTAGTATAGATAGGTAATAGTAGAAGTAGTATTAGTAGAATAATGTAGTGGTAGTTAGTAGTATAGTGTAGTGAAATGTAATGTAGTAGTGTAATGTATCGAACAGTGGGGAGAAAACCGACTCATAATGAGTGGGTTTTTTATGTTTGGTAATACTTCCCCTCCTTTTATAATGAAGAAGACTTCATCCCATTCAGTGTCTCTTTGCTTTGTCACCGTTCCTTTTCCAGTCGATCGATGAATCGTGTCCATGCTTTAACATAGCCGTTGTTCTCAGAAATAATGCTTTGAGTAATGACTTGGAATCGTCGAGTTGTTTTTTAGATCTGCCTGCATATTCGTAGAGAAAAAACGGTTGTTTTACTGTTAGTATTTTCAGAGGTGGTAACCGAGTGGTTCTTTTTGCGATGCCGACGCTTTAGAGGTAACAGCCGGGTCCTTTTGAGCCACGTTGCCATTTTGGAAATAACGGCCGAGTGATTACTTGCGACGTCGGCGTTTTAGAAATAACAGCCGAGTGATAATGGGCCAAGTCGGTGTTTTAGAAATAACGACCGAGTGATGACTGGTAACATCAGCGTTTTAGAAATAACGGCTGAGTTACATTAGGCCACGTTGCCGTTTTGGAAATAACGGTCGAGTGGTGATGGGGCACTTTTAGAAATAGCATCTGGCTCGGGAAACCCTCATTTGGACTGCGCCGTCGCATGCCTCTGCATTCTGAGCCCTAGCCCTGTTTTTCTTCATCTAGACCTTTTCTACTTCCTTGTAATCTTTGCTTCCGCTCAGTTCGCCAGCGGGATCGAGATGGCGCCCAAACGGAAGAATCAGAGTTCATCTGCCACGGCTATTCCTCCCATCGATCCTAACAGCCAGTTGCCTTTCGCAGATAACCACATGTCTGTTGTTTCTGATTCCGACCTTCTTCACCTTGTCTCCGTCGGAGTTCTTCCTCCGAAGGAACTTTGTTCTTGGCGGATCTGCCGTGGGGTCACTGTCCCGACCGAGGACACCCACGAGTCCGTTATTTATATTCCTTTTCTCATCCGCGGCCTTGCTCTCCCTATTTCTCCTTTCTTCCGCGGTCTCCTTGATTTCTATCATCTGAATCTGACTCATCTGAATCCCAATTCTATTCTGCAAGTTTTCGTCTTTGTTCATTTGTGTGAAGCCTACCTTGGTGTTCTGCCACATTTTGGCTTATGGAAATACTTGTATCACTGTCGGCTTGGGATGGCCGGGGGACAGCACCAGCTCGTGGGTGGTGCGAGTATGGAAATGTGCCGTGGGAGGAAGACAGAGTACCTCGACATCCCACTCAAGGACAGAATCAAAGGATGGCGCCTGGAATGGTTTATCGTGGAGAATCACAGGAATTCTCTCCCCCCCGGTCAGGGAGACAGCCGAATATTCGCGCTCCAAGTTGGACTGAATCCCCCACAAACTTGGAGATGGCTGAGGCCAGGGTTCTGCTTGCCGAGGTTGGTTTGTTGAAGGAGAAAGGTCTGACTGCTGAAGCTGTGGTCGCCGATTTTGTTTTTAAGAACATTCAGCCACTGAAGGACAGAGCGTATCCAGCTTATCTGTATCGTGGTACCACTGACTCAACCCGGGTTACCAACAGAAGGATTCCTGCTGTGGATCTGGTAAGCCGGCTTGAGATGATTCTTAGAGGCAAGGTGTCGAATATCGGTGCTCCTGTTGCGTATTCTGCATGGAATCTGCCTCCTCCCAAGACTTTCATCAATTTTGTGTCAAATCCTCCTGCTGGTGACAGTGGTCTAGGCCTTAGAGTGCGACCCTCTCCCGAGGAGGTTGAGGCTTTTATTGATTCGCTCGGTGAAATCCCCAATGATGAGAAACAGGTTCACTTTGAGATGCCTGTAAACCCGAGCGACGCAGAAATAAGTGCTATGCTAGATATGTTGGCTGAGGATTCCTCTAAATCGGTCCCTGCTGAAACATTAGCTGTTATAGCTATCCCAGAGCCTAGAAAAACCTTGGACGTTCGAGGATCTGACAGCATTCGCCCGAAGCGTCCTCGCCGAGCTAGTCATCCAACTTCTCCTGCTGAGGGGAAGAAAAAGAAAAAGAGATGGCTTCGGCGAGTGTCATGCTTGAATCAAGATGTGGGCCCTTCTGCTCCTGCTGCCGAGGACATTCCTATGCCGATTTTTACTGGAGCTAAACCCAATGGGTGTGACCTTGATGATGCTGAACCCAATGGGTGTGATCTTGATGATGCTGACCCCAATGGGTGTAACCCGGCCAGAACTGAACCTAATGGGTGTGACGCTCGTATTATTGACGAGGATGAGGTAAAGGAGGAGGAAATCCCCTTACTTCGGAAGAACAGTCGGCGCTATATAGTTAGTGGGGAGAGTAGTGGTGTTCCTTCTCCAGCTTTGTCTGCCCTCGTTGGTCTGCAAGAATTGTCTCTGGCAAATTTTGATCATACTCTCGAAGATATGGTCCCTGAAGATCTGCTGATAGATGGTGGAATGATGGAAGTCTGTGCTGATATGTCTGATGTCAGGTTAGAGTCATCTCGAGCAGCGTCTCGTGCCTCATCGACCTTGGAGCGCGGTCTTAAGAGTCAGGAGGCCGATCTGAATTGCTTTGTTTCCATGGAAGTGGTTAAAAATCCTTTAGCCTTAGAGGTGGCTATTATAGAGAACTCGTTCCCCAAGGATGGTGCTAGCGTTTACCCAGCCCCCGAGGGTGTTGCCGGTAATGATCCGGCTCGGGTGGGCAGCACGAGCTACGACCGAGCCCCCGAGGGTGTTCGAGCGGGTTCCCCCTCACATACTTCCATGGATGTCCATATTGGGTCTTCTCCTCCACATTCTGATTGCATGGCGGCAGCGCATGCTTTGGGTCAGGAAGTCGCCTTAGAGCTCGGTGTACGTGATGCTAGAGTTTTGATTTCTGCTGGTGATGCTGAGTAGATCCCCAATGATGCTCTGTAGATTGCCTTGGTCGATAATCCTTCGTCAAGTCATCAAGTGGTTTCCCATGACTTGGGGCTTCCTTCGTTCTTCAACAATCTCCAAGTAATTTTACTTTTCCCGATCTGGCTATACTCCTGGTGAAATACTGCCTTTGTACTCATTTGTTTTCCATGTCAGGCTTTGGTTGACGAGATGGCCGGTCAGCTGAGATCGTAGGGTGCCTCTGTCCCAGAAAGAGTTATGTCTCTAACACATTGGAATCCAGTGCTGCTTCAGCAGCTGGTATCTGATTTGGAGATGGCAAATGCTGGTTAGTGCATTTTGTTTTTTCCTTGGCTACTTGATTGATCTGCTCTTTGACTGAATACCCTTGTTTAACCGTTTCCTGCTAGATATGGCCCGGCGGTACTCTGGTCTTGAGGAGAAATATTCTCAAGGTCAGACGGACTTGGCTCGGGTTTCTGCTTCTCTGAATGATGCCAACATGTTGAATTCCTCTCTCGGTGCTCAGCTTGACTCTGAAAAGGTGGCCAATAAATTAAGCTTTTACTCGGCTTTCTCTGTTGTGTTCTTAATGCTTGTTTGACGCTTGAGAGCTGATTCTTGTCTGTAGGAGGAAAAACGTGCCCTTGCAATTTCTCGTGATAACCTCGACAAGTTGTATCGCGATGCCAGCAATTCTTTGACTATCTTGGAGAGGAGCCATCGTTTCACCATGGAGGATTTGGATAATCATCGTTACAAGCTACAAGAGTCCCTGGATGATAAGATTCGTCTTAGGCAATTGGTGTCAAGCAAAGATTCCATCATCAAGGATCTGCACGCTTCCAAAAGATCAGTCATCCAGGAGCTAGAAGCTGCTCGGCTGGCTATCAAGGCTGCTGAAGACGCTTCTGCTACTCTGAAGGCCCAGCACGACAAGGCTATGGACAAAGCCATTCGCGCAGGGCGAATCTTGATGAGGAGACCTGGTGTGATTGTCCCTGACGACATAGTCACAGATGTGAATGCTGCTCCTGATTCTTTGAGTCTTCCTTCTTCATCAGTCGCCCCTGAGAAAAACATTACTAAGTAGAAACACTGAATGTATTGTGTATGTGGTTAGTGTGCTTGAATATTCTATCAGAAAGTGTTTTCAGCACAGAATGCCATTATTATTTTCTTATTGTTATAATCCAACAATAGTTATAATTGTGGAGGTAAATGTAGTGTGATGATTTTGAAACTTCTTATTATATCGTGAGGCATAGAGATTGCCCTAAGATGAGTAGTCGCAAACGTGCTTGTGTTGGATTGAGCAGACGTGTGCGCGCCGCGTCGATTTAAATCATTACTGACTTAAACCGACTGCTTCTGTTAGTAGGATATAGTGGTCACCCTGAGTTAAGTAAGCGTGAGCATGTCACATCGCCTTAAGTCATCGCCGACTTAAGTCAATTGCTCCGTTAGTAGGGTATAGTGGTCACCCCGAGTTAAGTAAGCGTGAGCATGTCACACCGACTTAAGTCATCGCCGACTTGGGTCGATTGCTCCGTCAGTAGGGTATAGTGGTCACCCCGAGTTAAGCAAGCGTGAGCATGTCACACCGACTTAAGTCATTGCCAACTTAGGTCGATTGCTCCGTTAGTAGGGTATAGTGGACACCCCGAGTTAAGTAAGCGTGAGCATGTCACACCGACTTAAGTCATCGCTGACTTAGGTCGATTGCTCCGTTAGTAGGGTATAGTGGTCACCCCGAGTTAAGTAAGCGTGAGCATGTCACACCGACTTAAGTCATCGCCGACTTGGATCGATTGCTCCGTTAGTAGGGTATAGTGGTCACCCCAAGTTAAGTAAGCGTGAGCATGTCACACCGACTTAAGTCATCGTCGACTTAGATCTATTGCTCCGTTAGTAGGGTATAGTGGTCACCCCGAGTTAAGTAAGCGTGCAGATTAATGATAAACATCTTGAGTGCCTTTGAGGATGAAGTCTTTTTATTGATGATGTGTTTCCCAATTTACAGAATACAATGCCGTCCCAGTAGCTCTTGAAATCTAGCTAAGGATAGAATTTCTTGAGATGCTCTATATTCCATGAGTTCCCGATTTCCATGCCGTCCATTTGAGTAAGACGATATGACCCAGGCCGGGTGACCTCTGCTATTATGAATGGTCCTTCCCATAGTGGCGACAATTTGTGCCGTCCCTCCCCCGTTAGAATTCGGCGGAGGACGAGATCTCCCACGGCGAAGGATCGATGTTGTATGGCCTTATCATGATAGCGCCTCAGAGTTTGCTGATACCGGGCTGACTGAATCACCGTATTCATTCGTTCTTCTTCTAGTATATCAACATCCTCCAGTCTAGTAGCTTCAGCTTCTGCTATGCTTTCAAAGATTAATCTTGGTGCCCGGAACTTGAGATCAGCGGGTAGCACTGCCTCCGAACCATAGACCATAAAGAAAGGAGTGTTTCCATGCAAAGCTCGGCTAGGTTGAATTCTTAGGCTCCAAACAACGTATGGCAACTCTCTGATCCATCTTCCTGCGAACTTTTCATTCTTGTCGAAGACTTTCTTTCTGAGCGCCTCCAATATCATCCCTTTGGCTCTTTCTACTTGCCCGTTGGCTCTTGGGTGCGCCACCGAGGCATATTTGATCTGAATGCTCTTTTGTTCACAGAAATCGAAGAACTCTGAGCTTGTGAAATTGGATCCTAGGTCGGTTATGATGTTATTTGGTATCCCGAACCTGAATATTATGTCCTGTATGAACTCCACTGCCTTAGCTGAAGATAGAGAAGCAATGAGTTTAAATTCTATCCACTTAGTGAATTTGTCGATAGCAACCAGTACATGAGTGAATCCTCCTTGAGCTTTCTTGAAAGGTCCAATCATATCCAGTCCCCAGCACGCGAACGACCAGGTTACAGGTATGGTTTGCAGTTGCTGTGCTGGTAGATGCTGCTGTTTTGATAAGTACTGACAAGCTTCGCACCTCTAGACTAACTCGGCTGCATCACTCTTTGCCGTTGGCCAGTAGAAACCAGACCTGAAGACCTTCCCAACCAAAGTCCTGGATGCTGCATGTATCCCGCATTGCCCAGCATGGACCTCATCTAGCAGTTGCTTCCCAGTAGCTGAAAGAATGCACTTCATGAGGACTCCTGATGCGCCCCTTCTGTATAGTGTTTCCCCAATGAGCGTATAATGAGCCGACTGCCTTGTGATGCGCTCTGCTGCATTTTTGTCATCTGGCTCCTCCTCATTCTTTATGTACTTGATGATTGGCTCCCTCTAGTCATCAGAATCTGTCTCTGGGTTGCTCAGAATATTGCATTCCTCTACCCGATCTAGTGAAATGCTTGGGTGCAGTACTTCTTGGACGAAAGCTCCAGGCGGGACCTAAGTCCGACTGGATCCTAGTTTTGACAATGCATCGACTGCCGTGTTGCGGTCTCTCTCCACATGATGAAATTCTAAACCCTCAAAATTGTCTTCCAGCTTTTGGACGACGGAGTAGTATTTCCCCATGGAGTCATTTGAGCAATCCCACTCTTTGTTTATCTGACTTATGACCACCAGGGAGTCCCCATATACCATCAGTCTCTTGATGCCCAGTGATATGGCAATGTTCAGTCCATGAATCAAAGCTTCATACTCTGCTGCATTGTTGGACGCTGGGAACAACAATTGAAGAGCATATCTGAGTTGTTCACCTCTAGGTGCAATGAAGAAGATCCCTGCACCTGCCCCCTGCAGCTTCAACCAGCCATCGAAATACATCCGCCATACTTCTGCAATCTCTGGGCTATCGGACACTTGTTGCTCGGTCCATTCTGATACGAAGTCAACTAGTGCTTGAGTCTTGATCGCAGTGCGAGGTCGAAACTCAATGTCATGAGCTCCCAGTTCACAGGCCCACTTGGCTATTCTTCCGATGGCTTCTTTATTGTGGAGAATATCCCCTATTGGAAATCCAGTGACTACTATGACTTTGTGGTCGTCAAAGTAGTGACGAAGCTTGTGTGCAGTTAGAAGTACTGCATACAATAGTTTTTGAACTTGAGGGTATTTCTTCTTCGAGGGACCCAGGACTTCACTGATGAAATAGACAGGATGTTGCATTGGGTATGCATGTCCTTCTTCTGCTCGCTCGACTACTAACGCGGTGCTCACCACGTGAGTCGTGCAAGAGATGTATAACAACAGGTCTTCAGCTGGTTGACTCGGCGTAGCTCGGCGTGGCGGTTTTAGCACTGGTGGTGTTGTCAGGAATTTCTTCAGTGCGTCTAGAGCTTCCTGAGCCTCTGAAGTCCACTGGAATTTGTCTACCTTCTTGAGCAACTTATAGAACAGTAGGCCTCTTTCTCCCAGCCTTGATATGAACCTGCTTAGGGCTGCCATGCATCCGGTAAGTCTTTGTACCTTCTTCTGTGATCGCGGTGCTTCCATTCTCATGATAGCCTCGATCTTTTCTGGTTTGGCCTCAATTCCCCAGTGGTTGACAATAAACCCGAGCAATTTTCCTGCCGGTACTCCGAAGACGCATTTTTCAGGATTAAGCTTCCATCGATATCGTCGTAGACTGTTAAAGACCATCTGTAAATCTTCAATGAAATTTTCTGAGTTTTCTGTCTTGATCACCATATCATCCACATAGGCTTCCACACGCTTGCCCCAGTGGTCGGCTAAGCATGTTTGGATGACCCTCTGGTAAGTCGCTCCAGCGTTTTTGAGACCAAACGACATGGAGGTGTAACAGAAGGCTCCGAACGGGGTGATGAATGTTGTTTTTTTCTTTGTCTTCTTTTGCCAGGCTGATTTGATGATACCCGGAGTAGCAATCCAAGAAAGACAACATAGAACATCCGGCGGTCGAATCTACCACCTGATCTATTCTGGGAAGTCCGAAGGGATCCTTCGGACAGTGTTTGTTGAGACCTGTATAGTCGACGCACATGCGCCAATCCACTCTATTCTTTTTGAGTACAAGAATAGAGTTTGCTAACCACTCAGGGTGTAACACTTCTCTAATGAATCCGGCCGCGACCAAGCGAGCTAACTCCGCACGGATGGCTTCTCTCTTGTCGGGCGTGAAGCGACGTAATTTTTGTCGGATCGGCCTCGCCTGGGGGTAGACCTTCAATTTGTGCTCGGCCAGTTCTCTCGGGACTCCTGGCATATCCGCAGGTTGCCATGCGAATATGTCTCGGTTATCTTGCAGGAACCGGACGAGCGCGCTTTCCTATTTATCATCCAGGCTAGAACTGATGATGGCGGTCTTGCGCTCATCGGCGAACCCGAGGTTGATTCTCTTGGTTTCTTCGGTCGGCCACATAGAGGTCACGGCTTGAGCCTCGTTTGCAGGCACCGTGAGGCCTTCCTCAGGCTTTGAGATCGCCTGCGCAGAAGAGGTCGCTGACGGTTTGGTGGTGAGGGCCGCCTGAATGGCCACTCAGAAACATTCTACGGCGCCTTGGAAGTCAGCGCGCACAGTTATGATTCCTTGTGGTCATGGCATCTTCAATATCATGTACGTATAATGAGGAATGGCCATGAACTTTGCCAATCCTGGCCTACCGATGATGGCGTTGTACCCGCAGTCGAAGTTTGCCACTTCGAACCTCAGGAACTCGGTTCTGTAATTTTTCGGAGTTCCGAAGGTGACTGGCATGTAGATGTGTCCCAGTGGATATTCTCCTTTAGTCGGCACGATGCCAAAGAAAGGAGTGTCCAACTCATGGAGCTCTTTGAGGGGAACTCCCAAGCCTTGGAGCGTTCGGGGGAAGGTGACGTTGATGCTGCTTACCCCGTCCACTAGTACCTTTTTTACCCTGCTTTCTCAGATCACCGGATCGACGAGGAGCGGGTACCTGCCCAGGTGGTCGAAGTTGAGCCACTGATCCGCTCGAGTGAAGGTGATCGGGTGCTCGGACCATAGATATGGAGCAGGAGGACTAGTGGCCGCCACCAGTATCTGATGGTCGTTGAGTTTCTATTGCCTCTTGCTTTCTTGTGACCCATGTCCGCCGAAGATGATGTTGACTTCCCCGTCAACGCGCGGGAATGCTCTGCCTCCTCCCCCTTCCGGTTGTTGGGGCTGTCGAGGTTCTCCGGCGCCCCTCGAGGTGAGGGAGGTGGTAGAGGTTGGAAGGGTCATCCATGCCCAACGGAGTGCTTAAAATCCCTGCAGTTCCGGAGGGTGTGGCGCATGTCCTTGTGGTACGGGCACTGGGCATCGAGGATGTCGTCCAGCGTTCGTTCGCCCCCACAGGGTCCTCCTCGGGCGCGAAAGGCGGGTGGTCCGGCGGCATGGACTTCCTCTCAAGGCCTCTTCTCCTATCGTTTGTCAGGTTGTTGGTTCGTGTCGCGTCGCGGCGCCGCCGGTGCAGGCTTTGCTCCTCCGATGAGGTCCTGGGCCCGTTCGTTGGCGGTGATGTAGAGGTCGGCTTCCCGAAACAGTTGCTCGGAGGTAGTCGGCGCCTTCTGCAATATGGTTCGGACGAAAGCCGAGTCATTAGATCCCCGGTAGAAGTCCTCGATCACTGCTGCTTCCGCAACCTCAGGAATTCGATTCCTCATGGTCTAAAATCTTTTGAGGTATGATCGAAGAGTCTCATCTCCTCGGTGCTTGATGGTCTTGAGGTCCCATGGCTGCGCCGGCTTGTCGAAAAGGGATTGGAAGTTGGCGGTGAAACGCCGGCTGAAGTCGCTCCAGTCGTCTATGCAGTGTCGGGGTAGGTGCCGTAGCCACTGCAGTGCATCTTGCCCGAGAACGATGGGCAGGTACGCGGTCATCACGTCTTCAGTCGCCCCAGCGGCCCGGGCAGTGGTGGTGTAGATGGCCAGCCAGCCTCCCGGATCCTACTTAGGTTCGTACTTGTCAACGTTGGAGACCTTGAAGTTAGGGGGCCACTGAATGGCCCTAAGACGTGGAGTGACCGCCGATACCCCACACGTGTCCTCCTGTCGGTGATGATAATGTCTGTCCCGAGGAGGGGAGTTGTTGTCTTGGCGCCTCGACCGTCCCCTGGTTGTGCCGCTGGTTGAAGCTGTTACCGACTCAACTCTAGTAGCCTGACTCCGTGCAGGGACACCATGATCCCGATCGTACTCTTCTCAGCGTCGGATCTCGTTCTCGTGCCGTCACTCGTGCGAAGAGTTGATGGAACTCCACGCGTCTTGCCGACTGTTGATGGCATGTCGTAGGTCACTCGGCAGATGAGCGAGAGGTAGAAGATGATTCGCCGCCCGAGTGAGCAGCCGCCGATAGCCCTCGGTGTCTGGAGTTCGGGGGAGGCTGTTGGCTATCCGAGCTAACACTCCGCCAACTTCACTCGACGTGTTCATGGCTTGGGCGAAGTCGGGGTTTAGGTTCCGTCCGAGAAGAGGGTTCTCCCGGTGTTGTCTTGCTTCCTGCTCAGCTTGCTCTTAAGCTTGCCGACGGTCGCGTCATCGGGAATTCCTCCTTTCCCTGAAGACCCGTTCGTCCGGGGTTTCTCCTACCTCCGAGATTTCATCTCGTGAGACGGGCTATGCTGGATCACGCTCTCCAGCCGCATGATGTCGTCGGATATTTCGGCGTTGATTCTTGCGTCGGCGGGCCTCTCGCTGAGGAGGTTCCTCCCCTGGCACAGTTGGCTCATCATTGGAGACGGGAGATGACTCTACTCTCTCGATGAAGAGGACGTCGGGATAAAATGGAACCGTCGTTACGACGAGCTTCTTCCTGTTCTCCTTTGAGGGTGGAGGTTCCAGAAGAGCGATTTGACAATCCTTTAACTTGTTCGCCTCATTTTTCCTTGTGATCCGTATCCATTTTTCCGTCGAAGAGGTGGACAGCGGAGTTCTCCGGGTAGACGGGCCCTCAGCTCCTAGCTTGCTGAAGGTGGTCTTTGCTCTGTGCGCTGGAGGTTGCCTTTTTTCATGCTTTGCTCCAACTTTTCCGGAGATTGTTGAGGAAGACTTTCTCTCTGGCAAATCTGCAATGCGACGCAGAGTTCCTTCCTCGTCTACTATGGATGAAATAGTCCCAAAGCAGAACATGGACCCCGGGCGAAAGCTGATCTTGTGCTGGAAAGTGACAGCCATTTAGCTAGCTTGGATCAATAACACACCCCTACTTGGCGCACTAGCTGTCGGTGTTTTGGGTCCGACCACGCACCCAGGGTTGCCCCTCGAGGTGCTTTTTTGGAGTAGGACGGTGTTACCGACTGTAGCTCGATGGTTCGCGCTTGACGCATGAGTGACAGCGGACAGTTTTGTACAGGTTCGGGCCGCTTGGAGATGCGTAACACCCTACGTCCTGGCGTGAGTACTTTATGTGGAGGGTTACAAGAGAATTCTCTAGTATGAAAGATACTAGAGAGTTGGGTGTATGGCTGGAAGGTGAGATCTGTTCTGAGGGGGTGCTCCCTAGGCCTTATATATTCGACCATGGGTGTTACATGCGAATATGATAACCATGTATTCCTAAGTAATAGTGAACAGACTGAGTGTATCTTCCTGTAGTTTCGCCGACTCATAATCCTTCGCCCGCGACGTCTGAGGGCGCCGCGCGGGAATGTCGGATCAATGCTGCAGATAGCGTTTAAGCTTTGCGAACCATAAGGGTTCAAGTCGATCCGTCCTTGTGTTGATCCGTTCCGTTGAATGTTCCTCCCCTGGCCCACGAAGGGACGGCCTCGCGGATTAATGGGCCTGGGGTCTTCCGTGAGGCCTTCTTGCCTTCTGATGGACCCGGGGGATATCTGTCCCCCACAGTCGCCATTGACAAATTCACCAAATGGATAGAATACAAACCCATTGCTTCTCTAACTTTAGCCAAGGCAGTGGAATTCATACAAGATATAATATTCAGGTTTGGGATACTGAATAGCATCATAACTGACCTAGGATCCAATTTCACTAGCTCTGAATTCTTTGATTTCTGCGAACAACGGAGCATTCAGATCAAGTATGAGTTAGTAGCACATCCAAGAGCCAACGGTCAGGTGGAAAGGGCTAATGGAATGATACTAGAAGCACTCAGGAAGAAAGTCTTCGACAAGAATAAAAAGTTCACAGGGAAGTGGATCAGAGAATTACCTTATGTGGTTTGAAGCCTAAGAACTCAACCC
Source organism: Zea luxurians (assembly GCA_029449295.1). Classification (NCBI taxonomy): domain Eukaryota; kingdom Viridiplantae; phylum Streptophyta; class Magnoliopsida; order Poales; family Poaceae; genus Zea; species Zea luxurians. The sequence continues at coordinate 134,780,294 of JAOPSE010000010.1, forward strand.
AGTCGAGCTCTGCATGGAAACACCCCCTTCTTCATGGTCTATGGTTCGAAGGTAGTGCTACCTGCTGACCTCAGGTTTAGGGCACCAAGGCTGGTCTTCGAAAACATAGCTGAAGTGGAAGCTACCAGGCTAGAAGATATTGACGTACTGGAAGAAGAGCGGTTGAATACAGTAATTCAGTCAGCTAGATATCAGCAGACCCTGAGGCGCTATCATGATAAGACTATACGACGTCGATCTTTCATAGTGGGAGACGTGGTCCTTCGCCGAATTCTAACGGGAGAAGGACGACACAAATTATCGCCGCTATGGGAAGGGCCATTCATGGTGTCGGAGGTTACTCGACTAGGATCATATCGGCTTACTCAAATGGATGGCACAGAAGTAGGGAATTCTTGGAATATAGAGCAACTCAGAAAGTTTTACACTTAGCAAGAACTATCGGAGCAACGTTGTATTCTGTAATTGGAAAATATGTCATCAATAAAAGATCTCACTCTCAAAAGCATTCAAACTATTGGTTATCCACCGACTTCGACTTGATTAAACTTGGAATCAGAACGCTTACTCAACCGAGGGTGATCACTATACCCTACTAACGGAGCAATCGACTTAAGTCGACGACGACTTAAGACGGTGCGACATGCTCGCGCTTACTCGACATAGGGTGACCACTATACCCTACTAACGGAGCAATCGGCTTAAGTCGGCGATGACTTAAGACGGTGAAACATGCTCGCGCTTACTCGACATAGGGTGACCACTATACCCTACTAACAGAGCAATCGGCTTCAGTCGGCGATGACTTAAGACGGTGCAACATGCTCGCGCTTACTCGACATAGGGTGACTACTATACCCTACTAACAGAGCAGTCGGCTTAAGTCAGCAATGACTTAAGACGGCGTAACATGCTCACAACTACTCGTCATAGGGTGATCTCTATGCCTTACCAGCTGATCAATTGGCATAAATTAGGAAAAGATTCCAAAAACCAGCATGCCACGCTTACCTCTGCAAACGTTCATAACGACTGTTGAATCATAAACATCAGAGACAAAAAGTTATAGTTTTCAGCGCCAAGAACACATTCTAAAATCCTACCAAGTATTCGAGCGCACTGATCACACACACATATAGTTCACAAATGCATTTAGCAAAACTTCTCTATTTGGCAATGTCTTTCGCAGGAGCAATCGAGGAGGAAGGGCAACTCGAAGCATCAGGTGTAGCCTTGACGTCCGCAACAATGTCATCAGGAACAACTACACCGGGCCTTCTCATCAAGATTCGCCCCACACGAATGGCTTTGTCCATAGCCTTGTCACGCTGGGCTTTCAGAGCAGCGCAGTTGTCCTCTGCAACTTTGGTAGCCAGTCGAGCGGCCTCTAGCTCCTGGGCAACTGACCTCTTAGAAGCACGCAGATCTTCGATGATGGAGTCCTTGCTTGACACCAACTGCCTAAGCCGCAGGATCTCATCCTGGGATACTTGCAATTCATGACGATGATGATCTAGATCTGTCATGGTAAAGTGGTGGCTCCTTTCCAAGATAGTTAGGGAAGTGCTGGCATCACGATACAACCTATCCAGATTATCGCGAGAGGCGGCAAGTGCTCGTTTCTTCTCCTACAAACAAGAATCAACTCTCAAGCATCCAGTAAGCAATAAATTCACGGCAAATCCAATTAAGTAAGCTTACCTCGTTAGCCGCCCTTTCAGAATCAAGCCGAGCATTAAGAGAAGAATTAAAAGAATGTGTGTCGTTTAAAGAAGCAGAAACCTAAGCCACATCGATCTGACCTTGGGAATACCTCTCCTCAATCTTAGAGTATCGCCGGGTTGAGTCAGCTTGATGTTGAAGATGTTTCTCCTCAAGCTCAGAATACCGCCGGGCCATATCTAACAAAAAGCAGTCAAAGAAGGATACACGGTTAAAAACAAATTAATCAATCAGCCAAGGAAGAAACAAAGATACCAACCAGCATTTGACACTTTCAAATCAGCGATCTTCTTCTAAAGCGGCAATGGATTCCACTGCGTTAGAGACAGAGCTCCTTCTGGGATAGAGGCACCATGTGATCTCAATTGAGCAGACATCCCGTCAACCAAAGCCTGTTATTAAAAACAAATGAGTACAAAGAAAGTGATTTACTATGAGGAATGATGAAACGAAAATAGCTAGGTTACCTGAAGATTAGAAAAGAATGAGGGCAATCCGAAGTCATGAGAGGCTGTGTTGTAGCTCGACGAAGGAAGATCAACTGGAACAATCGGAAGAGCATCGTTGGGGGTTGGTTCAGCTCCACTAGCAGATATCAGAATTCTGGCATCTAGCTCGCTGACCTCTAAGGCGACTCCCTCACTCGAAGCTAAAGAAGTATGCATCACTATCACTCCATCAGATCGTGGGGGAGACGACCCGACGTGGACGTCCATGGAGGTATGGGAAGGAGAGCTCGCCCGAACACCCTCGGGGGCTGGGTTGCAGCTCGCACTACCCATCGGAGCCAGATTGCTACCGGCAACACCCTCGGGGGCTGGGTTGCAGCTTGCGCTACCCACCAGAGCCAGATCATTACCGGCGACACCCTCGGGGGCTGGGTAATCACCAGCATCACCCTAGGGGGCTGTGTTTCCTACAACAGCCACCTCTGAGGCCGAAGGATCCTCAGTCACCTCCATGGAAGTCAGGCAATCCTGACCAACCTCTTGACACCGAAGACTGCCTTCCAAAGTCGACGATGCGCGAGATACCGCTCGGGATACCTCTAATCCCACATCTGGAGTGTCGAAGCAAACATCCATCATATCACTAGCAATCGGTTCCAACAGCATATCTTCAGGAATGACATCCTCAAGGGTTTGATCAAAATCTGTTATGGATAATTCTTGAAGGCTAACAAGAGCAGACAGAGCTGGAGAAGGAATATCACTATCCCCCCTGCTACCTCTATAACGCCGGCTATTCTTACGAATTAGCGGGACTTCTTGTTCCTCTTCTTCGTCCTCATCAGAAATGCGGACAATAGATGGTGCAGGAACACACCCATTAGGGTCAGCTTCAACAGGATCACACCCATTGGGGTCAGCTTCAATAGGATCACACCCATTGGGCTCAGCTTCAACAAGGTTACACCCATGGGGGTCAGTTTCAACAGGATCACATTCGTTGGGGTCAGTTGGTGCACGATCACACCCATTGGGGTCAGCTTCAGCAGGTACACCACCAGTGGGGTCAACTTTAGTAAAGACCTCTGTTGGTACTTCTTCGCAAACAGGAGCAGAAGGTCCAGCATCCTGATCCAAGCATGACAGTCGCCGAAGCCGTTTCCTTTTTTTCTTCTCCTCAGTAGGCGCAGTTGGGCGGCTGACTTGACGAAGATGCTTTGGGCGGATACCCTCAAGCTTTTGGGTGTCCACTGTTTTGTCAGTCTCTGGTATAACCGCAACAACCATTGTTTCAGCAGGGGCCGAGTTAGAAGATTCTCCAGCCAACATATCGAGTACAGCACGTATTTCTGCATCATTTGGACTCGCTAGCATCTCAAAATGAACTTGCCTCTCATCATTGGGAAGATCACAAAGAGAAGCAATTATGACCTCAATATCTTTAGGAGAGGGTCGCACTCTAAGACCCAAACCACTATCACCAGCAGGAGGATTGGACACAAAATTGAAAAAGGACTTAGGAGGTGGCAGATTCCAAGCAGAGTAGGCAACAGGAACACCAACATTTGATACTTTGCCTCTCAAGATCATGTCTAATCGGCTCACCAGAACCTCAGCAGGAATTCTCCTATCGGTAACCCGAGTCGAGTCGGTAACACCACTGTACAAGTAAGCTGGGTATGCTCTGTCCTTCAGGGGCTGAATATTCTTAAAAATAAAGTCAGCAACCACAGCCTCAGCGGTCAGACCTCTCTCCTTCAGCAGACAGATTTCAGCAAGCAGAACCCTAGCTTCTGTTACTTCCAAGGCAGTAGGAGACTCAATTCAACTCAGAGTGCACACATCTGGCTGTCACCCCGACCGAGAGGGGAGGGACTTGCCGTGGTTTTCCACAATAAACCACTCTAGGCGCCACCCCTTAATGTTGTCCTTAAGCAGGATGTCAAGGTATTCTGTTTTCCTCCCACGACGCATCTCCAAACTCGCACCACCCACGAGTTGGTGCTGACCCCCAGCCATCCCAGGTCGATAGTGATACAGATACTTCCATAAACCAAAGTGGGGAAGAATTCCGAGGTAGGCCTCACACATATGAACAAAGATAGAAATTTGCAAAATGGAATTGGGATTCAGATGAGTCAGGTTTAGATTATAAAAGTCAAGGAGACCACGGAAGAACGGAGAAATGGGAAGATCAAGGCCGTGGATAAGAAAAGGAACATAGACAACAGATTCGTGGGTACCTTCTATCGGAACAGTGACCCCATGGCAAATCCGCCAAGAATAAAGCTCCTTCGGAGGAAGAACTCCAACATCAATAAGGCGGAGGAGATCCGATTCAGAGATAACAGACATATGGTTACCTGCGAAGGGCAACTGGCTGTTGGGGTCGATAGGAGGGATCACTACCGCAGCAGAATTCTGGTTCTTCCGCTTGGGCGCCATCGCAATATCGTCGGCGGATTGAACAGAAGCAAAATCAAAGAGAAATAGATGTATGGCTTGAGGCAGAAAGATGAAGTTAGGGCTCAGAACGCAGAGGTGTGTGACAACGTGATAAAGATGGGGTTTTCTCGGGTTAGACACCGTTTCTAAAAAGTGCTAAGTCATCACTCGGGAAAGACAAGATTTCCTGGCATAACTCGGCTGTCACCTCTAAAACGCCGACGTGGCTCAGCATAACTCGGTTGTTACCTCTAAAACGCCAACGTAGCCCAGAGTAACTTGGTTGTTGCCTCTAAGACACCGACATCACCAAACACCACTCGGCTGTTATCTCTAAAACGCCAACGTGGCCCAGCGTCACTCGGCTGTTACTTCTAAAACGCCGACGCGATCTAGAATAACTCGGTTGTTACCTCAAAAACGCCGGTGTGGTCCAGAGCAGCTCGGCTGTTACTTCTAAAAGACGCCGACAATGCCTGCCATAACTCAGCCGTTTTCTTTATGTAAATACCGGCAAAACCAAATACGACTCAACAATTACCAGTCGTTACTCGGGTGTTATCTCTAAGAACAACGGCAGCGCTGGGCATGAATGCAAGCTATCGATTGACTATAAAAGAATGATGGAAAAGCGAAAGAGATACTCAGAACAAGCTGAAATTTTCTTCAATGTATAAAGAAGGGGAGTTCTTCCACAAACTCAAAGACCAACTCATTATGAGCCGGCCTTCGTTCCCTTTTTCGCTACATTACACTACACTACATTACATTACCTTATACTACATCACTACACTATACTATTAATTACTACTACATTATTCACTACTACTAATACTACTCCAATTACTACTTATCTATACTAATATTTAAACCAGTGGGGCTTTGCCACTGGCCCTGCCACTATCGCCCCTGCCACCGCTGTCGTCGCCCCTGCCGTCGTCGCCCTTGCCGTCATCGCCGTCGCCTCCATCGCCGCCGTCGCCGTCGTCATCACCATCACCATCGCTCCCCTCCTCGGACGAGTCGGAGGAGTTCTCCTCATCCGAGGAGATCTCCGACTCATCTGAGCCCTCGAGCCTAGAGCGCTCGATGGCCCAGATGTACGTCCACACCTCGGCGGCGATCCCTTGGGAATCGTCCGAGTCATCGGACGACACCAGGGGAGAGGCGTAGACCGGTGACCCCTCAGACTCGGAGGAAAACTCCTCCTCCGAGTATTCGGAGTCACCGAGGGGGGACTTGGCTCGCGCTTCCGCTTGTCGCCGGAGTGGTGCGACGAACTTCTGCCCTTCTTGTTCTTGCCCATAGTTGATCGAAAGAGAAGAGAAAAGTGGAGAATAAGCAACAAACGATCGAGAGATGTGTGAAGACACCAGTGAAGCAGGCAGTCTATTTATAGGGGCAGGAGGCAACCGCTCATCTCCTACCACGGTCACTGAACAATCGCAAGTATTCAATAAGCCATTCAAATCACCTAGAAACAAGTCAAGCGGCAGACGCCGCCTCACGTAACACGACACCATTGGGACTGAGGTCAAATGCTTGGACGATATGATTACACCCCGCGGTCACGTCAAGTTACTACTCAGGGGCAGTTTGCTAAACGCTCAGCGCACCAAGCCATCCCTTGGCTACACCCATTGAGGGGGGACGTCTAGGAATTTTCAATAGATTTTCCCAAGCAGTCACATCCATACAGTATACACAATGAATGTATCAAGACAGAAGGAAGATATCGATAGAGATCGGAGGAAAGCCAAAAATAGCTACTGAAGTACAAGTCTAATCAACAGAAGCATTAAAGCACGAAGCGAAATGAAGACCAGCCAAGAGCCATCTACGGAACGTCCAATCTGTCGATGATCAAATAAATTTCAAACCTAACAGGACATGGGTAGACCGCGTTGCTGATCTCAAAGGCAAGAATCAAAGACAACAGGCTGATCTCTAAAAGCATAAGCTAATGATATAATGCCAAACTCTAAAGCATGAGATGAAGACCTTTGATTATTTTCAGTAATCCACTCAAAGCCCGGGGGCTACACCCATTGGGTGCACCTCCGGTACACCCAATGAACTCTCAACCCCGAAGGCAGAACGCTGATCTCTAGGGCATGGAACGACGAAGAAATGCTGATTTCTAAAGCATGGAACAAAGATGAACCAACGACTTCTAAAAAAGCAGGAGAGAAAGACCTTTGGGTGGATTATTCTCAGTAATCCACTCAAAGCTCGGGGGCTACACCCACTCGGTACACCTCCGGTGCACCCAATGAATCTTTAACCCCTAGAGACAAAATGTTGATCTCTAAAGCATAAGCTGTGTAGGAAACGGGTGACGCCTAAGAGGGGGGGGGTGAATTAGGACTTCTAAAACTTTTACTAAACTAGGCCACAATTAAATCCTAGAGCAAAACCTATGCAAATAATCAAACTAGAATGTGCAAACTAGGTTTTGTCTAAGTGTTGCTATCTCTACCGCAATGGCTAAGTTTCAATCTACACTAAATAAGTATGAATACAAGATTGAAACTTAAATGCTTAATGTAAATGCGGAAACTTAAAGAGCAAAGTAGAGAAGCAAACTCTCATGGATGACGCCGGTATTTTTACCGAGGTATCCAGAACCACGCAAGGTCCCGACTAATCCTCGTTGGTGCCCCTACGCAAAGGGAAGCCCACGCGAGGGCCAAGCACCACGGTCGAGTAACTCCGTAGAGAGCCGCGGGCCTTCTCCACGCGCAAGTGGTGCTCCGCTTTCGGCTCCTCTCATACGCTCCCCGCCGTCTCCACTATCGAGCTTCCGGTCGAAATGCCACTGGCCTCGTTCCCTCCAGTACATGGTGGCGGCCGTGACACAAACGCGGTTGTCACGGTCTCGCAAGACTCTCGCCCCACTCGGTACAATTACAACGGCTCACGCAAGAGCCGAGGGGTTGTGTGGTTTTACAAAACTCACTCAACTAACTAGGGTTCACCTAGAGCAAGCGCTAAAGCGGTCTAACTAACCTAAGCACTTCGCAAAGCACCTACGCTAATCATCGAGTGATTCTATTAAGCACTTGGGTGTTTGAGCTCTTGGAAATGTGCACTATATGCCTTGGTATGTTGCTTGGGCTCCCACACCTTCAAATGGCCGGTTGGGTGAAGTATATATAGGCCCCAACTCCAAAATAGCGGTTAGAGAAAAGCTGCAGTTCTCTGCGGCACACCGGACAGTCCGGTGGTGCACCGGACAGCGCACTGTAGCCTGTTCAGTGCGCCTAGCTGTTGCCCTGTCAGAGCAGGTGACCATTGGCGCCGCAGGCTTTTCCACACCGGACAGTCCGGTGGTCTTCTCTCCGAGTGCCACCTGGAACTAGCCGTTGGGCTGGAGTTCCCTGGTGCACCGGACAGTCCGGCGTGTGGGCACCGGACAGTCCGGTGTGCCATCGGACAGTCCGGTGCGCCTTCGCACAGACAGTCCGCAGCAGCACACTTGGACTTTTCTTGGATCTTCTTAATGTCTTCTTTTGAGGTGTTGCTTTCCTCAATTCCTTAGTCTAAGTAAATCTTGCATCCTGTAAACTACAAACACAAACACTAGAAAACTTATTAGTTCACGGATTGTGTTATTAATCAAACACCAAAACTCAATTAGCCAAATGGCTCGGGGTCCAATTTCCTTACAATCTCCCCCTTTTTGGTGATTGATGACAACACAACCAAAGCAAGCAAATAATACAAGTATTTGAATAAAAATATGCAATCTACTTGCTAGGATGCATGTTTGTCCCCACAATGTGATATTATGGACTTAAGCCTCACCCTAACTCCATAATTCACTTACTTCCTATTTTAGGACCAAACAGCCAAAACCACTTGAAAAACCATTTGTAGATATAAAATTTTAAAATTTGTGGTGTTTGGTGTTTGATATAGTTTTCATTGCTTTGGTCCCTAAACTTCTCCCCCTTTGGCATCAACCACCGAAAAGGAAGACATTAAAAGCATGTAGGAAGTAAATAAAAGCTTGTGGTGTTTGGTGTTTGATATAGTTTTCATTGCTTTGGTCCCTAAACTTCTCCCCCTTTGGCATCAACCACCGAAAAGGAAGACATTAAAAGCATGTAGGAAGTAAATAAAAGCTTGCCCTCATAAAGAATTTTATCAGATGATACCACTTGAAGAATACTAAATTAAACCACATGAATGATATCAGTTGAAAGGATTACTCCCCCTAAACGAGTGTTCTCTTTAGAAAGAATTTTCTCCCCCTTTTTAGAGATGAAGAAATACTCCCCCTGATAGAGATCCTCTACTTAGGAAAAAGCATGTGAAAATTAGAGGTGCAAGACATGATTTGAAAAGACTGACTACCCTTATGCATAGGTAACAGAATATGAGTTAACTACTTATGCATTTTTAGCAACATGGAAGCATATGATATGAAATATAGTCTAATCAAATATTGGAGAAGAGATGTAAATGATACTAGATATAGTCTCAAAAGATACCAATTGAAAGTCAATGGCGAGCTTCAGAGACATGAGAGTTCTTGGAGATTTTGCAGTGGAAGATTGTTGTCTTTCTCCGGGGACCTCATTTTCCTTACAATGAGACTATCACATGAAATGGACTTGAAAAGGTGTTAGTCTCAAAGTATTAGATTATAGAGTAACCTCCCCCTGAAGGTGTGCGTACAAGTTTTGAATACTTGTAGGAGACATGCACTTTGATTTGATATCAAGAGGGGCAAATTATCTATAATCTGAACTTTTGGCACATACAAGTTAAATGATACAACTTGTAGAATTCAAAATTTTCAATTAATGCATCATTTACTATGGAGTGATATAGAAGCTATGTGTTGTGCTTAAATAAACATTTTAAGCCATGTAGGTTTGCTTAAGTATATGAATTGAAAGCAAGCAATCCTACCATGTGATTTACCTAGTATGCATAATTTTAAACAAAGGTAAATAACAAATGTAATACTAGGCAAGAAAGGTAAACTAGATACAAAGTAAATAGATACGCATATCTAAAAACAAGAAATACAATAAATCTAGTTACCTTAGTCATGGGTGGGAAATTTGGGTCCAAAATTTTCACTAACCCACTTGGCAATAAACTTGATCCAATATGATGTATCCCATGATATACATCCCAACTTTGCCAAGTCTCCAAATTTCCCGTCGACCTTCGGTCCACTCACTTCCCTTTCGGGATCCAAACCTTCTTGGTGTTTTTCATGGTTGAAATTATTTCCTTTGGCACCCAGATGCGTTTGGCCCCCTTTCCTTTGTTGGCTTGCTTGTTGGCCTTGATTGCTATCACCTTTCCATTCTTTTTCTTCTTGATCAAGTATGGTGTAGCAGACTTTTTATCCATCTTTTTGATGTAGGTGTTGGAGATTTTGCTTGATGGCTTTTGCTTGAGCTTTTGCCTTTGCTTATCCCCGGTCATCGCTTTGCATTGGAAAGACTTATGGCCTTCCTTGTGGCATAGCCTACAAATCACAGTTTCTCCCTCTACAGGCTTGTTCACTCCCGCAGTGGTGTTATCCTGTGGAGGTCGGATTTGTTTGGCTTTGCCTTTCTTGTCATACAAAGCCTTGCCAAGGCGAGCCACTTCTTGCTTTAATTGTTCATTTTCCTTTGCAACCTCATCCGAACATGTCTCTACAACAGTATTCTCAACAACGACTTGGTTGCAGGGGTTAGAATCATCAATTAATTGAAAGCAGGAAGTAGAAGCATCTTTCTTAATAATTTCAGGAATTTCAACTAAAGATGCTGCTGGGGTGCTACCAATGTTTTCTAGCTTAGTAGTTAGCTCATTATTGTGTATGCTAAGAATTTCCATTTTCTCTAGCAAATTTTCAATAGCTTCTTGGGAGCTAGCTAACTTAGCCTTAAGTTTTTCATTCTTTTTAATAAGGCTATCATCGGTAGCAGTGGATGGAGCACTAGATTCTAATAGCTCAATTTTAGTTGACAGCTCACTATTTAAGTTTGTAAAAGTTTCAAATTTTTCTAGCAAACCTTTGTAATCATTTTGAGAGCTAACCAACTTATTTTTCAAAGTTTTAAGTTGAGCCTTTTGCTTAGTGCAAACATCATTTTTGAGAGCTAACCAACTTATTTTGAATGCTTTTGTTACCTCTTACCATAAGGCATTTGTGTGATGTCCGTGATGAGCGTGATGAGGACCGGTGGCTGCGCGTCCTTGGAGGTTCATCTTCACTTGAAGAATCATCCCAAGTTCTAACACTCGTTAGCGCCTTGCCTTTGCTCCTCTCCTTTTTGAGTTTGGCCATATTTGGACAGTTGTCCCTGAAGTGGCCCTTCTCCCCACATGCGAAGCATCCTCTCTTCCTTTGCTTTTTCCTGTCAATGTTAAAGAGAAGATCCTCAACCTGCAGGGGCACACCCATTAGATTAATCTTGCGGATCATTCTCATTACCTTTCCGACACGTCGGATTGTTTCTTCGTCCTCGGAGGATGATGTGCAAGGTTGATTATCTTCATCATCATCACTTTCTTCTTCTTCCTCTTCTTCACTTGAGGAACTTGGAGTGGGAGCCTTCTTTTTGCCCTTCCTTTCATCACATGCAAAAGCATATGGTCTTGAGGAAGTTGGCTCCTTGAAAGGGAAATGTGCCCTTGGGCCATTTCTATAAGATTTTGGTGATTAAGTGCTCCACACAAATGCTTTGAGCGATATTTGTGCCAAAGACTCAAGAAGTGCAAATCAAGATTAAAGGTATGTTTCTAGACTTAGTACATTGTTTTGAAGACTAATGTATTATGTCTAAGTGCTAGAAACAGGAGAAATCGTTTTGGAGAAAAGTTGGCTATGTACAGCCAAAAGGCTGCTCGGTCTGGGTGCACCGGACTGTCCGGTGGTACACCGGACAGTGTCCGGTGGTGCAGGACTAGTCCCGTTGAACAGCCTACTCTCGGGTCTCGACGGCGGCGTACGGCTATAAATCACCGGACTGTCCGGTGAGTCGTCTGGGACGAAGTCGCCGCTCTCGGGAAACAGTCAACAGTGTTCGGCTAAAATTCACCGAACTGTCCGGTGGTGCACCGGACTGTCCGGTGAGCCAACGGTCGACTGCGCCAACGGTCGACCGTGCAATCCGCACGTGACGCGTGGCCGAGCCAACGGTCGGATGAGGGCACCTGTAACGCCCCGAATTTTGCAGTTGAATTTTTTCTTTTCTTTACTCGCCAAAATTCGGGCGTTACCTTTTCCTTTTCTTTTTCCCTCGCTAAACCTTGACCTTTTCCAAAGTTTTAGCGGGATTCGGTTTGGAATTCCCGTGTAAGAAAAACTCTACAAATACTTTGTGTTGTTTGATGCACCATGCCGAACCTTGCATTTTTTTGATTGTTTGAAAGTGCAAATGCATTCACAAAGATCGGATTTCGAAAACAGGGAAATAATCTTTTCTTTTTTTCTTTCTCTCTCTTTCTCTCTCCCCTTTCTCTCTCTCTCCCGCGCCCTGGGCCGACCCCGGCCGGCCCAGCCGCCCCTGGCGCCCCCCTCTTGGGCCCAAAGAGGCCCAGCCGCCCCCCCCCCCACCTCCTCTTTTTCCCCCAATCCTCTCCCTCTCCCTCTCATTTTCTCTCCCTCTCCACCCAAGCCGCCGCCCTACCCCTACCCGCCCCTGCCCTAGCGCCGGCCGCCGCCCCTGCCGGATCGGCCACCCCTCCCCGCCGGTGAGCCCCCCTCCCCCCTCCTCCCCTCTCCTCTCTCCCCTCTCCTCCCCTCTCCCCCTCCCTGCCCGGCCAAGGCCTGGCCGCGCCGGCCACCACCCCCAGCCCCGCCGTGGCCGCTGGCCGGCCCTCGGCCGCGCCCAGCCGGCCCCAGCCGCCCCCTGGCCGGCCACGGCCAGCCCCCGGCCAGCCCCCCCGGCCGCGCCCCCCCTCGCCCAGCCGCCCCTGGCCGCCAGCTCGGCTGGCCCTGGCCGCCAGCTCGGCTGGCCCTGGCCGCCAGCTCGGCCGGCCCCGGCCCCAGCTCAGCCGCCCGACCGCCCCAGCTCGGCCGCCCCGCCCAGGGCCGGTTCAACCGCCCCTAGGGCCGGTTCAACCGCCCCCCCTCTGTTTTTTTATTTATTTTTTATTTTATTTTATTTACTTTCTGTGATCATAATTACTTTATTTTAGGTAGACTGATCACTGTTCATGCTATGGAAAATAGGAAGTTAAATTTAAAATTCCGTTATGCTATTGATTCACGTAGTTAATTGTTTATCCCGTGCAATGTTGATCAACTTAAAATGATTAGGTTTCCATTAGTATATATATAACAGAATTCTTTTGTTAGGAATCAATTGTAATTGATTATTAGTGCATAAACTTTAACCCCCTGCGAGATCTTTCCCGTTTCTTTCTAACCATAACAAATGCGACGTCGAATGTCATACTTGATGCATATTCGCTTCACTTGTTCCCTTGTATGGTGTACTGTTCTTTTGTATTAAATATGTGGATGTATGTATGTTTGCGCTCGCATAGAGAACGATCCGGTCGAAGAGCCCGAGGAATTCGCAGGAGAAGCCCCTGAGCAGCAGTCGGTTGGTGGAGGCAAGTGTCCTTTGACCTATCTCTGTCCTATTCATTCTTTAATTCACCTCCCGCATTACACATTTATACCTCAGGATTTACTAGCTTTTGTTATCCATGTCCTTGTTTACCTATTTGGGTCGGATTATTACTGCTTAGTTTGATGCTATTGCTCAACTCTAATCAATGAACATGATGTGATTATCTGTGATACGCTGTTTTCCCCTTCTTATTTATGATTATACTTGTGGCATTTAAGGGGACTCGAGCGGTTTCTCGAGTGCCTCTCCGTAAGGACCTGTTCAATGGATGACCGCCCGGGAAAACAGTGCAACCATGAGGGTGGAATGGGACGCCCTTAGCTGAATAATTAGAGGAACCGGGGTGTAGTTTGCTTAGCCGTTGTGCCGTCAATGGGGCTCGGTGTATGCGGCTCGCTCTGCCAAGGTTGATTTGTCCCTTGGGGAGGAGTGCGGTACATTTAGGAAACCTAACGGGTGGCTACAGCCCCGGGGAATCTTTGTAAAGGCTACGTAGTGAGACCCTGCCTATTCACCTTGGTAGTGTTTAAGGGTTTGATCAGCCCGAGGCAAGTGGGAATCACGGCTTGTGGGTAAAGTGCGCAACCTCTGCAGAGTGTTATGAAACTGATATATCAGCCGTGCTCACGGTTATGAGCGGCCAAGGGAGCTCCAGAGATTAGTGATACTTGATCAGAGATATTTTGGTACAGGTGGCAATGAGATTGATGATTCTGATTATGATTATGGTATTGGTAAGTGGTATTCTTTCCGTTTGGAAAGGATACATTGGGCTAATAACTTGGGTTAATGTTAAAACCTGGCTTTCTACTAGTAAGTAATAACCTGACCAACTAAAAGCAACTGCTTGACTTATCCCCACATAAAGCTAGTCCACTACAGCCAAACGGGATGCTTGCTGAGTATGTTGATGTGTACTCACCCTTGCCCTACACACCAATCCCCCCCCAGGTTGTCAGCATTGCAACCACTGCTCAGGAGAAGATGAAGCTGTGGAAGGAGACTTCCAGGAGTTCCAAGACTACGATGAGTTCTAGGCGTGGGTTAGCGGCAACCCCCAGTCGGCTGCCTGTGAAGGCCGTGTTATCTACGTTTCTTTTCCGCACTTTGATTTATTGTAAGAACTATATGGACGTCTCAGACGTATGATGTAATCGACTATTATTTCCATTTTTAATACTATTTGAGCACTGTGTGATGATGTCCATGTTATGTAACTGCTGTGTACGTGAATAACTGATCCTGGCACGTACATGGTTCGCATTCGGTTTGCCTTCTAAAAACCGGGTGTGACATAAGTGGTATCAAAGCCGTGCTGACTGTAGGACCGCTAGCCTAGAGTAGAATGGTCGTTCTAAGGATTATAGACCTCTGTCCTTGCCTTGACTTTGGTACCCCTTCAAAAGTTGGTCCTACTGACCAAATCTATGTTCTACTATATATTATACCTTGCTGAAAATTTTGTTTTATTCTGATCCTTCATTTATTTATGATTCATTATTATTCTGATCCTTCATTTATTTATGATTCATTACTTGCTGGTCATATTAATTCTGTTCTCACCCTTTTGCTTGCGATGTCTTTTGTAGATGGCTCGACTTAGACACACTGCACGAAAGTCCGTCATCCCCTTCTTACCCTCCCGCCTTGCTGAGCGTCCGCTTCGCCGTCCCGTGGCCGGACAGTCCAGCCACTTGGAGAGACTGCACCACCGCCTGCATGAGGAGCAGGAACGTCGACGACAGGAGCAGCAGGGCTCTTCCTTCTCGCTCCAGCAGGAGATAGAGTCTGTGAGGAGCTGCTCCCCTGTGCTCCCCCTGGAGGCGCCCCCTGCACCACCACTGGGCGTCCCAGCTTCTGGAGTAGCTACTGGAGGAGATCCAGACGACGGAGGTGGCGACGACAGCCCGAGCCACGACACCGACCTCGACCTCTCTAGCCATGAGCCGGAAGGATGGGTTGCTCGACCCATCACTCGCGACGCTGCTCGCGGGTGTCACTTCCACGGCGCGCTCGACACCCTGCTACGTCGGGCACTTGACCGGCGTACTTGGTCCATCGAGTATCCTGTGGTCTACCAGCATAGTCGCGGGGTCTACCCGGACCGTTGGGAGGCGACCTGCTTGGTGCGCCGTCCGGAGAACAGTCTCCAAGGCGCGGAGGCTTGCTCAGAGCACTATTCTATCTCTGAGCGGGACTCAGCTGAGGCAGCCATGCAGGATGCTGCACGGCGTGCGCTTTCGCACTACTGCTCGGTTCTCGGTGGGGTAGCTGACGGTCTCGACCTGAAGTATTACCCCCGCCGTCCATCTGGCAGCACAGGAGGCGTGATTGTTTCACCTGCCGGTGAGGACAATCCTAGGTTGAGCAGCACAGTCAACCTAGCCGCCGTGCTAAACACGGAGCTGGACCATGCATTAGACGAGCTGAGTAGGGCTCGTGCTGAGATCGCCCTACTGCGGGCTGAGCGCGCGGAGCGTCGTCACTTGGATGATGGTTCCCCCGCTCCCGTTGGGACTCAGCACCCGTACCGCTCGCCTCGGCGTGGACTCCAGTCTTATGGCAATCCCGACTGCAAGACCAAGATAAATCTAGAACCATAGATCGTTAGAGTTGGATCTTGTAATTAATACAAAATATATACATAGAAGCTTCAGTCTTAGCGTTAGTCTCGGTCTTAGTTAGTCTTAGTTAGACAGGGTAGTTTGCTATATCCTGTGCATTTATGTTTGTCATGATGAACTATGTTTGGTTTGGATCTTTGTAATGATTGTCACCAGAGTGTGGGTATCCCCTGCATTTTGGCTTACATATTATGTTAATGGAGTTAGTTATATAGTTGGGAAAACCTTTATTCTACTTTCCTCTTTATCTGAGAAGCTGTGTGGTCTGTGTTGGAGA
The DNA here is from genome assembly GCA_029449295.1 of Zea luxurians. Classification (NCBI taxonomy): domain Eukaryota; kingdom Viridiplantae; phylum Streptophyta; class Magnoliopsida; order Poales; family Poaceae; genus Zea; species Zea luxurians. The sequence continues at coordinate 134,796,408 of JAOPSE010000010.1, forward strand.
TCAGTGAAGATGCTCATCTGTTCAGTGCTGTTGGAGAATTCTATACTCTTTTCTTATGCTGCAAGATTTGCCAGATCAGTTCTGATGTGTGGTTGCGTTCTGCAGATGTCAGAGAACAGGCGCAGAGGAGGAAGGCGTGCTCAGCAGGAGCAAGCCGCCCCGCAGGATGAGGTGCCCCAGCAGCAGCACCTGCCGCCCCCGCCCCCGATGTCGATCGAGCAGATGTTTCTGATGCAGACTCAGGCAGTTCAAGCCATCGGTCAGACTCTGGCCGCCATTCAGCAGCAGCAGCAACAGCAACAGCAGCAGGCTCCACCCCAGCCTCAGATGCCTCAGATGCCCAGAGACAAGCGTGCTGAATTCATGAGAGGTCATCCGCCAACGTTCGCTCACTCTTCTGACCCCATGGATGCTGAAGATTGGCTGCGCACTGTGGAGCGGGAGTTGCATACCGCTCAGTGTGATGACAGGGAGAAAGTCTTGTATGGTCCCCGTCTGTTGAGAGGAGCAGCCCAATCCTGGTGGGAGTCCTACCTCGCCACCCATGCCAACCCCGATGCCATCACTTGGGAAGAGTTCAGAGGTAGCTTTCGTCAGTACCATGTGCCTGCAGGTCTGATGACAGTGAAGAAGGAGGAGTTCCTGGCCCTTAAGCAAGGGTCATCATCTGTCAGTGAGTATCGAGACAGATTTCTGCAGTTGTCTCGCTATGCTCCCGAAGATGTCAACACTGACGCCAAGCGGCAATACCGTTTCTTGAGAGGCCTGGTCGACCCTCTGCAGTACCAACTGATGAATCATACCTTCCCGACATTCCAGCACCTGATTGACAGAGCAATCATGACAGAAAGGAAGCGTAAGGAGATGGAAGATCGTAAGCGCAAGATCAGTGGACCCCAGCCTGGAAGCAGCAGCCGTCCTCGTTTTTCAGGCAATCAACCTCAGCAGTTCAGACAGAACCAGCGTCCACCTCAGCAGCATCAGCAACGTCAGCAGTATCAGCAGTTCCAAAGGCAGTACCCTCAGCATCAGTACCAGAACCGTCAGAGCAATCAGCCAGGAGGTCAGTTCCAGAGGCAGAATCAGCAGACACCTCGTCTTCCTGCCCCCGCAACTCAGCAGAGCAGTCAGGCAGCACCAGCTCAGGTTGGAAACAGGGCATGTTTCCACTATGGAGAGCAAGGCCATTGGGTGATGCAATGTCCGAAGAAGGCAGCCCAGCAGCAGTCAGGACCCAATGCCCCAGCGAAGCAGAATGCGTCTCAGTCTGGAGCAGGCAACCGCCCTCAGCAGCGCTATAATCATGGAAGACTGAACCACTTGGAGGCTGAAGCAGTTCAGGAGACCCCCGGCATGACAGTAGGTATGTTCCCAGTCGATTCCCATATTGCAGAAGTGTTATTTGATACTGGAGCAACGCATTCTTTTATTACTGCATCATGGGTAGAAGCACATAATCTTCCAATTACCACCATGTCAACCCCTATTCAAATTGACTCAGCTGGTGGTAGAATTCGAGCTGATAGCATATGTTTGAATATAAGTGTGGAAATAAGGGGGATAGCGTTTCCCGCTAATCTCATAGTAATGGGTACCCAGGGAATAGATGTCATCCTAGGGATGAATTGGCTAGATAAGTATCAGGCAGTTATCAGTTGTGATAAGAGGACAATCAAGTTGGTGTCCCCACTAGGAGAGGAAGTGGTGACCGAGTTAGTCCCGCCTGAGCCGAAGAAAGGAAGTTGTTATCAAATGGCTGTCGATAGCAGTGAAGCAGACCCAATTGAGAGTATCAAGATTGTGTCTGAATTCCCAGATGTGTTCCCGAAGGACTTACCGGGTATGCCACCAGAGCGGAAAGTTGAATTCGCTATAGAGCTTCTTCCTGGAACCGCCCCCATCTTTAAGAGAGCTTACAGAATATCTGGACCAGAGTTGGTTGAGCTTAAGAAGCAGATTGATGAGCTGTCAGAGAAAGGTTACATTCGGCCAAGCACCTCGCCTTGGGCCGCCCCTGTCCTGTTTGTGGAGAAGAAAGATGGCACCAAAAGGATGTGTATCGATTATCGAGCTTTGAATGAAGTCATGATCAAGAACAAGTATCCCTTGCCCAGAATAGAAGATCTGTTCGACCAGTTGAGAGGAGCCAGTGTGTTCTCCAAGATCGATCTGAGGTCAGGTTACCATCAGCTCAGGATCCGGCCTTCGGACATTCCGAAGACGGCATTCATTACCAAGTATGGTTTGTATGAGTTCACAGTGATGTCCTTTGGTTTGACCAATGCACCAGCGTTCTTTATGAACTTGATGAACAGTGTATTCATGGATTATCTTAATAAGTTTGTGGTGGTATTCATTGATGACATTCTGATTTATTCTCAAAGTGAAGAAGAGCATGCAGATCATTTGAGGATGGTATTGCAGAGATTGCGAGAGCACCAGTTGTATGCAAAGTTGAGCAAGTGTGAGTTCTGGATCAGTGAAGTCCTGTTCTTGGGTCACATAATCAACAAAGAAGGATTGGCTGTGGATCCGAAGAAAGTGGCAGACATTCTGAACTGGAAAGCGCCAACGGATGCTCGAGGAATCAAGAGCTTCATTGGAATGGCCGGATATTATCGGCGATTCATTGAAGGGTTTTCGAAGATTGCGAAACCAATGACAGCGTTGCTAGGCAACAAGGTTGAGTTCAAGTGGACCCAGAAATGTCAAGAGGCCTTCGAAGCGCTGAAAGAGAAGTTGACAACAGCGCCTGTCCTAGTCTTGCCTGATGTGCACAAGCCCTTCTCGGTGTATTGTGATGCTTGTTACACAGGTTTGGGATGCGTGTTGATGCAAGAGGGAAGAGTTGTGGCTTACTCGTCCCGACAGCTGAAGGTTCATGAGAAGAATTACCCAATCCATGATCTAGAGTTGGCAGCAGTGGTTCACGCACTGAAGACATGGAGACACTATCTGTATGGACAGAAATGCGATGTTTACACAGATCACAAGAGTCTGAAGTACATATTCACTCAGTCAGAATTGAATATGAGGCAGCGAAGATGGTTAGAGCTGATCAAAGACTATGAGTTGGAGATCCATTACCATCCAGGCAAAGCAAATGTGGTGGCAGATGCTTTGAGCAGAAAGAGTCAAGTCAATCTGATGGTCGCTCGTCTGATGCCTTATGAGTTGGCCAAGGAGTTTGACAGGTTGAGCCTTGGACTTCTGAACAATTCGCGAGGAGTCACAGTTGAATTGGAACCTACCCTGGAGCGCGAAATCAAAGAGGCGCAGAAGAATGATGAGAAGATCAGTGAGATTCGGCGACTGATTCTAGATGGTAGAGGCAAAGATTTTCGAGAAGACGCAGAAGGTGTGGTATGGTTCAAAGACCGCTTGTGTGTTCCCAATGTCCAGTCCATTCGGGAGTTGATTCTCAAGGAAGCTCATGAGACAGCCTATTCGATTCACCCTGGCAGTGAGAAGATGTATCAGGATCTGAAGAAGAAATTCTGGTGGTATGGAATGAAGAGGGAAATCGCAGAGCACGTGGCTATGTGCGATAGTTGTCGAAGAATTAAGGCAGAACACCAGAGACCTGCTGGATTGTTGCAACCGTTGCAGATCCCTCAGTGGAAATGGGATGAAATCGGTATGGATTTCATAGTCGGATTGCCTCGCACCCGAGCCGGCTACGATTCCATTTGGGTAGTAGTGGACCGTTTGACCAAGTCAGCCCACTTCATACCTGTCAAGACCACCTACAACAGTGCAGTATTGGCAGAGTTGTATATGTCTCGGATCGTTTGTCTTCATGGTGTGCCAAAGAAGATAGTGTCAGATAGAGGAACGCAGTTCACCTCTCATTTCTGGCAGCAGTTGCATGAAGCCTTGGGCACGCATCTGAATTTCAGTTCAGCTTATCACCCGCAGACAGATGGCCAGACCGAAAGAACCAATCAAATTCTTGAAGACATGTTGAGAGCCTGTGCGTTGCAAGATCAGTCCGGATGGGACAAGCGATTGCCTTATGCAGAGTTTTCCTATAACAACAGTTACTAGGCCAGTTTGAAGATGTCACCATTTCAAGCGCTCTATGGAAGGAGTTGCAGAACTCCGTTGCAATGGGATCAGCCTGGAGAGAAGCAAGTGTTTGGGCCAGATATTTTGCTTGAAGCCGAAGAGAACATCAAGATGGTCCGAGAGAATCTGAAGATAGCGCAATCGAGGCAGCGAAGCTATGCAGACACAAGAAGAAGAGAGCTGAGTTTTGAAGTCGGAGACTTTGTCTATCTGAAAGTGTCACCGATCAGAGGAGTCAGAAGGTTCGGAATCAAAGGCAAGCTAGCACCCCGCTACATTGGTCCGTATCAGATTCTTGCAAAGCGTGGAGAAGTGGCTTATCAGCTCAGTCTGCCAGAGGATTTGTCTGCTGTGCATGATGTCTTTCATGTGTCTCAGTTGAAGAAGTGCTTGCGTGTGCCAGAAGAGCAGTTGCCAGTGGAAGGTCTGGAAGTCCAGGAGGACTTGACCTATGTTGAGAAGCCAGCTCAGATCCTTGAGGTTGCAGACAGAGTCACCCGAAGGAAGACCATCAGGATGTGCAAAGTCAGATGGAGTCACCACTCTGAGGAAGAAGCAACCTGGGAGCGTGAAGATGATTTGATGGCCAAGTACCCAGAGCTCTTTGCTAGCCAGCCCTGAATCTCGAGGGCGAGATTCTTTTAAGGGGGATAGGTTTGTAACGCCCCGAATTTTGCAGTTGAATTTTTTCTTTTCTTTACTCGCCAAAATTCGGGCGTTACCTTTTCCTTTTCTTTTTCCCTCGCTAAACCTTGACCTTTTCCAAAGTTTTAGCGGGATTCGGTTTGGAATTCCCGTGTAAGAAAAACTCTACAAATACTTTGTGTTGTTTGATGCACCATGCCGAACCTTGCATTTTTTTGATTGTTTGAAAGTGCAAATGCATTCACAAAGATCGGATTTCGAAAACAGAGAAATAATCTTTTCTTTTTTTCTTTCTCTCTCTTTCTCTCTCCCCTTTCTCTCTCTCTCCCGCGCCCTGGGCCGACCCCGGCCGGCCCAGCCGCCCCTGGCGCCCCCCTCTTGGGCCCAAAGAGGCCCAGCCGCCCCCCCCCCACCTCCTCTTTTTCCCCCAATCCTCTCCCTCTCCCTCTCATTTTCTCTCCCTCTCCACCCAAGCCGCCGCCCTACCCCTACCCGCCCCTGCCCTAGCGCCGGCCGCCGCCCCTGCCGGATCGGCCACCCCTCCCCGCCGGTGAGCCCCCCTCCCCCCTCCTCCCCTCTCCTCTCTCCCCTCTCCTCCCCTCTCCCCCTCCCTGCCCGGCCAAGGCCTGGCCGCGCCGGCCACCACCCCCAGCCCCGCCGTGGCCGCTGGCCGGCCCTCGGCCGCGCCCAGCCGGCCCCAGCCGCCCCCTGGCCGGCCACGGCCAGCCCCCCCGGCCGCGCCCCCCCTCGCCCAGCCGCCCCTGGCCGCCAGCTCGGCTAGCCCTGGCCGCCAGCTCGGCCGGCCTCGGCCGCCAGCTCGGCCGGCCCCGGCCCCAGCTCAGCCGCCTGACCGCCCCAGCTCGGCCGCCCCGCCCAGGGCCGGTTCAACCGCCCCTAGGGCCGGTTCAACCGCCCCCCCTCTGTTTTTTTATTTATTTTTTATTTTATTTTATTTACTTTCTGTGATCATAATTACTTTATTTTAGGTAGACTGATCACTGTTCATGCTATGGAAAATAGGAAGTTAAATTTAAAATTCCATTATGCTATTGATTCACGTAGTTAATTGTTTATCCCGTGCAATGTTGATCAACTTAAAATGATTAGGTTTCCATTAGTATATATATAACAGAATTCTTTTGTTAGGAATCAATTGTAATTGATTATTAGTGCATAAACTTTAACCCCCTGCGAGATCTTTCCCGTTTCTTTCTAACCATAACAAATGCGACGTCGAATGTCATACTTGATGCATATTCGCTTCACTTGTTCCCTTGTATGGTGTACTGTTCTTTTGTATTAAATATGTGGATGTATGTATGTTTGCGCTCGCATAGAGAACGATCCGGTCGAAGAGCCCGAGGAATTCGCAGGAGAAGCCCCTGAGCAGCAGTCGGTTGGTGGAGGCAAGTGTCCTTTGACCTATCTCTGTCCTATTCATTCTTTAATTCACCTCCCGCATTACACATTTATACCTCAGGATTTACTAGCTTTTGTTATCCATGTCCTTGTTTACCTATTTGGGTCGGATTATTACTGCTTAGTTTGATGCTATTGCTCAACTCTAATCAATGAACATGATGTGATTATCTGTGATACGCTGTTTTCCCCTTCTTATTTATGATTATACTTGTGGCATTTAAGGGGACTCGAGCGGTTTCTCGAGTGCCTCTCCGTAAGGACCTGTTCAATGGATGACCGCCCGGGAAAACAGTGCAACCATGAGGGTGGAATGGGACGCCCTTAGCTGAATAATTAGAGGAACCGGGGTGTAGTTCGCTTAGCCGTTGTGCCGTCAATGGGGCTCGGTGTATGCGGCTCGCTCTGCCAAGGTTGATTTGTCCCTTGGGGAGGAGTGCGGTACATTTAGGAAACCTAACGGGTGGCTACAGCCCCGGGGAATCTTTGTAAAGGCTACGTAGTGAGACCCTGCCTATTCACCTTGGTAGTGTTTAAGGGTTTGATCAGCCCGAGGCAAGTGGGAATCACGGCTTGTGGGTAAAGTGCGCAACCTCTGCAGAGTGTTATGAAACTGATATATCAGCCGTGCTCACGGTTATGAGCGGCCAAGGGAGCTCCAGAGATTAGTGATACTTGATCAGAGATATTTTGGTACAGGTGGCAATGAGATTGATGATTCTGATTATGATTATGGTATTGGTAAGTGGTATTCTTTCCGTTTGGAAAGGATACATTGGGCTAATAACTTGGGTTAATGTTAAAACCTGGCTTTCTACTAGTAAGTAATAACCTGACCAACTAAAAGCAACTGCTTGACTTATCCCCACATAAAGCTAGTCCACTACAGCCAAACGGGATGCTTGTTGAGTATGTTGATGTGTACTCACCCTTGCCCTACACACCAATCCCCCCCCCCCCAGGTTGTCAGCATTGCAACCACTGCTCAGGAGAAGATGAAGCTGTGGAAGGAGACTTCCAGGAGTTCCAAGACTACGATGAGTTCTAGGCGTGGGTTAGCGGCAACCCCCAGTCGGCTGCCTGTGAAGGCCGTGTTATCTACGTTTCTTTTCCGCACTTTGATTTATTGTAAGAACTATATGGACGTCTCAGACGTATGATGTAATCGACTATTATTTCCCTTTTTAATACTATTTGAGCACTGTGTGATGATGTCCATGTTATGTAACTGCTGTGTACGTGAATAACTGATCCTGGCACGTACATGGTTCGCATTCGGTTTGCCTTCTAAAAACCGGGTGTGACAGCACCGGACTGTCCGGTGTGCATCGGACAGTGTCCGGTGCGCCAACAGCTCCAAATCTTCAACGGTCGGCTGCGCCAATATAGGAAAGCAATCTACACCGGATAGTGAACAGTGGATGTCCGGTGGTTCATAGGACTGTCCGGTGCGCCACCCGGCAGAAGGCAAGAATTGCCTTCCTGGATTGCTTCCAACGGCTCCTAACTGCCTTAGGGCTATAAAAGAGACCCCTAGGCGCATGGAGGAGTACACCAAGCATACTTTGAGCAATCTTAATCTCTCACACTCCGTCTTTGCGCACTCGATTGACATTCTTAGTGATTTGAGCTCTGTTCTAGTGGTGAACTTGTTGCGATTCATTCGAGCTCAAGTCTTGGCTTGTGTGTGTGCGTATTGCTGGGATTTGTGTGTGTTGCTTCCCTCCCTTACTCTGGTGCTTTTACATTGATATTTGTTGTAAGGGCGAGAGACTCCAAGTTGTGGAGATTCCTCGCAAACGGGATATAGTGAAAGAAAGAAAAACACCGTGGTATTCAAGTGGATCTTTGGATCACTTGAAAGGGGTTGAGTGCAACCCTCGTCCATTGGGACGCCACAACGTGGAGGTAGACAAGTGTTGTACTTGTCGAACCACGGGATAACTTGCGTGTCTCTTGTGACTGCTTTTCGTGTGATTGTTGTGATTCGCAAGAGCTCGCTTTATAGTCACTTGGGATTATCTCTCTAACACTTAACCAAGTTTTGTGGCTATAAGTTTTAAGTTTTTACAGGATCACCTATTCACCCCCCCTCTAGGTGCTCTTAATTGTTATTGGAGCCGTTCTCTTCAAGAAAGGGACTAATCGCCCGAAGGGAGGGATCCTAAGGGAAAGGGGATGGTGATCAATGACAAGGAGAAGGAGTCCTTCCTCAATGAGCCAAAAGACGACAAGCCCATTGACTCGGGCTCAAGTCACAAGAAGAAGGATAGGAAGAAGAAGAGACGCATTAAGAAGATAGTCTACTACGACAGTGACGAGTCCTCTTCTTCCCAAAGAGACGACGACGACAACGAGAAAAAGAAAACGGTCAACTCAAACTTTTCTTTTGATTATTCTCGAATTCCGCGAAATTCCAATGCTCATTTGCTTTCCATTCCTCTTGGTAAACCTCCACACTTTGATGGAGAGGACTACGAATTTTGGAGTCACAAAATGCGTAGTCACTTATTCTCTCTTCATCCAAGTATATGGGAGATAGTAGAAAATGGAATGCAATTTGATAGTACGGATAATCCCATGTTTATCAATGAACAAATTCACAAAAATGCACAAGCTACCACTATTCTTTTAGCATCCTTGTGCAGGGAAGAGTATCATAAGGTGAGCGGCTTGGATAACGCCAAGCGGATTTGGGACACCCTCAAGATCTCGCATGAGGGGAACGACGTAACCATGATCACCAAGATGGAGTTTGTGGAGGGCGAACTGGGAAGGTTCGCAATGATCAGGGGGGAGGAGCCAACTCAAACGTACAACAGGCTCAAGACCCTGGTCAACAAAATAAGGAGCTCTGGAAGCACTAGATGGACGGACCACGACGTCGTCCGGCTTATGCTAAGGTCCTTCACTGTCCTTGATCCTCATCTTGTAAACTCTATTCGTGAAAATCCTAGGTACACCAAGATGACGCCCGAGGAAATACTCGAAAAGTTTGTAAGCGGGCGAATGATGATCAAGGAGGCAAGATACGTTGATGAGGCGTTGAAGGGCCCAATGCCGATCCACGAGCCTCAAACCGTTGCTCTCAAAGCAACAAGTAGCAGGGAGGCGCTACCTAGCAAGGTGGCGCAAGTTGAGGCGGCTGGGCTTAACGAGGAAGAAATGGCCCTCATCATCAAGCGCTTCAAGACGGCGCTAAAGGGTCGCAAGGAGCATCCCAACAAGAGCAAGACGAAGGGAAAGCGCTCCTGCTTCAAGTGTGGTCATTTTATAGCAAATTGTCCCGACAATACTAATGACCAGGAACAAGAGAAAGGCGGGAAGAAAGAAAAGAGGAAGGCCTACAAGAAGGCAAAGGGCGAGGCGCACCTCGACAAAGAGTGGGACTCGGATTGTTCGTCGTCCGACTCCGACGACGAAGGACTCGCCGCCTCGGCCTTCAACAAGTCGTCGCTCTTCCCCAACGAGCGCCATACTTGTCTAATGGCAAAGGAAAAGAAGGTAAACACTAGAGAAACTCCTAAGTACTCTACTTCTAGTGATGAGGACTCTAGTGATGATGAAATTGATTACACTAGCCTGTTCAAAGGATTAGATAGAGCAAAAGTAGAAAAGATCAATGAATTGATTGATGCTCTAAATGAAAAGAATAAACTTTTAGAAAAGCAAGAGGATCTTTTATATGAAGAGTATGATAAATTTGTAAGTGTGCAAAAGTCTCTTGCTTTAGAAGTTAAAAGGAATGAAATGCTTTCTTGTGAATTATCTACTTGTCATGAGACTGTGGCTAGATTAAGAAATATTAATGATGATTTAAATGCTAAGCTAGAAGTAGCAAATAAATCTAGTTCTTGTGTAGAGCATGTTGTGATTTGCAATAGGTGTAAGGATTTTAATGTTGATGCTTGTAGTGGACATTTAATTTCCATTACTAGATTAAATGATGAAGTGGCTAGTCTTAATGCCCAACTTAAGACTAGCAAAAATGACTTTGATAAACTAAAATTTGCAAGGGATGCCTACACTGTTGGTAGACACCCCTCTATTAAGGATGGGCTTGGCTTTCGAAGGGAAGCCAAGAACTTTACAAGTCAAAAGGCTCCCATTTTCAACAAGGAAAAAGGGAAGGCTCCTATGACTAGTAGTCAAAAGAATCATGCATTTATTTATGATAGAAAATTTTCTAGGAATGCTCATCATAATAGGAGTTTTAATGCTTATGATTCACATGCCATTAATGATTCAAGTTCTTCCTTTGTGCATAGTAGAAATATGCCTAGGAACAATGTTGTTCATCATGTACCTAAGAAAATGCAAAATAAATCTGCTACTGTTTTTCATGCCTGCAACGCTGATTTTGTACTTTCATGTAAAAATAAGAAAGTGGTTGCTAGGAAATTGGGGGCAAAATGCAAGGGAGATAAAACTTGCATTTGGGTCCCTAAGACTATTGTTACTAACCTTATAGGACCCAACAAGAGTTGGGTACCTAAAACCCAAGCCTAATTTGCCTTGCAGGTTTATGCATCCGGGGGCTCAAGCTGGATTATCGACAGCGGATGCACAAACCACATAACGGGGGAGAAGAAGATGTTCACCTCCTACGTCAAGAACAAAGATTCCCAAGATTCAATCATATTCGGTGATGGGAATCAAGGCAAGGTTAAAGGACTAGGAAAGATAGCTATTTCATCCGAGCATTCCATATCTAATGTGTTTTTAGTTGAATCGCTCGGATATAACTTGTTGTCCGTTAGTCAATTATGTAATATGGGTTACAATTGCTTATTTACAAATGTAGATGTGTCTGTCTTTAGAAGGAGTGATGGTTCATTAGCTTTTAAGGGTGTACTAGACGGCAAACTCTATTTAGTTGATTTTTCGAAGGAGGAGGCCGATCTAGATGCATGCTTAATCGCTAAGACTAGCATGGGCTGGCTGTGGCATCGCCGTCTAGCACATGTGGGGATGAAGAACCTTCACAAACTTCTAAAGGGAGAACATGTGTTAGGTCTAACAAATGTAACTTTCGAAAAAGATAGACCTTATGCAGCTTGTCAAGCAGGCAAACAGGTGGGAAGCGCTCATCACAACAAGAATGTGATGACTACATCAAGACCTCTGGAGCTACTACATATGGACCTCTTCGGACCCGTCACCTACCTTAGCATCGGGGGAAGTAAGTATGGTCTTGTTGTTGTTGATGATTTTTCCCGCTTCACTTGGTATTCTTTTTGCAGGATAAATCAGAAACCCAAGGGATCCTCAAGCGCTTTCTAAGGCGAGCTCAAAACGAATTTGAGATCAAGGTGAAGAAGATTAGAAGCGACAACGGGTCCGAGTTCAAGAACCTTCAAGTGGAGAAGTACCTTGAGGAAGAAGGAATCAAGCATGAGTTCTCCGCTCCCTACACACCACAGCAAAACGGTGTGGTAGAGAGGAAGAACATGACTCTTATAGACATGGTGAGGACGATGCTTGGAGAATTCAAGACGCCCGAGCAGTTTTGGTCGGAAGCCGTGAACACGGCTTGTCACGCCATAAACCGGGTCTAGCTTCATCGCCTCCTCAAGAAGACGTCGTATGAACTCCTAACCGGTAACAAACCCAACGTTTCATATTTTCGAGTTTTTGGGAGTAAATGCTACATTCTAGTGAAGAAAGGGAGGAATTCAAAATTTGCTCCCAAAGCTGTAGAAGGGTTTTTGTTAGGTTATGACTTAAATACGAAGGCATATAGAGTCTTCAACAAATCATCGGGTTTGGTTGAAGTCTCTAGCGACATTGTATTTGATGAAACTAATGGCTCTTCGAGAGAGCAAATTGATCTTGATGATGTAGATGAGGATGATGTTCCAACGGACGCAATACGCACCATGGCTATTGGAGATATGCGACCACAGGAACACAAGGAGCAAGATCAACCTTCTTCCTAACCAATGGTGCACCCCCCAACTCAGGCTGATGAACAGGTTCCTCAAGAAGAGGCGTGTGATCAAGGGGGAGCATAGGATGTCCAAGATGAGGAGGAAGAAGTACCACAGGCCCCTCCAACTCAAGTTCGAGCGATGATTCAAAGGAATCATCCCGTCAACCAGATTTTGGGTGACATAAGTAAGGGAGTAACCACTCGCCCTAGATTAGCTAATTTTTGTGAGCATTACTCTTTTGTCTCTTCTATTGAGCCTTTCAGGGTAGAAGAGGCCTTGCTAGATCCGAACTGGGTGTTGGCCATGCAGGAAGAGCTCAACAACTTCAAGCGAAATGAAGTTTGGACACTGGTGCCACGTCCCAAGCAAAACGTTGTGGGAACCAAGTGGGTGTTCCGCAACAAACAGGACGAGCACGGGGTGGTGACAAGGAATAAGGCTCGACTTGTGGCAAAAGGTTATGCCCAAGTCGCAGGTTTGGACTTTAAGGAGACTTTTGCTCCTGTGGCTAGGCTAGAGTTGATTCGTATTTTGTTAGCCTATGCCGCTCACCATTCTTTCAGGTTGTTCCAAATGGACGTGAAGAGTGCTTTCCTCAACGGGCCAATCAAGGAGGAGGTGTACGTGGAGCAACCTCCTGGCTTTGAGGATGAACGGTACCCCGACCATGTGTGTAAGCTCTCTAAGGCGCTCTATGGACTTAAGCAAGCCCCAAGAGCATGGTATGAATGCCTTAGAGACTTTTTAATTGCTAATGCTTTCAAGGTTGGGAAAGCCGATCCAACTCTTTTTACTAAGACTTGTGATGGTGATCTATTTGTGTGCCAAATTTATGTCGATGACATAATATTTGGTTCTACTAACCAAAAGTCTTGTGAAGAGTTTAGCAGGGTGATGACTCAGAAATTCGAGATGTCGATGATGGGCGAGTTGAACTACTTCCTTGGGTTCCAAGTGAAGCAACTCAAGGACGGCACCTTTATCTCTTAAACGAAATACACGCAAGACTTGCTCAAGCGGTTTGGGATGAAGGACGCCAAGCCCAGAAAGACTCCAATGGGAATCGACGGACATGTCGACCTCAACAAAGGAGGTAAGTCCGTTGATCAAAAGGCATACCGGTCTATGATAGGGTCTTTACTTTATTTATGTGCTAGTAGACCGGATATTATGCTTAGCGTATGCATGTGTGCTAGATTTCAATCCGACCCAAGGAAGTGTCATCTTGTGGCCGTTAAGCGAATTCTTAGATATTTAGTTGCTACGCCTTGCTTCGGGATCTGGTATCCAAAGGGGTCTACCTTTGACTTGATTGGATACTCAGACTCCGACTATGCTGGATGTAAGGTCGATAGGAAGAGTACATCAGGGACGTGCCAATTCCTAGGAAGGTCCCTGGTGTCCTGGAGCTCTAAGAAATAAACTTCTGTTGCCCTAGCTATCCACCGCTGAGGCGGATTATGTTGCCGCAGGACAGTGTTGCACGCAACTACTTTGGATGAGGCAAACCCTCCAGGACTTTGGCTACAATCTGAGCAAAGTCCCACTCCTATGTGACAATGAGAGTGCAATCCGCATGGCGGACAATCCTGTTGAACACAGCCGCGCAAAGCACATAGACATCCGGCATCACTTTTTGAGAGACCACCAGCAAAAGGGAGATATCGAAGTGTTTTATGTTAGCACCGAGAACTAGCTAGCCGATATCTTTACCAAGCCTTTAGATGAGAAGACCTTTTGCACGCTGCGTAGTGAGCTAAATGTCTTAGATTCGCGTAACTTGGATTGATATAGAGCATACATGTGTTCTATGCCTTTTGATCATGTTCTTTTATGCATATCATTGTTTATATATGATGCTCAAGTTGTGCAAGGGATCCCCGGACCTCACAAGTCCATGTGTGAATGATGCACATATTTAGGGGGAGAAATGCTACAACTTGACCCTTTGAGACTAACCGTGTGCTTGAGTTTTCTTAATTTAGTCTCAAAGGTGATTGAAAGGGAAAAGGTGAACTTGGACCATGCAACACTTCCACTGCACTCCGATGAGAGGGTAATTTACTCCAAGTTCATCTCCATGCTCTTATTGCCTGTTTACTCTTAATTGAAGATTTTGGTGAGGCAATGGGGTTTTAGGGCCAATAATGATCCTGTTTTGGTGCTTAATGCCAAAGGGGGAGGAATTAAGGCCAAAGCAAATGGATCAGCTACCACTTGAGAATTTTGAAAATAGTAGAGTTAGAGCTTTTGTTTTGTCGAAATACTCTTGTTGTCTCTTATTGTCAAAAGTTGGTCTCTTGTGGGGAGAATGTTTGATTATGGGAAAAAGGGGGAGTTTTTGAATCTTTGATCAATTTCTCTTGGAATACCTCTCTCTATGCCTCAACAAGTGAATTTGACTTAGAGATAGGAAATTGAGTTTGATTTGCAAAAACAAACCAAGTGGTGGCAAAGAATGATCCAAATATGCCAAATTTGAATCAAAAACAAATTTTTGTTCTCATTTGCATTGATGTTGCACTTCTTTTAGTTGCTTTTTGTTGTGTTGGCATAAATCACCAAAAAGGGGGAGATTGAAAGGGAAATGTGCCCTTGGGCCATTTCTATAAGATTTTGGTGATTAAGTGCTCCACACAAATGCTTTGAGCGATATTTGTGCCAAAGACTCAAGAAGTGCAAATCAAGATTAAAGGTATGTTTCTAGACTTAGTACATTGTTTTGAAGACTAATGTATTATGTCTAAGTGCTAGAAACACGAGAAATCGTTTTGGAGAAAAGTTGGCTATGTACAGCCAAAAGGCTGCTCGGTCTGGGTGCACCGGACAGTGTCCGGTGTGCCAGGACCAGTCCCGATGAACAGCCTACTCTCGGGTCTTGACGGCGGCGTACGACTATAAATCACCGGACTGTCCGGTGGTGCACCGGACTGTCCGGTGAGTCGTCTGCGGCGAAGTCGCCGCTCTCGGGAAACAATCAACAGTGTTCGGCTAAAATTCACCGGACTGTCCGGTCGTGCACCGGACTGTCCGGTGAGCCAACAGTCGACTGCGCCAACGGTCGGTCGCGCAATCCGCGCGTGACGCATGGCCGAGCTAACGGTCGGATGAGGGCACCGGACTGTCCGGTGCGCCAACGGCTCCAAATCTTCAACGGTCAGCTGTGCCAATTTAGGAAAGCAATCTGCACCGGACAGTGAATAGTTGATGTGGACAGTCCGGTGCGCCACCCGACAGAAGGCAAGAATTGCCTTCCTGGATTGCTTCCAACGGCTCCTAGCTACCTTGGGGCTATAAAAGGGACCCTTAGGCGCATGGAGGAGTACACCAAGCATACTTTGAGCAATCTTAATCTCTCACACTCCGTCTTTGCGCACTCGATTGACATTCTTAGTGATTTGAGCTCTGTTCTAGTGGTGAACTTGTTGTGATTCATTCTAGCTCAAGTCTTGGCTTGTGTGTGTGCGTATTGCTGGGATTTGTGTGTGTTGCTTCCCTCCCTTACTCTGGTGCTTTTACATTTATATTTGTTGTAAGGACGAGAGACTCCAAGTTCTGGAGATTCCTCGCAAACGGGATATAGTGAAAGAAAAAAACACTGTGGTATTCAAGTGGATCTTTGGATCACTTGAAAGGGGTTGAGTGCAACCCTCGTCCATTGGGACACCACAACGTGGAGGTAGACAAGTGTTGTACTTGTCGAACCACGTGATAACTCGCGTGTCTCTTGTGACTGCTTTTCGTGTGATTGTTGTGATTCGCAAGAGCTCGCTTTATAGTCACTTGGGATTATCTCTCTAACACTTAACCAAGTTTTGTGGCTATAAGTTTTAAGTTTTTACAGGATCACCTATTCACCCCCCTCTAGGTGCTCTCACTCCTCTCCCCGACTCATTTTTCGCGACATCTCAAAGGCTGCGATTTTCCCAATCACAATGGTCGGGGTCATGTTGCTTAAGTCCTCCATGTTGTGAAGGATGGTGATGATGCTCCCATATCTTTGTTGTGGTAGCAAGGAGATAATCTTCCTCACAATGTCTGCATCACCTAGCTTATTAATGCCAATAGAATTGAGCTCATTGATAATTAGATTCAAACGAGAATACATGTCTCTAACAAGCTCATCATCTTTCATAGCAAAAGAATTATACTCATTTAAGACTAGGCAATGTTTTTGCTCACGGACATTGGATGTGCCGTCATGGAGCTCATGCAATTTTAGCTAAATCTCATTAGCAGTTTTCAAGGTAAATACTTGATTAAAAATATCCATGCTAAGAGATTCATAAAAGCAATTTTTGGCTCTAGCATTTAAATGAATTTCTTTTTCCTCACTCGTGGTGGGTTTCTCGGGATTCTTGAGGGGTTTCATCCCATCACGAGTGACTCTCCAAACACCTAGATCAACGACCTCTAGGTAACAAGCCATTCTAGCACTATAATATGGGAAGTTAGTGCCGTCGAAGTGTGGTGGCCTATGGGTATCCATCCCTTCCTCTAAAAAGCGTCGGCTCTTTTAGCAGTGAAGCTAAAGCATTTCAAATCAGCCAAACCGGGCTCTGATACCACTTGTAGGAAACAGGTGACGCCTAAGAGGGGGGTGAATTAGGACTTCTAAAACTTTTAATAAACTAGGCCACAATTAAATCCCTAGAGCAAAACCTATGCAAATAATCAAACTAGAATGTGCAAACTAGGTTTTGTCTAAGTGTTGTTATCTCTACCGCAATGGCTAAGTTTCAATCTACACTAAATAAGTATGAATACAAGATTGAAACTTAAATGCTTAATGTAAATGCGGAAACTTAAAGAGCAAAGTAGAGAAGCAAACTCTTGTGGATGACACCGGTATTTTTACCGAGGTATCCGGAACCATGCAAGGTCCTGACTAATCCTCGTTGGTGCCCCTACGCAAAGGGAAGCCCACGCGAGGGCCAAGCACCACGGTCGAGTTACTCCGTAGAGAGCCACGGGTCTTCTCCACGCGCAAGTGGTGCTCCGCTTCCGGCTCCTCTCGGACGCTCCCCGCCGTCTCCACTATCCAGCTTTTGGCCGAAACGCCGCGAGCCTCGTTCCCTCCGGTACACGGTGGTGGCCGTGACACAAACGCGGTTGTCACGGTCTCGCAAGACTCTCGTTCCACTCGGTACAATTACAACGGCTCACGCAAGAGCCGAGGGGTTGTGTGGTTTTACAAAACTCACTCAACTAACTAGGGTTCACCTAGAGCAAGCGCTAAAGCGGTCTAACTAACCTAAGCACTTCACAAAGCACCTATGCTAATCACCGAGTGATTCTATTAAGCACTTGGGTGTTTGAGCTCTTAGAAATGTGCACTATATGCCTTGGTATGTTGCTTGGGCTCCCACACCTTCAAATGGCCGGTTGGGTGAAGTATATATAGGCCCCAACTCCAAAATAGCGGTTGGAGAAAAGCTGCAGTTCTCTGCACCACCGGACTGTCCGGTGGTGCACCGGACAGCGCACTGTAGCCTGTCCGGTGCGCCTAGCCGTTGCCCTGTCAGAGCAGGTGACCGTTGGCGCCGTAGGCTTTTCCACACCGGACAGTCTGGTGCTCACACCGGACAGTCCGGTGGTCTTCTCTCCGAGTGCCACCTAGAACTAGCCGTTGGGCTGGAGTTCCCTGGTGCACCGGACAGTCCGGCGTGTGGGCACCGGACAGTCCAGTGTGCCACCGGACAGTCCAGTGCGCCTTCGCACAGACAGTCCGCAGCAGCACACTTGGACTTTTCTTGGATCTTCTTAATGTCTTCTTTTGAGGTGTTGCTTTCCTCAATTCCTTAGTCTAAGTAAATCTTGCATCCTGTGAACTACAAACACAAACACTAGAAAACTTATTAGTTCACGGATTGTGTTGTTCATCAAACACCAAAACTCAATTAGCCAAATGGCCCGGGGTCCATTTTCCTTACAAGCTGGTAACCAAGCATTAATCTCTAAAATATAAAGCGAAGACCGCTGAAAGAGCCGAGGAACATAACAGATGTTTGTTTTTACCGGACCGATCAAAGTTCAGAAGCAACGACTTGACAAGTGTACTGTCAAAGCATCCACAGTCTAAAATCAAAACTGCAAGCTGGACGTAGAAACTTTGGGTCGATTGTTTCAAAATCAACTCAAAGATTGGGGGCTTGTGGGGGACAGATATCCCCGGGTCCACTAAAAGGTTGGAAGGCCTCGCGAAAGACTCTGGGCCCATTATTTCGCAAGGCCACCCCTTTGTGGGCCAAGGGAGGAATCACTGGCAGAATGGATCGACGCAGGATTGGATCAACTCGAGCCCAGGCGGCTCAATGGATTTAAACGTTATCCGTAGCATTGATCTGATTCTCCCGCACAGCACCCCAGACGTCGGAACTGAACGAGGATAAGTCGGCAAGATAATAGGGGGATAAGTTCAGTCGGTTCACTATTACTTAGGAGCACATAGTTATCATACCCGCATGTAACGCCCTAGGGTCGAGTATATAAGGCCTAGGGGGCACCCCCATCAAACGACAAGTCATTCATTAGCCATCTATTTAATTCTCTAGCGTCCTTCATACTAGAGAATCCCCCTGTAACCCACCACACAAAGATCCACACCAGGAAATAGGGTATTACGTCTCTCTAAGCGGCCCGAACCTGTAGAAAATTATCTACTGTCTCTCGTGCACCAGCACGAACCATCGAGCTACAGTCGGTTACACCGTCCTACCCAAAAGCACCCCGAGGGGTAACCCCGGGTGCGCGGTCGGGTCCCAAACACTGACAGGTGCATCAAGGGAGATGAGCTTTAGACTCATTTGAAGTCACTCCATAGTGGTAACTTTGGTCTATGTGACTGGAGATCCCGTGAAGTAGAACGGTGAAACAAGATAGTGGTTGACCGATATTGAGATACCCCTTAAAAAGCATAGATTATGTGAGATGCATGTTTCTCCTGTATTGTATGGTAGAACGATTAAAATCTCAATATGATCATAGTGGCTTATTTAGGGAGGGATATTGTCTTTCAGAACATCCTAGAAGAAACACGTATATGCTTTAATTGGTTGGTCATATTATATAAGATGTGTGGGTAATATATAGATACCCATGAAAGGTCCTAAAGTGTGACTTATATGGTTCAGTGACATGACTGCTCACTTTCCTCTACTTTCTGTCATCTTTAGGTCGTCTCATTGTTTCTTTATTGATCGTCACAACTATGTAAGTATCAACACTGCATCCAGACTACATTGAGTGACAATATATCTGCCCCTATGTATGTTTTTTTAGGATGGCATGGGGAATTCTCTATCGAGTTTTAGCTTCCCATCCTCGTCCATGTGACGAAAAAAATTCATCCGCGGGGATCCACGTGAACACTTACGAGGAATATTTCCTCCCTATCTTCGTTCCCGCGGGAATAAATCCCCGTTTGGGATCCCTGTCCCCGCTCAAATTATAATCATAATACACTTACTTTGTTATTAATGTAAAACATGTTCGCTTATACACATTATCAGATGTTAGAAATCATTATGTGCACATTAAAATGAACATATTTGCACAACAATCTATCTCTTGACAAGATAATGGTTTATTTTATCAGTAACTATTACATGAAAACATCGTCACATGTAAATTTAACAGGACGGATATGAAAAATGCTTCCTCACCCCGTCTCTGATTAACTATCGGGGGAGAAATTTTTCCCGTGTACATCCCCGTGGGGGACGAAATTTCCTCATCTCCATTCATTAATGGAAGAATTCACCACAGAGAATCGGGGATCGAGTGTTGGATCTTTTATGGGCTTGGCCCATTTATTGAGTAAACTCTATGGTGTGTAATGGTGGAGAATACCAATAGTACCACATTGGAAGTCCAAGGGTCTTTTGCCTTGACTTATATGGTGGGATTTATTCCACTTAACTTGAGAAGTCAAGAAATGGACAAGGGCGTGCCACACGCGCGCGCGGCGCGCCGCCGCCGCCGCCGCCGGCCGGGCCGGGCCGGGCCGGGCCGGGCGTGGCGTGGCGTGGCGTGGCGTGGCGAGGCGAGGCGAGGCGAGGCGAGGCGAGGCAGGCGAGCGGGCGTGGTGTGGTTGTGTTAATTTTTAGCACTCACTAACCGCGTACGTCAGCCGAGTGACCCTGTCTCTTCGTCGGCCGAGTGACTCTCCAGCCGAGTGACTCTGTCTCTTCGTCAGCCAGCCGAGTGACCCTTCTCCTTCAGCTGGCCGACTTATGGCGTGACTCGGCGAGTGCTGGCCGACTCATGGCATAACTCGGCGAGAGCTGGCCGACTCTTGGCGTGACTCGGCGACCTTTCTCCTTCAACTTCCCTCTGCGAGAGGTTAAATAGAGGAGCACCCCTGTCACTCGGTACACGTGAAAAACAACTTTCAGAACCACAGTCCAGCCGCCGAGTGAGGGTATTTCCATCTTGTGACTCTGCGCGCACAGAGAAGCGAGAGGGCAGGTGCCTCCGAAGCCGGTGCCGTTCGAGACCTTGCACGGGGGATCGGCAATTAGGTTTTTGGGGAGCGTCTACGCGACTGCCCAAAACATCTGCGACATGACAATTGAAGTTGGACAAGGATCTAGATCCTCGGAGCGCATGGGAGGGTATGATCAATTCATCTCCTCACTATTTTACATTCTGCAAATTATATATGTTCATACCTGCTGTTTTATTTATAGCCATAAATTTATCCAATCTGTTTTGTCGTATTATATCATGACATGTCTGATGCCTGATTATACTAGTAATATGATAAATCTGTTTGTCTTAATTTTACAGTTATGCTGTCTATGTTGCTATCTGTTTATTTTCTGTTGTTCCATAATAATACATGTTCCATGTTTATATGCTTATTATATTTATATGATCCATATGCTTTACGTTCTCCTGATCCATATTGTTATGGATATATTTGAGATAGTGATTTCTATAATTAACCATATTTTATATGTCATCATCATAATGTTAATTTATGGAATTAAAATGATATGGAAAATGCCTATATTTCTAACAATCCAAAAACCTAATGTTAGGCATTTTTCTGTCAGAGGTTTTGCTGCTGTGCTAAAGCCTGATCCTTTTGATGGTAAAAACTTCTTGATATGGAAAGCTAAGATGGAATTGTGGCTAACTGCAATGTCTTGTTTTCATGCCGCTGAGGGCAAGCCTGCCAACTTACCTCCTGAGGATGAGGCTAAGTTTAAGGCTGAAGACAACCTCTTTCGAGGAGCAGTAATTAGCGCACTGGATACAAAATTCCAGAAAAGCTATATCATTCTTCCCACAGGGAAAGAGCTGTGGGATGCTCTTGTTGGAAAGTTTGGAGTTACTGACGCTGGTAGCGAGCTGTACCTCATGGAGCAGCTGTATGACTACAAGATGGTTGAGAACCGATCTGTAGTGGAACAGGCTCATGAGTTTCAGGCACTAGCTAAGGAACTCGAACTTTTTCCTTGTCCTTTGCCTGACAAGTTTGTGGCTGGCGGTATAATCGCCAAGTTGCCACCTTCTTGGAAGGACTTTGCTACCTCTCTCAAACATAAGAGACAAGAGTTCAATGTGGAGGAGCTCATTGGTACTCTTGATGTTGAGGAAAGAGCTAGATCAAAGGACAATGGAAAAGGTGTGGAGACCTCTACTGCTAATGTGGTGCAGAAGAGAAACTTCTGCAAGTTTAACAAGAAGAAAAACCAAAACAAACCAGAGAACGCAAATAAACCTGTTCATACAGCACAGTTTAAAAAGAAGAACAACAATAACAAGGGAAAGGGAGGTTGCTTTGTCTGTGGCAGTGATCAACATTGGGCTAGAGAGTGCCCTGATCGCAAGTTCACTCAGGACAAGAAATCAGCTAATGTTGTAACCACTGAAACTGGAGATGGAACATCTGGGTATGGTAATTCTTTACCATTTGTTCTCTCAGTTTGTAATTCACCTGAGTGGTGGATGGACAGTGGTGCAAATATTCATGTGTGTGCTGATGCCTCTATGTTCTCCTCCTACCAGGTCGGGAGGTCTGGCGCCTTGTTAATGGGAAATGGGTCGCGTGCTCATGTTCTTGGTGTTGGTACGGTCATTCTGAAGTTTACTTCGGGAAAGACGGTGCCATTGAAGAGCGTGCAGCATGTGCCCTCTATCAAGAAGAATCTCGTTAGTGCTTCTATGCTATGTCGAGATGGCTACAAAGTTGTTCTTGAGTCAAATAAATGTGTTGTGTCGAAACATGGTACTTTTGTTGGTAAAGGATATGACTGCGGAGGGCTGTTCCGCTTATCATTGCATGATGTGTGTAATAAACTCGTGAATTCTGTTCATTTTTCTGATGAGTCGGATTTATGGCATTCACGTTTTTGTCATGCAAGCTTTGGCTGTCTTATGCGGTTAGCAAATATAAATTTAATTCCTAAATTTAACTTGGTCAAAAAGTCTAAGTGCCATGTGTGTGTTGAATCAAAACAACCTCGCAAGCCTCACAAGGTTGCTGAGGCGAGGAGTTTGGCACCTCTAGAACTTGTTCATTCTGATCTGTGCGAGATGAATGGAATTTTGACCAAAGGTGGTAAAAGATACTTTCTCACTTTTATAGATGACTCCACTAGATTTTGCTATGTGTATCTCTTAAAAACAAAAGATGAAGCGTTCAATTATTTTAAGGCCTACAAAGCTGAAGTAGAGAACCAACTTGAGAGGAAAATAAAACGTTTAAGGTCCGACCGAGGTGGAGAATATTTCTCTAATGTGTTCGATGAGTTCTGCGTGGAACATGGTATTATTCATGAGAGGACACCGCCATTCTCACCACAATCCAATGGGATTGCTGAAAGGAAAAACCGCACTCTAACAGATTTGGTGAATGCCATGTTGAGTACAGCGGGATTATCCAAGGCATGGTGGGGTGAGGCGATTTTGACAGCATGTCATGTCCTGAATAGAGTTCCAACAAAGAACAAAGAGATCACTCCATTTGAGGAATGGGAAAAGAGAAGAGTAAATCTCTCGTATTTGCGCACTTGGGGTTGCTTGGCTAAAGTGAATGTGCCAATCAACAAAAAGCGTAAACTTGGGCCTAAAACTGTTGACTGTATATTCCTTGGGTACTCTTTTCACAGCACTGGGTATAGGTTCTTAATTATAAAATCTGATGTGCCAGATATGTATGTTGATACTATCATGGAATCAAGAGACGCAACATTTTTTGAGAATGAGTTTCCCATGAAGAATACACCTAGTGATACAAGTCATGAGACTATAATTCCCCATGAGCACGAACTGTCGATTCCTATAGATCATGCTGAGGATTCTCACGTACACATCCCTGAGGAGGATGACACTATAGTCACTCGAAAGAGCAAGAGACAGAGGGTTGCAAAATCCTTTGGTAATGACTTTATAGTGTACCTTGTGGAAGACACACCAACTACCATTAGTGAGGCATATTCCTCTCCTGATGCTGACTTATGGAAGGAAGCAGTAAGGAGTGAGATGGAATCTATTATGTCTAATGGAACTTGGGAGGTCGTTGACCGTCCTTATGGTTGTCAACCTATAGGTTGCAAATGGATCTTCAAGAAAAAGCTTAGGCCTGATGGTACAATCGAGAGGTACAAGGCAAGGCTTGTGGCCAAAGGATATACCCAAAAGGAGGGTGAAGATTTCTTTGATACCTACTCACCAGTGGCTCGATTGACTACGATTCGCACATTAATAGCCGTGGCAGCCTCTTATGGTCTTATCATTCATCAGATGGATGTTAAGACAGCTTTCCTTAATGGAGAGTTGGATGAGGAGATCTACATGGATCAGCCAGAAGGGTTTATTGCGGATGGTCAAGAGAACAAGGTGTGCAGGTTGATAAAATCATTGTATGGCCTAAAACAAGCACCTAAGCAATGGCATGAAAAGTTTGATAATACTCTTACAGCAGCTGGCTTTGTTGTAAATGAATCTGACACGTGTGTATACTATCGGTATGGTGGGGGTGAGTCTGTTATGCTGTGTCTTTATGTTGATGACATTTTGATCTTTGGATCAAATCTCAATGTGATTGAGGAAGTTAAAAATCTTCTATCGAGCAATTTCGAGATGAAAGATTTGGGAGAAGCTGATGTCATTCTAAACATCAAGCTTGTTAGAGAAGCTGATGGTGGGGTAACTTTGTTACAATCCCATTATGTGGAAAAGGTATTGAGTCGCTTTGGTTTTAGTGACTGTGACCCTGCTCCAACACCTTATGACCCTAGTGTGCTATTAAGAAAGAATCGGAGAATAGCAAGGGATCAATTGACATACTCCCAGATCATTGGCTCGCTCATGTACCTTGCAAGTGCAACAAGGCCAGACATCTCTTATGCTGTGAGTAAGCTAAGTCGGTTTGTGTCGAAACCAGGAGATGATCACTGGCGTGCTCTTGAGAGAGTGTTGCGGTATTTGAAAGGTACTATGACATACGGTATTCATTATACCGGAAACCCAAAAGTGCTGGAAGGCTATTGTGATGCCAACTGGATTTCTGATGCTGATGAGCTTTATGCCACAAGCGGATATGTGTTTCTGTTTGGAGGTGGCGCTGTTTCCTGGAAGTCTTGCAAGCAGACTATCTTAACAAAGTCTACAATGGAAGCAGAACTCGCAGCATTAGACACTGCTGGGGCTGAGGCCGAGTGGCTTCGTGATTTCCTATTGGACTTACCGGTAGTTGAAAAACCGATACCGGCTATTTCCATGAACTGTGACAACCAAACGGTGATTACAAAGGTTAACAGTTCTAGGAATAACATGAAGTCTACAAGGCATGTTAAGAGGAGATTGAAATCTGTCAGAAAGTTGAAAAACTCCGGAGTTATAACTGTGGATTATGTTCACACATCGAACAATCTGGCAGATCAATTCACTAAGGGTCTATCACGCAATGTGATAGAAAGTGCATCGAGGGAAATGGGTATGAGACCCATGTGAGATCTACTCTAGTGGTAACCTGCTCTATGTGATCGGAGATCCCGTGAAGTAGAGTGGAGAAACAAGCTAGGAGTAGGTTGTGAGGAAAGATCCCTTTCTTAACTCATTTCTGATGCACATCTTTCCTATCTGTAAGGCAGGATGGTATTTACCTTAATGTATTCCAAGAGTCTTATAAAGGTGAGATGTTGTCCTACAGAACATCTTTTGAAGAATACACCTATATGAGTCAGACTGCTAGTCACAGTCTATGGGACTTGGGTAATCCCTAAATACTCATGAAAGGCACTGAAGTGTGACTTATATGCTTCTAAACAGCGGGAATACCCTTTTGCAGCCAAGTATCAGCAAAGGATTTGAGTGAATCTTATTTCGCACAAAACTGTCAATTCAAGGCATAGTCCATTGTTCAGTTGTGAATAAGTGAAACTCTTATTCTAGATGGATGTTCAACTTAACAGTCTCCATCGAAACACTGGTATATCAAAGGATTGTGATTCTGATACTTCATCATTACAAACCCTAGAGTTTGGTGGGGATTGTTGGATCTTTTATGGGCTTGGCCCATTTATTGAGTAAACTCTATGGTGTGTAATGGTGGAGAATACCAATAGTACCACATTGGAAGTCCAAGGGTCTTTTGCCTTGACTTATATGGTGGGATTTATTCCACTTAACTTGAGAAGTCAAGAAATGGACAAGGGCGTGCCACACGCGCGCGCGCGCGCCGCCGCCGCCGCCGCCGGCCGGGCCGGGCCGGGCGTGGCGTGGCGTGGCGTGGCGTGGCGAGGCGAGGCGAGGCGAGGCGAGGCAGGCGAGCGGGCGTGGTGTGGTTGTGTTAATTTTTAGCACTCACTAACCGCGTACGTCAGCCGAGTGACCCTGTCTCTTCGTCGGCCGAGTGACTCTCCAGCCGAGTGACTCTGTCTCTTCGTCAGCCAGCCGAGTGACCCTTCTCCTTCAGCTGGCCGACTTATGGCGTGACTCGGCGAGTGCTGGCCGACTCATGGCATAACTCGGCGAGAGCTGGCCGACTCTTGGCGTGACTCGGCGACCTTTCTCCTTCAACTTCCCTCTGCGAGAGGTTAAATAGAGGAGCACCCCTGTCACTCGGTACACGTGAAAAACAACTTTCAGAACCACAGTCCAGCCGCCGAGTGAGGGTATTTCCATCTCGTGACTCTGCGCGCACAGAGAAGCGAGAGGGCAGGTGCCTCCGAAGCCGGTGCCGTTCGAGACCTTGCACGGGGGATCGGCAATTAGGTTTTTGGGGAGCGTCTACGCGACTGCCCAAAACATCTGCGACATGACAATTGAAGTTGGACAAGGATCTAGATCCTCGGAGCGCATGGGAGGGTATGATCAATTCATCTCCTCACTATTTTACATTCTGCAAATTATATATGTTCATACCTGCTGTTTTATTTATAGCCATAAATTTATCCAATCTGTTTTGTCGTATTATATCATGACATGTCTGATGCCTGATTATACTAGTAATATGATAAATTTGTTTGTCTTAATTTTACAGTTATGCTGTCTATGTTGCTATCTGTTTATTTTCTGTTGTTCCATAATAATACATGTTCCATGTTTATATGCTTATTATATTTATATGATCCATATGCTTTACGTTCTCCTGATCCATATTGTTATGGATATATTTGAGATAGTGATTTCTATAATTAACCATATTTTATATGTCATCATCATAATGTTAATTTATGGAATTAAAATGATATGAAAAATGCCTATATTTCTAACATCGAGACCCATTGCCATCTCTATTTTTTTCCTAAAAGTATACAATCATGTTACTCTTTATTGCGTTCATAATTATTATGCTAAGTTTGCATATGCGTATTTCTATTACGATTAGTTTGTATACATATATATTTTTTCTAGATTAAAATACAACTAAAAATACCTAATTTTCTAATAACATTGAACTACGTGCCGTTATTGTCTTATATGTAACCAAACATGATCATTTCAAATATACGAAGGCCAGCAAATGTGATCATTCAATCCAAGTACACTAGTATCATAGAAGAAAACTAGCCAACAAGTCGAAAGCAGTGGTAGAGATGTCATTCCTGCACCTGCATATGCTGGAACTGGAACTACAAGGCACCAACAACAGGGCTGAGTGGAGTCTCAACAGACAACAGGCGAGGTGAGCATGGAAAAGCAGACACGGCAGGCAGGCCTCATTCCCTTTTCTGGAAGTCACAAAAGGAAGGGACAACCGCACAAGTTCGACACAACTGTGCCAGCCCCTGCCCCCAAACTACACGTTACAACCACCACCACTGCACTAGAGAATTCACTGCTGCTGGCTGCTGCTACCACACACACACACGCCGACATACATGAGGACCACCGCATGCATGCTGCATAGTATGCAAATTCGCTATCTAATAATAGTACCGCCAGAGATCTCCCAAACGCTATTGCCTTTCTCCAGACATGCTTCTACTACATACTCCTATGCCTGATGCTTACTAGTAATTGGCACTAGCTACTAACCTAGGACAATGACAGCAACGCACCCACCCACGCTATGGTCACTTCCTCCTCCTTCCATTCCAGAGACATAAGTGAAGAGCAGTGGCAGCTCGATCGCGTTGCTCTCACATGCTCCCTGCAGCAGGGTAAGGGGAGCACCATGAGCTGAGGCTCAGCTCTAGGGCTGCTGCTGCAGCTGCTGAAGCCGATACGTCTTGGCTGCCGGTGCCGGCCAGCTGGGTGCTGTTGCTGTAAAAGCTGTACTGCTCCTGCAGCTGGTGTTGCTGCTGCATCGCAACGGAAGAAGTGGCGCCGGCAGTTGTGGACGCGGCACCCCAGAACGGCAAGTAGCTGCTGCTGCCGCTGCCGCCGCCGCAGACGCGGATGGTCTCGCCTGCCGGGACTGGGACTGCGTGCCGCGGCCGCGGCGGGGGCTGGCTGTCGTCGTCGTCGTCGCCGCCGCAGGTCGGGAAGAGAGGGAGCGTCTCGGGCGCCCGCGTCGTCGCCGCCGCCATTATCGTGTCCGACGACGAGAAGCATGGCCACTGCGACGAGCTGCCCGTGTCCGTCACGCCCATGTAGTCCTGCGGGCGCGCGCACCACCGTACCCAACAGTTATATATACCGGTGGATGGAACGCGGCGATCAACTCGTCGTACGTACGTACGTGAAACTGTGCGCAATCCCCAAGAAAAGAACGTACTACAGCACCTGCAGGAAGCATGTCTCGGTGGCCATGGCAGCGCCGCTGCTTCCCCAGTCGGAACTCGTGTCCAGCAGCACAACAGCCGATCCGCCGCCATTGCCGGCGGCGTAGAAGCCGAGGGTGGGCGAGGGAGGCGCCGCGCCTGATGACGACGACGGTGCACACGCGTGCACGTCAGTTTGCAGTCACATGTACTATATACGTTTGGACGATATGATTGGATCTCGATGGCCGATTGGCGTGCCAATGCAAGCAGAGGCCATATATATTATACCCACACGCACTGACGCACATACCTGAAGGCGGCGACGACAGCGAGAGGACGCCGAGTTGGCTGGTGGCGTCGGCCGCGCCGGCGGCGGGCACGTTGACGTCGAGGTTGGTGAGGCGGCGCTTCTGGCGCTCGCGGGCCTTGTGGTTCTGGAACCAGTAGAAGACGTTCTTGCCCTCGATCTTGCCGTGCTGGCGCAGCATGGCGGTGATGCGCTGGATCTGCTCCGAGCTGGGCGACCGGATGCCGCAGCCGTAGTAGAGCTCCTTCAGCATCCTGATCTGCTCCGGCGTCGGCGTCCACCGCGAGCCGCTGGGGCGGCACACCGCCGGCGCCACCACGCTGCCGCTGCCTCCTCCCGCTCCACCGCCGCCCGCATTGGCCGCCATGCCTCTATCTCAGCGGCTTTCCTGAGCGCTCCTGTGACCTAGCTCTCCGGTGTCCGGACTATGGCAAGAGAGGCGAAGGAGGGTTCCTTGTTTATAAAGGAGGGAGTGCATTGGAGCTAGAGGCTAGATAGCTAGAAGGTAGCTAGCATGCAGAGAGCGAGAGCGGGAGAAGAGAGCGTAGCTGCGCTAGGTGATATAGGTTGGGGCTGGGAGGGGGGTCATGGCCATTGCCCATGGGTGATACGATATCTTTTGGAGAGAGACAAGTGAAGTTGACACACGGCCGGGGGCTGGCTCTTGCATTGGCCGCTTCGGAATTTGGAAGAGTTAGAGACAGAAGTCATTTGCGTGTCTCTGTGTGTGAGAGAGAGAGAGAGCTATCATGAGGAGGATACAGAGGGCCAGGCTCCCCTTGTGGCAACTGGCAACTGCCCTTCCGCAACCTAGCAGCCAAGCCCCTGTCGTCTGTCGTCTTCTAGCTGCTGCTGGTGCCTGGTGCAAACTGCAAAGGCTAGCTACCATGCACTGCTTCTGCATTACACTAGCTAGTGATCATTGCTCTTGCAGCTCCATTGTTCAATGCCGCATCAGTTCATTGAGCGCGCGCGTTCTCTCTCTCCTGTGATAGAAATTACTTCTTATTTTATTAAAAGACGCTAGAAATTAGAGACATGTCTGTGCTTCACGGAGGCTTTGCCCGTCAACAGATCGACGCGTGGACGGCTGCGTGTACAAGGGTAGCCACAAACACTGCTCGTGAGCAATCCAGGTACACGTGTTCGCTGCAGACCTGAAATCTCAATTCAATCCAACTGAGCTGTGACCCGTGATGTCCTCTAGCCCTGACTCGCGGTTCTGCATCTGCTCGCGCCGCATCCGCCTCAACGCCGCCCAACGACCTAGATCTCGGCCTCTCGCCTCCGCGCTCGCACCAGCCGGTCCCCCGCGCCACGCGCCGGCCGCTGGTCACCAGCTCCGTCGTCGCCGCAACGACTTTATCCGGCCATCCGGGGGCGCAACATCATTCCATACGACTTCCGCTAGCGCCAAGATCTGCGCCTCGACGGTTGCCACGCCGGTGAAGAAGCCATACCCACCCGCCACGGTCGCAGGCAAGCCCATCCCTCCCATCCGCCGTCTGCGCTTGATCTAGGACTAGGAGACCGCCGCCAGAGCCCGCGTCGTCGCGCCAGCTGCTCCCACCGCTCGTCCCACATTGGGGATCTTGTGGCTGTTCATCTGCAGCAATAAGCATGCGTAGGTCTTCTTTTGTTCTCCTGTGAGAAGGTGATTTGAGGCTTTTTTGAAGTTATGCCATATAGAATATCGAATATCGAATGCAACATTAAATATTTAAAACATGCTCATACTTCTGAAGTAACCATCTCATCGGAGATATTAAAACTCCACCCGGTTTGGAAACACGCCCGCGTTCCACGGAGGCGCAACCATCAGCGTGAGGACGCGTGCCCCGGTGCTCGGATCCGAAATTTTTCATCGATTCAACAGGGAGCCATGCGTGAGCTACATCACATCCATGGTCCGTCACTCCCAAGTCTCCATCTGACACACCAGATTTCCACGCGGCCGGCCCACACCTCCCTCCCGTCGTGCCCCTCCCGTCTCACAACCTCGCCACCGTCGCCCGCGTCCCCGACGTGTTCGACGACGCTAGGGCCACTCCCGCAGGCAATCATCTCAGCCATCTGGTGGCGCCACGAGAGCTAGAGCTCGGGGAAGCCGTGGAGTATGAGCACTGCTGACCTATCCTCGGAGCCTTGCTCGGCGACGTGGAAGGAAACATTGTTGACGTCCACGTTCTAGTGCCGCACCTTGCCCGCGTCTATGTCTAGGCATGGACGAAACCAGCAGTGTTCCGCTATACGACTCTAAGGTTAGTACTTTCCTTCCCTTTAGTACTTGCTTTCCCCTCCTCCATGTCCCCTATTCGCGTTATGGAGCCCAGATCTAAACTTTTCCTCACTCCGTCTTCATCGTGTGTATGTAAGCAGTATCAACAGGCAAGAATCCAAAGCGGAACTGTCTCAATTTCTGCTTCATCGGCTATGGCGGGCTACAATGGGGGTGTAGAGGAGGCTGCTGGCAGACGCGCCGTTGGCGCATCGCCATAGGCAGGGCATGCCAGCGTCAGACTGGAGTGTCACCGTGCCAGGTACCTCAACGGGTGGCTATCGCAGCTAACACCCATTTTGGGGGCTCCGCCTCTGGCTACTCATCGGCATATGTGATATGTTCTTGTAAGAAGAACGAGGGAGAGATGAATATAGAGGACTGGTTTTGAGAGGAGTATCACAACAACCACTAATTTTGTATTGACGATTCAGTGGAACAGAGATGGGAGGAGGAGATGAGCTCATCGGATAAACCTATGTCCTCGGTCCCCACAGGTTCTACAGGTGCCTGTCTTTGCTGCATCACCAAAAATTAGTGGCCTTTCCAATCTAGGTGTAAAGGTACACACTACATGTGTAGTTCTATTTTGCTCACAAACTTTTACATATCACTTGAAAAAAGGGGGAAAAAGAACATTCTGTGACCACAAACCTCATAAGTGATGTTGTCTGGATCATCATCAGCACCACCATCATCGTCGTCCTGCCTATCAGCATGCAGACACAGTTACTAGAAGCTTCAGTTGTTCGTTTTCACTATGGCAAGACTGCAAGGATAATTCAGTAATCGGCTGTCGTTTGTGCTTACTCATAGGTGTTGCTCATAGTTACGTTCATGGCTGTCGTTGCACGACTGAGCCACCAAAAAATAGAACTAGGACGTGCCAAGAATGGAGAGGGAATATCATTAGCATTGGCTATTCTTGTCTAGAGCTATTTTTTATTTGAGTTTTTACAGTCTGTGTTCTTTGTTGTTTGTCAAGAGTATTATTTACTTCCCCCAAAACTATTCTTTTTCAGCAATTGATGCACCTAGTGGCTTTCTTTTCGAGTGGTGGTCGTTTTTGGGATATATTCATAGCAAAAACTAACGAGAAGCATTTAGATGTTGCAGCCTAGGGGTGGGCAAAAAACCCGTAACCCGAAACCTGAACCCGGAATACCCGAACCCGAACCCGAAATACCCGAAACCCGAATTTGATTTAAGAATTTCGGGTAGCAACTTGCAAAACCCGAAATTATTTCGGGTAATTCGGGTATCATAATCGGGTACCCGAATTACCCGAACTTTCATGTGTCATGTACTCATGTCATTCTTAATTATTAATTTGTGCATCTATAATTATGTATAACTGTGCATAACTTGTGATTGTAGATTGCTTGTGTTTTTTATGTTCATGTATATCATTATTCAAACTATATTTTTATACTAATTTCAAACTATATTTTTATACTAGTTAATCAGCCAAGGGCGTCCCATTAAACCCTTGTGGTAGCACTGTTTTCCTGGGTGGTTCTCCATGTTCCCATTAACATAATGATCTTAACATGAACATTTAAAGAACAAAATAGATAATAAAAAGTATAACAATAAGTGATGAATATCTCTATACCCAAATCCACATAAAGCAATAGCATGAACTACCCAAAACTTTAGTAGTAAAACCAGTGGTGAAACAAGGTATAAAGATAGTCAAAATCTAGGGTATCCTATTGGGTCCCATCAAAATTACCTGTGCAGATCATTATGAATAATAAGAACATGAATGGGTAAAAGAAGTGATCAAGGGCACAACTTGCCTTCAACGAGCTCCTGCTCAGCAGTCTCTACTTGCTGAACCTCAGAATCCACAGTGGCTTGCTCGTCTACTCGTATCAACACAATACATACATAGCATAGCATAAATTAACATCACATCAAACATGCAAATAGAATATACAGTAATAAACTAGACATTAAAATGAGATCATAGGAGCTGGAATCACTAAAATTGGAGTTATAGATTTCAAGTTATGAATTTTCTAAGGTTTTACGCATTTAATATGGGATTAAGTGAGAAATAAATTTAAATGTGTATTTCATGTAAAAACAGTGGTACTATTTGATAGAGAATACTATTACAAAATTATAGGAACTGGAATGGTCCAATTTGGAGGTCATATGTATTTTCTATGAATTAAACAAATTCTGGCATTTATTTATGCATTAAAAATTAATTTCTGATATTAATTCCTGATTTTCAATACTACTGGATTGGGCCTCAAATAGTGAAGAGTACAGGGGCTACGGTGTAATTGTTTCTAAGACTCAGAATGCTACTGAGTGGACTGCGGGTTGATTTCTTAGAACCCCAGGGGCTCATGTGCGAACTGGTAAAGTGAAGGGGTATCGGCCGCGATGGGCCATCGGATCAAAATTTAAGGGCCCAGATTAGATCTCAATTACCCTGAATCGGTACGCTACGCAGATCCTTGGATCTAGATCCAACGGCCAAGGTTTTAAATAGCGCGGAACGCTCAGCCACCACCCGATCTCCGATCAACGCTCCCGATCGGTTTAACGCGAAACGTTACTCGGATCTAATCTAAACCGTTCACTCGGAGATCAACGGCTCCGGTACTCTCTCTCCTACCTCCAGGTTGCGCGGACGGCGGCGCCGCTCGTGAGCGACGGCGATGGCCCGCCAGAGCACCACGCCGCAAAGCTCCAGAGACTACGTCAACTACCAAGTGCAAGATGAAATTGGAATATGGTCGGAACGGCGCAGGTACTCCATACCAGTGATGCAGGTGCGCAGACGACGAGCCACGGAAGGAGGCGGACGCGCGACAGTGAGCCTGTGCCGACGAACGATTCAGCCCACGCCGACCGATCTCCGCCGCACACAAGGTCACGGTCGAGTCCGGCGATGTATGGCGCGTGTACCACACACCCGGTCGAAGCTCAGGCGATAGCGCACGGCTGCCCACGGTGAGGGTGTCTTCCGCACGGTGATGCCCGCCGGTGGCACAAATTCGCGCGATGTGGACAAGGATGTATGCGGTTAAGGGGGAAGATTAACTAGGCGCAGGTCTTATAATCGCGGCGCAGTTGTTGTCCCGCCTGCCGTCACCGGACTCCGCGGATTCGGCGGCCCCCCGGTTTGACTACGGCGGATGCGGGGGATTCGATTGAAGCGCCGCGCGTATCGCGGAGACGACGAGCCCGACAAACCGGTCCCTAGCGGCAGCCGGATTTGGGGCGCATGGAGTAAAAGTGAGACGCTGGCGGCCTAGGCCCACGCGACAACGGCAGGGGACGCGCGATGCGTGCGACGGTGGGAGAGGCTGGTGGCGTGGGGCCTGCACGTCAGTGAATCCCGATGCGCGAGTGAGGGCGGTGTTGCTGGGCCGAGAGGGTGGAATCGGCCCAATTCGCAGGTATGGTTTCTTTTTTTTCTTCTTTTCTATTTCAAAGTTTTCCCTTCAAATTGAATTCAAATTCAACTCACGTGCCAAATTATCCTCACATTATATTGTGAAATTAGAGGTACCAATTTTAGAAATATAATTACATACATATTATTTATTCATTTTCGTATCCTTTCTTTTTTTCTCTTTTCTCCATTCTAAGATTTCTTTTATATCTCAAATTCCACTTTGGACTTTACTATATTTCTTTTATATTATCTTTATTTTGTCACAAATAATGCACAAAAAATAAAACCTCAGCATGATGCATAAATTAATGGTACGTCTTTTATTATTTATTTGCTTCTAATGTGGTGTTCGCATGTGTAAATGAATAGAGGCAATACATATGAGGGAAATAATATCATTTTCTATGCTTTTACAAATCGGGTATTACACAAGACTGCAAGGATAATTCAGTAATTGGCTGTCGTTTGTGCTTACTCATAGGTGTTGCTCATAGTTACGTTCATGGCTGTCGTTGCACGACTGAGCCACCAAAAAATAGAACTAGGACGTGCCAAGAATGGAGAGGGAATATCATTAGCATTGGCTATTCTTGTCTAGAGCTATTTTTTATTTGAGTTTTTACAGTCTGTGTTCTTTGTTGTTTGTCAAGAGTATTATTTACTTCCCCCAAAACTATTCTTTTTCAGCAATTGATGCACCTAGTGGCTTTCTTTTCGAGTGGTGGTCGTTTTTGGGATATATTCATAGCAAAAACTAACGAGAAGCATTTAGATGTTGCAGCGGTGCAGCCTCATTCATATATTGAGGTAAGCATTTGTGCATTTAATTATCCTTTCAGTGATCAAATTTTATTTAAAGTGTGATCGTTGGACCTATTTGCTTATTTTTGTAAGTCCTTCAACAAAGAGCAATTTATTTTGTGCTTGTAAAAGTACACCTAGATTTGGGTCTTTAGATTCATGAAATTTGCGAGTATTTTTCAATGCAATTTTTAATTCTACATATATAGCTTAACGTTCTCATACTAAATAGCTTTTTAAAAATTATTGATGTTTGTAGTTTTAAAGCTTGGCTATAAAACTTGTTCTAAAGGATATGTTTTTATGGCTGGAGGGTGTGGCTTTTACTATCAACTGTTTGGTACTCATTATAAACTGCCATCTTTATTGGAATGTGGATACCAAGAATAGTGACAGGGTATTATGTACTATTAATTTTCCAAATTCTGACTTTGCATTAGTTGTCTTTGCCCCTTGTATAAGTATCATTGTTGTTGAACAAGTTGTTCTACCTAAAGGGTCAAAGGGTATGAAGTTTTAGCTCCCTTTCCAATACAATAGCAACAAGAGGTTATTTCTCAATGTATGTTGTTGTGAGCTAAATAGTTGTCATAGTCATCGTGCCTAAAAGCAATGGTTTTTATGCAGGTTTTGTATTCACACATTGACATTGTTGGAAGGCCAGTTGTTGCCTTGGAGAAACCTACTGTTATTCCAGAGCATAGTTTATATTTCCATTTTGTTGTGAGATTCATTTTTACGTAATTTGTTTGGATAATGGTTTTATGAAAAAGGGTAACTTGTGCTTGAAATGTTTGTCAGACCAAATAATCAGTTCACAAAGTATTGGTCCGTAACACACATAGCAATAGAAAAAGATGCAATATGAAATGCTTACTTTAGCTATGCTTGTTCAAGCATTCATGTACGCTGCAATATGGAGGTTTAGTTTTTTTATAGTTTCTTAAATAGCCAACAAGAGGAAAAATAACTATAGACTCTGTAGATATCACAACAATTGGCTTACATGATATGCGTTCATGCTTTGGTATCATTCTGCAACATCCAACACTCTTTAGGGAAGCATAAGGTATAATCTAGATCCTCTTGGGCAATCTTAGAATCAACAATTTTGGGATGTGCGATGTATTACAATATGCACTACTATTCATGTTTATTTCTGGCTCTGTTGTACCACTTTACCAGTTCGAACTTCAAATCAATCACTTTAAGTGATTACTTACTATTCTTATTAATGTTCTTGACAAATGTCGGCTTCACAAAGCTGTCCAGGAGAAGAAACATGGATTGGACTCACTTGGTAGGATTCCTTGCTACATATGTGCTTTGTTTTCTAGAACCCATAGCAAGTTAAGGAATTCTGGCTGGATTTCCCATTCACAGACACACTGACATATGTGTTTTGTCTTTTCTTATTCTCTATACTAACTATGTGTTTTGTTGTATTGGTGTGGAGGATGGCTCAAACTGGAGCATTGGTCAAAGGCATCTCTTCTGTAGTAAGGTAATCTAAGGATAAGTGGGAGATATGCACATCAAATCTACAGCAGTGATACATCATGCATGCTTATAATAAAAACACTTAGGATATTCCATTCAGAATTTGTGATGTACACTTACATTTCTACAAAACTGAAGTAGAGTATCTGATGTCTGGGGTTTTTTGGGGATTTTTTAAATTTGTCCTCTTTTGGAGGGGGGCAATATGATGACCTTTATTGTTTTTGGATTAAGGTCTGCAGCTTCGTGCCATATGGATCTACAACCAAGACTCACAGGAATGTTGCAAGTAAAAGTTTTGATTGATGTTAGAGATCAATTTGTTCTCACTGCATAATCTTTTGTATAACAATATTTTTATTGGTTGGACAGTGTTTTCACATTAAATACCCAGATACATATTGTTGGGGGCCTTCGTCCTCCGAAGGTCCTCAAAAACATGATTTAACAATGTTTCCGGAGTTGTAATACATGAACAGGTACCTTCGGATTCGAATCAGAACCACAGTGGGAGAAGCACGAACAGTATGAAGATTGATGCAACGCCGAAGCTACGCGCAAGGGAGCTTCGGCATGACAGCAGGAAAGGGAACCGACTTAAAGGGGAAAAGGCTATTTAGACCCCGATGAGTTACCTTATAGTCATTAGCAAATGTAAAGGGCATGAATGTAATTTCACGTGGGCTGCGTCCCATGCCTATAAATAGATGAACAGTGCCCCTATACTGTGGGGGCTGACTGGGCATTTGCTTTTGCATCACGCTCATACCTTTGCTGTCTATCAAGTCGAAGGTATCAAATGTAATTCAACATTGTTTTTTACTTTCTCATGATAATATAATGGAGATGAATTTATAATGCTATATGATTGTTTATGTCATCTTTTGTATTTTACACGCTTCTTCTATTACCATCTTACCTTCGATATTCGAAGGTACGCCTTTCATGACCTTCGTCTGAAGATCATTATATCCTAAGGGAAATAATGTTTAGAAGGACGAAGGGCGTTAATGAAAGTTCCCTTTGGCCCAGGAACAGGATCTGGATGTCGCCTAGAGGGGGGTGAATAGGCGAATAAAAATTAACACTTTAAAACTTAAATCTTACTCTACTCGAAGACAGGATCGCAGTGGAGTGAAGAACCCTTCGAGTAGGTTGCAGCGGAATTGAAGTTCCTGTCTTAAGAATATCCTGCACTTCAAAGAAAGCTAGTACCACAAGTAAGCAGTGAAGTGCAGAAGTAAGAGCTGAATAAGACAGAGAATCAGCACATGGCACAGAGCAGAGCACGTGGACACAGGAATTTATCCCGAGGTTCGGCCAAGCCTAAAATGCTTGCCTAGTCCTCGTTGGAGTTAGCCACACCTGGGCTTGGAGTCTATTTCAACTCCTTCCTCCGTTTGCTCAGATCTGTCAGTCAGACAGATAGAGCCTTCCACTATGTTGAGGTAGTTACTGTAGGAAACAGGTGACGCCTAAGAGGGGGGGTGAATTAGGACTTCTAAAACTTTTACTAAACTAGGCCACAATTAAATCCCTAGAGCAAAACCTATGCAAATAATCAAAACTAGAATGTGCAAACTAGGTTTTGTCTAAGTGTTGCTATCTCTACCGCAAAAGGCTAAGTTTCAATCTATACTAAATAAGTATGACTACAAGATTGAAACTTAAATGCTTAATATAAATGCGGAATGTAAAGAGCTAAGTAGAGAAGCAAACTCTCGTGGATGACGCCGGTATTTTTACCGAGGTATCCGGAACCACGCAAGGTCCCGACTAATCCTCGTTGGTGCCCCTACGCAAAGGGAAGCCCACGCGAGGGCCAAGCACCTCGG
Source organism: Zea luxurians (assembly GCA_029449295.1). Taxonomy (NCBI): domain Eukaryota; kingdom Viridiplantae; phylum Streptophyta; class Magnoliopsida; order Poales; family Poaceae; genus Zea; species Zea luxurians. Next base: position 134,834,781 of record JAOPSE010000010.1, read on the forward strand.
TCGAGTAACTCCGTAGAGAGCCGCGGGCCTTCTCCACGCGCAAGTGGTGCTCCGCTTCAGGCTCCTCTCGGACGCTCCCCGCCGTCTCCACTATCGAGCTTCCGGCCGAAACGCCGCGGGCCTCGTTCCCTTCGGTACACGGTGGCGGCCATGACACAAACGCGGTTGTCACGGTCTCGCAAGACTCTCGCCCCACTCGGTACAATTACAACGACTCACGCAAGAGCCGAGGGGTTGTGTGGTTTTACAAAACTCACTCAACTAACTAGGATTCACCTAGAGCAAGCGCTAAAGCGGTCTAACTAACCTAAGCACTTCGCAAAGCACCTACGCTAATCACCGAGTGATTCTATTAAGCACTTGGGTGTTTGAGCTCTTGGAAATATGCACTATGTGTATTGGTATGTTGCTTGGGCTCTCACACTTGAGAATGGCCGGTTGGGGTGGTATTTATAGCCTCCACACCCCAAACTAGCCGTTGGACAGAAAGCAGCAGCTTTCTGTCGTCGGGTGCACCGGACAGTCCGGTGCACACCGGACACTGCACTGTAGCATGTCCGGTGCACGCCACGTCAGCCGACCGTTGGCGCCTGTAGCAGTCGACCGTTGGATCCGACCGTTGCCTTCTGCCCGTTGGCACACCGGACAGTCCGGTGCTACAGCCAGAGAGCGCCTGTCTGCGGCCTCTCTGCGCAGACTGTCCGGTTCCTCACCGGACAGTCCGGTGCACACCGGACACCAATGTCCGGTGCGCCACCAGGCGCTGGCTGACAGCCCTCGTCTTGGATTTCTTCGCTGATTTCTTCGGGCTTCTTTGTTCTTGAGTATTGGACTCCTATGCATCTTTTTATGTCTTCTTTTGAGGTGTTGCATCCTCATTGCCTTGGTCCAATTCTCTTCGCATCCTGTGAACTACAAACACAAACACTAGAAAACTTATTAGTTCACGGATTGTGTTGTTCATCAAACACCAAAACTCAATTAGCCAAAAGGCCCGGGGTCCATTTTCCTTACAATCTCCCCCTTTTTGGTGATTGATGACAACACAACCAAAGCAAGCAAATAATACAAGTATTTGAATGAAAATATGCATTCTACTTGCTAAAGATGCATGGATGTCCCCACAATGTGATATTATGGACTTAAGCCTCCCCCTAACTCCATAATTCACTTACTTCCTATTTTTGGACCAAATAACCAAAACCACTTAAAAAGCCATTTGTAGATATAAAATTTTAAATTTGTGGTGTTTGGTGTTTGATATAGTTTTCATTGCTTTGGTCCCTAAACTTCTCCCCCTTTGGCATCAACCACCGAAAAGGAAGACATTAAAAGCATGTAGGAAGTAAATAAGAGCTTGCCCTCATCAAGAATTGTATCAAATGATATCACTAGAAGGATATTGAATTAAACTATGAAAATGATACCACTTGAAGGAGTCTTCAAAAGATTACTCCCCCTAAATGAGTTGTCTCCTTTAGAAAGAGTTTTTCTCCCCCTTTTAGAGATGAAGAAATACTCCCCTTGACAGAGATCCTCTACTTAGGAAAAAAAGCATGTGAAAATTAGAGGTGCAAGACATGATTTGAAAAGACTAACTTCCCTTATGCATAGGTAACAGAATATGAGTTAACTACTTATGCATTTTTAGCAACATGGAAGCATATGATATGAATTATAGTCTAATCAAATTTTGGAGAAGACATGTAAATAATACTGAAAGTAGTCTCAAAAGATACCAATTGAAAGTCAATGATGAGCTTGAGAGACATAAGAGTTCTTGGAGATTTTGCAGTGGAAGATTGTTGTCTTTCTCCGGGGACTTCATTTTCCTTACAATGAGACTATCACATGAAATAGACTTGAAAAGGTATTAGTCTCAAAGTGTTAGATTGTAGAGTAACCTCCCCCTAAAGGTGTGCATACAAGTTTTGAATACTTGTAGGAGACATGCACTTTGATTTGATATCAAGAGGGGCAAATTATCCATAATCCAAACTTTGGCACATATAAGTTAAATGATACACTATGTAGAAATCAAAATTTTCAATTTATGCATCATTTACTATGGAGTGATATAGAAGCTATGTGCCGAGCTTAAATAAACATTTTAAACCATGTAAGTTTGCTTAAGTATATGAATTGAAAGCAAGCAATCCTACCATGTGATTTACCTAGTATGCATGATTTTAAACAAAAGTACATAACACATGTAATACTAGGCAAGAAAGGTAAACTAGATACAAGATAAATAGATACGCATATCTAAAAACGAGAAATACAATAAAACTAGTTACCTTAGTCATGGATGGGAAATTTGGGTCCAAAGTTTTCACTAAACCACTTGGCAATAACCTTGATCCAATATGATGTATCCCATGATATACATCCCAATTTTGCCAAGTCTCCAAATTTCCCGTAGACCTTCGATCCACTCACTTCCCTTTCGGGATCCAAACCTTCTTGGTGCTTTTCATGGTTGAAATTATTTCCTTTGGCACCCAGATGCGTTTGGCCCCCTTTCCTTTGTTGGCTTGCTTGTTGGCCTTGATTGCTATCACCTTTCCATTCTTCTTCTTTTTGATTAAGTATGGTGTAGCAGTCTTTTTATCCACCTTTTTGATGTAGGTGTTGGAGATTTTGCTTGATGGCTTTTGCTTGAGCTTTTGCCTTTGTTTATCCCCGGTCATCGCCTTGCATTGGAAAGACTTGTGGCCTTCCTTGTGGCATAGCCTACAAATCACAGTTTCTCCCTCTACAGGCTTGTTCACTCCCGCAGTGGTGTTATCCTGTGGAGGTCGGATTTGTTTGGCTTTGCCTTTCTTGTCATACAAAGCCTTGCCAAGGCGAGCCACTTCTTGCTTTAATTGTTCATTTTCCTTTGCAACCTCATCCGTACATGTCTCTACAACAATATTCTCAACAACGACTTGGTTGCAGGTGTTAGAATCATCAATTAAATCAAAGCAGGAAGTAGATGCATCTTTCTTAATTATTTCAGGTATTTCAACTAAAGATGCTGCTGGGGTGCTACCAATGTTTTCTAGCTTAGTAGTTAGCTCATTATTGTGTATGCTAAGAATTTCCATTTTCTCTAGCAAATTTTCAATAGCTTCTTGGGAGCTAGCTAACTTAGCCTTAAGTTTTTCATTTTTTTTAATAAGGCTATCATCGGTAGCAGTGGATGGAGCACTAGATTCTAATAGCTCAATTTTAGTTGATAGCTCACTATTTAAGTTTGCAAAAGTTTCAAATTTTTCTAGCAAACCTTTGTAATCATTTTGAGAGCTAACCAACTTATTTTTCAAAGTTTTAAGTTGAGCTTTTTGCTTAGTGCAAACATCCTGGAAAAATTTTACGGCTTCCGCAAGCTCTTCTAGAGAGGCCTTTCCCTCGCCTTCATCATCACTACTACTTTCATCACTAGAGGATGGAATGCTTTTGTTACCTCTTGCCATAAGGCATTTGTGTGATGATCGTGACGAGGACCGGTGGCTGCGCGTCCTTGGAGGTTCATCTTCACTTGAAGAATCATCCCAAGTTCTAACACTTGTTAGCGCCTTGCCTTTGCTCCTCTCCTTTTTGGGCTTGGCCATATTTGGACAGTTGTCCCTGAAGTGGCCCTTCTCCCCACATGCGAAGCATCCTCTCTTCCTTTGCTTTTTCCTGTCAATGTTAAAGAGAAGATCCTCGACCTGCAGGGGCACACCCATTAGATTAATCTTGCGGATCATCCTCATTACCTTTCCAACGCGTCGGATTGTTTCTTCGTCCTCGGAGGATGATGTGCATGGTTGATTATCTTCATCATCATCACTTTCTTCTTCTTCCTCTTCTTCACTTGAGGAACTTGGAGTGGGAGCCTTCTTTTTGCCCTTCCTTTCATCACATGCAAAAGCATACGGCCTTGAGTAAGTTGGCTCCTCTCCCCGACTCATTTTTCGCGACATCTCAAACGCCGCGATTTTCCCAATCACAATGGTCGGGGTCATGTTGCTCAAGTCCTCCATGTTGTGAAGGATGGTGATGATGCTCCCATATCTTTGTTGTGGTAGCAGGGAGATAATCTTCCTCACAATGTCCGCATCACCTAGCTTATTAATGCCAATAGAATTGAGCTCATTGATAATTAGATTCAAACGAGAATACATGTCTCTAACAAGCTCATCATCTTTCATAGCAAAAGAATTATACTCATTTAAGACTAGGCAATGTTTTTGCTCACGGACAATGGATGTGCCGTCATGGAGCTCATGCAATTTTAGCCAAATCTCATTAGCAGTTTTCAAGGTAAATACTTGATTAAAAATATCCATGCTAAGAGATTCAAACAAGCAATTTTTGGCTCTAGCATTTAAATGGATTTCTTTTTCCTCACTCGTGGTGGGTTTCTCGGGATTCTTGAGGGGTTTCATCCCGTCACGAGTGACTCTCCAAACACCTAGATCAACGGCCTCTAGGTAACAAGCCATTCTAGCACTATAATATGGAAAGTTAGTGCCGTCAAAGTGTGGTGGCCTATGGGTATCCATCCCTTCCTCTAAAAAGCGTCGGCTCTTTTAGCGGTGAAGCTAAAGCGTTTCAAATGAGCCAAACCTGCTCTGATACCACTTGTAGGAAACGGGTGACGCCTAAGAGGGGGGGGTGAATTAGGACTTCTAAAACTTTTACTAAACTAGACCACAATTAAATCCCTAGAGCAAAACCTATGCAAATAATCAAAACTAGAATGTGCAAACTAGGTTTTGTCTAAGTGTTGCTATCTCTACCGCAAAAGGCTAAGTTTCAATCTATACTAAATAAGTATGACTACAAGATTGAAACTTAAATGCTTAATATAAATGCGGAATGTAAAGAGCTAAGTAGAGAAGCAAACTCTCGTGGATGACGCCGGTATTTTTACCGAGGTATCCGGAACCACGCAAGGTCCCGACTAATCCTCGTTGGTGCCCCTACGCAAAGGGAAGCCCACGCGAGGGCCAAGCACCTCGGTCGAGTAACTCCGTAGAGAGCCGCGGGCCTTTTCCACGCGCAAGTGGTGCTCCGCTTCCGGCTCCTCTCGGACGCTCCCCGCCGTCTCCACTATCGAGCTTCCGGCCGAAACGCCGCGGGCCTCGTTCCCTTCGGTACACGGTGGCGGCCGTGACACAAACGCGGTTGTCACGGTCTCGCAAGACTCTCGCCCCACTTGGTACAATTACAACGACTCACGCAAGAGCCGAGGGGTTGTGTGGTTTTACAAAACTCACTCAACTAACTAGGATTCACCTAGAGCAAGCGCTAAAGCGGTCTAACTAACCTAAGCACTTCGCAAAGCACCTACGCTAATCACCGAGTGATTCTATTAAGCACTTGGGTGTTTGAGCTCTTGGAAATATGCACTATGTGTATTGGTATGTTGCTTGGGATCTCACACTTGAGAATGGCCGGTTGGGGTGGTATTTATAGCCTCCACACCCCAAACTAGCCGTTGGACAGAAAGCAGCAGCTTTCTGTCGTCGGGTGCACCGGACAGTCCGGTGCACACCGGACACTGCACTGTAGCATGTCCGGTGCACGCCACGTCAGCCGACCGTTGGCGCCTGTAGCAGTCGACCGTTGGATCCGACCGTTGCCTTCTGCCCGTTGGCACACCGGACAGTCCGGTGCACACCGGACAGTCCGGTGCTACAGCCAGAGAGCGCCTGTCTGCGGCCTCTCTGCGCAGACTGTCCGGTTCCTCACCGGACACCAATGTCCGGTGCGCCACCAGGCGCTGGCTGACAGCCCTCGTCTTGGATTTCTTCGCTGATTTCTTCGGGCTTCTTTGTTCTTGAGTATTGGACTCCTATGCATCTTTTTATGTCTTCTTTTGAGGTGTTGCATCCTCATTGCCTTGGTCCAATTCTCTTCGCATCCTGTGAACTACAAACACAAACACTAGAAAACTTATTAGTTCACGGATTGTGTTGTTCATCAAACACCAAAACTCAATTAGCCAAAAGGCCCGGGGTCCATTTTCCTTACAGTTACAACCTTAGTGACAAGGTTCCCGGAACGTTGGGAACGAGGAACGGTGTAGCGCCCTGAATTTGGGGGTAGAACTTTTTCTTCCTTTCTCTCACCAAATTCAGGCGTTACTCTTTCCTTTTTCCCTTTTCTTCTCACTAAGCCTTGATCTTTTCCAAAGTCACAGCGGGTTTTGGCTTTAGACCTCGTGTAAAGCAAAACCTTAAAACACTTTATTTTGTGTGATGCACCATGCCGAACCATGCATACTTTTTGATTAATTAAAAATGTGAATGCTTTCATCTAGAGGAAATTAGAAAAAAGAAAAGCCTTTTCTTTTTTTCTTTTCTCTTCCCCCCCCTTCTCCCCTTTTGGCCCAACCGCCCCCCCCCCTTCGGCCGGCCCAGCCGCCCCCCTTCCCCCCCCCTTCCCGTGTGGGCCCCGCGCCGGCCCAGCCGCGCGCCCCCTTTCCCCCCTTTGGGCCCAGTTGGCCCAACCGTTCCCCCCCTCTCTTTTTTTTCTTTTTCCAAAAATCCCCTCCCTCTCCCTCTCTCTCTCTCCCTCACCCTCACCCTAACCCTAGCGCCGCCGTCGCCTCTCCCCTGCCCTAGCGCCGCCGCCACCCCTCCCCGGCGCCGCCGCCGTGTCGTCCCCCTCCGGTGAGGCTCCCCCCTCCTCCTCCCTCCTCTCCTCCCTCTCCCTCCTCCCTCTCCTCCCTCTGGCGCCCTCCCCCACACCCCGCGCCGCCCGGCTCGGCCGCTCGGCGAGCTCGGCTCGGCCCCGGCCCCGGCCGCCCCGGCCTCGCCCGCGCCCCGACCCCGGCCGCCCCGGCCTCGACCCCGCCCGACCCCGGCCGCCTCGGCCTCGCCCCCGCCCAGCCCCGGCCACCTCGGCCGCCCGCGCGAGCCCCGTGCTCGGCCCAACCGCCCCGCCCCGCGCCGCCCCGGCTCGGCCGCCCGCCTCCCGGCGAGCTCGGCCGCCACCCCTGGTTCAACCGCCCCCCGGTTCAACCGCCCCAGCCCCCGGCCCGGTCGCCCGCGCCGCCCCTCCCCCGGCTCAGCCGCCCCGTGTCCTGGCTCGGCCGCTCCCCCCGCGCCCGGCCCGATCGCCCCGCCACCGCGCCCGGCCTCGCCCGACTGTTTCCTCGCCCCGTCCGTGCCTCGCTCGCAGTGGTCCACGGCGTCCTCGCTCGCCCGTGCTCGCTTGCCTTGGCATGTTTGCCCCCTCGCCCCGCCGTGCCTTGCTCGCGTCGTGTCGGCCCTCGGCGTGGCCTCGAGCTCGGCCAGCGCACGGCCCCGACGTGTGCGCGACTCGTTCGCGGCACGTTAAGTGTGGCTTTGCGCGTGCGCGTGTTCGCGCAGCGTTCTGGCGTAGCTCGTCGTGCTCGCGATGCGACGCATAGCGCCCTGTTGCGCTCGCGACACGATCGTCTACCCCCCCCCCCCCCCCCGTATCCTATATGCGCTAATCACGTTGTTTATATTAATAAGATAGGAGTCTCAATTTGGAAATTGGTTACGTTAGTTAATTTGTATAGCTAATCGTCTATCTTATTCAATGTTAATCTACTAAAAGTGGTCACGTTTATATTAGTGCATGTAGCTAATTCTTTTGTTAGAACCAATTGGAACTAGAACACGTGACGTCTAGTTATTCACCAACCCGTAGTGCGTCTCGGGCATAAGCTTTAACTCCCGCGAGACCTTTTCTCATTTCTTTCTAACCATGGTAAACTCATTATTGTATGTGATATTTTATGCATGTTTAATCTACTTATTCTCTTGTATGGTGTATTGTTGGTTTCCTAATTTCAATGGATGGATGTATGTATGCTTGCAATCGCTTAGAGAACGATCCGGTTGGAGAGCCCGAAGAACTCGCAGGAGAAGCCCCTGAGCAGCAGTCGGTTGGTGGAGGCAAGTGTCCTTTGACCTATCTCTGTCCTATTCATTCTTTAATTCACCTCCCGCATTACACATTTATACTTAAGGATTGACTAGCTTTTGTTATCCATGTCCTTGTTTACCTATTTGGGTCGGATTATTATTATTTAGCTCTATGCTATTGCTCAAACTCTAATCAATGAACATGATGAGATTATATATGATACGCTGTTTTCCCTTCTCTTATTATGATGTTGTACTTGTGCTCTTCAAGGGGGCTCGAGCGGTTTCTCAAGTGCCTCTCCGTAAGGACCTGTTTTATGGATGACCGCCCGGGAAAACAGTGCAACCATGAGGGTGGAGTGGGACGCCCTTAGCTGAATAATTAGAGGAACCGGGGTGTAGTTCGCTTAGTCGTTGTGCCGTCAATGGGGCTCGGTGTATGCGGCTCGCTCTGCCAAGGTTGATTTGTCCCTTGGGGAGGAGTGTGGTACATTTAGGAAACCTAACGGGCGGCTACAGCCCTGGGGAATCTTTGTAAAGGCTACATAGTGATGCCCTGCTGGACCACCTAGGTAGTGGTCAATGGGAAGTAGCTCTCTCCGGGCAGAAAGGGGATCATGGCTTGTGGGTAAAGTGCACAACCTCTGCAGAGTGTTTGAAAACTGATATATCAGCCGTGCTCGCGGTTATGAGCGGCCAAGGGAGCTCCAATGATTAGTGGTACTTGATCAGAGACATTTTGGTTTACAGGTGGCTATGAGATCGATGGTTTTGGTTATGTCTATGGTGCTGATAAGTGGTATTCTTTCCGTTTGGAAAGGGTACATCGGGCTAATAACTTGGGTTAATGCTAAAACCTGGCTTCCTATTAGTAAATAATAATCTGACCAATTAAAAGCAACTGCTTGACTTACCCCCCCCCCCCACATAAAGCTAGTCCACTACAGCCAAACAGGATGCTTGCTGAGTATGTTGATGTGTACTCACTCTTGCTCTACACACCAACCCCCCCCCCCAGGTTGTCAGCATTGCAACCACTGCTCAGAAGAAGATGAAGTTGTGGAAGGAGACTTCCAGGAGTTCCAAGACTACGACGAGTTCTAGGTGTGGGTTAGCGGCAACCCCCAGTCGGCTGCCTGTGAAGGCCGCGGTTATCTACGTTTCGTTTTCGCACTTTGATTTATTGTAAGGACTATATGGACGTCTCAGACGTATGATGTAATCGACTATTATTCCCCTTTTAATACTATTTTGAGCACTGTGTGATGATGTCCATGTTATGTAACTGCTGTGTACGTGAATAACTGATCCTGGCACGTACATGGTTCGCATTCGGTTTGCCTTCTAAAACCGGGTGTGACATAAGCTGGTATCAAAGCCGTGCTGACTGTAGGACCGCTAACCTAGAGTAGAATGGTCTTTCTAAGGATTATAGACCTCTGTCCCTGCCTTGACTTTGGTACCCCTTCAAAAGTTGGTCATACTGACCAAACCTATGTTCTACTATATATTATACCTTGCTGAAAATTTTGTTTTATTCTAATCCTTCATTTATTTATGGTTCATAATTTGCTGGTCATATTAATTCTGTTCTCACTCTTTTGCTTGCGGTGTCTTTTGTAGATGGCTCGACTTAGACACACTGCACGAAAGTCCGTCATCCCCTTCTTACCCTCCTGCCTTGCTGAGCGTCCGCTTCGTCGTCCCATGGCCGGACAGTCCAGCCACTTGGAGAGACTGCACCACCGCCTGCATGAGGAGCAGGAACGTCGACGACAGGAGCAGCAGGGCTCTTCCTTCTCGCTCCCGCAGGAGATAGAGTCTATGAGGAGTTGCTCCCCTGTGCTTCCCCTGGAGGCGCCCCCTGCACCACCACTGGGCGCCCCAGCTTCTAGAGTAGCTGCTGGAGGAGACCCAGACGACGGAGGTGGCGACGATAGCCCGAGCCACGACACCGACTTCCCTGCTGACCATGAGCCGGAAGGATGGGTTGCTCGACCCATCACTCGCGACGCTGCTCGCGGGTGTCACTTCCATGACACGCTCGACACCCTGCTATGTCGGGCACTTGACCGGCGTACTTGGTCCATCGAGTATCGCTGTGTGGTCTACCAGCATAGTCGCGGGGTTTACCCGGACCGCTGGGAGGCGACCTGCTTGGTGCGCCGTCCGGAGAACAGTCTCCAGGGTGCGGAGGCCTGCTCAGAGCACTATTCTATCTCTGAGCGGGACTCAGCTGAGGCAGCCATGCAGGATGCTGCACGGCGTGCGCTTTCGCACTACTGCTCGGTTCTCGGTGGGGTAGCTGACGGTCTCGACCTGAAGTATTACCCCCGCCGTCCATCTGGCAGCACAGGAGGCGTGATTGTTTCACCTGCTGGTGAGGACAATCCCAGGTTGAGCAGCACAGTCAACCTAGCCGCCGTGCTAAACACGGAACTGGACCATGCACTAGACGAGCTGAGTAGGGCTCGTGCTGAGATCGCCCTACTGCGGACTGAGCGCGCGGAACGTCGTCACTTGGATGATGGTTCTCCTGCCCCCGTTGGGACTCAGCACCCGTACCGCTCACCTCGGCGTGGACGCCAGTCTTATGGCAATCCCGACTGCAAGACCAAGATAAATTTAGAACCATAGATCGCTAGAGTCGGATCTTGTAATTAATACAAAATATATACGTAGAAGCTACAGTCTTAGCGTTAGTCTCGGTCTTAGTTAGTCTTAGTTAGACAGGGTAGTTTGCTATATCCTGTGCATTTATGTTTGTCATGACGAACTATGTATGGTTTGGATCTTTGTAATGACTGTCACCAGAGTGTGGGTACCCCCTGCATTATGGTTTACCTGTTATATGTTAATGGAGTTAGTTATATAGTTGGGAAACATTTTATTCCACTTTCCTCTTTATCTGAGAAGCTATGTGGTCTGTGTTGGAGATCAGTGAAGATGCTCATCTGTTCAGTGCTGTTGGAGAATTCTATACTCTTTTCTTATGCTGCAAGATTTGCCAGATCAGTTCTGATGTGTGGTTGCATTCTGCAGATGTCAGAGAACAGGCGCAGAGGAGGAAGGCGTGCTCAGCAGGAGCGAGCCGCTCCGCTGGATGAGGTGCCCCAGCAGCAGCACCTGCCGCCCCCGCCCCCGATGTCGATCGAGCAGATGTTTCTGATGCAGACTCAGGTAGTTCAAGCCATCGGTCAGACTCTGGCCGCCATTCAACAGCAGCAGCAGCAACAGCAGCAAGCACCACCTCAGCCTCAGATGCCTCAGATGCCCAGAGACAAGCGTGCTGAATTCATGAGAGGTCATCCACCAACATTTGCTCACTCTTCTGACCCCATGGATGCTGAAGATTGGCTGTGCACTGTGGAGCGGGAGTTGCATACCGCTCAGTGCGATGACAGAGAGAAAGTCTTGTATGGTCCCCGCCTGTTGAGAGGAGCAGCTCAATCATGGTGGGAGTCTTATCTCGCCACCCATGCCAACCCCGATGCCATCACTTGGGAAGAGTTCAGAGGTAGCTTTCGTCAGTACCATGTTCCTGCAGGTCTGATGACAGTGAAGAAGGAGGAGTTCCTGGCCCTCAAGCAAGGGTCATTGTCTGTCAGCGAGTACCGGGATAGGTTTCTGCAGTTGTCCCGCTATGCTCCTGAAGATGTCAACACCGACGCCAAGCGACAGTACCGTTTCTTGAGAGGCTTGGTTGACCCTCTGCACTATCAGCTGATGAATCACACCTTCCCGACATTCCAGCACTTGATTGACAGAGCAATCATGACAGAAAGAAAGCGTAAGGAGATGCAGGATCGTAAGCGCAAGATCAGTGGACCCCAGCCTGGAAGTAGCAGCCGTCTTCGTTTCTCAGGCAATCAACCTCAGCAGTTCAGGCAGAACCAGCGTCCACCTCAGCAGCATCAACAGTTCCAAAGGCAGTACCCTCAGCACCAGTATCAGAACCGTCAGAGCAATCAGTCAGGAGGTCAGATTCAGAGGCAGAATCAGCAGGCACCCCGCCTTCCTGCCCCAGCAAGCCAGCAGAACAATCAGGCAGCACCAGCTCAGGTTGGAAACAGAGCATGTTTCCACTGTGGAGAGCAAGGCCATTGGGTGATGCAATGTTCGAAGAAGGCAGCCCAGCAGCAGTCAGGCCCCAATGCCCCAGCAAAGCAGAATGTGCCTCAGCCAGGAGCAGGCAACCGCTCTCAGCCGCGTTACAATCATGGAAGACTGAACCACTTGGAGGCTGAAGCAGTTCAGGAGACCCCCGGCATGATAGTAGGTATGTTCCCAGTCGACTCCCATATTGCAGAAGTGTTATTTGATACTGGACCAACGCATTCTTTCATTACTGCATCATGGGTAGAAGCACATAATCTTCCAATTACTACCATGTCAACCCCCATTCAAATTGACTCAGCCGGTGGTAGAATTCGAGCTGATAGCATCTATTTGAATGTAAGCGTGGAAATAAGGGGGATAGCGTTTCCCGCTAACCTTATAGTAATGGGTACTCAGGGAATAGATGTCATCCTAGGGATGAATTGGCTAGATAAGTATCAGGCAGTTATCAGTTGTGATAAAAGGACAGTCAAGTTGGTGTCCCCACTAGGAGAGGAAGTGGTGACCGAGTTAGTCCCGCCTGAGCCGAAGAGAGGAAGTTGTTATCAGATGGCTGTCGATAGCAGTGAAGTAGACCCAATTGAGAGTATCAAGGTTGTGTCTGAGTTCCCAGATGTGTTCCCGAAGGACTTACCGGGTGTGCCACCAGAGCGGAAAGTTGAGTTTGCCATAGAGCTTCTTCCTGGAACCGCCCCCATCTTTAAGAGAGCTTACAGAATATCCGGACCAGAATTGGTTGAGCTTAAGGAGCAGATTGATGAGCTGTCAGAGAAAGGTTACATCCGGCCAAGCACCTCGCCTTGGGCCACCCCTGTCTTGCTTGTGGAAAAGAAAGATGGCACTAAAAGGATGTGTATCGATTATCGAGCTTTGAATGAAGTCACGATCAAGAACAAGTACCCTTTGCCCAGAATAGAAGATCTGTTCGACCAGTTGAGAGGAGCCAGTGTGTTCTCCAAGATTGATCTGAGATCAGGTTATCATCAGCTCAGGATCCAACCTTCGGACATTCCGAAGACAGCATTCATTACCAAGTATGGTTTGTATGAGTTCACTGTGATGTCTTTCGGTCTAACCAATGCACCAGCGTTCTTCATGAACTTGATGAACAGTGTATTCATGGATTATCTTGATAAGTTTGTGGTGGTGTTCATTGATGACATTCTGGTTTATTCTCAAAGCGAAGAAGAGCATGCAGATCATTTGAGGATGGTATTGCAGAGATTGCGAGAGCACCAGTTGTATGCAAAGTTGAGCAAATGTGAGTTCTGGATCAATGAAGTCCTGTTCTTGGGTCACATAATCAACAGAGAAGGATTGGCCGTGGATCCGAAGAAAGTGGCAGACATTCTGAACTGGAAAACGCCAACGGATGCTCGAGGAATCAAGAGCTTCATTGGAATGGCCGGATACTATCGGTGATTCATTGAAGGGTTTTCGAAGATTGCGAAACCAATGACATCGTTGCTAGGCAACAAGGTTGAGTTCAAGTGGACCCAGAAATGTTAAGAGGCCTTCGAAGCGCTGAAAGAGAAGTTGACAACAGCGCCTGTCTTAGTCTTGCCTGATGTGCACAAGCCCTTCTCTGTGTACTGTGATGCTTGTTACACAGGTTTGGGATGCGTGTTGATGCAAGAGGGAAGAGTTGTGGCTTACTCGTCCCGACAGCTGAAGGTTCATGAGAAGAATTACCCGATCCATGACCTAGAGTTGGCAGCAGTGGTTCACGCACTGAAGACATAGAGGCACTATCTGTATGGACAGAAATGTGATGTTTACACAGACCACAAGAGTCTGAAGTACATATTCACTCAGTCAGAGCTGAATATGAGGCAGCGAAGATGGTTAGAGCTGATCAAAGACTATGAGTTGGAGATTCATTACCATCCAGGCAAAGCAAACGTAGTGGCAGATGCTTTGAGCAGGAAGAGTCAAGTCAATCTGATGGACGCTCGTCCGATGCCTTATGAGTTGGCCAAGGAGTTTGACAGGTTGAGTCTCGGGTTTCTGAACAATTCGCGAGGAGTCACAGTTGAGTTGGAACCCACCTCGGAGCGAGAAATCAAAGAAGCGCAGAAGAATGATGAAAAGATCAGTGAGATTCGGCGACTGATTCTAGATGGCAGAGGCAAAGATTTTCGAAAATATGCAGAAGGTGTGATATGGTTCAAAGACCGATTGTGCGTTCCTAATGTCCAATCCATTCGGGAGTTGATTCTCAAGGAAGCTCATGAGACTGCTTATTCGATTCACCCTGGTAGTGATAAGATGTATCAGGATCTGAAGAAGAAATTCTGGTGGTACGGAATGAAGAGGGAGATCGCAGAGTATGTGGCTATGTGCGATAGTTGTCGAAGAATTAAGGCAGAGCACCAGAGACCAGCTGGATTGTTGCAACCGTTGCAAATTCCTCAGTGGAAATGGGATGAAATTGGTATGGATTTCATAGTCGGATTGCCTCGCACTCGAGCCGGCTACGATTCCATTTGGGTAGTGGTGGATCGTTTGACCAAGTCAGCCCACTTCATACCTGTCAAGACCAACTATAGCAATGCAGTGTTGGCAGAATTGTATATGTCTAGGATCGTTTGTCTTCATGGTGTGCCAAAGAAGATAGTGTCAGACAGAGGAATGCAGTTCACCTCTCATTTCTGGCAGCAGTTGCATGAAGCCTTGGGCACACATCTGAATTTCAGTTCAGCTTATCATCCGCAGACAGATGGCCAGACCGAAAGGACCAATCAAATTCTCGAAGATATGTTGAGAGCCTGTGCGCTGTAAGATTAGTCCGGATGGGATAAGCGATTGCCTTATGCAGGGTTTTCTTATAACAATAGTTACCAGGCCAGTTTGAAGATGTCACCATTTCAAGCGCTCTATGGGAGGAGTTGTAGAACTCCGTTGCAATGGGATCAGCCTGGGGAAAAGCAAGTGTTCGGGCCAGACATTTTGCTTGAAGCCGAAGAGAACATCAAGATGGTTCGAGAGAACCTGAAGATAGCGCAATCAAGGCAGCGAAGCTATGCAGACACAAGAAGAAGAGAGCTGAGTTTCGAAGTCGGAGACTTCGTCTATCTGAAAGTGTCACCGATCAGAGGAGCCAGAAGGTTCGGAGTCAAAGGCAAGCTAGCACCCCGCTATATTGGTCCGTACCAAATTCTCTCAAGGCGTGGAGAAGTGGCCTATCAGCTCAGTTTGCCAGAAAATTTGTCTGCTGTGCATGATGTTTTTCATGTGTCTAAGTTGAAGAAGTGCTTGCATGTGCCAGAGGAGCAGTTGCCAGTGGAAGGGTCTTGAAGTCCAGGAGGACTTGACCTACGTTGAGAAGCCAGTGCAAATCCTTGAGGTTGCAGACAGAGTCACCTGAAGGAAGACCGTCAGAATGTGCAAAGTCAGGTGGAATCACCATTCAGAGGAAGAAGCAACCTGGGAGCGTGAAGATGATCTGATGGCTAAATACCCAGAGCTCTTTGCTAGCCAACCCTGAATCTCGAGGGCGAGATTCTTTTAAGGGGGATAGGTTTGTAACGCCCTGAATTTGGGGGTAGAATTTTTTCTTCCTTTCTCTCACCAAATTCAGGCGTTACTCTTTCCTTTTTCCCTTTTCTTCTCACTAAGCCTTGATCTTTTCCAAAGTCACAGCGGGTTTTGGCTTTAGACCTCGTGTAAAGCAAAACCTTAAAACACTTTATTTTGTGTGATGCACCATGCCGAACCATGAATACTTTTTGATTGATTAAAAATGTGAATGCTTTCATCTAGAGGAAATTAGAAATTAGAAAAAAGAAAAGCCTTTTCTTTTTTCTTTTCTCTTCCCCCCTTCTCCCCTTTCGGCCCAACCGCCCCCCCCCCTTCGACCGGCCCAGCTGGCGGCCCAGCCGCCCCCGTTCCTCCCCCTTCCCGCGTGGGCCCCGCGCCGGCCCAGCCGCGCGCCCCCTTTCCCCCCCTTTGGGCCCAGTCGGCCCAACCGTTCCCCCCCTCTCTTTTTTTTCTTTTTCCAAAAATCCCCTCCCTCTCCCTCTCACTCTCTCTCCCTCACCCTCACCCTAACCCTAGCGCCGCCGCCGCCTCTACCCTGCCCTAGCGCCGCCGCCACCCCTCCCCGGCGCCGCCGCCGCGCCATCCCCCTCCGGTGAGGCTCCCCCCTCCTCCTCCCTCCTCTCCTCCCTCTCCCTCCTCCCTCTCCTCCCTCCGGCGCCCTCCCCCGCACCCCGCGCCGCCCGGCTCGGCCGCCCGGCGAGCTCGGCTCGGCCCCGGCCGCCCCGGCCTCGCCCCCGCCCGGCCCCGGCCACCTCGGCCGCCCGCGCGAGCCCCGCGCTCGGCCCAACCGCCCCGCCCCGTGCCGCCCCGGCTCGGCCGCCCCCCCGGTTCAACCGCCCCGGCCCCCGGCCCGGCCGCCCGCGCCGCCCCTCCCCCGGCTCAGCCGCCCCGTGTCCCGGCTCGGCCGCTCCCCCCGCGCCCGGCCCGATTGCCCCGCCACCGCGCCCGGCCTCGCCCGACCGTGTCCTCGCCCCGTCCGTGCCTCGCTCGCAGTGGTCCGCGGCGTCCTCGCTCGCCCGTGCTCGCTTGCCCTGGCATGTTTGCCCGCTCGCCCCGTCGTGCCTTGCTCGCGTCATGTCGGCCCTCGGCGTGGCCTCGAGCTCGGCCTAGCGTGCCTTTGGCGCGCGGCCTCGAGCTCGGCCAGCGCACGGCCCCGACGTGTGCGCGACTCGTTCGCGGCACGTTAAGTGTGGCTTTGCGCGTGCACGTGTTCGCGCAGCGTTCTGGCGTAGCTCATTGTGCTCGCGACGCGACGCATAGCGCCCTGTTGCGCTTGCGACACGATCGTCTACCCCCTAGCCCCATCTACCCCCCCTAATCCTATATGCGCTAATCACGTTGTTTATATTAATAAGATTGGAGTCTCAATTTGGAAATTGGTTACGTTAGTTAATTTGTATAGCTAATCGTCTATCTTATTCAATGTTAATCTACTAAAAGTGGTCACGTTTATATTAGTGCATGTAGCTAATTCTTTTGTTAGAACCAATTGGAACTAGAACACGTGACGTCTAGTTATTCACCAACCCGTAGTGCGTCTCGGGCATAAGCTTTAACTCCCGCGAGACCTTTTCTCATTTCTTTCTAACCATGGTAAACTCATTATTGTATGTGATATTTTATGCATGTTTAATCTACTTGTTCTCTTGTATGGTGTATTGTTGGTTTCCTAATTTCAATGGATGGATGTATGTATGCTTGCAATCGCTTAGAGAACGATCCGGTTGGAGAGCCCAAAGAACTCGCAGGAGAAGCCCCTGAGCAGCAGTCGGTTGGTGGAGGCAAGTGTCCTTTGACCTATCTCTGTCCCATTCATTCTTTAATTCACCTCCCGCATTACACATTTATACTTAAGGATTGACTAGCTTTTGTTATCCATGTCCTTGTTTACCTATTTGGGTCGGATTATTATTATTTAGCTCTATGCTATTGCTCAAACTCTAATCAATGAACATGATGAGATTATATATGATACGCTGTTTTCCCTTCTCTTATTATGATGTTGTACTTGTGGTGTTCAAGGGGGCTCGAGCGGCTTCTCGAGTGCCTCTCCGTAAGGACCTGTTCTATGGATGACCGCTCGGGAAAACAGTGCAACCATGAGGGTGGAGTGGGACGCCCTTAGCTGAATAATTAGAGGAACCGGGGTGTAGTTCGCTTAGCCGTTGTGCCATCAATGGGGCTCGGTGTATGCGGCTCGCTCTGCCAAGGTTGATTTGTCCCTTGGGGAGGAGTGCGGTACATTTAGGAAACCTAACGGGCGGCTACAGCCCCGGGGAATCTTTGTAAAGGCTACGTAGTGATGCCTTGCTAGACCACCTAGGTAGTGGTCAATGGGGAGTAGCTCTCTCCGGGCAGAAAGGGGATCACGGCTTGTGGGTAAACTGCACAACCTCTGCAGAGTGTTTGAAAACTAATATATCAGCCGTGCTCGCGGTTATGAGCGGCCAAGGGAGCTCCAATGATTAGTGGTACTTGATCAGAGACATTTTGGTTTACAGGTGGCTATGAGATCGATGGTTTTGGTTATGTCTATGGTGCTGGTAAGTGGTATTCTTTCCGTTTTGAAAGGGTACATCGGGCTAATAACTTGGGTTAATGCTAAAACCTGGCTTCCTATTAGTAAATAATAATCTGACCAATTAAAAGCAACTGCTTGACTTACCCCCCCCCCCCACATAAAGCTAGTCCACTACAGCCAAACAGGATGCTTGCTGAGTATGTTGATGTGTACTCACTCTTGCTCTACACACCACACCCCCCCCAGGTTGTCAGCATTGCAACCACTGCTCAGAAGAAGATGAAGCTGTGGAAGGAGACTTCCAGGAGTTCCAAGACTACGACGAGTTCTAGGTGTGGGTTAGCGGCAACCCCCAGTCGGCTGCCTGTGAAGGCCGCGGTTATCTACGTTTCGTTTTCACACTTTGATTTATTGTAAGGACTATATGGACGTCTCAGACGTATGATGTAATCGACTATTATTCCCCTTTTAATACTATTTTGAGCACTGTGTGATGATGTCCATGTTATGTAACTGCCGTGTACGTGAATAACTGATCCTGGCACGTACATGGTTCGCATTCGGTTTGCCTTCTAAAACCGGGTGTGACAAACGGGAACGAGGAACGCGGTACGTCTGTTAAAGCAACATGGAACGTTGAGGGGTATACAGCTGATCGACGTTCATTCGATGCGTGGAACGTGTTCCCAACGATTTAGGAACGAAGTTAGGGAACGATTGTAATGGAACAGGGAACGATGCGTAATTAAAACAAGCAATGACACATACATAATATATAATATATGTATATATAACATCTTTATGCGGGTTATCATCTTTTGTCATTATATCTTTTATTTCACCAACCATGCAATCCATTCTCTCGTAGATTTCTCCCATCTGAAAGGGAATTAGGCTTACACCTATTTCCTAAACTAATTTTGGTGGTTGAATTGCCCAACACAAATAATTGGACTAACTAGTTTGCCCAAGTCTATAAGTTACACAGGTACCAAAGGTTCACAATAAGCCAATAAAAAGACCAAGAAAAGGGTTCAACAAAAAGAGCAAAGGGACAACCGAAGGCACCCTGGTTTGGCACACCGGACTGTCCGGTGCACCACCGGACATGTCCGGTGCACCAAGGTTCTCCACGCGTTGAACTCCTCACCTTCGGGAAAACGCAGAGTCGCTCCGCTATAATTCACCGGACTGTCCGGTGTACACCGGACAGTGTCCGGTGCTCCAGGAATGAAGCGACTCTGAACTCGCCAGCTTCGGGAATTCGCAACGGCTACTCCGCTATAATTCACTGGACATGTCCGGTGTACACCGGACTGTCCGGTGTAACAGCGGAGCAACGACTACTTCAGCGCCAACGGTCACCTGCAGGCGCATTAAATGCGCGCCAGAGCACGCAGAAGTCAGACACGCGCGAAGAGGCGCACCAGACACTCTACAGTACATGTCCGGTGCGCCACCGGACATCCAGGCGGGCCCAACAGTCAGAGCTCCAATGGTCGGAACCCTAACGTTCGGGTGACGTGGCTGGCGCATCGGACATGTCCGGTGTGCACCGGACTGTCCGGTGCACCATACGATAGACAGCCTCCACCCAAACGGCTAGTTTGGTGGTTGGGGCTATAAATACCCCCAACCACCCCACATTCAAGTCATCCAAGTTTTCCACCTCTCAACCACTTACAAGAGCTAGGCATTCAATACAAGACACACCCAAGTGATCAAATCCTCTCCAATTCCACCCAAGGCTTTAGTGATTAGAGAGAGAGATTTGCCGTCTTCTTTTGAGATCTTGCGCTTGGATTGCTTCTTTCTTTCTCACTTGTTCTAGTGATCAAAACTCCATTGTAACCAAGGCAAGAGACACCAATTGTGTGGTGGTCCTTGCGGGGAAGTTTTGTTCCCGGTTTGATTTGAGAAGAGAAGCTCACTCGATCCGAGGGACCGTTTGAGAGAGGGTAAGGGTTGAAAGAGACCCAGCCTTTGTGGCCTCCTCAACGGGGAGTAGGTTTGCGAGAACCGAACCTCGGTAAAACAAATCCGCGTGTCACACTCTTCATTCGCTTGTGATTTGTTTTGCGCCCTCTCTCTCGGACTCATTATTATTTCTAACGCTAACCCAGCTTGTAGTTGTGATTAATTTTGTAAATTTCAGTTTCGCCCTATTCACCCCCTCTAGGCGACTTTCAATTGGTATCAGAGCCCGGTGCTTTATTAGAGCCTAACCGCTCGAAGTGATGTCGGGAGATCACACCAAGAGGGAGATGGAGACCGGCGACAAGCCCACTACGAGTCACGGGAGCACTTCATCGGAAGAGTCCCGCACCAAGAGGAAGGAGAAGAAGAAGGACTCCTCCAACAAAGGGAAGGGGAAGGAGAAGAAATCTTCTTCCCACAAGTCGCATCGGAGAGGCGACAAGCACAAGAGGATGAGGAAAGTGGTCTACTACGAGACCGACACTTCATCAACGTCGACCTCCGACTCCGACGCACCGTCCGTTACTTCTAAGCGCCAAGAGCGCAAGAAGTATAGTAAGATTCCCCTACGCTACCCCCACACTTCAAAGCGTACTCCTTTACTCTCCGTTCCATTAGGCAAACCACCAGTTTTTGACGGTGAAGATTATAATATGTGGAGTGACAAAATGAGACATCATCTAACCTCACTCCACACAAGCATTTGGAATGTTGTTGAGTTTGGTGTGCAGGTGCCATCCGTAGGGGATGAAGACTACGACTCGGACGAGGTGGCCCAAATCCACCACTTTAACTCCCAAGCAACCACTATACTCCTCGCCTCTCTAAGTCGAGAGGAGTATAACAAGGTGCAAGGGTTAAAAAGTGCGAAGGAAATTTGGGACGTACTCAAGACCGCGCACGAAGGAGAAGAGGTGACAAAAATCACCAAGCGGGAGACGATCGAGGGGGAGCTCGGTCGCTTCATGCTTCACGAAGGGGAGGATCCACAAGCTATGTACAACCGCTTGAAGACCTTGGTGAACCAAGTGCGCAACCTCGGGAGCGAAAAATGGGATGACCATGAGATGGTCAAGGTTATTCTTAGATCCCTCGTATTTCTTAACCCTACACAAGTTCAATTAATTCGAGGTGATCCTAGATATAAGCTAATGTCTCCCGAGGAAGTTATAGGAAAATTTGTGAGCTTTGAGCTAATGATTAAAGGCTCAAAGAAAATCATCGAGCAAGGCACTTCCTCCACACATGAGGCACAACCGGTCGCATTCAAGGCAACGGAAGAAAAGAAGGAGGAAGCTACTCCAAGTCGAACACCCATCGACGCCTCCAAGCTCGACAACGAGGAGATGGCGCTCATCATCAAGAGCTTACGTCAAATCCTCAAGCAAAGGAGGGGGAAAGACTACAAGCCCCGCTCCAAGAATGTGTGCTACAAATGTGGTAAGCCCAGTCATTTTATAGCAAAATGTCCACTATCTAGTGACAGTGACAGGGGCGACGACAAGAAGGGCAAGAGAAGAGAAAAGAAGAGGTACCACAAGAAGAGGGGCGGCGATGCCCATTTGTGCCGCGAGTGGGATTCCAAGGAGAGCTCCTCCGACTCCTCCTCCGACGAGGACGCCGCCAACATCGCCGTCACCAAGGGACTTCTCTTCTCCAACGTCGACCACAAGTGCCTCATGGCCAAGGACGGCAAAAGGAAGAAGGTTAAATCCAAATCCTCCACTAAATATGAGTCCTCTAGTGATGATAATGCTAGTGATGAGGAGGATAATTTGCGTACTCTTTTTGCCGACCTAAACATGCAACAAAAGGAAAAACTAAATGAGCTAATTAGTGCCATCCATGAAAAGGATGATCTCTTGGACTCCCAAGAGGACTTCCTAATCAAGGAAAATAAAAAGCATGTTAAGGTTAAGAATGCTTATGCTCTAGAGGTAGAAAAATGTGAGAAATTATCTAGTGAGCTAAGCACATGCCATAACACTATTGCCAACCTTAGAAATGAAAATGCCAAATTGATTGCTAAGGTTGATTCTCATGTTTGTGATGTTTCAATTCCCAATCTTAGAAATGATAATGATGATTTGCTTGCTAAGATTGAAGAATTAAACACCTCTCTTGCTAGCCTTAGGATTGAAAATGAAAAATTAATTGCTAAGGCTAAAGAATTAGATGTTTGCAATGTTACAATTTCCGATCTTAGAGATAACAATGATATTTTGCGTGCTAAAATTGTTGAACTTAATTCTTGCAAACCCTCTACATCTACCATTGAGCATGTTTCTATTTGCACTAGATGTAGAGATGTTGATATTGATGCTATTCATGATCACATGGTCTTAATTAAACAACAAAATGATCATATAGCAAAATTAGATGCTAAAATTGCCAAGCATAACTTAGAAAATGAAAAGTTTAAATTTGCTAGAAGTATGCTCTATAATGGGAGACGCCCTGGCATCAAGGATGGCATTGGCTTCCAAAGGGGAGACAATGTCAAATTTAGTGCCCCTCCTAAAAGATTGTCTAATTTTGTTAAGGGCAAAGCTCCCATGCCTCAGGATAACGAGGGTTACATTTTGTACCCTGCCGGTTATCCCGAGAGCAAAATTAGGAGAATTCATTCTAGGAAGTCTCACTCTGGCCCTAACCATGCTTTTATGTATAAGGGTGAGACATCTAGCTCTAGGCAACCAACCCGTGCTAAGTTGCCTAAAAGGAAAACTCCTAGTGCATCAAATGATCATAGCATTTCATTCAAAACTTTTGATGCATCATATGTTTTAACTAGCAAATCCGGCAAGGTAGTTGCCAAGTTTGTTGGGGGCAAACACAAGGGCTCCAAGACTTGTGTTTGGGTACCCAAAGTTCTTGTTTCTAATGCCAAAGGACCCAAAACCGTTTGGGTACCTAAAGTCAAGAACTAAACTTGTTTTGTAGGTTTATGCATCCGGGGGCTCAAGTTGGATCATCGATAGCGGGTGCACAAACCACATGACGGGGGAGAAGAAGATGTTCTCCTCCTACGAGAAAAACCAAGATCCTCAACGAGCTATCACATTCGGGGATGGAAACCAAGGTTTGGTCAAAGGTTTGGGTAAAATTGCTATATCTCCTGACCATTCCATTTCCAATGTTTTTCTTGTTGATTCACTAGATTACAATTTGCTTTCCGTGTCTCAATTATGTCAAATGGGCTACAACTGTCTCTTTACTGATGTAGGTGTCACTGTCTTTAGAAGAAGTGATGATTCAATAGCCTTTAAGGGAGTGTTAGAGGGTCAACTATACTTGGTAGATTTTGATAGAGCTGAACTCGACACTTGCTTAATTGCTAAGACTAACATGGGTTGGCTCTGGCACCGCCGACTAGCACATGTTGGAATGAAGAATCTTCATAAGCTTCTAAAGGGAGAGCACATTTTAGGACTAACAGATGTTCATTTTGAGAAAGACAGGATTTGTAGCGCATGCCAAGCCGGGAAGCAAGTTGGCACTCATCATCCACACAAGAACATCATGACAACTGACAGGCCAGTGGAACTCCTACACATGGATTTATTCGGCCCGATCGCTTACATAAGCATCGGCGGGAGTAAGTACTGTCTAGTTATTGTGAATGATTATTCTCGCTTCACTTGGGTGTTCTTTTTGCAGGAAAAATCCCATACCCAAGAGATCTTAAAGGGATTCTTGAGACGGGCTCAAAATGAGTTCGGCTTAAGGATCAAGAAAATTAGAAGCGACAACGGGACGGAGTTCAAGAACTCAAAAATTGAAGGCTTCCTTGAGGAGGAGGGCATCAAGCATGAGTTCTCTTCTCCCTACACCCCACAACAAAATGGTGTAGTGGAGAGGAAGAATCGAACTCTATTGGACATGGCAAGAACCATGCTTGATGAGTACAAGACACCGGATCGGTTTTGGGCTGAGGCGGTCAACACCGCCTGCTACGCCATCAACCGGTTATATCTACACCGAATCCTCAAGAAGACATCCTATGAACTCCTAACCGGTAAAAAGCCAAATATTTCATATTTTAGAGTTTTTGGTAGCAAATGCTTTATTCTTGTTAAAAGAGGTAGAAAATCTAAATTTGCTCCTAAAACTGTAGAAGGCTTTTTACTAGGATATGACTCAAACACAAGGGCATATAGAGTCTTCAACAAGTCCTCAGGACTTGTTGAAGTTTCTTGTGACGTTGTGTTTGATGAGACTAACAGCTCTCAAGTAGAGCAAGTTGATCTTGATGAGATAGGTGAAGAAGAGGCTCCATGCATCACGCTAAGGAACATGTCCATTGGGGATGTGTGTCCTAAGGAATCCGAAGAGCCTCCAAATGCACAAGATCAACCATCCTCCTCCACGCAAGCATCTCCACCAACCCAAAATGAGGACGAGGCTCAAGTTGATAAAGAGGAAGAACAAAATGATGAGCCACCTCAAGATGACGGCAATGATCAAGGGGCAGATGCAAATGATGAAGACAAGGAGGATGAAGAACCAAGACCGCCACACCCAAGAGTCCACCAAGCAATCCAACGAGATCACCCCATCGACACCATCCTCGGCGACATTCATAAGGGGGTAACCACTAGATCTCGTGTTGCACATTTTTGTGAGCATTACTCTTTTGTTTCCTCTATTGAGCCACACAGGGTAGAGGAAGCACTCCAAGATTCGGATTGGGTGATGGCGATGCAAGAGGAGCTCAACAACTTCACTAGGAACGAGGTATGGCATTTAGTTCCACGTCCTAACCAAAATGTTGTAGGAACCAAATGGGTCTTCCGCAACAAGCAAGACGAGCATGGTGTGGTGACAAGGAACAAAGCTTGACTCGTGGCCAAGGGGTATTCACAAGTCGAAGGTTTGGATTTTGGTGAAACCTATGCACCCGTAGCTAGGCTTGAGTCAATTCGTATATTATTAGCCTATGCTACTTACCATGGCTTCAAGCTTTGCCAAATGGACGTGAAGAGTGCCTTCCTCAATGGACCAATCAAGGAAGAGGTCTACGTTGAGCAACCTCCCGGCTTTGAAGACAGTGAGTACCCTAACCATGTCTATAGGCTCTCTAAGGCGCTTTATGGGCTCAAGCAAGCCCCAAGAGCATGGTATGAATGCCTTAGAGATTTCCTTATTGCTAATGGCTTCAAAGTTGGCAAGGCCGATCCTACTCTATTCACTAAAACTCTTGACAATGATTTGTTTGTATGCCAAATTTATGTTGATGATATTATATTTGGGTCTACTAACGAATCTACATGTGAGGAATTTAGTAGGATCATGACACAAAAATTCGAGATGTCTATGATGGGGGAGTTGAAGTATTTCTTAGGATTTCAAGTAAAGCAACTTCAAGAGGGCACCTTCATTAGCCAAACGAAGTATACTCAAGACATTCTAACCAAGTTTGGAATGAAGGATGCCAAGCCCATCAAGACACCCATGGGAACCAATGGGCATCTCGACCTCGACACGGGAGGTAAATCCGTCGATCAAAATGTATACCGGTCGATGATAGGTTCATTGCTTTATTTATGTGCATCTCGACCGGACATTATGCTTTCCGTATGCATGTGTGCAAGATTCCAAGCCGACCCTAAGGAATCTCACCTTACGGCCGTAAAACGAATCTTGAGATATTTGGCTTATACTCCTAAGTTTGGGCTTTGGTACCCTCGGGGATCCACATTTGATTTGATTGGTTATTCGGATGCCGATTGGGCGGGGTGTAAGATTAATAGAAAGAGCACATCGAGGACTTGCCAGTTCTTGGGAAGATCCTTGGTGTCTTGGGCTTCAAAGAAGCAAAATTCGGTCGCTCTTTCTACCGCCGAAGCCGAGTACATTGCCGCAGGACATTGTTGCGCGCAATTACTTTGGATGAGGCAAACCCTGCGGGACTATGGTTACAAATTAACCAAAGTTCCTCTTCTATGTGATAATGAGAGTGCAATCCGCATGGCGGATAATCCCGTTGAGCATAGCTGCACTAAACACATACCCATTCGGTATCATTTTCTTAGGGATCACCAACAAAAGGGGGATATCGAGATTGCATACATTAATACTAAATATCAATTAGCCGATGTCTTTACCAAGCCACTAGATGAACAAACTTTTACCAAACTTAGGCATAAGCTCAATATTCTTGATTCTAGGAATTTCTTTTGCTAATTTGCACACATAGCTCATAAATATACCTTTGATCATATCTCTTTTGTATGCTATGACTAATGTGTTTTCAAGTGTATTTCAAAACAAGTCATAGGTATATTGAAAGGGAATTGGAGTCTTCGGCGAAAACAAAGGCTTCCACTCCACTCTATCACTCATCCCTCGCCGTCGCTCCGAGCATCTCTCCATCTTTGGTATAATCTTCACTCATATGTTTTATTTGCCAAAGGGGAGAAAATATTTAGGAAAAGGGCTTATATCTCACTCAAAGTATCCGTTTTTGGCGATTCATGCCAAAGGGGGAGAAAGTATGAGCCCAAAGCAAAAGGACTGCACCACCACCCTAATTTTAAAATTAATGATTTTCAATTGGTAAATTTCAAATTAATATCTCTTTGCGTTCTAAAGGGGGAGAAAGTAGCACCTTTCAAAATTGATATCTTAAAACCCTCATGAACACTAAGAGGAGAATTTATTTGAGGGGGAGTTTTGTTTGGTCAAAGGAAAAGCATTTGAAACAAGGGGAGAAATTTTCAAATCTTATAAATGCTTCGCAAAATCTTATTCATTTACCTTTAACTATTTGCAAAAGGACTTTGAAAAAGAACTTTACAAAAGAATTTGCAAAAACAAAACATGTGGTGCAAGCGTGGTCCAAAATGTTAAAAATAAAGAAACAATCCATGCATATCTAATAAGCAATATTTATTGGCTCAATTCTAAGTAACCTTTGCACTTACATTTTGCAAACTAGTTCAAATTATGCACTTCTATATTTGGTTTGGTTTGTGTTGGCATCAATCACCAAAAAGGGGGAGATTGAAAGGGAATTAGGCTTACACCTATTTCCTAAACTAATTTTGGTGGTTGAATTGCCCAACACAAATAATTGGACTAACTAGTTTGCCCAAGTCTATAAGTTATACAGGTACCAAAGGTTCACAATAAGCCAATAAAAAGACCAAGAAAAGGGTTCAACAAAAAGAGCAAAGGGACAACCGAAGGCACCCTGGTTTGGCGCACCGGACTGTCCGGTGCACCACCGGACATGTCCGGTGCACCAGGGTTCTCCACGCGCTGAACTCCTCACCTTCGGGAAAACGCAGAGTCGCTCCGCTATAATTCATCGGACTGTCCGGTGTACACCGGACAGTGTCCGGTGCTCCAGGAATGAAGCGACTCTGAACTCGCTAGCTTCGGGAATTCGCAACGGCTACTCCGCTATAATTCACCGGACATGTCCGGTGTACACCGGACTGTCCGGTGTAACAGCGGAAGAACGGCTACTTCGGCGCCAACGGTCACCTGCAGGCGCATTAAATGCGCGCCAGAGCACGTAGAAGTCAGACACGCGCGAAGAGGCGCACCGGACACTCTACAGTACATGTCCGGTGCGCCACCGGACATCCAGGCGGGCCCAACAGTCAGAGCTCCAACGGTCGGAACCCTAACGTTCAGGTGACGTGGCTGGCGCACCGGACATGTCCGGTGTGCACCGGACTGTCCGGTGCACCATACGACAGACAGCCTCCACCCAAACGGCTAGTTTGGTGGTTGGGGCTATAAATACCCCCAACCACCCCACATTCAAGTCATCCAAGTTTTCCACCTCTCAACCACTTACAAGAGCTAGGCATTCAATACAAGACACACCCAAGTGATCAAATCCTCTCCAATTCCACACAAGGCTTTAGTGATTAGAGAGAGAGATTTGCCGTGTTCTTTTGAGCTCTTGCGCTTGGATTGCTTCTTTCTTTCTCACTTGTTCTAGTGATCAAAACTCCATTGTAACCAAGGCAAGAGACACCAATTGTGTGGTGGTCCTTGCGGGGAAGTTTTGTTCCCGGTTTGATTTGAGAAGAGAAGCTCACTCGGTCCGAGGGACCGTTTGAGAGAGGGTAAGGGTTGAAAGAGACCCGGCCTTTGTGGCCTCCTCAACGGGGAGTAGGTTTGCGAGAACCGAACCTCGGTAAAACAAATCCGTGTGTCACACTCTTCATTCGCTTGCGATTTGTTTTGCGCCCTCTCTCTCGGACTCATTATTATTTCTAACGCTAACCCAGCTTGTAGTTGTGATTAATTTTGTAAATTTCAGTTTCGCCCTATTCACCCCCCTCTAGGCGACTTTCACCATCTTTGGACCTTCTCCATCACTAAACCTTAATACGGAGTATATTGGCTCTGTGATAGCAATTATATTTTCAGCCTCCATCCAAAAGCTGTCATCATTTATTGTTAGGACAATGACCCTTGCTTGGTGCTTCACGTCATTAGTGCAAGTATTTACCCAATCTTTCCACTGCCTTGTGACTACTGTGGTGGCAAGTGCTTCTCTACATGTTATGAGTCTTTGAAGCAAAATGTAATGTGAAGCAAATCGAGTTTTTTTCACCTTAAGTAGGTCCAAACGAGAGTTGGTTCTAAACATTGCCAAACAATGGCAATGATTCTGAAAAAACTTGACAATTGCTTTTCCAGTCTTATATGTGTCAAGCATCCATGGAAATTTCACAGCAAAATCCTTGAATATAAGGTTTAGCGTGTGAACAACGCATGGGGCCCAAAAAATGTGCTTATGCACCTGTAATCAAACAAAATATGATTAGGGAAAATCCAAGATAAAAAACACTTGAAGGACAAAATATGTGACTTACTTTTTCAATTTCCTTTCCAGCTGCTTTGCAATTAGCAGCATTGTCCGTTACCACTTGAAGGACATTTCCTAGTCCAATTTCATCAATAGCCTTCAAGAGATATTGTGCAATAGCTTCACCTATTTTTTCAACTCCAGAGAAATCTTCTGCATATAGGAAACATGAACCTCGACTGTTTGACGCAATCACATTGATTAGGGGCTTGTTTTTAATATCCGTCCATCCATCGGACACAACCGAAACACCTTGTGTCAACCTAATGCATGATTAAAAGTGAGTTTTTGGGACAAAACCATACAATGAAAAGGCAATAAAATTAAGAACTTACCATGTACTTTTAAGTGGTGCTAAGGCGGTCTCCACACTTCTCTTGCATGCATCTAGGAGAGTTGTCCTTGCCTTTTCACTCGACGGACCTTTATAATCTTTTGGACCATTTTTTATTGCCATTATCATTTGTGAAAATTGAGGGCTCCTCAACACATTGAATGGAATACCGTTGGCACATAAAAATTTGGTAATTTCCATATCGACAGATTCTCTTTGGGCTACTCCAAACGATTTTGCCAACGGATTCGGAGTGGACGTCCCTGATGTTGATCTCATATGATATCCTTTACTATCAGCTTCTTTCACCTTTTCCCGCAAAGCTTTGCTCTTGTTGGGATCGTTTTGCAATGACATACAACGTGCAATTTGTGCCTTTTTACTAGGTAATGGACCAAGCAAATGAACACGAACTCTAGTTAAACTACCTTTGTACGATTTCTTGCAATGTTTACACTGCCACTCCTTTGTTCCACCAACATTTTTTCCACTCGGAACACCAATAATATCAATTTAATCTAGTAGTGGATGTCTCATACTAGTAGCCACAGCCGTAGCCCCATCTTCGTCACCGCTGTCTGTGTCACCATCTTGGATATCTACAGGCACATCTTGGATGACTTGCACATCATCATCTTCTTTTTCATCTGCACGCTTTCTTTTGCTTGAAGAACCGAAAACCATGTCTGCGACTGCGGTATTCAGACTTTGAGTTGGGCTGTTGTGGCACTGTATTGCGGTATTGTGAGGAGGTCTATAAGTCTATTTAAATAACAGCGTAGCCTATACGCGTCCAAGTTCCAGTGACCCAGTCCATTCCTCTTCCTACACGGCGGCGGCCGGCAGTCCACTACTCCACTCCTAGTCCATTCCTGTTCGTCTCCCCCACTGCAACGCGGCGAGCGGCCGGCATCCCAGTCTATTCCTCTTCCTCTTCTCCACTGCAACGCGGCGAGT
The DNA here is from genome assembly GCA_029449295.1 of Zea luxurians. Classification (NCBI taxonomy): domain Eukaryota; kingdom Viridiplantae; phylum Streptophyta; class Magnoliopsida; order Poales; family Poaceae; genus Zea; species Zea luxurians. The sequence goes on from JAOPSE010000010.1 coordinate 134,864,936, forward strand.
GGCCCTAACCCTACGCTTCCTCTTCCACCGACGACGCGCGAACAGACTGGTCCTCTTCCACGGGCGGCCAGACTTCAGCGCGACCGATTCCCCTTCCTCTTCCACGCGGTTCGAATCCTCTCCCCCTCCCTCTTCCCTTCCTCTTCCACTTCCTCTTACCTTCCTCTTCCATCGCGCGGTCGGTCCCAGCGCTTCCCTTCCTCTTCCATCGCGCGGTCGGTCCCAGCGCTTCCCTTCCTCTTCCATCGCGCGGTTGGTCCCAACGCGGTGGTCGGACGACGGCAGCGCGGCCGCCGGACGACGCATCGTCCCAGCGTGTGACGGAACCTCTCAAGTAATCAGGCCCACCTACAGTTGTCCTTGTCTAACAGACATCAGACACCCTGTAGATGTTCCTAAGTTACTTGACAAGCTCGGTATCTTTCCTTACCTCACCAGGAACGTTTCACCCGTCTTGCAGACATTACAGATCATCGGAGATGAAGATATGCGGAAGCGAATTACATAAACTTACATTTATTTCCAAAAGCAAGCTCGAGTTATTTTATTACAGACCAGTCTAAAAGTGAGTGCATGGAAGTAATAATTATACAAACCAGGGAGACACAAACTTCTTCCGAAAGACTATAAACAAAAGATCCTAGATGGAGGACCGAGTCCTCCCGCACTTCAGTCTTGTTTTTCTTCTTTGGGAACCACCTTAGCACAGAAGCAGCAAAAGTCTGCTACTTCCCCACCTAAAAACAACAAAGGGATAAACCCTGAGTATGGAATTACTCAGCAAGTCTTACCCGACCAAAGAAAAGACTCTCAAGGGTATGCTGGTTATAGGGGAGTCAAGGTAAGGCTTTTTAGTAATCAAAGACTCTGTTTTGCAGAAATGCTTACTAAAGTGGATCCTTAAAAATCCAATTTTATTTGTCAAGTTAGGTAAAATTACCTGCACTAGAGTTCTTTCTACCCTAGATCAATCACTGGTCCTGCACTAGCCAATTTCTTAACCAAAAACCCATCATCTTTAGTGGAATGCTACGTGTAGGGCAGTGACCAAGTCTTCATAACCGCGAAGGTACGGCGATCCGAATCGATTATACTCAGCTGAGGATCTCCAATCACACGACATATGTAGCACTTAACCCTTGCATATGTCAACCCGCCACCGGGGTTCTTAAGACCGGATCAGGTTCACGCAAACCGAGAGCACAGATACACCACCGTCCAGCCTCTTGCCACGGAGGGTACACGCTACTCTCGCCACCGCTCCACTCCCATTTCGTGTTATCTTATTCCGGCCTTAGTCTGCCCGAGGCAAGGCTTACCCATGACGAGGCATGTGACCAGTTAAAGGGTCCTCGATCATCAAGCCTACATCGACAAGGTCCTTAATCGACTCAGACGGGGACACTACACCGAGACTCTCTTCTCGTGCAAGTCACCCGCCCGGTCTCAGCTTAATCTTTTTAACCCAAAAACTTGGTACCTGGCAGAGGTACATCTTTTCCGATGTTGAATCCATCACGGCCATGATGGATTCACCATCAAGTTTTGTTTTCGAAAACATCCCTCCCACTTTGCCAAACATCTTTTGTAAAACAAATCCTTTTGTTTTTCTAAAGCAATACTAAGCATAGTAAAACCTTTTTGTAAAAACAGGATTTCAAGGAGGGTAATCAAGATCAAGGAAGGTAATGCAGGAATTGTTTAATCAATCAACTCCTATCACCTAATGCAGCAAGCAAGTAAGAAATATTTTAAAAACATCAAGGAAGGTGGCAAATGCACCGGGGCTTGCCTTTGTTATCAGGTGTGTCCTGCTCGGATCCACAAATATCGAAATAAAAGCAGTTGTCTGCTTGAGGATCAGAGGTGGGTGGTATCCCCTCTTCAGAAACTTCTTCTTCTTCTTCGTGCTCTAATATAACCATATACATGCATAAGAATGGATGTCATGGAATGCTCATGAGGATGCAAAGATAACATAAACTTATTATTTATGTCTTGAGTACAACTTTCCTTCACGGTACTCCGAGAACCTAGGGTTTCCGGAGTCAGTAAAGGAGTTCATGGAGCAGGGGGGGTGGTTTTGGGTTTAGTGATCAAACATGGTCCAAATCAAACCAAACTCTACCCATGGCTTCTATTTAATGTGAAAAGCTCACATAAAAAGTTTGGGAAATTTTGGACTTATTAATTATTTTCTAAAAATCCAGAATCAATGGTTTAGGCTATTTTAAATACCCTAAAATTCCCTATTTGATCTAAAAATCATGAAACTATTTTTATTAAATTCTAGGGAAAATAAGGAACCTAGGAAAATTGGTCTCATATTTTTAGGATTTTTCTATAATTTTCTACAGATTTCTAAAGCTCTGTAGAAAAAGAAAAAGGAAAAACTTCAACAGTAACGGGCCGAAACCAGCCCAGGTCGGCCCAACAGCAGCAGAATCGCGCCCGCGCCCGCGCGCGCGATGGCGGCTTTGCAGAAAAGCCCTCGAGGTTTTATCTAACAGGAAGCGGGTTCGGTTACTATTTCCTGGGGTCACTGACACTTCGCACAGAGGCCCCTGCGGTTCTGTCTATTCTGGGTTTCACGTCCTCGACGGCGTTCAAGCGCGGCCGTGCTCCGGCGAGCATCTACGCCGGCCGATTGAGGCTAAGACCGGTGCTAATCTTCGGCTGAGACCAAATCCGAGTCCCCATGAACGTTTCCCCCAACTAAATTGCACTATTGGTGGACTAGGGAGCTCCGGCCACGGTGACCGCGGGTATCGGGGAAGAACACGGGTGTTCACGGCAACCCAGGGTGGTCTAGATCAATTAGGCGGGTTGTAGAGCTTGAGGAGGGTCTAGGGACACTAGAACAAGCAACAGAGACACTGGAACTAACCTGAGTTGGGCTGGCGACGGTGAGCTCAGTTCCACGGCGGCGGGGATCGGATTTGGGGAAAATTCCAAATTCAAGCTCTCTGGTGGGAGGTTTGGGATGCAAGCGGGTGCGATAGCTAGTAAAGTACATGGCGAAGCCGAGGGGGGGCTCAATTTATAGACTCCGAGAGCGGTGGCCTTCAATTTGTCCGCGACGAGCTGGCGGCCGGAGGCAGGGAAGAAGCCTGGCACGCGGTGAATACGTGTCGACTGCCGTGGCAAGCTCCCCGTCGACGATGGGATGGCCTAGAGGAGTCACGACGGCACGGTGGAAAAGCTTGGACACGCGGCGCACGGTGATAATCGACCAACGGCGGCGAGCTCTTATCCCGACCAACCGATGAGTAAGGGGGGAGGTGTACCGCGGCTGACCGGGTGGCCTCCAGCTCACCGACGGCGAGGACACATACCGGCTGTGCTTATCCAAGGACCACAGAGCGCGAATCTCGGCGAACGACGATCGACGGCGACGGCTATCGGCGACGAGCACGAATGGATCTTCTTCAGTTTACGTATTACTGTACCATGGCGAATACCGGTTCAGAGTGACTGACAGTCGATGATCAACTTGAATTTTCTCCAAATTTGCTGTGGTAACCGATTCAATTCTCTGCACCAAGTTTATAGACCTATAGTCCATCTTCAACTTTGCCATGGAGCTTACCACAAAATAGTTACTAAATTCTATTCAAAATCGGGCTCAAAGTTTACCCCATCACACTGTTACTGAAGATTCAGTCCAGTGATTACCTGACAGCCAGTTTTGGATTGGGTTTTTCTCTAAATTCCTCATAACAACTAAACTCACACTCTTTAGCAAAGTTGTTCTCCTATAATTGGTCTTCAACTTTGATGTGGTGACCTAGGGCAAAAACCCTATACTTTGTAAGTTACAAAGCCCCAAAGTTGAGCCAATTCTCTGAATTTTCAGACTTAGAGTAAAACTCACATGAGGTCTATTTTGCATTTAAGTCCAAAACCTTGGGTTTGGCTTTCAAGTCCACATATTTGTGAACCAAAGGACTTAAGAAACCTATTTGGCTTGGTTTTTGCACTTTAACCCAAAAGTGGGCTAATTTTGCACTTAGGTCCCTAGGGTTTGGTTTTAGGGTTTTCCAGGGTTCTGATTAGGGTTTCTGGTATTCCAGGGGTATAAGTGGGATTCAACTTTATTCTTGGAGTCATTTTATGACTTTTACCCTAGAGCTTTTAGGTTTTCTCAACTTAGGTTAAGTTTTACCCCTTTAATCACTATTTAGAGTTAAGTCCTTTAACCAGGGTCCTATTTGTAAAAACACTTAAAACAATACAACTTGTTTGAAATTTTTGCCTAGTGAATGCACTCTAGGTGTGTCAAACATATGCACTGCCAATGCTTATGATGTCATGCTCAAGTTTTAGTTATAGTAACACCAGGGGTGTTACACAGCGCGTCCCAGCGCGACGACCGGACGACGCATCACCCAGCGCGGCGACCGGAGTCAGACGACGGCAGCACGGCGACGCGGCTTCCTCAAGGTACACGTTCCTAACCTTGAAAAGCTACGTTCCGCGACCGTTTCTTGATATGTTCCGCGACGTTACCGTTCCTCGTTTTGGGACGAAGTTCCCGGAACGCGGTACGCGGCGTCGTTCCGCGTTCCCTGTCACTAAGGTTACAACAGAGCCGCGGCTGCCTACAATCTTCTTGACAGCACTCCGGCAGAGTAACAATATGCTCAAGACTATGCTCTAGCTCTTAGCAGCACTTCTCCACTCTCTAGAGGCTTATAGCTTTGCCTCTACACAAACTAGAGAGATATACACGAGAGGGAGAGAAAGAATTGATCCGAGTGATGTCTACACTTGTTGGCTGCACTTGTGTATTGCTTGAGGCGCCTAGGGGTCCCTTTTATAGGCACAAGGGAAGCAATCCAGGAAGGCAAATCTTGCCTTCATTCGGTTGGCGCACCGGATAGTCCGGTGCACCACCGGACACTGTCCGGTGCCCGATTTCCTTCCAAAAGTGGCGCAGTCGACCGTTGCAGTCTTGGAGCCGTTGGCGCACCGGACACTGTCCGGTGCACACCAGATAGACCGGTGCCCCATCTGACCGTTGGCTCGGCCACGCGCGGATTGCGCGGCCGACCGTTGGCCCGGCCGACCGTTGGCTCACCGGACAGTCCGGTGCACCACCGGACAGTCCGGTGAATTATAACCGAACGTCGCCAGACTTCTCCGGAGAGCGGCCTGTTCACCGGAGTTCAGCCTGGCGCACCGGACACTGTCCGGTACACCACCGGACAGTCCGGTGTGCCAGACTGAGCTCAGACTTTGTTGTACACATCCAAGCCTTTTGCATTTCTTTCCTTTTCTTCTTCCTTCTGTTTCTAACACTTAGACAAATATATTAGTACACAAAAACCAATGTACTAAGTCTAGAAACATACCTTCTCTTGGATTTCCACCTCTCTAGCATTTGACATGCTTAAGACAGATGTTGGACTCATAAATCATCAAGTCAGCTTAACTTGATTTACATTGACATTTCTGAGCTCCAACATCCTGCAAAGGTTACATAGAATGTCTCCAAACATAGGAACAACCCAAACTAAAGGTCAGAGTGCACTTAGCTCTTTTGGGTTGCTTCTAGTTCTGTTTTTGACATTTGTTCTCGTTCTAGTGACCTTGATCTCCTTCTTAGAGCTTGGTCTTGAGCCTTATGACTTACACCACATAACTATAGACATTTCCTCATTGGTTGTAAGTCACATCCTTAGGTAGTGATCATTGATGTGTCGTAGCTGTTCTCAACTCGATCACCCTTGACTTTGCAAGCCTTCTTCTTCACCCTTGGCTTTGGGTTCCTTAGCCTCTTTGACCTTCTCCCGTGCACTTGGTACCTCGAAGCTCTTCTTGCCTCCGTCCTCGGCTTGATCAGTTGTCTCCGAGCTACGCACCCGAGTCTCACTTTATGCAATGTCCATCTTACTTGTGATGCCCATTATCTATCCATCATCTAGCCCTTGGACCATCACACTTGTTCACTTGTGTTGAACCTTGTTAGCTTTACATTGAGCACCTGTTCAACACTTAGCACACTTGTTAGTCCTTTAATTGAGTTGTCATCCAAACACCAAAACCCACAAGAGAGCTTTCAATCTCCCCCTTTTTGGTGATTGATGGCAACACAATTAAAGCTTACATAAAAGTGAAATTTAAAGCACAAATTTTGAGTTCTAAGATTGTAGAATGCTCCCCCTAAATATGTGCTTACATTAAAATCTTAGCTTTGGCCTTAAATGCCAAAATGCACATACTTAGGCAATTCGAAGCATTTCTACACCTTAGCACCTGTGGGATGCATTGTGTCAAAGATCAAACCATGATGCGTATAACACACAAATGCACAGAATCAGAGTTAAACACCATTCACTTGAGTGGATATATCACAGGTATATCAACCTACCACTATTCACCATTAAGATACCAATTTAAACTAAGATACCAATTTAAATCAATCTTAAAGCACCATTAATCTTAAAGCACCATTACTCTTAAAGCACCATTAACCACATGAATATCTATTATAGAGTAAACACTATAGATGCCAATTAATTCATAGCAGCGGAAACACTAGTCCATATGATGCAACACATATAATACTGCAAGAGGCATATGATAAGAATAGTCAATAACACAATAACACACTAACAATGCTCAAACTAACACATCACCCCTTAGGTTAAACTTTCCTCTCAGGTTGAGATAAGCTTTAATGCACAAATTCTCCCCCTTTGACATCAAACACCAAAACCATATACAAGCAAGAACATAGGATGATGTCAAGGGACAACAGGGTGTTAAGGAGGAAAAACACACTATCAAAACTCCCCCTTACTTATTGAACATATGCACTACCGACATTTAAGAAGATACATATACGCAAGAAGATCAATACTTCCTTTTGTACCTTGACCATGTTGTGGTGTACTTCCCATCTTGAAAGTATTAATCTCTCGGTAGCTTCTCCACACTTGTGCCTGATTCTTCATCCTAACCTTTTCTTGTTGCTAAGTCACCAAGCTTAGAGCAAGTTATAGTATAGTGGCACAAGATGAAGCTTCTATTCTAGTGATTACCACAAGAGGTCAATTGAAGTAAACTATCACGGCTACCAATTGAAAGGTCATTCATTATCATAGTTCCATGATATTTAAGGATAAGCAACTAGTATCACCAAATATTGTAGAGCATGAGCAATCTAAAAATATGCATTTACTTACGACATAAGATACCAATTTCTTGACTTACAGAGGTACCCAAGTCCTGATTGCTCCATTTCATGCTCATCTTCTCTTTTCCACCTTGAGACTACACAAGATTGCTCAAGAAACAATTAGTCTCAAAAGACACAAGTTATGTGTGCTCCCCCTAAACTTGTGCATCAAGTATTTGAATAACTTGCACTTTGCATATTCTAGCTTTCTCAGAACTAGAGGGGATCACAACATCTCTTGATCAAGGCATACTCTCAATTTCATCACAAAGAGATAACAATTGAATACCAAATGAAGGGTTGACTTAATACAACAATGCATGCCTCAAGAAGTATAACATTTTACAAGCAACCTAGACATGCTTCATACTTGACAATCATTGCACCACATATACCAATTGAAAAGCAACACGATCATGCATAGAAAGCGCAATGTATAAGCACATCATAATTAAGAAGGTTCCTTAGGTACACCAAAAGAACAGCATTTTAAAGTAAGGAGCACCTAAGCCAAGATACTACCAATTCAGAGGCAAGACCATAGCTGTGATCACAATCAATGGAACTTCAAGATATTTAATGAAATTGCATAGTTCCATTCTCCATACCTTTGCCTTTTCCTGAATTGCCATGAGAGCACCAGTTGTCACTAATTGAGGGCTCCTTTTGATTTTGCACCTTATAGCTCAAAAGGGTGCATTAGAGGCACAACATGGATTTTGGTATTCACACCATACCAGACTAGAGTAATCATGTGAACATAAACTAAACAAAATGTCATATTTGCACATAGGTTAATCATTAAAACCATATAGCATGACAGGTTTATTTATGAACACAAAAAGAGTTAATCATGGTGGATATATCTAATGAAAAGCTACCCATTTAAATGATTCAAGAGACATAACCTTTAAAGCACACAATCATGATTAAGCACGCATGGTTACGATCTTGGTAATCATTAATCATTGATTGAAAGGTACTCAACACAGGCAATCAACAAAGCATAACTGCTCCAAGGACAGGTAGCACATCAATCAGACTTAAGAGCAGTACTGATTATCAACAAAGTACTTAAGATACAAGGGTACCATCCTATGGAGAGCAAGTTGCAGAATCTCATCAAGGTCCTTTGCTTGATTCACCAATAATGATTAAGGACCTATTCACTTTATTTCACTTGAGATCAACATGGGATTAGTGTCTCACAATAATTCAACCTTGGGTCAATGAATAAACACCAAAACAATTAGAAGCTTAAGCATAGAGTTTGAGATAACCGTCTTAAGCTCTCCCATGGTCTCCAGTCCATCTCAAGGCACCTGCATGGTCTAGTTAGCACAAATTGGTACCCACCTCGGGATGGGTCCATGATGTTCAACTAAAAGTGCCTTTGGTACCCAAATAGTCTTTGTGCTAGTTCTAGGTGATCTCGTTATAGATCTAGCACAAGGATATGATTTGGGTCTCCTAAGCGAATAAGATTGAGACAAATTTACTTGCTTAGGAACCTCACCTTTATTACATACCTTTGATAGATGACCCTGCTCACCACACTTGTAGCAGAAGTGTTGCTCAACCTGACATGACGCTTGCTGTTTGTCATTTTCCTTGGTGAGAGTCATCTTGGAGAATGCACATGCTTGGTTCATCAATAGTGGACAAGAAGTGATCGTGTGGTTCTTGTCATTGCATCCGAAGCATTTCCTTATCCCTTCTCCCTTGTCGTTGTATGGACATGACGTAATGAGGTGTCCTGCCTTATTGCACTTAAAGCATCTCCTTTTTCCTTTTCTCTTTTTGTTCTTTGATGACATAGAGACATGGTCAGTGCAAACAACATGATTAATTGAATCTTTACCTTTTTCTAAGCTCATGTTGATTTCTTCATCTTTAGGAACATCCTTCTTATGGAGCTTAACACTTGCTGCAGTTTTTCCTTTCTCAAGCTTCTTCACCACGCGCCCGTGGATATCTTGAGAAAGTTGAGCAATGCGTCTTCTCCTTAGTTGTCTCTGCTTCTTGTTCCCACACAATTTCTTTTGTGACCCTACAACTTTTTGCTCATTTAAACACTCGCTTCCTTTTGAGCGACAGGGGTTAGCACATGGTGATAGATTATCCAAATGTGTACTTGTGCAAGAATGAGGTTCACATGAATTTAAGTTTGTAAATACAACCTCATGAGCAACATTAAGCATGATATGGTCATCAACTAGTTTACTATGAGAATATGACAACCTATCATACTTTTCACTTAGAGCAAGTTTTTCTAAATTTATCATTTCTACTTGACTCCTAAGCATGGCATTATCCATTTTAAGTTGAGCAACACAAGATAAAGCATCATCATTATTTCTTTGCTCAAATAAAATTGAATCATACCGTTGGACCAAATCATCATGAGAGCATTTTAGCTCCTTATGTTCTTTGGTCATCTTCTCCAGGCTGTTGTTTGTTTTGTTGAGTGTCTCCTCTAGCCTGAGAAGCGTCTCGCCTTGTTCCTTGTTCCTTCTCAACAGCTTAACCAAGAGCGCTTTGTCCTCTTTGTTGAGATGGATGTAGAAACGGCGAATCTCCTCTTCTTCCACATCGTTGGTCTCATTTTCCTTGTCATTAATGTCAGTGGAAGCAATACAGGAAAATGCACCTTGTGGTGATGAAGATTCATCCTCGCTATCATCCTCATATTCCTCCTTATCATGGCTTTCGTCTCCACCGTCATTGTTAGCAATAAAACATTTATTACTAGTGGAGAACAAACCTGTCGACGAGGTGGATTCATCGTTTGGTTGCCATTGTTCTTGTTCTTCTCCCTTGGACAAGTTAGTATCACCAGCAATAAAGGGAGCAGAGGAAGTGCATATGGACTTAAAAATTTCAACTTAAGTTTAGTCCATAAATCATGAGCATCAACAAATAAGTCACTATCACTACTCATGATGGCAAAATAGGCACCTCTAGAAAGAGAATCAACTAAGATGTTGCAAGCATGGTGATTTAGAGATAGACATCTTAGTTCATCATTAGAAGGATTTTTACTAACACTAGAGGGAAAAATACTTTTACTGAAGACCTGTCTCAAATCAGGATCAACACTTATGAAAGCATTATAAATAGAGACAGACCAAGTATTGTAATTAGAGCCATCGCCTAAAAGAAGTTCTACAGTTACCTCTTGTGACGACATCGTCACCTTCGGACGGCTAAGCCCAGACTAGAGAGGCCTAGCTCCGATACCAATTGAAAGTTCCCTTTGGCCCGGGAACAGGATCTGGATGTCGCCTAGAGGGGGGTGAATAGGCGAATAAAAATTAACACTTTAAAACTTAAATCTTACTCTACTCGAAGACAGGATCGCAGTGGAGTGAAGAACCCTTCGAGTAGGTTGCAGCGGAATTGAAGTTCATGTCTTAAGAATATCCTGCACTTCAAAGAAAGCTAGTACCACAAGTAAGCAGTGAAGTGCAGAAGTAAGAGCTGAATAAGACAGAGAATCAGCACATGACACAGAGCAGAGCACGTGGACACAGGAATTTATCCCGAGGTTCGGCCAAGCCTGAAATGCTTGCCTAGTCCTCGTTGGAGTTAGCCACACCTGGGCTTGGAGTCTATTTCAACTCCTTCCTCCGTTTGCTCAGATCTGTCAGTCAGACAGATAGAGCCTTCCACTATGTTGAGGTAGTTACAACAGAGCCGCGGCTGCTTACAATCTTCTTGACAGCACTCCGGCAGAGTAACAATATGCTCAAGACTATGCTCTAGCTCTTAGCAGCACTTCTCCACTCTCTAGAGGCTTATAGCTTTGTCTCTACACAAACTAGAGAGATATACACGAGAGGGAGAGAAAGAATTGATCTGAGTGATGTCTACACTTGTTGGCTGCACTTGTGTATTGCTTGAGGCGCCTAGGGGTCCCTTTTATAGGCACAAGGGGCCTAGTAGCCGTTGGAAGCAATCTAGGAAGGCAAATCTTGCCTTCATTCGGTTGGTGCACCGGACAGTCCGGTGCACCACCGGACACTGTCCGGTGCCCGATTTCCTTCCAAAAGTGGCGCAGTCGACCGTTGCAGTCTTGGAGCTGTTGGCGCACCGGACATTGTCTGGTGCACACCGGACAGTCCGGTGCCCCATCTGACCGTTGGCTCGGCCACGCGTGGATTGCGCGGCCGACCGTTGGCCCGGCCGACCGTTGGCTCACCGGACAGTCCGGTGCACCACCGGACAGTCCGGTGAATTATAACCGAACGTCGCCAGACTTCTCCCGAGAGCGGCCTGTTCACCGGAGTTCAGCCTGGCGCACCGGACACTGTCCGGTGCACCATCGGACACTGTCCGGTGTGCCAAACTGAGCTCAGACTTTGCTGTACACATCCAAGCCTTTTGCATTTCTTTCCTTTTCTTCTTCCTTCTGTTTCTAACACTTAGACAAATATATTAGTACACAAAAACCAATGTACTAAGTCTAGAAACATACCTTCTCTTGGATTTCCACCTCTCTAGCATTTGACACGCTTAAGACAGATGTTGGACTCATAAATCATCAAGTCAGCTTAACTTGATTTACATTGACATTTCTGAGCTCCAACATCCTGCAAAGGTTACATAGAATGTCTCCAAACATAGGAATAACCCAAACTAAAGGTCAGAGTGCACTTAGCTCTTTTGGGCTGCTTACAATTCTGTTTTTGACATTTGTTCTCGTTCTAGTGACCTTGATCTCCTTCTTAGAGCTTGGTCTTGAGCCTTATGACTTACACCACATAACTATAGACATTTCCTCATTGGTTGTAAGTCATGTCCTTATGTAGTGATCCTTGATGTGCCGTAGCTATTCTCAACTCGATCACCCTTGACTTTGCAAGCCTTCTTCTTCACCCTTGGCTTTGGGTTCCTCAGCCTCTTTGACCTTCTCCCGTGCAATTGGTACCTCGAAGCTCTTCTTGCCTCCGTCCTTGGCTTGATCAGTTGTCTCCGAGCTACGCACCCGAGTCTCACTTTATGCAATGTCCATCTTACTTGTGATGCCCATTATCTATCCATCATCTAGCCCTTGGACCATCACACTTGTTCACTTGTGTTGAACCCTGTTAGCTTTACATTGAGCACCTGTTCAACACTTAGCACACTTGTTAGTCCTTTAATTGAGTTGTCATCCAAACACCAAAACCCACAAGAGAGCTTTCAGTTAATATTTAACATTTTATGTTGCCTTGTTCTTGATTCATAGCATTTGAGAACAAGTCACCAACATTGGTCGAGAGGAGGAAGAAGATAGGAGGAATACTTGTGTCTTTTTCCTTATCTGATCTCCTGGACAGCACCAGAGTTAATATCCCACTTACATGGGCTTACATGGACCATATGTCCGATGGGTAACGAGTGTTGGGCTTGGGAACACGGTGGCCCTTTACAGATTCACCCTGTAGCTTCTCGTTCTCCTTGACTTGCTGCTATCTTCCCTTTCTTGCAACCTTGTATGATCCTCTGATGCTGACATTCCCTCCTCCTTGGGGAGCTGCTTGCCCCCAAGCAGCTGCAGAAGGAAATTGTTGCCGCAGCGATAGCTCATCTTCCCAGGTGTCCAATGTATTATCACATCCAGACCAGCGAACTAGAACCTGGTCCACCTGGCGCCCCCCCCCGGGAGACCGAACGACGTTGTACGACCTGCATCAGGTAAGACAACATAGGAGAGGCTATAGGTAATGTAGCACTCACCGGACATGTAGGCTTGACAAACTTTTTCAGTTGTGAAACGTGAAACATAGGGTGAACAGCAGAGGACGTTGGCAACCTGAGCTTGTAAGCCACCGAACCCACCTTCTGGAGTATCTCATATGGACCAAAAAATTTATAGGATAGCTTGTGATTAGCTCGAGTAGACACTGAGGACTATATGTAAGGTTGCAGCTTCAAATAAACTTGGTCTCCCACTGCAGACACACATTCTGACCTCTGTTTGTTGGCCTGATGCTGCATACGCTGCTGGGCGTGGAGCAGATTATGTTTGATGCAGCGAAGCATGAGTTCTCGCTGGGAGAGCCAAGCACTGAGATCGGCATGTGACACTGAATCATCTGTAGACAAACCAAAATGACATGGAGTGCGGCCATATAGAACTTCAAATGGAGATCGTCCCAAAGAAGAGTGTGGGCAAGTGTTAAACCAAAACTCCACCACTAACAACCATGCAGACCACTTAGACGGACAGGATTGCACAAAGCTGCGCAGAAATGTTTCCAAGCATTGGTTTACCCGCTCCGTCTGACCGTCGGTCTGTGGGTGGTAGGATGAACTCATCTGTAGTTGTGTGCCTGACAAACCGAACAATTCACGCCAAATGTTGCTGGTGAAAATGTGATCCCGGTCAGAGACGATAGACTCCAGCATACCATGAAGTCGGTAGACATTAGACATGAAAGCTTGGGCCACTGTAAGAGCAGTAAAAGGAGGGCGCAACGGCACAAAATGACCATATTTAGTGAGACGGTCGACCACCACTAGAATGGTGTTGTATTGGCTAGAGGAAGGCAGTCCTTCGACGAAATCCATGGAGATCGCCTACCACGCCTGGGTAGGAACGGGCAGAGGTTGCAACAATCCCGGGTAGCGAGTCCGATCTAGTTTGGCCTGATGACATATAATACATGCAGCCACATAGTCCTTAATGATTTGTTTCATGTGAGGCCAATAGAACAACTGTTTGATCCGGGCATATGTGACTGGGAAACTGGAGTGGCCTCCTAGAGCATTGGCATGAAGTGCCATGATGACCTTGGTTTGCAATTGAGAATTGTTACTGAGCCAAATACGCTGCGTGTACCAAATGATCTTTGAGGGTGTAGTGCAACTGATCAGACAGCGCTAGAGCAGACAACAACTTCATCGCATGAGGGTCAGAGTTGTACCCATCAATTACCTCCTGGAACCAAGCGGGAGAAGCCACTGACAAGGAATAGAGGTCACCAGTAGGATGTGGATGACGCGAAAGGGCATCAGCAGCTGTATTATTAGTGCCCTTCTTCTATTGAATTCGATAATGTAATCCGAGCAACTTGGTGAACACCTTGTGTTGCCATGGGGTGTGGAGTCGCTGCTCTGTAAGGTGGGAAAGACTACGCTGATCAGTATAAATGACAAATTCAGTGTGCTGCAAGTATGGTCACCACTGATCCATGGCCAACAAGATTGTGAGATACTCTTTTTCATATGTGGACAGTCCCAAGTTTCCAGGGCCCAAAGCCTTGCTAACAAACGCTAGAGGATGTCCATCTTGCTGCAACACTGCTCCAATGCCTGAACCCGAGGCGTCCATCTCAATTGTGAAAGGATGAGAAAAATCTGGTAAAGCCAGTACCGGTGCTGAAGTTAGTGCTTGTTTACGGGCCACAAATGCTGATTCCTGCACAGATGTCCAGACAAAAACTGAATGCTTCTTGAGGAGGGAAGTAAGAGGCTTGGCCAAAAGGCCAAAATTGCGCACAAACTTGCGATAATAACCCGCGAGACCGAGAAACCCTCGCAATTCCTTGCATGAGGACGGCACAGGCCATGAAGAAATAGCAGCCACCTTGGCTGGGTCTGTGGCCACGCCAGCACTGCTGATTACATGTCCCAGATAAGCAATCTGCTCGCGGCCAAAAGTGCATTTAGACAATCTGACCTGCCAATTGTCGCGCGCAAGTAACTACAACACCAACTCCAAGTGTGCCAAATGTGCCTCCCAGGTCGGACTATAAACCAGGATATCATCGAAGAATACTAAAGCACACTTACGGAGCAAGGAGCACAATGTACGATTCATAGCACTCTGAAATGTAGCCGATGCTCTGGTTAATCCAAAGGACATGACCCGGAACTCAAACTGACCATGGTGGGTAGAGAATGCTGTCTTGTGTTGATCCTGGGGTGCCATTCGAATTTGATGAAAACCAGCGCGCAAGTCCAGTGTAGAAAACCATGCAGCCCCATGCAACTCGTCTAAAAACTCATCAATAACGGGAACAGGAAAATGAGTCTTGACAGTGAGAGCATTTAAATGACGGTAATCAACACAAAAATGGTAGCTGTCGTCCTTCTTTTTCACCAATATAACTGACGATGAGAAATCACTCCGACTATGTTGTATGATACCCGACTGCAGCATGTCCCGAACTTGTCGCTCAATCTCTGACTTCAAGGCGGGAGCATAGCGATAAGGGCGCATACGAAAGGGTTGGCCTCCTGGTATTAAAGGAATTTGATGATCATGATCTCTCTCGGGTTGGCGGGAGCATAGCAATATTCCTTGCTCTTTTTCTGATAAATCAGTCAATTGGCAAAACTCTATGACTGAACAGTGGTCTGTTGCTGTCTGCAGGCCAAACAATTTGACTGTAGACCCTTGGTATGGGACGACCAGCCACTTTTCTGCCCAGTGAACCATCATAGGACTGTAAAGTTCCAACCAATCCATGCCAACTATTAAGTCATAAGTTTGGAGAGGCAAAATAAGTAAGTTGGACTGGAACTCACATGCTCCCAATGACCAAACAACTTGGGGTATGTGCTGCATACACTGAATACGATCTCCATTGGCCACCTGAACGGACATCATCTATGGCAAAGAAGATACCCCTTGAATATGTTGGGCCACCTGAGCACTAAGAAATGAATGTGAACTACCTGAGTCCAACAAGATCAGCAGTTCCATGCCCTAAATAGTGCCCATAAACTTCATAGTGCAGGATGCGAAATCATCCTGAACTGCGGCCTTGGACAATAACATTGACTGAATTTCCCCCTCTGGTTCAGACTGATAGTCAGCTTCTAGGTTTGGTGGTGCCAGCAGTTGCCAAAGCCCTTCTACCATATGGAGAGAAACTATATATGCACAGCGATGACCATGAGTATACTGAAGCCCACACTTGTAGCAGAGGCCCTTTGCTTTGCTGTAGGCATATAATGAGGAAAGCTTGTCTTCAGTGGATTGAAACTTTGCATTGCTGGTCGACTGGTCTAAATCCAACTTAGAAGTCCTAGCTTGACGAGGAGGTGGAGGCAGTGGCAGAGCATTTCGAGAAAATGCTCGAGGGGTGAAAGAAGCATCGTACATCTTAGCATCCTTCCGTGTCGTGCCCACCTGTTCCTGCAATTGTGCTAGAACAAAGGCAGTATCCAAATTTCGAGGTCTTTGAACTAAAACAACTGATTTAATCTCATCACGTATGCCATCTATAAATCTCATAGTATAGTAAAGGGGGTCTGAAATGGTGCTATATGCCTTGAGTTGATCGACCAGCTCAGAAAACTGTTCTACATATGTGGCGACAGTTGTGGTTTGCTTAATGTGAAAAAGCTGTCGAATAAGGAGTTCATGCTGATCACGACCGAAACGGTCCTTAATCATGCAACCAAACTCAGGCCAAGTGATGTTGGGTAATTGGGGTTCCACAGACTACAACCAACGTGCAGCTGGGCCAGTGAAGTGCATTGTGGAAACACGGATCCAGACACTTGGATCAACTGAGTACATTGCAAAGTAATTTTCGCATCTGGTTTGCCACAGTTCGGGATTATCACCATCAAAAACAGGGAAAGGCACTTTGGGCAGCTGGCCGAGTGAACTGGGTGTGGGATGGTTCATGGATCCACCAAAGGCATCAGGATACATAGGCTGTTGGAAAATTATAGCAAACTCAAGAGCAGGTAGTATACCATTGGTCGGGGGCAGGCCGTGGGTGTATGGAAACCCTTGGCCTCCCTCCCGATAGTAAGTTGGAGAGCGGTGCCCCCAAGGGCCGTCGACGTGCGCCGTGGAAGGAGGCAGGCGGACCATCGTCGACTCGTACGTGCCCAGGACACCGTCGCGAGGAGGACACGGTCTACTGTGCTCCTCGAGGCAGGCAGAGATGCGCGACACATCGGCACGTAGCGCCTCCGTGTTCGCATGAACGATGCCCACCGAGTGTTCAACGTAGGGACACCATGCTTCACAGGCGGCGGAGGACTGCTCCAACGTTGCCACCCTTGTAGAGAGCACACCATCGATAGCGTCGATGCGCGCCCAGGCCGACGCTTCGAACTCCGCCACGTGCGAATCGATCTGCGCCGACAGCAAATGGGCGAGATCCGACCTGATCCGTGGCAGATCAGTATCCCCCACCCTGGCCTCTAGGACACCGATCGCATGAGAGTTGGTGGAGATCTGACGTTCCAGGGTCGCCCAGTGGCGGTCCTGGGCGTCGAGGCGCTCAGAGATTTGCTAGAGCAGCCTGGACTGAGTCGCCATGGATTTGGACTGTGCCTCCAACGTCGCGGCCACGGTGGAATCGGAGTTGCCAGCCATCCGTGCATGACGCGCGTAGGACGCAAACCTTCAGAAGGAACCCTAGCCGATACCAATTGTTAGATACCACTACTGCTAGTACGCTACGGAGAAGGAGGTAACGAGAGGAGGAGGAAGATAGGAGGAATACTTGTGTCTTTTTCCTTATCTGATCTCCTGGACAGCACCAGAGTTAATATCCCACTTACACGGGCTTACATGGACCATATGTCCAATGGGTAACGAGTGTTGGGCTTGGGAACACGGCGGCCCATTACGGATTCGCCCTGTAGCTTCTCGTTCTCCTTGACTTGTTGTTGTCTTCCCTTTCTTGCAACCTTGTATGATCCTCTGCTGCTAACAATATGGCAAAAAATAATGTGGGGTTTTAGTTCCCATTTATGAGACTATAATGATATATACATGGTCAATCCTAGATCCATTTTGGGCCCTTTAGTGTTCTATTTTCTGATAATGTTTGAAGACCTATTCAGTAGCTGAAATGGACATGGTCAAGCTTTAGATCATTTGCTATTTGCGATAAATAATTATTCCTAAAAAAGTGAACTTATGAAATTGAAAAATATCTTCACCCGATCTTTCTACCTGCGTCTGTAAAAGTTAAAATTTAAGTAAAATTTAAGATTGCTATGCTGAAGTTTCAAGAACAAAATTGATATGTTTTTTAATCAACTGGAATTTAATTTTGTGCGCTCTGTTTGTACATCTGCATCTACATCGATTGGTGTGTCTGATTAGAACAACATATATTGTATGCTCATTAATTATTGTGATAGTCTCATGCACACCTAAAGTATTTTATTACTATTGCCCCAATCTGCCAAAACTTGAAAACAATTTACATGAAAGGTATATAGTAATTTACTCAAGAATTCTATTGTCTCCATAGAGCGCCCGTAAGGGCGCCACTTATTCTAGTATGAGGTAGAAGGCGAGGCGAGACGTGTTTCATACATGGATCGAGCTAGGTTTGGGCCAAACATATACGACTGACTATACGCGGGGGTCAGATGTGAGACAACATGTGGTTGGATCTGCTTCCTCTAAGTAATAACATCCAGTCTTTGTCAAATTGACCGGAATTTTCTCATGTCTTGTGCGGTGGAAATCTCGAGTATATACAGTCCCGCACTATTTAGAGATTTATTTGCAACAAGTTATGGTTTTAGTTAACTCCACTATGTAAAATGTAGTCTATAATACAAAACAGTGTTTTGCACGTCTATTTACATGCTCCGCTAGAGATGGTCTTAGATTCTGTCCAGACGATCGTGTATATAATCATGTAAAACACGGTGTACATTATAATTAAAACATTGTGTACATTATAAACAACACTATTTACATATATACAATTAGGTTTGTAACTGGTTTGATGAGGAACTTGTCGGGGACCATAATTAGGGGTACCCTCAAGACCCCTAAATCTCAGCTGGTAACCCCCATCAGCACAAAGCTGCAAAGGCCTGATGGGTGCGATTAAGTCAAGGATCGGTCCATTCAAGGGACATGATCGTGCCTCGCCTGAGCCTAGCCTCGGGCAAGGGAAGCCGACCCCGGAGAACATACGTCTTGCCCGAGGACCCCCCTCCAGCAACGGGCACACTATCGGCTCGCCCGAGGCCCAGTCTTCACCGAGAAGCAACCTTGGCCACATCGCCACGACGACCGACCAAATCGCGGGGGCATTTAATGCAAAGGTGGCCTAACACCTTTATCCTGACGCACGCCCTCCAGTCGACAGAGCCGAAGTGACCGCAGTCACTTCGCCGCTCTACTCACCGGTCTGACAAGAGGACAGCGCCGCCTGCGCCGCTCCGACTGCTGAGCCACCCGACAGAGTGAAGCTGACAGCAGCCAAGGCCGGCCTCGGGCATCATAGGAAACTCCGCCTCGCCCGATCCCAGGGCTCGGACTCGGGCTCAGCCCCGGAAGACGGCGAACTCCGCTCCGCCCGACCCAGGGCTCGGACTCGGGCTCAGCCCCGGAAGACGGCGAACTCCGCTCTGCCCGACCTAGGGCTCGGACTCGGGCTCAGCCCCGGAAGACGGCGAACTCCACTCCGCCCGACCCAGGGCTCGGACATGGGCTCTACCCTGGAAGACGACGAACTCCGCCTCGCCCGACCCCAGGGCTCGGACATGGGCTCAACCCCGGAAGACGACGAACTCCGCTCCGCCCGACCTAGGGCTCGGACTTGGGCTCAGCCCTAGGAGACGACGGACTCCGCTTCGCCCGACCCCAGGGCTCGGACTCAGCCCTGGCCTCAACCGACGGTCTCCGCCTCGCCTGACTCAGGGGCTCAGACTCGACCACGGCTACGGAAGACAGACTCGACCTCGACCTCGGAGGAGCCTCCACATCGCCCAACCTAGGGCACGGACCGACCACGTCGACAGGAGGCACCATCATTACCCTACCCTGAGCTGACTCAGGCTACGGGGAACAAGACCGGCGTCCCATCTGGCTCGCTCCGCCGGATAGGCAATGATGGCGCCCCGCACGCTCTGTGACGACGGCGGCTCTCGGCCCCCTTACGGAAGCAAGAGGACGTCAGCAAGGACTCGACAGCCCCGACAGCTGTCCTTCCGCCAGGCTCCAGCGCTCCTCCGACGGCCACGACACAACACGAACCGGATGCCAAGACCTCTCCGGCTGCCACGATGGCATGTACTTAGGGCGCTAGCTCCCCACCGCTAGACACGTTAGCACATTGCTACACTCCCCATTGTACACCTGGATCCTCTCCTTACGCCTATAAAAGGGAGGACCAGGGCCCTCTTACAGAGGGTTGGCCCGCGCGGAGAAGGATGGGACGGCGCTCGCGCAAGGCCGCTCGCTCCCACTCCCGCGTGGACGCTTGTATCCCCCTACTGCAAGCGCACCCGACTCAGGCGCGGGGCTAACACGAAGGCCGCGGGATCCACTCTCTCACGCCTGCCTCCCTCTGGCTGCCTCCTTTCCCCCCTTTGCGTTCCGCCTCGCGTCGACCCATCTGGGCTGGGGCACGCGGCGACAATTCACTCGTCGGTCCAGGGACCCCCCGGGTTTCGAAACACCGACAGTTGGCGTGCCAGGTAGGGGCCTGCTGCGTGTTGACAAACAGCTTCCCGTCAAGCTCCAGATGGGCAGTCTCCAGCAACCTTTCCGGCCCGGGACGGTGCTCCGTTTCGGGAATCTTGAGTTCATGTCCCTCGACGGCAGCTATGACATGATACTCCTTCCCCCACCGCGCAACAGCGACAATGGCGGTCGACAACCCGCTCGCCGGCGGGGAAATCGACGACGCCTTCCCCACGTGGTGGAAGGACGACATTCGGGCTTGTCCCGTCCCCTCCTCCGCCGATGGAGGAGGAGGCGGGGCAACCAAGGCCAAGCGGGAAGCGGCACCTCGTTGGCTGTCGAGCGAGTCGACGGCACCGGCGCCCCAACGGAGGGCGCGTCGGGCATCGATCTCGCGTCTGAGACGAAGACGAGCGTCGCCTCTCCGCAACACGCCAATCTCAAGCAAACGCACGACGCCAGCACGCTCGCGAAGGACTTGCTGGGCGTCACCCTCGTACCTGAGACAACGGTGCAGTCAGTCCCAGACGCGACCTCGTCACCGACCGTCGATCGAAAGGTACCGGCCGATTCCCATCTCGCGTCTTTTGGATTCGGCCTCGACCCACTAAGCGACTCCGCTTCGGTGAGCACTCTCTTAGAGGCGAGTCCAAACCCTCTGGGGTATCGTGTGCGGTCACCCTGGGACCAACTGACGGCCGACTCGACCTATGAGCCCTCGGGGTCCGAGGAAGATGGCGAGCCCGACCTCTGTTGGGATTTCTCCGGACTTGGTAACCCCAGTGCCGTGCGGGACTTCATGACCGCATGTGACTACTGCCTTTCCGACTGTTCCGACGGCAGCCGCGGCCTCGACAACGAGGACCGCGGCCCAAGTCGTGAATGTTTCCACATCGATCTAGGGGGTCCCAGCGAAGGCAACCATCTTGGTATGCCGGAAAACGGTGATCCCCCTAGGCCCGTGCCACGCGTTGACATCCTACGGGAGCTAGTTGTGGTCCCCGTTCCGGCGGGGGGTCATAACCCACAGCTCGAGCAAACCCGCGGGGTGCAGGCCAGGCTCGACGAGGGAGCAGGAACGCTTGTGCCGATCCGCCGGGACATCGGGCAGGAATGGGCGGTCCAACCCCCGGCCGGAGAAGCGCGTCATCTCCCCCAGGACATCCAGCACCGCATCGCCGACGACGTCAGGGTGAGGCCACCGCCGGATTCCAGCGGAGTCGGCCAGAACCTGGCTGCAGCGGTGATACTCCTCCGTGCGATGCCGGAGCCATCAACCACCGAGGGGCGGCGTATCCAGGGAGAGCTCAAGAATCTCCTGGAGGACGCCGCGGTCCGACGGGCCGAAAGCTCTGCCTCCTGAAGGCAGGGGTTCCCCTCGGAACATCGCACCGCGACTTCCCGATTCATGCGGGAAGCCTCGGTCCACTCCGGGCGCACGCGCAACGCAGTGCCTGCGGCCCCGGGTCGCCTCAGCAACGAGCACCATCATCACAGCCATCGAGCCCACCTCGACGACAGGGCGCGCCGAGGCTACCACCCCAGGCGTGGGGGACGCTACGACAGCGGGGAGGATCGGAGTCCTTCGCCCGAACCACCCGGTCCGCAGGCTTTCAGCCGCGCCATACGACGGGCACCGTTCCCGACCCGGTTCCGAACCCCGACTACTATCACAAAGTACTCGGGGGAGACGAGACCAGAACTGTGGCTCGCGGACTATCGGCTGGCCTGCCAACTGGGTGGAACGGACGATGACAACCTCATCATCCGCAACCTCCCCCTGTTCCTCTCCGACACCGCTCGAGTCTGGCTGGAGCACCTGCCCCCGGGGCAGATCTCCAACTGGGACGACCTGGTCCAAGCCTTCGCCGGCAATTTCCAGGGCACGTATGTGCGCCCTGGAAACTCCTGGGATCTTCGAAGCTACCGCCAGCAGCCGGGAGAGTCTCTCCGGGACTACATCCGGCGATTCTCGAAGCAGCGCACAGAGCTGCCCAACGTCACCGATTCAGATGTCATCGGCGCGTTCCTCGCCGGCACCACCTGCCGCGACCTGGTGAGCAAGCTGGGTCGCAAGACCCCCACTAGGGCGAGCGAGCTGATGGACATCGCCACCAAGTTCGCCTCTGGCTAGGAGGCGGTTGAGGCCATTTTCCGGAAGGACAAGCAGCCCTAGGGCCGCCCACCGGAATATGCTCCCGAGGCGTCAACTCAGCGCGGCGCCAAGAAGAAGTCGCAAGCGAAACGCGACGCCGCCGATGCGGACCTTATCGCCGCCGCCGAGTACAAGAACCCTCGGAAGCCTCCCGGAGGTGCCAACCTCTTCGACAAGATGCTCAAGGAGCCGTGCCCCTATCATCAGGGGCCCGTCAAGCACACCCTTGAGGAGTGTGCCATGCTTCGACGACACTTCCATAAAGCCGAGCCACCCGCGGAGGGTGGCAAGGCCCTCGACGACGCGAAGGAGGAAGATCACAAGGCAGGAGGGTTCCCCGAGGTCCGCGACTGCTTCATGATCTACGGCGGGCAAGTGGTGAACGCCTCGGCTTGGCACCGCAAGCAAGAGCGTCGGGAGGTCTGCTCGGTAAAGGTGGCAGCGCCAATCTACCTAGACTGGTCCGACAAGCCCATCAACTTCGACCGGGCCGACCATCCAGACTACGTGCCGAGCCCGGGGAGATACCCACTCGTTGTCGACCCCATCATCGGCAACGTCAGGCTCACCAAGGTCCTCATGGACGGAGGCAGCAGCCTCAACATCATCTACGCCGAGACCCTCGGGCTCCTGCGGATCGATCTGTCCTCGGTTCGGACGGGCGCTGCGCCTTTCCACGGGATCGTCCCCGGGAAGCGCGTTCAACCCCTCGGACGACTCGACCTACCCGTCTGCTTCGGGACGCCCTCCAACTTTCGAAAGGAGACCCTCACGTTCGAAGTGGTTGGGTTTCGAGGAACCTACCACGCAGTGCTGGGGAGGCCATGCTACGCCAAGTTCATGGTCGTCCCCAACTACACCTACCTCAAGCTAAAGATGCCGGGCCCCAACGGGGTCATCACCGTCGGGCCCACGTACCAACACGCATACGAATGCGATGTGGAGTGCGTGGAGTACGCCGAGGCCCTCGCCGAATCCGAGGCCCTCATCGCTGACCTGGAGAGCCTCTCTAGGGAGGCGCCCGACGTGAAGCGCCACGCCGGCAACTTCGAACCAGCGAAGACGGTCAAGTCCGTCCCTCTCGACCCCTGCAACGACGCCTCCAAGCAGATCCAGATCGGTTCCGAGCTTGACCCCAAATAGGAAGCAGTGCTCGTCGACTTTCTCCGCGCGAACGCCGACGTTTTCGCGTGGAGTCCCTCGGACATGCCCGGCATACCGAGGGAAGTCACTGAGCACTCTCTGGATATTCGAGCTGGGGCCCGACCCGTGAAGCAACCTCTGCGCCGATTCGATGAAGAAAAGCGCAGAGCCATAGGCGAGGAGATCCACAAGCTACTGGCGGCAGGGTTCATCAAAGAGGGTATCATCAGATCAGGATGAAAGAGTCCGACCAGCTCACGACTTCATTCATCACACCCTTCGGCATGTACTGCTATGTTACAATGCCGTTTGGTTTGAGGAATGCGGGAGCAACGTACCAGCGATGCATGAACCATGTGTTTAGCGAACACATCGGCCGAACGGTCGAGGCCTACGTCGATGACATCGTAGTCAAGACGAGGAAGGCCTCCGACCTCCTTCCCGACCTTGAAGCGACATTCTGATGTCTCAAGGCGAAAGGCGTGAAGCTTAATCCCGAAAAGTGTGTCTTCGGGGTCCCCCGAGGCATGCTCTTGGGGTTCATCGTCTCCGAGCGGGGCATCGAAGCCAACCCGGAGAACATTGCAGCCATCACCAGCATGGGGCCAATCAAGGACTTGAAAGGCGTACAGAGGGTCATGGGATGTCTCGCGGCTCTGAGCCGCTTCATCTCCCGCCTTGGCGAAAGAGGTCTGCCTCTGCACCGCCTCTTAAGGAAAGCTGAGTGCTTCGCTTGGACTCCCGAGGCCGAGGAAGCCCTCGGGAACCTGAAGGCGCTCCTCACGAACGCGCCCATCTTGGTGCCCCCCGCTGCCGGAGAAGCCCTCTTGATCTACGTCGCTGCAACCACCCAGGTGGTTAGCGCCGCGATCGTGGTTGAGAGACAAGAAGAAGGGCATGCATTGCCTATCCATAGGCCAGTCTACTTCATCAGTGAGGTACTGTCCGAGACCAAGATCCGCTACCCACAAATCCAGAAGCTGTTGTACGCGGTGATCCTGACACGGCGGAAGTTGCGGCACTACTTCGAGTCTCATCCGGTGACTGTGGTGTCATCCTTCCCCCTGGGAGAGATCATCCAGTCCCGAGAGGCCTCGGGTAGAATTGCGAAGTGGGCGGTGGAGATCATGGGCGAGACGATCTCGTTCGCCCCTCGGAAGGCCATCAAGTCCTAGGTCTTGGCGGACTTCGTGGCTGAATGGGCCGACACCTAGCTCCCGACGGCTCCGATCCAACCAGAGCTCTGGACCATGTTTTTCGATGGGTCGCTGATGAAGACGGGGGCCGGCGCAGGCCTCCTCTTTGTCTCGCCCCTCGGAAAGCACCTACGCTACGTGCTACGCCTCCACTTCCCGGCGTCCAACAATGTGGCAGAGTACGAGGCTCTGGTAAACGGGTTGCGAATCGCCATCGAGCTAGGGGTCCGACGCCTCGACGCTCGCGGTGACTCGCAGCTCGTCATCGACCAAGTCATGAAGAACTCCCACTACCGCGACCCGAAGATGGAAGCCTACTGCGATGAGGTTCGGCGCCTGGAAGACAAGTTCTACAGGCTCGAGCTCAACCACATCGCCCGACGCTACAACGAGACTGCGGACGAGCTGGCTAAAATAGCCTCGGGACGAACAACAGTTCCCCCGAACGTATTCTCCCGAGACCTGCATCAACCCTCCGTCAAGACCGAGGACACGCCTGAGCCCGAGGCACCTTCAGCCCCGCCCGAGGCACCTTCGGCTGAGTCCGAGGTATCCTCGGCTCAGCCCGAGATACCCTCGGCCCATCCGAGGTACCCTCAGCACGGTCCGAGGTACCTTCGGCTCAGCCGAGGTACCCTCGGCCCCCGAGGGTGAGGCACTGCGCGTCGAGGGGGAACAGAGCGAGGTCACGCCTAATCAAAGCTGGCAGACCCCGTACCTGCAATATCTCCACCGAGGAGAGCTGCCCCTTGACCAAGCCGAAGCTCGGCGGTTGGCGCGACGCGCCAAGTCTTTCGTCTTGCTAGGAGATGGGAAGGAGCTCTATCACCGCAGCCCCTCAGGCATCCTCCAACGATGCATTTCCATCGCCGAAGGCCAGGAGCTCTTGCAAGAGATACACTCGGGGGCTTGCGGCCATCACGCAGCACCTCGAACCCTCGTTGGAAACGCCTTCCGACAAGGATTCTACTGGCCGACGGCGGTGGCCGACGCTACTAGAATTGTCCGCACCTGTGAAGGGTGTCAGTTCTACGCGAGGCAGACCACCCTGCCCGCTCAGGCTCTGCAGACCATGCCCATCACCTGGTCATTTGCTGTGTGGGGTCTGGACCTCGTTGGCCCCTTGCAGAAGGCACCCGTGGCTACACACACCTGTTGGTCGCCATCGACAAATTCTCCAAGTGGATCGAGGTCCGACCCCTAAACAGCATCAGGTCCGAACAGGCGGTGGCGTTCTTCACCAACATCATCCATCGCTTTAGGGTCCCGAACTCCATCATCACCGACAACGGCACCCAGTTCACCGGCAGAAAGTTCCTGGACTTCTGCGAGGATCACCACATCCGGGTGGACTGGGCTGCCGTGGCTCACCCCATGACGAATGGGCAAGTGGAGCGGGCTAATGGTATGATCCTGCAAGGACTCAAGCCTCGGATCTACAACGACCTCAACAAGTTTGGCAAGCGGTGGATGAAGGAACTCCCCTCGGTGGTCTGCAGTCTGAGAACAACGCCGAGCCGAGCCACGGGCTTCACACCGTTCTTTCTAGTCTATGGGGCCAAGGCCATCTTGCCCACAGACTTGGAATACGGTTCCCCAAGGGCGAGGGCCTACACCGACCAAAGCAACCGAGCCAACCGAGAAGACTCACTGGACCAGCTGGAGGAGGCTCGGGACGTGGCCTTACTACACTCGACGCGGTACCAGCAGTCCCTGCGACGCTACCACGCCCGAGGGGTTAGGTCCCGAGACCTCCAGGTGGGCGACCTGGTGCTTCGGCTGCGACAAGACGCCCAAGGGCGGCACAAACTCACGCCTCCCTGGGAAGGGCCGTTCGTCATCGCCAAGGTCCTGAAGCCTGGAACGTACAAGCTGGCCAACAGCCAAGGCGAGGTCTACAGCAACACTTGGAACATCCAACAGCTACGTCGCTTCTACCCTTAAGATGCTTTCAAGTTGCTCGTATACTTCGTTCACACACCAAGTCTGGTCATCAAGGAAGGGTCAGCCTTGCCTCGGCAAAGCCCGACCCTCCCTCGGGGGCTAGAAGGGGGCAACCCCCTCTGCGTCAAAATTTTCCTCGAAAAAAGAAAAAAATCTTTTCTGCCAGAATGTCTTTCGTGCTCTTCGACTACTTCAAAAGTGGATCCTGAAAATGATGGAGTACACGTAAGCAGCCAAGGCTGACCGAGCCGAGGGACTCCTACGCCTCCAGGATACGGATACCTCACTCATCACCTTCTGCGATAAGTAACTCACGCTCGGATAAGTGACTCCGCGGACCGAACAAGTCTTCATGCTCGAGAGCTCCTCTGCCGAAATGATTTTTTGGACCTTCTCGACTGCGTCGGTAACAGAACCCTATGGACGAGTAAGAGCGCGCGTAAGCGGCAAGGCCGACCGAGCCGAGGGATTCCTACGCCTCCGGGATACGGATACCTCACTCATCACCTTCCGTGAAAAGCAACTCTCGCCCGCACAAACAATTCTGTTACCGACATATGAGTCCGGATACTCGAAACAAGAGGAAAAGAAACGCAGCTTTACAACACGACGACGGTGTGTTTAGGCCTCGGTGGCCGCAGAAAACATACACACACTACAAGACAACCTGATCCTGCAGGCTCGGACGTCGACAGCCGAAGGGGGCAGCAGCACCCTCGGCATCAACTACACCTTCGGCGGGGTCTGACCTAACCTCGGACGGCGACGCAGTCGGAGGGCCCCCACTCTGAAGGACGACATCAGCACCACACCCGGGCCATCGCCGCTAGGGTCTTCTTCGAGAATCCGGCCCGAGCAGGCGACTCGGGCGGCCACCCCGAGGCCTCGGCCAGCTGTCCCCCAAAGACATCAGCTCGGCTTGTGGCCTCGGCAGCTCAACTCCGGCGTCGGTTCCGCCAGTGGACGACCCGGCCAGGCTCTGGCCAACTACACCTTCTTTTCGAAGCCAACTCTGCCTCCGTCCGTGCTGACACCGCTACCTTCGGCTTCGGCTCATCGAAGGGCGACCGAGGGGTTCCTTTAACTAAGCAAGAGGGGCCTCGGACAGCAAGGCCGACCGAGCCGAGGGACTCCTACTCCTCCGGGATACGGATACCTCACTCGTCACCTTTGCACGAGGCAACTCACGCTCGGTGAAGCGGTTCAGATAATCGACAAGGCGAGTCTCAGTGCTCGAAATGAAGAAAAAACACGGCTCCGTGCCGAAAATACATACACGTTCAGGCCTCGACAGCCACATTGAACAAAACACCGGCACTTAAGGTGCCTTTACAAACGGAACTCCGATTCCACCTCCGCAGGTACGAACAACCCCACGCGACTGGGGGGGCCTGCGGAGCAACAGAAGACCGACGAACGGCTCGCCGTCGCCCGCCCCGGCAGCGGCAACGACGACGACTTCTGCCCCGGAGGGCCGAACAGCAGCAGCGATGACCTTAGGGCGGATGCTGCTGCCATGAGGCCCTCGCCCATGGCCCCAACTCGAGAGGCAAGGACGGGCAGAAGGCCGAAGAGTTGGAGGTCAGTCCATGGGTGGCGCTGGCTAGCTCGTCAGTGGCGGAACCTCTTCCAGCTGCCGTGGCGGAAGGCGGCACCGGGAGCGGCTCCGAAGCCGCTCGGCTCAGAGAGCCGGGCACGCGGCAGCTGCCCATGCCATGAACGGCGGACGCCCTTCCCCCCGATCACTGAGGGAAGGAGCGGGCCGCCGCCCACACAGGGACCGACCCCAACTCGGCACACTCCCCTCCCCAGCACTGATGATGAACATCCTTGAAGCTGAGGGAGGGGCAGAGGCCGTAGCTCGGCTCGCTTCTCCCCGCCATCAAGCTGGAGGTCACCGTCTTGGGTGACCACCGGCGAGGGGATGCAGCCGGGCTGCACGATGAAAATCCTTGAAGCCGAACGATGGCCGAAAGGTACCAACTTCCACGAAGTTGCGTTCCTCCGACGACAAGGCGGAAGGATTGCGAGCGTCCCCCATCCGGGGGCTCGGAAGGTGGAAAGGCACGATGCATGAGGGGAGCGCGAAGACACGGTTGTCCTCCAAGGGGGTCGCCCCCCTTTTAAAGGCAACTCTCCCCACTTGCGCCCTCAACCGTCGTGGGTTGAGTCTTCTCCGACACGCTCCAAGATTCTCCCCCCTCCCCCACGGCGCGGGGGCTGGGTCCCACACGTCATGCAAGCCGGTCCAGGGGAGAAGAAGCCAAACCGCCACGCGCGCGTGGTGCATGCAACCACCCGGCGGTTACAAGCACTCCTCCACTTTCGCCCAGACCAGCGGGCGAAAGGGCGGACAGCCATGCAGGCGGCATGCAACCGTGCCAAGTGGGCGCGCCCCTTCGACTCCAACGAGCCCAGCATGGAGGTCCAGGCCAACGCGTCATGCAACCGGCGCGCCGGTTGCTACGTGTGAGCAACTGCACCGCCACTCACGCCACTACCGCGCCTCCTCGACTGCGGAGTCAATACCGCGACTCGAGGCAACCCTGCAGTGCCAGCCAAGCGCGACGATCAAATGCAGTCAAAATTGGGACGGCAGTAATGGCGGTGACAGGCGAGCAGAAGCAGCGGTCACGTCGTCAGCCAAGCTCACGTCCCATCCAGGGGCAGCGGGGGAGCCCTCTCTCACGGCGTGAAGACGGCGCGCCCGTGATCCGTTCCTCGAACGGCTCACACACGTGCAACGACCGCCTCGCGAACCGCTCGCCCCGTCGCATTAACTCCGCGGCAGGACAGGCGGCGCCTCAGGCGGGAGAAGCAAGCGACGCTTCGCCTTCGCCATAATGACCGCGTCGAAAAAGGTACGCCACGTCATTCGACTTCGCATCCTTTTCCTTTTCCTCTTTCTCTCTCTTACAACAGGGACCGGGAAAGGGGGATACCCCGAAAAGGACCCTTCTCCGTGAAGGAAACAGGCTCCGAGCCTCCCTACTGATCAGAGGTTCGAAGGCCGGCCCCTCGGAGGGGTTCAATGGCCGCCTCAGATCGATTGGGTTCTGCCCCACTACTGGTCAGAGGTTCGATGGCTGGCCCCTCGAAGGGTTCAACGGCCGCCTCAGGCCACTCGGGCTCCGCGCCCACTATTGATCAGGGGTTCGTAGGCTGGCCCTCGAAGGGTTCACAGTCGCCTCAGACACAAAGCGAGGGATGACCCTGGGTACGTTCGATACATAACCAAGGTTCGGGCCACGCTCCCGAGGTACCCTAGGACATTTCCGAGACCAGCAGGAGCGATCTTGTAACGGAATCCCATCAGAGGGAGGCATCGAGCCCTCGGACCCCGTCGACAGGGGACCGGGTCCGGCAGATCACCCGCAAGTACTTTTGGGCGCGCCTCTGGGCCTCTAGCCGACCCCTAACAAATGGGGCACGGACGTCCGCTCGGATTACCCGCCAGTAGCTCACCGGAGACACCATGTTCGGCGCCCACCGAGGGCAACATGGCGCTTTCCCCCCTCCTCCTTGCGGAAAGGCGACGCAGGGGCGTATGTAAAAAAGTCGAGTCTGTCCCTGATCGTCCTCTCGCCCTGTGCAGAGGCTCGGGGGCTGCTCTCGCAAACCCGGCTCCGGCCAAACCGTTGACAGCGTCAACATACCAGCCCGAGAACTTGGGACCCGACCGTGCACTCGGGCTACGGCCAGCTCGCATGAGGGAACAACTAGACCAGCCGAAGTGTTGCGAAACGCACTAAGACCTCGAAGGAGTAAAACTACTCCTCCGAGGCCTCGGGGGCTACACCCGGCGGGTGCGCTCGCGCGCACCCACCGGAACAGAATGCAACCGAAAAAGGCTGGTCCCCTTGCAAAAAAGTGCGGCAAAAGCCTCCAAGCGAGTATTAGTACTCCCTTGGAGGCTCGGGGGCTACTGTCGGGGACCATAATTAGGGGTACCCTCAAGACCCCTAAATCTCAGCTGGTAACCCCTATCAGCACAAAGCTGCAAAGGCCTGATGGGTGCGATTAAGTCAAGGATCGGTCCATTCAAGGGACATGATCGTGCCTCGCCCGAGCCTAGCCTCGGGCAAGGGAAGCCGACCCCGGAGAACCTACGTCTCGCCCGAGGACCCCCCTCCAACAACGGGCACACTATCGGCTCGCCCGAGGCCCAGTCTTCACCCAGAAGCAACCTTGGCCACATCGCCACGACGACCGACCAAATCGCGGGGGCATTTAATGCAAAGGTGGCCTGACACCTTTATCCTGACGCACGCCCTCCAGTCGACAGAGCCGAAGTGACCGCAGTCACTTCGCCGCTCTACTCACCGGTCTGACAAGAGGACAGCGCCGCCTGCGCCGCTCCGACTGCTGAGCCACCCGACAGAGTGAAGCTGACATCAGCCAAGGCCGGCCTCGGGCGTCATAGGAAACTCCGCCTCGCCCGACCCTAGGGCTTGGACTCGGGCTCAGCCCCGGAAGACGGCGAACTCCGCTCCGCCCGACCCAGGGCTCGGACTCGGGCTCAGCCCCGGAAGACG
Source organism: Zea luxurians (assembly GCA_029449295.1). Lineage (NCBI taxonomy): Eukaryota > Viridiplantae > Streptophyta > Magnoliopsida > Poales > Poaceae > Zea > Zea luxurians. The sequence continues at coordinate 134,896,485 of JAOPSE010000010.1, forward strand.
GCGAACTCTGCTCCGCCCGACCCAGGGCTCGGACTCGGGCTCAGCCTCGGAAGACGGCGAACTCCGCTCCGCCCGACCCAGGGCTCGGACATGGGCTCTACCCCGGAAGACGACGAAATCCGCCTCGCCCGACCCCAGGGCTCGGACATGGGCTCAACCCTGGAAGGCGACGAACTCCGCTCCGCCCGACCCAGGGCTCGGACTTGGGCTCAGCCCCAGGAGACGACGGACTCCGCTTCGCCCGACCCCGGGGCTCGGACTCAGCCCTGGCCTCAGTCGACGGTCTCCGCCTCGCCCGACCCAGGGGCTCGGACTCGACCACGGCTACGGAAGACAGACTCGACCTCGACCTCGGAGGAGCCTCCACATCGCCCAACCTAGGGCGCGGACCGACCACGTCGACAGGAGGCGCCATCATTACCCTACCCCGAGCTGACTCAGGCTATGGGGAACAAGACCGGCGTCCCATCTAGCTCGCTCCGCCAGATAGGCAAATGGCGCCCCGCACGCTCTGTGACGACGGCGGCTCTCGGCCCCCTTACGGAAGCAAGAGGACGTCAGCAATGACTCGACAGCCCCGACAACTGTCCTTCCGCCAGGCTCCAGCGCTCCTCCGACGGCCACGACACCACACGAACCGGGTGCCAAGACCTCTCCGGTTGCCACGATGGCATGTACTTAGGGCGCTAGCTCCCCACCGCTAGACACGTTAGCACATTGCTACACTCCCCATTGTACACCTGGATCCTCTCCTTACGCCTATAAAAGGGAGGACCAGGGCCCTCTTACAGAGGGTTGGCCCGCGCAGAGAAGGACGGGACGGCGCTCGCGCAAGGCCGCTCGCTCCCACTCCCGCGTGGACGCTTGTATCCCCCTACTGCAAGCGCACCCGACTCAGGCGCGGGGCTAACACGAAGGCCGCGGGATCCACTCTCTCACGCCTGCCTCCCTCCGACTGCCTCCTTTCCCCCCTTCGCGTTCCGCCTCGCGTCGACCCATCTGGGCTGGGGCACGCGGCGACAATTCACTCGTCGGTCCAGGGACCCCCGGGTTTCGAAACACCGACAGAACTGTTGTGTGGTTGTTTTTTCTACATTTCCCTAAATTAAGGATTGGATTAGGGTTATTGAGAGTTGTTGGAGATGCTGTAATAAGTCGCTACTAAAATTAGTTTAAGACATCCAAACAACTAGCTAAAATGTTCAACTTATATTTTTAGCAAATTAGTTAATAGTTAGCTAGCTATTTGTCAGCTGACTAATTTCACTACCAATTTTTCAGTTAACTAGTAAGAACATATTCAGCAGTTCACCTATATGGTCATACAAAATACAGTTGTACACTGTAAACTGCACTGTTCGTAGAGTGTAGTTTAATGGGGTGTTTGGCATAACTCCCACAGCTCCGCTCCCAACGAGAATCACTCTTGCGGAGCCAAACAGTAAGGGCTCGTTTGGTAGAGTTCCACTGCTTGCTTATGTAGCTTGGAGAGACGATTGTTTGATAGAGTGGTTCCAAATGATTCACTAGTAGAAGTGAATCTATCTGGCAAAAATTGTTTAACAAATAGTGTGTGAAGTGATTTCTAAAGGGTTAGAGAGTGGGGAGCATGTTGGGAGCGGCGGGAAGCAGATTTTTTTGCTCTCACTCTCTAGTACAAAGGAGGCGTTTGGCTGAGCTCCTATAGCTCCGCTCCCAACGAGAATCACTTTTGCGGAGCCAACCGATAAAAATCTTAACTGCTTTATGGTGGGAGTGGAGTGAATCTAGTCTCTATTTTGTACTAGAAAATGGGAGCCAAAAAAATCTGCTTCCCACCACTCCCAACCTGCTCTCCACTCTTTAACCCCTCAGGAATCACTTTACAACCTATTTGTCAAACAATTTTCGTCAATTAAATTCACTTCCGATAGAGAATCACTCATAATCACTCTATTAAAGAATCAGCTCTCGGAGCTAGAGAATCATGGAGCAGAGCTCTATCAAACAAGCCTAGAATGGTGACTAGATTCACTCCACTCCCACCATGGAGCAGTTCACTTTTTTGTCGTTTGGCTGCGTAAGAGTGATTCTCGCTGGAAGTGGAGCTATGAGAGCTCTACCAAACGCCCCCTAAAAATTTGTACTGCTTCATGGTAGGACCGTAGGAGTGGGGTGAATGTACTCTCTATTTTGTAATAGAAAGTGGCTTTCCACCGCTCCCAACCTACTCGCCACTCTCTAATCTCTCAGGAATCACTTCACGGCCTATTTGCTAAACGGATTTCGTAAATAAATTTACCTCTGCTAGAGAATCACTCGGAATCACTCTATTAGAGAATCAGGTCTCAGAGCTAAATATAAATAACCATGGAGTCGAGCTCTATTAAACGAGCCCTAAATATATGTATGATGATAGGTAAGGTGACTAAGATAACCTAATTCTTAGCTCTCGTGTATTAAACACCGTTCGGTATTACTCAAATACGAAACGACACACATTCATATTTTTTGGACGCAAATCCGTGGACAGAGACGATGTCGTAGCTAGCCAGCTAGGTACGCGTGGTAGCCTGCGGCAGCATTGAACTAAACGCGCAAGTTTTTCAGTACCCAAGCGTGCTGCTTGCGTACGTACGGGTGGCTGTGGCTCGCTGTCTCACTCTACTAGTCTTGTACTGGTACTGTGGTATATGTGGGCCGGCTGTGGCATACGATCCCAGTCCGGCCGGGACAGCTCTATCTACAAATTCTGTGCAACCGTACGTACATGTGGAAATACATGCATGCAGCTCTCTAGTTTGGAACGTATAATTGGAAAATGCTAGAATATGAAAAATGTTTATATATATGCAAAATACAGGAATGGAAAACACAAGAAATTTATAAGATTGAGTGTTTGTGTTTGGATCTGGGAAAACACAAGAAACACGATGTTTGAACGGCATAGAAAACAAGGAAACAATCCAAACAATGGTTCGATAAATAACTCATCAATCTATATTTATGAATAGTAACTAACCGTCGTTCATTTTTCCTTTGTGTTTTTTTTCTCAAATCCAAAGGGACCCTTAGTTTGTTGCGCAACAGACAGAAGACTTGGAGCCTCTCCAATGAATAGATACACCTTTCCTCTCTAGCTAGTCCAGTAGCCAGCATATGAGCCGGCATGTTAGCCGCCACTGCACAGTGATATCATTCATTCTACACAGTAACTGATTGATCCTTGTGCAGTTGTGCTGATCACTAGATCACCGCTAGTCCCTAATAAGTGACAGATTTTGAAGACACTCCATTATATGATGTAGTTTTTTAGATGTCTTTTATGCATATAAAATCAATCAAGAAGCTCTAGGTTGTATATGTCCTTAGTATATATAACATGATAAAGATCACATTATTATCCCTATTTAATATAAAGTATATTGACATGTCTTAATTGAAAAATACAAGAGACGAGCATAATCTCTGGGTTGTACATACTCTTAATCAATAGTTATATATTGATCGGTAATTATTCCAATAACATATTAATTATAGTGAAAGGGATACAGGAAATGGGTAAATGCGAGGAGATTTTGAGAAAAGTAAATAGACCAGTAGACGACCATCCAATATGCTAGAGATTGATTCATTTATAGCTAAATTATTGAGCTAAGAATCTATTTATATAGTACTCCCTCTGTTCATAAATATATGACACCGTTGATTATTTTTAAAAAAGTTTGACCACTCGTCTCATTCAAAAATAATGAGTTATCATTTATTGTTGTGATTTGTTTTATCACTTACGGTAGTATGCGATTGATTTAAAATTTTACATTTTTAAATAAATAGTTTGAATAACACGAGTGATCAAAGTTTTCGAAAAAAATCAATGGTGTCATATATCTATAAACATCTATTTATCATGAAAACTGATGCTTTATATAGTAGAGATAAGTGATACTGTTTTTAAACTTAAAAATCCACGAGCATGATTGCTGCCTAGAGACTTGTCTCTCTATCTCTGTTTGCTCAGTTACCCTTTCTTCCATGGCGGACCCTATCTGCACCTACACAAACCTAAGGTCCTTCATCCCGTTCCATAGGTCTGCCCAGCAGCAGCTAGCAATGAGAGAGAATGAGTTGTAGTACTACTCCTACTACCATGCTTGTCTTGTTAGGCCATCAAGTGCTTCTTGTTACGTATACTACAGTAATGCATGGTGAGACGAGAGGAGAGGAGAGCTCAACTGCTAGTTGCAACAGCAACACTCAGGGATGAGAGGGCTGAGAGAACTGGACTTGAGGAGCAGTTGCTATCACCATCATCAGTGCAAGAGTCTAGCTGCATGAAGTTAACTCCAGACGATGAGTGAGAGCAGGAGGAGAAGTTCCTATTCTGATCATCTGATGGGTTGCTGGGGGTCTAGAGCTGCAGGTGTCTGTCATGGAAACCAATGACGATGCCTTGAGCTTAAGCAACAATCGATCCCAGGACCAGCTTGAAAGAAATTAAAGAGCTCTTGGTCGTAGTAGCTCCGAATTGAATGGACCAATTTATGGCTAGCAACCATGAACCATATATAGCAGAAGGATCTCACGCACCAAGTACACATAAGCTCTATAGTGACGGTTGTAATCCTATTTGTAATATCGTTGTTCAGTACCTTTTCACTTACGCTCGATAACCGAAACCGACTTTATAAAATAGAACCCATCATTTCTTTTACTGGATTTCTGTTCGCTCCGGGTTAAATCTGAAATTTCAGTTGTGCTGATTGGTTACATACAAAAAAGACAGTAGTTCAGTAGTGCAGCTACTCCACACACCATGACACACAATCGTTTCTTTTACTGGATTTTTTGCTCGCTTCGGATTAAAGCGGACTGTATAGATTGCTGCAGTTGTAAGACATCACAGGTTAACCAAGCCAAAACAGACCGGACTGTTGTGCACGGATAATCAAATCGTGTGTCGATTGATGAGAATGGATGGATGGATCGGACGAGCAGCCGGTCCATCGGCAGACAGCCAGAGAAAAGCACCTATCAAATCGGGTTATGTTAGCGTAGAGCCGTAGGTGGTGTAGAGGATTTCGCGTCGCCAATCATGGCGAGAGAAGGACTGAAGGAGACGGCCGCGCGTCTGCTGCGTACTCCTACTACGTGGCTTCCCGAGGCTACACTGAAAACTGTAACCGATCCCTGAATTTCGATCTCTCTGCATCGTCTCCACGTCGTATCATTTCTTGTCCTGCCGGGCCGTCCGTCTGCTCCTGCTGCTGCTGCATTTCTTGAGGCTAGCCGGTAGCATAGAGATGCAAGTCTTCCGATCCACACACGGAACGGGATGCGGCTGAAAACAAGAGGGGGTGCAACTGCAATCCAAGCTGAGAACAAGAGGACTGGATCGGGACGATCGAGCCAAAGCCACACAGCCGGGGCATGAACAATACGCAAATGAGGAGTGAGAAGATAGATGATCCTCGAACCAAACAAGACGCGTGGGAATCAGTAGTGTTCAATGTGTATTCAGAGCGAGCGGAGAAAGGCGCAGAGCCGCCTCCGCTCTCTCTAGCACTACGTGTGAATCAGTAGGCCTGTATCTACGCGTAGTGACCTGTTTTGTTTTGGACCGTGGGCCGTGGCCTCGGCGTGTGGCTAGCGACCCGCCCGGGAATAGCTTCACATTCCGGCCCCGCGACGACCAAAAAATTTATCGGTAGAAATCCCCATAAACGCCTGGAGGAACCATTTATTTTGTATCCCTGTTCCCCGCGAGGATAAATATCCAACAGAGATCTTTATCCCCGTTTAAATTATAATTAAAACATATGTTTCTTGCTATTAATGTTAAACATTGTCACTTATACACATTGTCAGATGTAAGAAACCATTATACATACATCAAAATAAACACATTTGTATAATTATTAGTCTCTTGACAAAGTAATTATTATTTTTTGTTGTTAACGGGTACACAAAAAACATAGTCCTATACAAGTTTAACGAGTCCTGTGGAGAACGGGGATGAGGAATGGTCATTTCCGTTTATCCGTCGAGGGATAAATTTTCCCGTTTATATCTTTACGGAGAAGTTTTTTTCTATATCCTCATTCGCTAATGGAGAAATTTCCGGTGGGGATCTGAAATCAAATCCCCACTACCATCTCTACTATGGACGAATTAATTCTAGGCCTGCACTGCAGGCAGCAGGCGTCCGGACACCGCTCCCTGCTCACTACTATTATTTACGGAGTGTCGGAGTCGAGTGTCCAGCACAATTGCAAGCACAGGAGTCTGTATCATACAGTATGGAAAACACGGCAGCAATCTTAAAACTAGTTGTTTGCTCTCACTTTCCCATAAACAAACAAAAAATAGAAGTAAGAAAATCTCAACATCTCGAGTGTACTAAGCAAATCGGGGGTGTTGTAGAGAAAAAAAAGGTTATATTCGGAAAAACAAAAGACTAAACATAAAAACGACTTAGCTTTTTGATGTTCTAGGGGTTAGATATGTTTCATTTCATTTTTCAAGTTGGAGTCGGTAAGTACCAAGACAAAGGACTTTGGTGATAACCAATAGCCCCTACCATACATGTGATAGCCTTTGTCTGTCCTTTGTGGTCTGAATCTTGACCACAATGCTTCTAGAATGAACGTGAAGTTTGTGGTATTTTCTCATCGCTAACCATAAATAATGGTGCGCGTAAGCACCAAGGGTTTGAGGGTGTCTAAACTTACTTCTCTCGTTAGGGGTTAACCTAGAACAAGTGTTATATCAATAGTCTCACTAACTTAAACACTTTACAAAACACCTAAGCAAATCACCAAGCGATTCTATTGAGCACTTGCGTGTCTAAAAGCTCTAGATGGAGTCTCAACTTACTTGTATTATTCCTCATCTACCACACTTGGAAAATGGTTGGTTGGGTGGTATTATAGTCCCCCAAGACAAAAAAATATATATCCGTTAGAAGTGCAGCAATTTTTTTGGCGTTGAACCAGACATGTCCGGTGTACCACTGGACACGTTCGATGTCTTTCACATCAGCTAGCCATTGCAACTAGCTATTGGAAATCTGCATACTTCTATGTGCCACAAATGACAAGTCTGGTGTGCCACCGGATACGTCTGATGTCGTTCAACTCATCTAGCCGTTAGAAAGTTGTTGTTGCCGACTCCCCGCGTGCCCTGCACGGTGCCTCATGTCTGATGCACATTGAGGTGTCATGTGCACTCAGTCTTGAGCCCAGTCTTCGGTTGATCCACATTACCCATCTGGAGTGACATCCAGTGTGTCATCGGTCACGTTCGGTGCTCTATGATGTGCTGAATTCTTCGTGTGTTTGTGTTTCTTCTCTTGACTCTTGCCTGATCTTAACAAGTTTTCAATGACTATTCAAATGTCTTCTTTGAGGTGTTGTTCACTGTCGAAGAGGAAATTCTCCGGCCGGGTGGCGGAATGCACTCGCCCTAAATCCTGAGATGAGGAGGGGGCCTTAACGGTTTGCCTGTTGAGTGGAAACGGGAAGAACACAAGAGGACACGAGGGTTTAGAGTGGTTCAGGCCACCGGAGCGTAAAACCCTACTCCACTGTGTGTTGTATTGAGTGTCTGAGCACTTGAGCTTGAGTCTAGAGAACTTGTGTGAGTCTGAGGGTCTAAGTTGGGTCTGCCTTGTAACGCTGTGTGCCTTCCCTTTTATAGCTCAAGGGAGACACATACAAAGATGCTGAGCCCCGACATGTGGGCTCAGGAGCATAATGGGAGGAATACATGGAGTAACTAATGCAAGTGACGCATGTGCAATCTCCTAGTGCCATGATGTCTGCAGCCCGCGTAGTATTGATACGCGGTGGCTGCTTCCTTGGTAACGTGCGAGTAATGATGAGCGTAGTGCACGCAGCAGAATGGGCGTGCCGCCTGCCAGTGGAATGGGCGTGCCGCCTGCCAGTGAAATGGGCAGGCACGTCGCCTGCGGAATAGACAGGTCGCCGCCTGCCAGCAGAATGGACATGTCTCATTAAATGCGGAGGCGGCACACCACCTGCCAGTGGAATGGACAGGCGGCGCGCCTTATCCTCAATAAATGCAGAGGCCGCATAACCCGGAGGCCTTACGTCAGGCTCCGCCCACTGGCTTACTGAAAGAGAAATAGGGTCAAACCTTTTCCTAAATGATTTTGGTTGTTGAATTACCCAACACAAATAATTGGACTAACTAGTTTGCTCTAGAGTATATGTTCTACAGGTGCCAAAGGTTCAACTCAAAACCAATACAAAGATTAAAAAGGGTTCAAGAAGAAAGGAGCAAAGGAAACCGAAGTGCTCTCTGGTCTGGCGCATCGGACTGTCCGGTGTGCCACCGGACAGTGTCTGGTGCACCAGGGAGGATCGACTTCAAACTCTTCACCTTCGGGTTTCCCAGGCGCACCTCCGCTATAATTCACCGGACTGTCCGGTGGGCCACCGGACTATCCGGTGAGCCAGCGAAGTAACGGTCATCTGCGCGCAACGGTCGACTCTGACAGTGAACAGTGCAGCACAGTACACGCGGCAGAAGTCAGAGCAGTTGGTCAGAGGCGCACCGGACTGTCCGGTGCCGCATGAGGACAAAGCCTCCAACGGTCGACCAGCTCCAACCCTAACGAACAGGATGACGTGGCGACGCACCGGACACTGTCTGGTGGCGCACCAGACACTATCCGGTGGCGCACCGAACTGTCCGGTGCGCCCATCGCCAGCAGCCTTCTCTAACGGCTACAATTTGGTTGGTGGCTATAAATACCACCCCAACCGGCCACTTCAAGGGAGGTAGCCCAAGCAACATTCCAAGTCATCTAGTTGACATATTCAAGCCCTCCCAACCACCTCTATTCTTTGATCCATCCTATACACAAGATTTAGACCACTACAACCAACACAAGTGCCACAAAAGAGAGAGCAAGCAAGAGAGAGCTACTCATTTGAGTTTAGCACTAGTGCCTTGTGAGATTCATTGAGAGATAGTGTGTGCTACATCTTTGTGTTCATTTGCGCGTGGAGTTTTGACTCCCATTGAACTTCCTCCAAAGTTTTGGAGGCTTGTAAAGCTAGCAAGAGACACCAAAGAGTGTGGTGATCCTTGCGGGGTCTTAAGTGATCCTTGAGAAGAAGAAGAGCTCGCCGGTCTTGCGTGATCAGTGGAGAGAGGGAAAGGGTTGAAAGAGACCCATCCTTAGTGGACTCCTCAACGGGGACTAGGCCTTCGAGGGCCGAACCTCGGTAAAACAAATCACCAGTGTCTCAAGTGCTCATTGCTTGTGATTTGTTTGTTCTTTCCCTCTCTAAGTTTTCTTGCACTATTCTTTGCTATCATCATTTAGTGTTGCTTCAAGTTGCATTCTCATTTAGTGGAGCAACACATTGCAAGAAATAACTTGTGTTATTGCTCTTCTTATCTAAGCCCTCTTGCTTTATTCCCATAGACCTATTAGTTGTATTGATTTATCAATTCCGCATTATTTGAAAGCAATACTGTTTGCAAGCAAAGGACTTAGTTTTCATACTCCGATAATTGATTATCTTGTTCTAACCACTTATCAAGGGATCTAGTTGGGGTATAAAGTTATAATTTTTTGGTTTCGCCTATCACCCCCCCCTCTAGGTGACTTTCAATTGGTATCGGAGCTAGGCACTTCATCTTGAGTCTAACAACTCGAAGTGATGGCTCGTAGACGATCCCAAAAGAACAAGAAGACCCAGGAGAACAAGAAGGTAACTCTTGAGATATTACTTTCCGATTGTTCTAATTATGATTCATGGTCTACTAGGGTGATAAATGCTTTTAGAACCATAGATCTACAATTAGAAAAAATTTTAGACAAGAGTATTATTCCTCCTAGTTATGATAGGAAAAATGCTTCTGAGGAAGATCAAAGATGTATTCGCTTAAACTATCTAGCTTATGACATCTTAAGTAGTTCTCTTAGCAAAGAAGATTATCATGCCTTCATAATGAATTATGATGAATCTATTCGTGATGCGCATGATATTTGGACTAGAATTAAAAATAAATTTGATGAGTGCAAATATGATGGTTCATTTTGTGCTTCTACTTCCTTTTGTCCTTGTGAAACTAACCCTTTGAAGGAAGAAGAAGAAAATGAACGATGGAGACCAAACGATGAATCCACCTCTCCAAAAGGTTTGTCTTCCCATTTCGATTCCCACATATGTTATGTGGCTAATGAAAATGATAGCGGAAGCACAAATGAGGATGAGGAGGAAGAAAGAAGCTTCTTGCAACTCTACGCTCGCCTGAGCCAAGAAGATAAGGTGGTCATGCTCAAACTTCTAAAAAGAGCGAGAGAGCAAAGCGAAGCTCATCAAAGGCTAGAAGATATCCTCTCCATAAAAATGCTAAGCTTTGATGAGTTGACTAAGGAACATGAGGAGCTAAAGTGCTCTCATGTTGATTTGGTCCAAAGGTATGAAACTATTTCAATTGAGCAAGATAACTCTTTACATTGTATCGCTCAATTAGTAAATAGGAATGTCTCACTTAAGGACCAAGTAGAAAAGCTAAAATTTGAAAATCTAGCTTTTCAAGAAAAATATGATATGCTTCTATGTTCTCATGAAAATCTTATGGATGATCATATCATATTAAATATTGCTCATGAGGTTGTGATAGAAAACTTAAAATCCCAACAACCTCACTCATGCACATGTATTATTGAAACTACATTACCATGTGCTAATGCTTGTTGTCCGTCGACAATAAAATCTTCCTTTGAGCTAGAATTTGCAGGAACAAACGATGATACATATCAAAAGCTCAAAGAAGAAAAAGAGAGGCTAAAAATGATCTTGACACAACTAAAAGGGAAGTGCATTGCTCAACCTTCTCAAGATAACCGTGATCACATGGTGAAGAAGCTTGAGACGGGAACAACTGTGGCATGCACTAAACCCCTTGAAGAAAATGTCAAGGACTTGAGGATTGCCAAGAGGAAGGAACAAAAGATGAAAATCAATGCCCCCTCCAAAAGCCTCAACCACGCCTCCATAAAAGGTAACATCCAAGGTAATAATCAAGTCACACTTCACACTAAGAGAAGTAAGAAGTGTAGTGAATGCTTTGAAAAGGGGCACTCTATTAGGTCATGTCCCTATATTAAAAATGACTTGATTATTAACAAGGATGATAAAACTTGTTTTAAATGCTCAAAGAAGGGACACTTATTTAGATCTTGTCCCCATTTAAAACAAAAAGGCATAATGTTAGAAAAGAAAATATTCACTAACCATGTAGCAAGCAAGAAACAAGGAAAGAAGAAATCTTCAAAACTTGAAGATCGCCTATGCTACATATGCCGAAAGAAGGGACATCAATGCAAAGATTGTCCCATTGGTAACACTCCCACTCCTAGCTTGTCAATTTATTCCCATGTAACTAGGCAACCCAAAATTGCAACTTGTGCTAGAAAGGTAATGAGTTTACCTAGTGCTAACACAAAGGACGTTTGGGTTCCTAGATCTTTGTTGACTAACCTTGATGGACCCATCAAGAGATGGTACCAAAATATGCTTGACAAGCTTTGCAGGAGAAGGAGATGATATGAAGCTTTGGGGTGCTTGAGAAAGTTAATTCAATTTAACTCAAGCTATCAATCTTCAATGATCTATATATCCAAGATTGACCCAAAGTTATTTCAAATTGTTATGTCTAAAACTCATATCATCTCGGGGAAGATATTGATGTTGTAGGAAATAAAGAATTATCTTGTGCGGAAAAATCAAGGCCTACAACATGGAGGAAAGCCGAAGGATGGTAACACTTGTGTTTTTAAGTGCAAGTATCTTAAATTATGATTTCTCATGTGTCTTGTGTAGTCGCATAGAAAAAGAAGCACTTCAAATGTCTTTAAATTTATATTACCATTCTTTGAAGAATTTCCTCTCATATGGTAGATTGCATACTCATCATTTCCATATTATGGCAATCTACATGCTTTAAATTGTTGCAAGTATCTCATGGCATGTTTCTCGCTAGTCACTCTATTATTGCCATGATTCCAGATATAGAGAGATATTTCATGTTCTTAAAAGAATAAGGTGTCATGTAAGGAATTCAAATCCTTAGGACACTTATAAAAGGAAAACTCTCTCTATAACTAGAATAGTGAGACTAATGATTTTATTTAAGTAACCCAAGTAGTCTCACTTGTAGAGAATAAGTTTCTCTTTGGAAATGCGTAATCTAACATGAAAAGAAAAATCAATCCAATGATTTATGATGTGTTTCTACTTGCTTAAATTGGATATGATTCTTTCACATTTATCGCTTTCCATATCATGAATTAGACTTATTCCCATAATCTTAAAGGATTATTTATGCTTGTTTTATGAGTTAAAATTGAGCATAACATCATCTATGGATAATCTAATTCATGCTATGAAGTTTCCATGTTTTAGTAATCTATGTTTTCATTCATTATCAAATTGATTACAAAAAGGGAAACTAGTGCTTGTGCTACTAATGACATATATCTTGAGCTTACTTATGGAAATCTACAAGAGAGTAAGTGCACGTTTAAAGCCACAAACCTCAAGAGTTACTCTTCACCCAAAGGAAGAAAGGTAAAAGCAAAGGTATGGGAACTCTTTTTCCCATCATTGGTTATCTGCTCTAAATTATCATATTCTATCCATGTGAAGAATAGATTCTTTATTGGACTTAAATTAACTAGTTGTGCATTCAATCTCATTTTCAAAAATGCACTTGTCCATTAGAATCCAAATATATATATATATATGTTCTCATATTGATTTGCTTCTAAGTAATGATTACTAAATTCAATATGAAGAAGTAAAATTCCAATGATTGATCAAAATGATTAAAAGGTGCATATTCCTCTTTCTCAATGAAATACACTAATGTTAAGGATTTTACTTCATGTCTATGTGACTTATGAATGATGAATTGTTTATATTTCTTAACTAAAGAAATCATCCTTCATCATATAATCCCTTGTGCTATTAACATCTTTCTTGAGTATTTTTAATAAGTTTGGAAGGAAAAAGAAACAACTACAAAGGGAGGACACTCACATGAAAGAGAAGACATCAAGTACAACAACACCTACTTGGACAATAAGATCTTCAAAACAATCAATGGTGAGGTTGTGAGTATTCTAAATCCTTTCATAGTGAAGAACACCAGGCTTAAGTTGTTTATTGCAAATTTTATGAGCCTTGATCAAGATGTATAATGCTTCTCCCTATTTGTCTTTAGAGTAAATTCATCCATTCAATTCATTCAAATTCTTGATGCATATCTTTAGGGGGAGCCTCTTTCTATATCTTGATTATGTTGAGACTATCACTTTATCTTAGTAATTTTATATAGTCTCTTGCATGAGAATGAGTTTCTCATGAAGTATGCTACTATTTTTCAATTCTTACCTTTCACTCTAAAGTAGCATATTTGCTGGATTCTCCTACTCTAAGCTTAATTGATAATCTAATGCGTATGTTGTTCTTTTGATCACATCTGTTATTTGTTTGATCATTGAATAACTGCAATTAACACTCATGTTTCTTAGTGTCGTATATACTATCAATCGATATCTCTCTTGATATGCATTAAGTTAAAAGGAGAATTCATGATACATTTATGCAATTTGTGATCCATTTGATATATGCTAACAATGACTTGGAGAAGGATCACTAGTTGTAGAACTCTCTCTTGTGCAAAACATTTCCATATATTGTCTTGAGTATAGGTCTTAAGCAGCTAAGACTGAGGACAAAGCACAATAAAGAGAGCGTCTCTATGTGAAGGTACAAAAGGGTAAAACCACCTCCTTTCATTTAAACTTGTACCTAAATCTTCCTTTTCTATACTTTCTTTGCATATCTTGTATAAAAGGAAGAGAAAGCATGTCCATGCATTATCCCTGCTTCATACCTAGTTTAACCTCTTAAAATTTCATTCCTGCATTAACGCATCTTTGTTGAAACTAGTTGAAGTAATTTTATTGTCAAAGAGCTTAAAGCTTAACCTTGTAATGAGGATAAGCTACCTTTGTTCCAAAGGTGGATGGTCCTTAAGCCTCTTTGAAATCCTTAAGGGAAAATGCTTAAGATGTTTATAACATGCTTTCATAAGTGCATAAACTGTCGTGAGCATCACACTTATACTATGACACAATGCACTTCACATTCTGTATGATATAGCTATGTTCTCATTAACCTAATTATGTGCAATTGGCATTTAAGGCCAAAATATGTATTCCTCTCCATGCACATATTTAGGGGGAGCAATCTATGTTATATAAAACTATGATTATGCTTAATTTGATATATCCTTTGATCATATCTCTTTTATGTTTATGACTAATGTGTCTTCAAGTGTATTCTTATGCTTAGTCATAGAATTGAAAGGGAAATGGAGTATTTGGCAAAGACAACGCTTCCACTCAACTCCATCGGTATTATCCACTCTTTGCCGGTATTCCGCATTGTTCTCCACATTGGTATAATCTTCACTCATATTTATTTGTTTGCCATTGGGGAGAAAGTGAAAAGGGCTTATATTTCACTCACAAGTATTCGTTTTTGGCGATTCATGCCAAAGGGGGAGAAAGTATTAGCCCAAAGCAAAAGGACCGCACCACCAACGAATTTTAAAAAAATGAAGTTTTCAAATTGATATCTTATTGTGTTCAAAAGGAGGAGAAAGTATCTTCAAGAATTTTGTAAAACCCTCTTGAACACTAAGAGGAGAATTTCTTTGAGGGGGGGTTTGTTTAAGTCAAAGGAAAAGCATTTGAAACAGGGGGAGAAAATTTCAAATTCTGAAAATGCTTCCTTCAATCTTATTCATATACCTTTGACTATTTGCAAAAAGGATTCTAAAAGGAGTTTTCCAAAGAATTTGCAAAAACAAAACTCGTGGTGCAAGCGTGGTCCAAAAGAAAGCATCCATGCATATCTAGTAGAAGAAAAAGATTGGTTTAATTCCAAGCAACTTTTGCACTACCTTATGCAAACTAGTTCAATTCTGCACTTATATATTTGCTTTGGTTTGTGTTGGCATCAATCACCAAAAAGGGGGAGATTGAAAGGGAAATAGGGTCAAACCTTTTCCTAAATGATTTTGGTGGTTGAATTACCCAACACAAACAATTGGACTAACTAGTTTGCTCTAAAGTATATGTTTTACAGGTGCCAAAGGTTCAACTCAAAACCAATACAAAGATTAAAAAGGGTTCGATAAGAAAGGAGCAAAGGAAACCGAAGTACTCTCTGGTCTGGCGCACCGGACTGTCTGGTGTGCCACCGGACAGTGTCCGATGCACCAGGGAGGATCGACTTCAAACTCTTCACCTTCGGGTTTCCTAGGCGCACCTCCGCTATAATTCACCGGACTGTCTGGTGGGCCACCGGACTGTTCGGTGAGCCAGTGGAGCAACGGTCATCTGCGTGCAATCGTCGACTCTGACAGTGAACAGTGCAGCACAGTACACACGACAGAAGTCAGAGCAGTTGGTCAGAGTCGCACCGGACTGTCCGGTGTCGCACCGGACTGTCCGGTGCCGCATGAGGACAAAGCCTCCAACGGTCAACCAGCTCCAACCCTAACGAACAGGATGACGTGGCGGCGCACCAGACACTGTTTGGTGGTGCATCAGGCACTATCCGGTGGCGCACTGGACTGTCCGGTGCGCCCATCGCCAGCAGCCTTCTCCAACGGCTACAATTTGGTTGGTGGCTATAAATACCACCCCAACCGGCCACTTCAAGGGAGGTAGCCCAAGCAACATTCCAAGTCATCTAGTTGACATATTCAAGCCCTCCCAACCACCTCTATTCTTTGATCCATCCTATACACAAGATTTAGACCACTACAACCAACACAAGTGCCACAAAAGAGAGAGCAAGCAAGAGAGAGCTACTCATTTGAGTTTAGCACTAGTGCCTTGTGAGGTTCATTGAGAGATAGTGTGTGCTACATCTTTGTGTTCATTTGCGCGTGGAGTTTTGACTCCCATTGAACTTCCTCCAAAGTTTTGGAGGCTTGTAAAGCTAGCAAGAGACACCAAAGAGTGTGGTGATCCTTGCGGGGTCTTAAGTGATCCTTGAGAAGAAGAAGAGCTCGCCGGTCTTACGTGATCGGTGGAGAGAGGGAAAGGGTTGAAAGAGACCCGTCCTTAGTGGACTCCTCAACGGGGACTAGGCCTTCGAGAGCCGAACCTCGGTAAAACAAATCACCCGTGTCTCAAGTGCTCATTGCTTGTGATTTGTTTGTTCTTTCCCTCTCTAAGTTTTCTTGCACTATTCTTTGCTATCATCATTTAGTGTTGCTTCAAGTTGCATTCTCATTTAGTGGAGCAACACCTTGCAAGAAAGAACTTGTTTTATTGCTTTCTTATCTAAGCCCTCTTGCTTTATTCCCATAGACCTATTAGTTGTATTGATTTATCAATTCCGCATTATTTGAAAGCAATACTCTTTGCAAGCAAAGGACTTAGTTTTCATACTCTGATAATTGATTATCTTGTTCTAACCACTTATCAAGGGATCTAGTTGGGGTATAAAGTTATAATCTTCAGGTTTCGCCTATCCACCCTCCCTCTAGGCGACTTTCACTTACGTCACGTGCAGTAGGCCACATGGAAGCATCGGGTCTCTGCTTGGGCGGGGAGCAGAAATGTATGCGGACAGGTCCGCACCAGACTAGGTCTGGACACGTGTCGACACCGGACCCCCACCTGGGTCCTGTTCAAGGCCTGTGTATGTTCTGTCCTGGGACCTCGAGACCCCATTGGGGGTGGCCCGGACCCCCTACAGGGGGTCCGGATCCCATTCCAGGTGTCTGGCTTGCACATGTGGCGGTCCTGGATCAACCTTGGAGGTCCGGACTGCATATCCAGAGGTCCGGCGCTCTCTCATGGGGGTCTGGACTTACTGTTGATGCCTTGGAGTATATCACCTCCTCTAGACACGTGGCGGCTCCGGACCTGCCCGTGTGGTGGAGTCAAGCGCTGCCGTGGACCCAGAGTAGTCGCCCGTGACTGGGGTGAGTCATGGCCTGGTCCCACACACAACACCTTTACCACGCGACTAAGAGATAGCCGCGTGGGCACTGCGTCTTTATACAGTAGCAGGGGGTACCCTAGTTTTAGGATACCGACAGTGCCCCCTAGGCCCACCTTAGGGGAGGATGCGAGCCTACAGGTGGGGCCAAAGCTTGTACCTTGCCTCAATATGGCCTGAGCGGTGATTGGGGTGCCTTCTTAGCATGCCTACTAACGCGCCACATTAATCCAGCGCATCTGTCGACACACGCGCTGTCAATCTGCCCTCAGTCACGTCAACTGCCATATCTGTCCCCGCGGCTGACCACCCATGGCCCCACGTCTAGCGGTTCCATCGGGCCACGCGCGGGGCACCTCGTTGCCGCCGCCTTGGTTAAAAAATATCTCTCTGTAGTGGCCCCAAAGCGGCGCGCGATCGTGCGCGGCGGTTCGCTCCCCGCGTGACGGTTCGCTTTTTTCGCACTCGGAGTCTAGCACACCAGTTGTATGACTTATGGACCCGGGCCCCCGTGTCAGAGACTGGGCCGCCTGGGTGTTAGGTGTGCGTCGGACGGGATTTCCCGCAGCGTCTCGGGGCGCGAGCGGGAGAGTCTTCCTTGAAAAGGGATTCACCGCGCGTGCAGCAGTTACGCTTTCGCATTCTCTCCCAATCGTTGTGCCCTTTCGCCTTCGAGCTCTCAGCGCCCCTTTGCATTCGCGCTCCTCAGCCTTACGCTTGCGCCACCGTAGTTGCCATGGCTTCGCTAGCTCATCTCGACCGCTTCCAGACTGAGGCGACGCTCAACCTAGTGTGCGGCTTGCTCAGGTGGAGCGCGTTGGGGCTCGTCAGAAGGATTCGCGCCGGCGCGTCTCCCCTCGGTGATCTCGCCGCCGGGGAGTTTGTTTTGTTCGTCTCCTACATCTCCTGCGAGTTGGCGTTGCCGATCTCACCTTTCTTCCTGCTGCTGTAAGAGGAGTTTGGGCTCCAGCTTCAGCACCTTACGCCCCACTCCATCCTCCAGGCGGCCATCTTTGTCCACCTCTGCGAGATGTTCATAGGGGTGGCCCCCTGTACCTCCCTATTCCGCCATTTCTTCGTGTTGGTGAAATCTGGGAAGGCCAAGGACCATCTTGGTGCGTATTACTGAAAGGGAAATGTGCCCTTGGGCCATTTCTAAGTATTTTGGTGATTGAGTGCCAACACAAGTGCTTTTGAGCTAATCTATGCAAAGTGGTGGACAAAGTGAAAATCATGTTAAAAGGTATGTTTCTAGACTTAGTACATTATTTTATGGACTAATGTATTGTGTCTAAGTGCTAGAAACAGGAAAAACTGAATTGGAAATGAGATGGCTATGTTCAGCCGAAGTCTGCTCAGTCTGGGTGCACCGGACTGTCCGGTGGTGCACCGGACAGTGTTCGGTGCGCCAGGCTGGCTCGGGAGAACAAGCTGCTCTCGGGACTTCGACGGTGGTGTACGGCTATAATTCACCGGACTGTCCGGTGGTGCACCGGACTGTCCGGTGAGCCGTTCACAGGCGAACTCGTCGCTCTCAGGAAACCATCAACGGCGTACGGCTAAAATTCACCGGTCTGTCCGGTGGTGCACCGGACTGTCCGGTGAGTCAACAGTCAGCCGGGGCAACGGTCGGTCAAGGATTCCGCGTGTGACGCGTGGGCGAGCCAACGGTCACATTGGTGCACCGGAATGTCCGGTGTGCACCGGACAGTGTCCGGTGCGCCAACGGCCCTCAGACTCCAACAGTCGGCTTCGCCAAATAAGGAAAGCAATCTGCACCGGACAGTGAACAGTGGATGTCCGGTGGTGCACCGGACTGTCCGGTGCGCCAGTCGACAGAAGGCAAGATCTGCCTTCCGGGAATGTTCTCAACGGCTCCTAGCTGCCTTGGGGCTATAAAAGGGACCCCTAGGCGCATGGAGAAGGACACCAAGCATTCTTACAACATTCCTAAGCACCAAGACCTCGATTCCGCGCATTTGTTTCTTTGTGATAGCATATAGAGCTCTAGTGGAGTTGTGAACTCATTGGGTTGTGTTGCGAGCTCTTGTTGCGACTTGTGTGCGTGGTGACACTCTGATTTTCGTGTCTTGTGTGTGTTGCTAATCCCTCCCTTGCTCCGTGCTTCTTTGTGAACTTCAAGTGTAAGGGCGAGAGGCTCCAAGTTGTGGAGATTCCTCGCGAACGGGATTAAGAAAAGCAAGCAAAACACCGTGGTATTCAAGTGGGTCTTTGGACCGCTTGAGAGGGGTTGATTGCAACCCTCGTCCGTTGGGACGCCACAACGTGGAGTAGGCAAGCGTTGGTCTTGGCCGAACCACGGGATAACCACCGTGCCATCTCTGTGATTGATCTCTTGTGGTTATTGTGTTTTGACTCCTCTCTAGCCACTTGGCGATTATTGTGCTAACACTTAACCAAGTTTTTGTGGCTTAAGTTTCAAGTTTTACAGGATCACCTATTCACCCCCCCTCTAGGTGCTCTCAATTGGTATCAGAGTCGTTCTCTTCACAAAGGGACTAACCGCCCGAAGAGATGGATCCTAAGGGGAAGGGTATCGTGATCAACGATAAAGAGAAGGAATCTTTCGTCAACGAGCCGAAGGATGACAAGCCTACCGACTCAGGCTCGGGCCATAGACGAAAGGATGGGAAGAAGAAGAAGACAAGGCGCATAAAGGAGATTGTCTACTACGACGACAGGGACGAGTCATCTTCTTCCCAAAAGGACAACGAAGACAACGACTACGAGAGAAGGAAACCGGTTAATTCGAACTTTTCTTTTGACTACTATCGTATTCCGCAAAGTACAAGTACTCATTTGCTCTCCATTCCACTTGGCAAACCTCCTCACTTTGATGGAGAGGACTACGGATTTTGGAGCCACAAAATGCATAGTCACCTGTTCTCTCTCCATCCGAGCATATGGGAGATTGTGGAAAGTGGAATGAAGTTCGATAGCATGGATAGTCCTATTTTTATTAACGAACAAATTCATAGAAATGCACAAGCCACTACTATGTTGTTAGCCTCCTTGTGCAGGGACGAGTACCATAAAGTGAGCGGCTTGGACAATGCCAAGCAGATCTAGGACACCCTCAAGATTTCTCATGAGGGGAACGACGTCACCTTGCTCACCAAGATGGAATTGGTGGAGGGCGAGCTTGGACGATTCGCGATGATAAGGGGCGAGGAGCCGACCCAAACATACAACCGGCTCAAGACCCTTATCAACAAAATAAGGAGCTACGGAAGCACGCGATGGACGGACCACGACGTCGTCCGACTGATGCTAAGGTCCTTCACTGTTCTTGATCCTCATTTGGTGAATAATATTCGTGAGAATCCCAGGTACACCAAAATGTCGCCCGAAGAAGTTCTTGGAAAATTCGTAAGCGGGCGAATAATGATCAAGGAGGCGAGGTACATGGACGACGCACTGAATGGTCCAATCAATGAGCCTCAACCCGTTGATCTCAAGGCAACGAGAAGCAAGGAGGCGTTACCTAGCAAGGTGGCGCAAGTTGAGGCGGTAGGTCTCAATGATGAAGAGATGGCCCTCATCATCAAGCGCTTCAAGACGGCGCTTAAGGGTCGCAAGGGACAGCCAAGCAAGATCAAGGCAAAGGGGAAGCGCTCATGCTTCAAATGTGGTAAGCTTGGTCATTTTATTGCTAACTGTCCCGATAATGAAAGTGACCAGGAAAAGGGAAACAAGAAGGAGAAGAAAAAGAATTACAAGAAGGCCAAGGGCGAGGCACATATCGGGAAGGAGTGGGATTCAGATTGCTCCTCCTCCGACTCCGAAAATGAAGGACTCGCCGCCACCGCCTTCAACAAGTCTTCCCTCTTCCCCAACGATCGTCACATATGCCTCATGGCAAAGGAGAAGAAGGTATGTACTCGAGACAGTACTACTTATGATTCTTCTAGTGATTCTAGTGACGACGATGAAATAGACTATTCTAGTTTATTTAAAGGATTAGATAGAACTAAAATTGGCAAAATTAATGAGTTAATTGATGCCTTGAATGACAAAAATAGGTTACTAGAAAAGCAAGAGGATTTGCTATATGAAGAACATGATAAATTTGTAGAAGCACAAAAATCTCATGCTTTAGAAGTTAAAAGAAATGAAATGCTTTCTTATGAACTATCTACTTGTCATGAAACCATTGCTACTTTAAAAAGTGTTAATGATGATTTAAATGCTAAACTAGAAGTAGCTAGTAAATCTAACTCTTGTGTAGAGCATGTTACTATCTGTAAGAGATGTAAAGATTTCGATGTTGATGCTTGTAGTGATCACTTAGTTTCAATTTCCAAATTGAATGATGAATTGGCTAGTCTTAATGCTCAACTTAAGACTAGCAAAAATGATTTTGATAAGCTAAAATTTGCAAGGGATGCCTACACGATTGGTAGACACCCCTCAATTAAGGATGGACTTGGCTTCAAGAGGGAAGCCAAGGACTTAACAAGCCATAAGGCTCCCATCTCCACCAAGGAGAAAGGGAAGGCCCCTATGGCTAGTAGTGCTAAAAAGAACCATGCTTTTATGTATCATGACAAAAGACAATATAGAAATGCTTATAGGAGTTATAATGCATATGATGCTTTTGATTCTCATGCCATGTTTGCTTCTAGTTCTTCCTATGTGCATGATAGAAATGTTGGTAGGAGAAATGTTGTTCATAATATGCCTAGGAGAAATGTTGTTAATGTTCCTAGGAAAGTTAATGAACCATCTACAATATATCATGCTTGCAATACTTCATTTGCCATTTGTAGAAAGGGTAAGAAAGTATTGGCTAGGAAGTTAGGGGCCAAATGCAAAGGTGACAAAACTTGCATTTGGGTCCCTAAGACAATTGTGACTAACCTTGTAGGACCCAACAAGAGTTGGGTACCTAAGACCCAAGCCTAAATTTGCCTTGCAGGTTTATGCATCCGGGGGGTCAAGCTGGATTATCGACAGCGGATGCACAAACCATATGACGGGGGAGAAGAAGATGTTCACCTCCTACGTCAAAAATAAGGATTCCCAAGATTCAATAATATTCGGTGATGGGAACCAAGGCAAGGTATAAGGGTTAGGTAAAATTGCTATTTCATCCGAACACTCTATTTCTAATGTGTTTTTAGTGGAGTCTCTTGGATATAATTTGTTGTCTGTTAGTCAACTATGCAAAATGGGATATAATTGTCTATTTACAAATGTAGATGTGTCTGTCTTTAGAAGATGTGATGGTTCACTAGCTTTTAAGGGTGTACTAGACGGCAAACTTTATTTGGTTGATTTTGCAAAAGAAGAGGCCGGTCTAGATGCATGCTTAATGGCTAAGTCTTGCATGGGCTGGTTGTGGCATCGCCACTTAGCACATGTGGGGATGAAGAGCCTCCACAAGCTTCTAAAGGGAGAACACGTGATAGGTCTAACCAATGTTCATTTCGAAAAAGATAGACCTTGTGCAGCTTGTCAAGCAGGGAAACAGGTGGGAGGCTCTCATCACACCAAAAATGTGATGACAACATCAAGACCCTTGGAGATGCTTCATATGGACCTCTTCGGATCCGTCGCCTATCTGAGTATAGGAGGAAGTAAGTATGGTCTTGTTATAGTTGATGATTTTTCCCGCTTCACTTGGGTATTCTTTTTGCAGGATAAATCTGAAACCCAAGGGACCCTCAAGCGCTTCCTCAGGAGAGCTCAAAATGAGTTTGAGCTCAAAGTGAAGAAGATAAGGAGCGACAACGGGTCCAAATTCAAGAATCTTCAAGTGGAGGAGTTCCTTGAGGAGGAGGGGATCAAGCACGAGTTCTCCACTCCCTACACACCTCAGCAAAATGGTGTGGTAGAGAGGAAGAACAGGACGCTCATCGATATGGCGAGGACTATGCTTGGAGAGTTCAAGACCCCCGAGCGCTTTTGGTCAGAAGCCGTGAACACGGCTTGCCACGCCATCAACCGGGTCTACCTTCACCGCCTCCTCAAGAAGACTTCATATGAGCTGCTAACTGGTAACAAACCCAATGTGTCTTATTTTCGTGTATTTGGGAGCAAGTGCTATATTCTTGTGAAGAAAGGTAGAACTTCTAAATTTGCTCCCAAAGCTGTAGAAGGGTTTTTATTAGGTTATGATTCAAATACAAAGGCGTATAGGGTCTTCAACAAATCATCGGGTTTGGTTGATGTCTCTAGCGACGTTGTATTTGATGAGACTAATGGCTCTCCAAGAGAGCAAGTTGTTGATCTTGATGATGTAGATGAAGAAGACGTTCCAACGGCCGCGATACGCACCATGGCGATTGGAGATGTACGGCCTCAGGAACAATTGGAGCAAGATCAACCGTCTTCCTCAACTATGGTGCATCCCCCAACCCAAGATGACGAGCAGGTACCTCAAGTGGAGGCGCATGATCAAGGGGGAGCACAGGATGTTCAAATTGAAGAGGAAGAAGCACCTCAGGCACCTCCAACCCAAGTTCGAGCGACGATTCAAAGGGATCATCCCGTCGACCAAATATTGGGTGATATTAGCAAGGGAGTAACTACTCGTTCAAGATTAGTTAATTTTTGTGAGCATTACTCCTTTGTCTCTTCTATTGAGCCTTTCAGGGTAGAAGAGGCCTTGCTAGATCCGGACTGGGTGTTGGCCATGTAGGAGGAACTCAACAACTTCAAGCGTAATGAAGTTTGGACACTGGTGCCTCGCCCCAAGCAAAATGTTGTGGGAACCAAGTGGGTGTTCCGCAACAAACAGGACGAGCACGGGGTGGTGACAAGGAACAAGGCTCGACTTGTGGCAAAAGGTTATGCCCAAGTCGCAGGTTTGGACTTTGAGGAGACTTTCGCTCCTGTGGCTAGGCTGGAATCAATTCGTATTTTGCTAGCATATGCCGCTCACCATTCTTTCAGGTTGTACCAAATGGATGTGAAGAGCGCCTTCCTCAACGGGCCGATCAAGGAGGAGGTGTACGTGGAGCAACCCCCTGGCTTCGAGGATGAACGGTACCCCGACCACGTGTGTAAGCTCTCTAAGGCGCTCTATGGACATAAGCAAGCCCCAAGAGCATGGTATGAATGCCTTAGAGACTTTTTAATTGCTAATGCTTTCAAGGTTGGGAAAGCCGGTCCAACTCTTTTCACTAAGACTTGCGATGGTGATCTTTTTGTGTGCCAAATTTATGTCGATGACATAATATTTGGTTCTACTAACCAAAAGTCTTGTGAAGAGTTTAGCAGGGTGATGACGCAGAAATTCGAGATGTCGATGATGGGCGAGTTGAACTACTTCCTTGGGTTCCAAGTGAAGCAACTCAAGGATGGCACTTTCATCTCCCAAACGAAGTACATGCAAGACTTGCTAAAGCGGTTTGGGATGAAGGACGCCAAGCCCGCAAAGACTCCGATGGGAACCGACGAACACATCGACCTCAACAAAGGAGGTAAGTCCGTTGATCAAAAGGCATACCGGTCTATGATAGGGTCTTTACTTTATTTGTGTGCTAGTAGACCGGATATTATGCTTAGCGTATGCATGTGTGCTAGATTTCAATCCGATCCTAAGGAGTGTCACTTAGTGGCTGTGAAGCGAATTCTAAGATATTTAGTTGCTACGCCTTGCTTCGGGATCTGGTATCCAAAGGGGTCTAACTTTGACTTGATTGGATATTCAGATTCCGACTATGCTGGATGTAAGGTCGATAGAAAGAGTACATCAGGGACGTGCCAATTCTTAGGAAGGTCCCTGGTGTCGTGGAACTCTAAGAAACAAACTTCCGTTGCCCTCTCCACCGCTGAGGCCGAGAACGTTGCCGCAGGACAGTGTTGCGCGCAACTACTTTGGATGAGGCAAACCCTCCGGGACTTTGGCTACAATCTGAGCAAAGTCCCACTCCTATGTGACAATGAGAGTGCTATCCGAACAGCGGAAAATCCTGTTGAGCACAGCCGCACAAAGCACATTGACATCCGGCATCACTTTTTGAGAGACCACCAGCAAAAGGGAGATATCGAAGTGTTTCATGTTAGCACCGAGAACCAGCTAGCCGATATCTTCACTAAGCCTTTAGATGAAAAGACCTTTTGCAGGCTGCGTAGTGAGCTAAATGTCCTAGATTCGCGGAACTTGGATTGATTTATAGCATACATGTGTTTATGCCTTTGATCATGTTCCTTATGCATTTTGTTGCTTACTATGGTGCTCAAGTTGTACAATCTCTCCCCGGACCTCACAAGTCCTTGTGCAAGTGATGCACATATTTAGGGGGAGTTGTGCTACAACTTGACCCTTTGAGATTAACCATATGCTTGAGTTTGCTTGTTTTAGTCTCAAAGGAGGTTTGAAAGGGAAAAGGTGGACTTGGACCATGAAAGACTTCCACTGCACTCCGATGAGAGGGTAACTTATTCCAAGTTCATCTCATGTACTCTTATTGCCTTTGTGTTCTTATTTGGAGATTTTGGTGAGGCAATGGGGTTTAAGGGCCAAGATTGATCCCGTTTTGGTGCTTGATGCCAAAGGGGGAGAAAATAAAGGCCAAAGCAATAGATGGATCAGCTACCACTTGAGAAATTTTGAAAATAGTAGATTAGAGCTTTTGGTTTGCTTAGAGATAGGAATTTGAGTTTGATTTGCAAAAACAAACCAAGTGGTGGCATAGAGTGATCCATATATGTCAAATTGGATTCAAAACAACCTTGAGTTTTCATTTGCATTGATATTGCACGTATTCTAGTTGCTTTATGTTGTGTTGGCATAAATCACCAAAAAGGAGGAGATTGAAAGGGAAATGTGCCCTTGGGCCATTTCTAAGTATTTTGGTGATTGAGTGCCAACACAAGTGCTTTTGAGCTAATCTATGCAAAGTGGTGGACAAAGTGAAAATCATGTTAAAAGGTATGTTTCTAGACTTAGTACATTATTTTATGGACTAATGTATTGTGTCTAAGTGCTGGAAACAGGAAAAACTGAATTGGAAATGAGATGGCTATGTTCAGCCGAAGTCTGCTCAGTCTGGGTGCACCGGACTGTCCGGTGGTGCACCGGACAGTGTCCGGTGCGCCAGGCTGGCTCGTGAGAACATGCTGCTCTCGGGACTTCGACGGCGGTGTACGACTATAATTCACCGGACTATCCGGTGGTGCACCGGACTGTCCGGTGAGCCGTTCACAGGCGAACTCGTCGCTCTCGGGAAACCATCAACGGCGTACGGCTAAAATTCACCGGTCTGTCCGGTGGTGCACCGGACTGTCCGGTGAGTCAACAGTCAGCCGAGGCAACAGTCGGCCGAGGATTCCGCGCGTGACGCGTGGGCGAGCCAACGGTCACATTGGTGCACCGGACTGTCCGGTGTGAACCGGACAGTGTCTGGTGCGCCAACGGCCCTCAGACTCCAACGGTCGGCTTCGCCAAATAAGGAAAGCAATCTGCACCGGACAGTGAACAGTGGATGTCCGGTGGTGCACCGGACTGTCCGGTGCGCCAGTCGACAGAAGGCAAGATCTGCCTTACAGGAATGTTCTCAACGGCTCCTAGCTGCCTTGGGGCTATAAAAGGGACCCCTAGGCGCATGGAGAAGGACACCAAGCATTCTTACAACATTCCTAAGCACCAAGACCTCGATTCCGTGCATTTGTTTCTTTGTGATAACATATAGAGCTCTAGTGGAGTTGTTGTAACACCCTAAATCCATCAATTAAGGTAACCTAGATTATATTATTAATTTCTCGAAGAAATAAAAATATTTATTTTTACAAATAATGAAATGGTGATATAAATAAATCGATCAATCTCTTAGAATATAAAATTTTACAAAGTGTTTGATGCATTCATGCCGAAGCAGAGATTTCGTTTGAATTGATTTTCAAATCATATTCTTAGATTTAATTGTGTGAGAAAGATCTCGTTTAATAAAATAATAATGAGTTGCTGAAAATTTTTGGACTATGCATTTTAATAAGTTATTAACTTTTGTTTGAAATTATTTGCAAGAATCTCATTTTAGAAACTGATCTCTTTTTTTTGTAAAGTCCACTTCATCTAATTATTGGAATTGTCATTTTAGTTTGAATATTTTCAAAATATATATTTTATTTATGTAAATATTATATTTGGTTTTATTATAAATTTTTGGAATATATACATTTAATATATATTCTTTTATTTAAAAAAAGAAAAGAAATTCGAAATTAAAAATAATAATAAAAAAATTTGAAAACCTAACTACTCTGTACGCTCAGCCGCTTGGCCATTCCAGCCCAATGCCCGACGCCCAGCCTTCTCATTTTTTTTCTCGTTTGTGCCATTGACCAATGGGCCCCACTCAACGTTTCTTCCTTGTGGCTCCTTCTCCTGTTGACTCTACGAACGGAAGCGCAGCCGCCGCAGCTCCATGTCCAGCCGCACGCCACGCTCAGCACCAGGGCTCTCCACGGCCACTCATGGAAGGCTCAAACCGGCCCTTCCTCTCCCCCACTATGGTACTGCGACGACAGTTTCTTCCATTCCCTAACTCTATCCGTTTCAGCTCCCACCATTAACGACGTCGCCAGTTTCTATTCCACACCATCAATGGCGTCCGTCCCTCTCCCCATCGACGTCTTCTCTCCTCCCTCTCCTGTGGCTATATAAGCCGATGCTGGCCACACTCCCCACCCTGTCCCAGCTACTCGTCTCACCTCCACCGCCACACTCCTCTGCGCAGTGCTTGATTTGGTCTTCTCGGAGTTCTCCACTGCCAGCTGCTCCCATGTCGTCGTAGCCAAGTCCCTTTCACCGGCCATGAACTTGCTGGCACAGCCTCGCCCTGCTTACTGCTCGCCGCGGACGTCGTCAGTCCCTGATCATCGGAGTGTGTCTTTTGTCGACGCCGTGCTCATGCTCATGTGCTGCGCCGTCAAAGTTTGCCGGTCCTCGACACCACCGTTCTTCTTCCCAGCGTCACCTCGGTGCTGTCGACCCGTTCCTCACTGGCTCAAGTTGCTACTCGCACCTTGCTGCGTACGTCGTCATCGTCGCGAGGAGATCTGCCCCTGCACCTAGCTCGCCCTGTTCCGGGTTCGCCGTAGTGTCTCTAATTCGTCGGTTTTGCTCTTTGCTGCACATGCTACTCGTCGGAGACTCCTCGCCATAAGGCCCTGTTGTTCGTGAATTTCCCTTACCGAAGCATTATTCGTGAAGCCATGTCGTCGTCGTCGTTTGTCACCACTGTGCCTGAGCTATCGCCCGTTCCTTGCTGCTCACCGCTCTGCTTGTCGCCTATCGAAGGTAGAAGTAATATTTTTTTTACTTGCTACCCTCTTGTCTATCCCTTTATTCACGATCTAGCTCGTGCTCTAAATTTGTTTATTAGTTGATATTCTAATTGAAAATCTACTAAGTTCATAAAGAAATATGAATAAGCATTTTTTTATTAATATTACCTATTTCCTATCAATTCTTATGTTCTCGTAACTTATTTGAACCATGTACATTATAATCAATTTATTTGTAGGTTTTCTAAATAAGGAGATAAAAGTATAGAGTACGTATTTTCATCACCAAAAACATTATAAATTTAATTACATGTTTATCTTTCTCATAAATCTTGACTTAGATTTATATTCGGGTTTTGTTAGTTTATGCGTATATATTGTCTATTCACACTAAGAAATAATAGAGTTTTCTATAATGTTAAAATGACTTAATTAGATGCTCATACCCTCATAAATAAATTAAATAGTATTTTGATAGCTATGTGTTAGTGCGTTGATCAGTTTGAATATATAGTTTTAATGATTTACATGTTTTTGTAAATTAATTTGTATTATGTTTGTTATGATTAATTATGTGTAGTTTTGTAAATTAGGAACATAAAAGAATTATAAAGATGACGTTTTCAATAGATATCATGTTTTGATAATTTAATGATGTTTAACATAGTTATTTAAGTACACCCTTCTTAAAAAGAAATTTAAAAGAAACGATAGACTATATGTTTCTTAATAAAAATAAAAGATAGATATATGTCTATTTATATTTCCCATAAAACTTGATTTAGCCTTATATTCAAGTTCTTATAAATGATGATATATTATGTCTTGCAGTGTTTAAAATTAATATAGAGTTTTTTTCTAAAATAAGTATTAAAATGGATAAATTAGTGTTCTTTTTTTTTGTAAACTAAAATTATAGTTTTTTTATATAGTGTCGAATACAAGTTTTCCTTTCTAATGCATTAGATCATTTGTTCCTACAATAGAATTAAAGATAATTAATAGAATAATTATCATTTATCATAATTTATTAATCAAACCTATAGTCAATTTGTTCTTAACTAGATTTATGGCATGATTAATGATTCCATAGAATTTAGTTCGCATTATATATGAATCACTTAGTTTTTTTTAAAGGATAAAATAGAGTAATAAGAGTTTAAGTTCTTTTATGTTACCTTATATATGAACTTCGAATATAATAATATAGGCTGTGTTTTCAAATGAAATTAAAAGATAGTTGTTTGTTCATTGTCTTTTACATAAAAGTTTATTTAAGGCATATACCATAACTTTCCATAAATATGTGTTTAATAATAATAATGACCTTTCACATAAAACATATTTAGACTTATATCTTAATTTGTCATAAGTGAATGTTTAGCAATGTTTTATAATATGTTTCATAATGCTTCATAAATCAATGTTTAATAATTTGTTTAATAACTCATTAACCTTAGATATATAACTTATATCTTTTCTAAAAGGTTAAAAAGGTTTAATATTGTTATAACGTGTTTTATCATCTTATAAACCTTTAATCTTAGACATATCACGTATGACGTTTTATAAAGGATTAATTTGGTGAATCTAATATTTGTATATTTTAATTAAGATATTTTTAAGATCATGTCTTGTCTTATAAAGTATAGATCATACATTTTTGAAAAGAATACTCTCTTATTATAACCATTACCTACGACGTTTTTGAAAAGCGAACGCTCTTTTCGTTAGGCTTTCTCTTAGATTTACGTATGGTGAATGTTGTATGTTATTGAGTGGTGTTTGTTTCTTCTTGTTTGTGTGTGTGATATTCAGTGGTTGATCTAATAGTTGAGAATCAAGTGCTATTCCGTGGAAGAACCTCAAATTTTCAATAAGCAAGGCAAGTGGACTTCTCCCTCTGCATATTCTGTTTGATCCCAAACAATACATTTAATAAAGTTTATTCTTTTGGATATATATGCATAATTTGACGGGTTACCTATTTAGATAACCTTTCCAACCTTATTCCTTGATCAAACCTGGGAATTATACTTTACCTTCGTAGCTATGCTATTGCTACAACTTAACTTTATGCAGTCACTCCCGCTTATGATATTAATGTTCCAAAATGGTAAGTTTACATTATTGTTGTTAACCCGATGGTTAAACAAGATCATTGCATATTAATTGGAACATGGAGTGCCACCCGGGATAACAGTGCAACCACGAGTGCTATCATGGCTCTGGCTTTGGTAATTAGCTTTATATGCTTAGTGCCTGGCAACCTTACCTGAAATATGGGCAAGAGGGGGAGCGGTAGGTGTTGGCAGCCCACGTTAACATGGGGACGTATTCTTGGCTAAGGTACCTCACCCAGGGGGCCACCACCATCGTCTTTAAAAACCTTAGCGGGTTGCTTCGTATTAAGTGTATTTTGTGAAAGCCTTATAGTGGATCCCTAGCCACTCACCTCGGAAGTGTTTACGGGTTTTGGCCGACCCAGGCTAGAGGGGATACACGGCTTGTGGGTAAAGTTGTACCACCTCTGCAGAGTGTAAAACTGATATATCAGCCGTGCTCACGGTTATGAGCAGCCTGGACTCCTCACATGATAATTGAACTTGAAGATGGAAATAAATCGAGATCCGATGATCTGACAATGGTTTGCTTAAGTGGTTTCACTTAAGTGTTTTTGATATACTCTTATACCTTTGTTTAATGGGAATACTTGGGATTCACACTTATTAGTCAGACAGGTGTTGTTAATAAAATGTTGACCAACTAAAATGCTTACTACTCAACCTTAGCCTCACCTTGTTACCTTGCATTAGTTTTTCCCCCACTTGCTGAGCCCCGACCATAAGCGAGCTCACCCTTGCTTAATTTTGATCAGAAGTTGCAGATGAAGATATGATGCTGAACTCCATGGATGCTAGTCTAGTGATACCCCCGGTCATCTTCCTGTGGATGGATGTCCATGTTTCGCTGTACTTTGATGAATAAAGGTTAAGACATATTGTCCATTCGAAGTGTAATATGTTAATATAATCGTTATTTACGCTTTTATGCATTGTCCTTTTGATATATTACACTTGTGACGTCAACATATGTGTGGAAATAGATCCTGGCACACATATGCTATGCGCTCGGTTCTACCCCCTAGAACCGGGTGTGACAGTTGTGAACTCATTGGGTTGTGTTGCGAACTCTTGTTGCGACTTGTGTGCGTGGTGACACTCTGATTTTAGTGTCTTGTGTGCATTGCTAATCCCTCCCTTGCTCCGTGCTTCTTTGTGAACTTCAAGTGTAAGGGCGAGAGGCTCCAAGTTGTGGAGATTCCTCGCGAACGGGATTAAGAAAAGCAAGCAAAACACCGTGGTATTCAAGTGGGTCTTTGGACCGCTTGAGAGGGGTTGATTGCAACCCTCGTCCGTTGGGACACCACAACGTGGAGTAGGCAAGCGTTGGTCTTGGCCGAACCACGGGATAACCACCGTGCCATCTCTGTGATTGATCTCTTGTGGTTATTGTGTTTTGACTCCTCTCTAGCCACTTGGCGATTATTGTGCTAACACTTAACCAAGTTTTTGTGGCTTAAGTTTCAAGTTTTATAAGATCACCTATTCACCCCCCCCCCCCCTCTAGGTGCTCTCAATTACTTCTATACGAGGCCGGATTCGACTGTAGCCTACATCTCCACCCTCGACGACGCGAGGTGGGAAAACTGGCGCGGCGACTGGGTGATCGCCAGCGCCGAGGCCAACGATCGCCTTGTCCTGCTGAGCAACGGGCCATCCCTCGACCGCAAGCACTGGAGGACCAAGCCATCGCTGTCGCCGGAGCTTCTGCCCGTGCTGGAGAGGATCAAGACCTTGGCAGCCGGTGGTCTGACCTCCATGCATGTGGTCGGGGACTTCCTGAAGCGTCGGGTCATGCCGCTGCAGAGGAGGTCGCGCCTGTGCTGCTGGTTTACTGGCCCGAATGACATCGGCCGGATCCAGCGTGGGCCGGGCACCGATATGTCCTGGGAGGAGCTAGAACTCCTGATGAAGGAGATTACTGGTGAGTCTTTTGTCCCCGAATCTTTGATTCTCCCCCAAGACATCCCGACGCTGTGTGATGACCCAGGGCTACGAACGGCGGTCCTGGCCACGCTGGCGACCCTCGATGAGAGCGGCGTGGCAGTTCGTCAGACTGGCGGTCGGGACCCCCTCTGTGGGATCTAGATCCCCGGTGTACTGCCTGGGGGTCCCCAGCCCGCCAATAGGGCTCCTAGCACCGGTGCCGCCGTGGCCCCTAGCTCCATGGATAGGCGCAAGGGACCTGCAAGCAGCTCCTCTGCCCCAGGTGGCACCTGGGGGGTCGGAGGAAGAGAGGCAATGCCGGCTGCGTCGCGCCGACGGGTCACTTGTCTCGGACCCCCCAGAAGCGTCAGAGGACAGCTGGCGGGGCCGAGGAGGCCGGCTCCCAGGCACAGGGCGCGCAGAGGCACGTCAGTTCTCCGCCACCACCACCATCGGGCCCGTCGCCACCACCACCATCGGTCCTGCCGCCGCCACCACCACCTGGGGGTGATCTCCCCCAGGGGCATCAGCAGCAGCAACAGCAACAGCAGCGGTCGCCCCGCTTCTAGGGTCGCTGGAAAGTCCAAGGCCCTAAGTAAGTATAGCCTTTTTCCCATAAGTCTAATTATCATGTCGATAGGCCTTAACCCATCATCTGTTCGCTAGGGCTTCCTCCTCCAACGCCCCTAAGGCCACACCTTCTCCGCCAGGCACTAGGCCCACCGATGGGTCCGGCTCTCAACAGTAGGGATCTGCTGGGAGTGGTGCCGGCGGTCCGCCTCTAGCTGCTGCCCAAACAACGCCAGCGGCTCCCCAAGCCTCAGTCGGGGATCCGGCGGCAGCGGCGTCTGCATCAGGTGGCATCACTGCGGCAGAGAAGGCCCCAACTGCGCCGACGGCTACCGCAGCCTCAATGACAGTGATGCCATCGAGTACACCGTCGGTAGCAGCAGAGGAGGTCCCTACTGCGCGCACCCCCGCCATTGCGGGTGACACGGAGGGCGCGTCCAGCTCCATCTCGTCGCCCACTCTAGAGGAGACAGAGGTGGTTTTTGGGCGGCGGCTCCGGTCCGGCGCCGAGCCAGAAACAGCGCCAGTTCCCCTCCCCCGGGTGCTGTCTTGTGCCCATGAGGCTCTTCACGAGACTGAGGCGGTGATTTTGCGGGAGTGGGAGGCGCTGGAGGCCGAGCACCAGCGCCTCAGCGATTGGCGCACCCAGCTGGAGGAGCGCACAAAGGCGGCGTCCTGCAAGTTCGCCTCCGAGCGGTCGGAACTCGCTGGACCACAAAGATTACAAAAAGGACCTCCAGAAGGTGTACGCCATGGAGCTGGAGGCGAGCCAGAAGGAGAAGAGGTTGGCCAAGAGGGAGGAGGCCTTGAGCCAGAGGGAGGCTCTCACCACGGAGCTCCAGGCCAAGCTGAAGGCCCTGGACCAGACCCTAGAGGCCCAACAGGCCCATCAAGTGGAGGTCGTAGAGAAGATCAGAAAATGGGAGCAGGAGCTGGAGGACAAGGCCAGTGACATTGCGCTCGCCGAGGAGAACCTCAGGGAGAAGGATGCGTCCTTGGACAGGTGGGCGGCGGATCTTGCCAGGCGGGAGACAGACCTCGCCTTCCAGGAGGAAATGCTCAAAAGGCAGGGCAAGTTGCTGGCCGAGCATGAGCTCGAGGCGGAGAAGGAGCGAAAGCTGGAGGAGCGGATCCAGCAGTTCTAGGCGGCGCAGGCAGCACCGGGCCCCCAGGCGGTGGAGGCTACCAGGAAGGCTCTTGAAGACCTTCAGGTGGAGCATCGCGCTAGGGTTCAGCGCATCGCCGCATGGGCCGACAAGGCGAGCACGGCACTGGTGCCGCTGGGGATGAGTCCCATCCCGGTGTCGGAGTTACCGACGTCCATCTCTGATGCGCTCCCGGTGTTGGACTCCGCCGCCGACCGCCTCCGACGCCTAGACCAGATTCTTGGCGCCCACCTGGAGACCGAAGGCGGCAGGCTCCGCCGGGCGGTGATTGAGTACATCTTAACATGCTTCCGGAGCCACAACCTGGCCATATCCTTGGAGCCGGTGATCGCTGGTCTGGTGGTCGACACTGAAGACGCCGCCCTAGAGGGCGTACAAGATACTGTGGAGCTGGTGGTCGAGCGCTTCCAGCGGGATCCTGCTGATGACGAGTAATCTAATCTGCAGAGACAAAGCAAGGGTCCCGCTGGAGAGCGGCTTGTAATAGTTTTTGGTTTTGTAAGATACTTTTGAGAATTATTAATCAAACAACACTTATCTGTATGCTATTTGTCCTTGATATGTGCATCGTTACCAACTTCTCCCTGGTACTTGCCCCCCTAGGATGTAGGCTCGACGTGTCGAGGCTGGATACCAGTATACCTAAGAAAGAATTGGTAACTCGGCCCCCAGGAGGTAGTCTCGACTGGGACCTGGACCTGTACACAGCTTGGCTAGGAGGTTTTAGTAGCGCATCCATAGGACCCACCAACTGGTATCTTTTATCCTTTGATTCATGCAATAGGACCCGCAAGATTTAGCCTGAGAAGCGAAGTCGTGTGCCCGTACCCCCTGAATCATAGCTCCAGATACTAGGACACCCATCGCAGAGTGGTGGAGCGTGTAGGCTTAGGGTACGGAACCAGGCTAAGCAACCACACAGCTCCGGACCACCCTAGGGGACGAGTGTCCATTCTCTAGAACTGGGTCCCAGGATACCGGACCCACAGGACTATAGTTCTAAATACTAGGGTACTCGTCTCAGAGTGGTGGAGCGTGCAGGCTTAGGGTACGGAACCAAGCTAAGCGGCTACATAGCTCCGGACCACCCCAGGGAACGAGCACCCATTCTCTAGAACTGGCCCCCAGGCTACCGGACCCCCTGCCTTTGTAGAAGGGTCATAAACTGCAAGCCTGGCTTACTCAATTCGGACATCATTATACCAGCAAGGGTAGGAACTGTATGGGTGGGTTAGATAAAAAAATAATGCTTGTAAATTGAAGCAGAATGAAACCATCACAAAAAACAAATCTGGGGGGTGAATCTTTTCCTTATAACTTGTATGAGTGTAGGCCAATAGACCGGGTTTATGAGGGTGGACCTCACCGGGTTGATGTACATATATGCAGAACCTAGTTACAAGAGAAGAAAACCAAATTCCCCAGCTTTGCTTTTATGGGTAAAACTTACGGAGATGCTATATGTTCCAAGGATTGGGAAGAGGCTCTCCTTCAGTTGTAGCAAGGCGGACGCACCCGGTTCGGCATATTTCCGATACCTTGAAGGGTCCCTCCCAGCTGGGGGAGAGCTTGTGGAGCCCTTCTCGATTCAGTACTTGCCTTAGGACCAGGTCCCCGACCCTGAGTTCTCTACTATGCACGAACCGTTGGTGGTAGCGCCTGAGTGCCTGGTTGTACCGTGCATTTCGGATCGCCGCTTGCCATCTGCGCTCGTCGATGAAGTCCACGTCCTCACGCCGTAGCTGTTCCTACATAGACTCATCGAAAGACTAGACCCATGGGGAGCCCATAATGATTTCCGAGGGAAGGCAGACTTCGGCCCCGTAGACCAGGATGAACGGGGTCTCCCTGGTGGCTCGGCTGGGTGTGGTCCGGTTCCCCCAAAGCACGGATGGAAGCTCATTGACCCAATTTGCACCATGCTTTTTCAAGCAGTCATAGGTGCGTGTCTTAAGTCCCCTGGGGATTTCTGTGTTTGCCCTCTCCGCCTGGCCGTTGCTCCTGGGATGAGCCACAGACGCAAAGCAGAGCTGGGTGCCAATGCCCTCGCCATACTCCTGGAAGAGCCGACTTGTAAACTAGGTCCCGTTGTCCGTAATGATATGGCTTGGGACCCCAAATCTATAGAAAATCGACCTAAGGAAAGCAACAACAGCACCCTGGGTGATGTTGACCATAGGGGTGGCCTCTAGCCACTTGGTGAACTTGTCGATGGCGACGAAGAGGAAGCGGTACCCGCAGACGACCCTAGGGAATGGTCCCAGGATATCCACCCCCCATACGGCAAATGGCCAGGAGGGTGGAATCATCTGCAGAGCCTGAGCTGGTGTGTGTATCTGCTTTGCATGGAATTGACACGCCTTGCAGGACTTTACCATCTCAGCTGCATCCTGGAGGGCGGTTGGCCAGTAGAAGCTGTGCCGGAAGGCCTTACTGACCAGCATGCGGGATGAGGAATGACTTCCGCACTCACGTCCATGGATCTCCGTGAGCAACTCACGACCCTCCTCCTGGGTGATGCACCGCATAAGAATGTCGTTGGCGCCACGGCGGTAGAGATCCCCTTCCACCACCGCGTATCGGTTAGCCAACCGCACTATGTGCTCTGCGGACACATGATCTTGAGGAAGGATATTTTCCTTCAGGTAGTCCCGGATCTCGGAGATCCATGCATCGGGACCACTCTGAGATACTGGCTGTGGCACTAAGGGATAGGCGGGACCCCCCTGTAGCACAGATAATCCTTGATGGGTTCTGCTAATGATACGCCACCGGGTCCGCTAGCTTCGAGGTGCTAGTCTCGCCCCCTTCGCCCAGTTCGGCAGGCTGGGCGGTGGGTCTCAGCAGCCGTCTTTCGAAGACGCCCTCGGGCACGGGTGCCCAAGTTGATGCCCTCGTGGAGAGTTCATCTGCCGCCGAGTTGTCAGCCCAAGGAACATATTGCAGCTCCAGGGCAGTGAAGACATTTTCCAGCTTCCTTACATGGAGGAGGTAAGCTGCGAGTCTGGGCTCGTTGTAGCTACATTCCCTGTGGACTTGCTTGATGATTAGCTGGGAGTCCCCCATCACGAGGAGCTGGCGGATCCCCAGGGATAGGGCAGCCGACAAGCTAAAGATCAATGCTTCGTACTTAGCCATATTGTTGGTGGCCTTGAACTCAAGGTGCACCATATACTTCACTTGATCTTCGCTTGGGTCGATGAGGACCACCCCAGCCCCGCCAACTTGCTGACGGGCGGATCCGTCGAAGAAGAGTGTCCAGTGGGGCTCGGTGAAGACCGGACCCCTAGGCTCCGCAGGTGTGGTGTCCGAATCGGGATCCAGACCCCCAGGAGCATTCAGGGGAGGTGTCCACTCCATGATGAAGTCAGCCAGGACCTGGCTCTTGACAACGTGGCAAGGTTGGAAGTCCAGCTGGAACTCAGCGAGCTCTGCAGCCCACTTGGTGATGTTGCCTGTGCCGTTAGAGTTGTGGAGGATGGCCCTTAACGGAAAGGAGGTCACCACCACAACTCTGTGTGCATGGAAATAATGGCGCAGCCTCCTAGACGCAATAAGTACAACATAGAGAAGTTTGTGCGTCTCAAGGTACCTGGCCTTTGCTCCGTGGAGGACCTCGCTGACATAGTAGACCGGCCTCTGAACGGTCCGGACCCCTACGGTTGGCCCCAGGATCTCAAGGTCCGTGGTGGTCGGATCACCACCTTCTCCTGGGGGAGCCTCCGGACTCCCTGGGAGTGTTGCTCCGTCCTTTCGACGACCAACACCATGCTCACCGCCTCTACAGACGCTGCAATATACAAGTACAGCAGCTCCCCTGGCTCTAGAGCTACCAGTATCGGCAGGGACACAAGGTGCTGCTTCAACTCCTGGAAGGCACGTTCTGCCTGTTCGGTCCAAGAGAATGGGCCGGACTTCCGCAACAGCTTGAAGAAAGGCAGCGCCCTCTCAGCCAGCCTTGAATGAAGCGGCTAAGGGCGACTAATGACCCCGTTGCCTCAATCGCTTTGATCTTCTCCGGGTTTGCTTCAATGCCCCGGTGCGATACCAGGAAACCCAGCAGCTTCCCAGCGGAGACACCAAAGATGCATTTGTCTGGGTTCAGCTTAATGTGTGTCGCCCACAGCTTGTCAAAGACCAGGGTCAGGTCCTCCACTAGAGTCAACCCCCTCTTAGTATTGATCATGATGTCATCGACATATATCTCTATCCTATCCCTAATCAGGTTTCCGAAGGTCTTACTCATCGCCCGTACAATTGGCAAGGCGTTTCTCAAACCGTAGGGCATTACAACATAGCAGTAAAGCCCATCCACTGTCACAAAAGCGGTATGCTTCCTATCTTCCCTAGCCATCTGGATCTGATAGAAACTAGAGTAGGCATCTAGAAAGGACAAGAGGTCGCACCCAGAGGTAGAATCCACGATCTGATCTATGCGTGGAAGTGAATACGGGTCCTTGGGACAAGCCTTATTAAGGCTGGTGTAGTCGATGCACATCCGAAGCTTCCCGTTCGCCTTTGGGACGATGACTGGGTTGGCCAACCACACTGGGTGATGAACCTCTTCGATGAAGCCAGCGTCTAGCAGCTTTCGAACCTCCTGACGGATGAAGTCATGCCGCTCAACGGACTGCCTCCAAGGCTTCTGACTTACCGGCTTA
Organism: Zea luxurians; assembly: GCA_029449295.1. Classification (NCBI taxonomy): domain Eukaryota; kingdom Viridiplantae; phylum Streptophyta; class Magnoliopsida; order Poales; family Poaceae; genus Zea; species Zea luxurians. The sequence goes on from JAOPSE010000010.1 coordinate 134,935,244, forward strand.
GCGTTGGGGTGGATCTTCAGATGGTGCTCAATCACCTCCCTGGGGATCCCAGGCATATGTGACGGTTCCCATGCGAAAACGTCGACATTTGCCCGGAGGAAGGCGACGAGCGCGAGTTCCTATTTCTCCCCCAGATTGCCCGCGATGCGGGTGGTCTGGGAGGAGTCTGCGCCGACCTGGATGGTCTTGACGGGTCCGCCGTCTGCTCCGGACGGCTACACCTTTGGCACCTTGGCAGACACCTTGGTACCAGAGGTCGAGGGGTCCTTCCCTCCGTCGTCCGGGCGAGCAGCTTCCGCCGCCTGGGCGTGCAGCTTCTCGACAGCCGTCACCGTAGTGGCGCGATCGCCCCGCACGGTGAGGACCCCAGTAGGGGACGACACTTTGAGGACCAAATACCCGTAATGGCAATGGCCATGAACCGGTATAGGGCCGGTCTGCCAATGATGGCATTGAAGGGGAGGTTAACCTCCGCGACGTCGAACTGGACGTTCTCGGTGCGGAAGTTTTCCTCTGTCCCGAATGTAACCGGGGGCGTGATGCTCCCAAGGGGATACACCGGTTGTGGGCCCACTCTAGAGAATGGACGAGAGGGTCCCAGTCGGGACCCCGGGATCTGCAGCTGCTTGAATGTGGCATGGCTGATGACGTTGAGTCCAGCCCCACCGTCAATCAGCACATGGTGCAGCCGCATGTTGGCGATGACAGGGGCGGTGATGAGCGGTAGTACACCGGCCCCTGCCATGTTGTTGGGGCAATTGGATGCCCCGAAGGAGATAGTGGTGCTCCTCCACCGCTGATGTGGAGTAGCTTTCAGGACCCCCAGGACCGTCGAAAGGACCTCTAAGCGTAGGGACTTGACGTTCCTGTGGGAGGTGAGCTCTCAGCTCCCGCCGTACATAACGTACAACTTCTTGCGGCGGTCGCTCTCGCCACCAGAGTCGGAGTCTCCGGTGAAGACATCCTTCAGGACCCCCTCAGGTGACTGGTACCCGAGGTCCCATTCTCCCACGGCCGCGTCGTCGTCGCCGACCCTCTCCTTGCCAGGCCGGCGACGAGGTGGGGAGCCATCCTTGGGAGTCTGCTCGCGCCGCTCGCTGACGCGCTTCGGGAGCTTGACGATCTCACGGCACTCCGAGGCGCTGTGGCGACTGTTGGGGTGCATAGGGCATGAGCCGTTGTTGCCCCTGTGGCCGTGGGCGCTTGTTGTGCTCGTTCTGGCCCCCAGTCGCAGCTGCGACGACCGGAGCGGTAGGCTGTGGCCTCTCGTGGCCGCGGTTCTTCTTCTTTTTCTTTTTGCCGTCCTGGGCGAGGGCGACGGCACCCGAGCCACCCGTTTGGGCAACCCCGATCTGTGGTGCCGAGTGCCATGCATGGCCCTCGGCAGCTCTGGCACACTTGTCAGCCAGAACGAAGAGCGTGGTGACAGTTTCCACGTCTTGCGTGCCCAATTCTCCAGCATTTTCTCATCACGTACCCCCTGACGGAAAGCGGTGATGATGGAAGCATCGGAGATACGAGGTATAGTGCCCCGTACCTTAGTGAAGAGGGAGATGAAAGCCCGGAGAGTTTCCCCGGGTTCCTGCCTCACTGCATGGAGGTGAGCCTCCACGCCATGCTGCTGATAAGCACTGGCGAAGTTCGCTGTGAACCGCGCACGAAGCTCTTCCCAGGAGTAGATCGATCCCAGGCGAGGTTCATGAGCCAGGTCCAGGCAGGCCCAGACAAGGCTACATGGAAATATGTTGCCATTATAGCAGTGTCTCCACCTGCTGCCGTAATAGCGGTGACATATACCCGCAAGAACTCCCGCCTGAATTCGGGCACCCCTTGGAGTTTGCAGCATGACCTCGGTGAAGTCTAGATCGAGGTTGCGACCCTCGATGTTCTGCCGGCGCTCACGCGCCCTCTCCAGAGAGACTCGGGCATCCTCGCCCGCACGCCTACGGTTGAGTTCTGCCTGCAGGTTATCAGGCCTCTCCAGAGAGGCTAGAGCGTCCTCTCCCGCACGCCTGCGATTGAGCTCCTCCCGCATGTCCTCAGTCGGTGCGGCCTTCACCGAGGGTGAGCGCACTAACGCCGACGCCTCGTGCTGACGCCGGAACGACCGAGGCCTGGGCCTGGCCGAGCCAGATTGCGCCATGCCAAGAAGACGACCGACTTCATCATGCCACTGCTTCATGGCCCTCGGCGAGGCCGCGGATCTTGGAGGGTGGTGTAGCAACTCCCTGGCCGCAGACAACGCCCCAGGAGCAACCCCTGACGGAGCTCAAGATGTCTGTGTTGGCATGTGCTGCTGCACGGCGTGCACAACAGTAGCACCAGGCACAGGGCGGTTGGAGGCCCGTGGCATGGACGACGCAGCCTCCTCCTCCATGAGGAAGTCCTCAGGAGTCAAGCTGCGGTGCTCAACGATCTGGACCATCGTGTCGAGCAGAAAAACAAGTGAAAAACCTAAAGCCAAGCCCCCTACCTGGCGCGCCAAATGTTGGAGAGGAAATTCTCCGGCCGGGTGGCGGAATGCGCCCGCCCTAAATCCTGAGATGAGGAGGGGACCTTAGCGGTTTGCCTGGTGAGTGGATATGGGAAGAACACAAGAGGACACGAGGGTTTAGAGTGGTTTAGGCCGCTGGAGCGTAAAACCCTACTCCACTGTGTGTTGTATTGAGTGTCTGAGCACTTGAGCTTGAGTCTAGAGAACTTGTGTGTGAGTCTGAGGGTCTAAGTTGGGTCTGCCTTGTAACGCTGTGTGCCTTCCCTTTTATAGCTCAAGGGAGGCATATACAAGGATGCTGAGCCCCGACATGTGGACCTAGGAGCATAATGGGAGGAATACATGGAGTAACTAATGCAAGTGACGCCTGTGCAATCTCCTGACGCCATGATGTTCGCAGTCCGCGTAGTATTGATACGCAGCGGCTTCTTCCTTGGTAACGTGCGAGTAATGATGAGCATAGTGCACGCGGCAGAATGGGTGTGCCGCCTGCCAGTGGAATGGGCAAGCACGCCGCCTGCGGAATAGACAGGTCGCCTCTTGCTAGTGGAATGGACAGGTCTCATTAAATGCGGAGGCGGCACACCACCTGCCAGTGGAATGGACAGGCGGCGCGCCTTATCCTCAATAAATGCAGAGGCCGCGTAACCCGGAGGCCTTACGTCAGGCTCTGCCCGCTGGCTTACGTCACGTGCAGTAGGCCACGTGGTAGCATCGGGTCTCCGCCTGGGCGGGGAGCAGAAGTGTATGCGGACAGGTCCGCACCAGACTAGGTCTGGACACGTGTCGACACCGGACCCCCGCCTGGGTCCTGTTCAAGGCCCATGTATATTCTGTCCTGGGACCTCGGGACCCCATTGGGGGTAGCCTGGACCCCCTATGGGGGGTCCGGATCCCATTCCAGGGGTCCGGCTTGCACACGTGGCGGTCCTGGATCAACCTTGGAGGTCCGGACTGCATATCCAGATGTTCGGCGCTCTCTCATGGGGTCCGGACTTACTGTTGATGCCTTGGAGTATATCACCTCCTCTGGACACGTGGCGGCTCCGAACCTGCCCATGTGGTGGAGTTGAGCGCTGTCGTGGACCTAGAGTAGTCGCCTGTGACTGGGGCGAGTCATGGCCTGGTCCCACACACAACATCTTTACCACGCGACTGAGAGATAGCTGCGTGGGCACTGCATCTTTATACAGTAGCAGGGGGTACCCTAGTTTTAGGGTACAGACATTCACCTTGATCACCTTGTTACCTTTTGTCCAAGTTCACGCTGCATAATCTGAACTATAAACGTAAACGCTACCAAACAAATTAGTTGATGTCCATTTTCCTTACAAGCACCACCTCGTTGAGGGTTCTTTGGTTTAGTTTTATGATCTAGATTTACTATAAAAAACCTTGAATGTCAACCAAAGAGGTATGAGAGGTGAAGAGATGGTTAAAAATCTACATAATTCTCTAGTTCAACCCGGAACCTTCTTCTATCCAATTTTTCCTGATTTATACCATCCAACCTTTCCAAAATATTACTCATTTACCATTGTTTATATGATTGAATCATTTTCTTTTCTATTCATAGCCCCCACTCATTGTCGTTCAACTCCCACCAGGCGACACGTTCTATCTATGGCTAGGGTTGCTATCGTCTCTCTGCATTGACTCTGGTGATCATTGTCCTCATGTGACATCATCTCTTCAACACCTCATCATCCCCTACTTCAATATTCTGTCCTCATGTGACATCACCTCTTCAACACCTCATCATCCCCTACTTCAATATTCGGTGACGGCGAGTTTATATCCTCATGGAAGACGGTGAAGCAACACCTATCTTTTAACTATTACTGTTGTGTGCATGCTACTCGTGTAGGGTGCCACACGCATATGAGTGGTTGTGACTATATCCATAACTTTGAGGTCTAGCTCTATGGGTGTAGGGCCCTTGCAACCTGTTGGTGCCTTTTTGGGACGCCAATCACTGCGTGAGAACAGCCGGCGGTGCTCTCTACACAGGCGCGGACAGTCCGCGGCCATGGGCTGGACGGTCCGCGACCTGACGCAGGGCTATGGTTCCCTGCCTGACGTGCCGGACGGTCCGCGCTCTAGGGCCAGACGGTCCGTGCGTGCGTAGGGGCGGCGAAGGTCACCGACGGCGCTTGGATCTCGCTCCTGAGAGGGACCCTGTCGGGGAGGAGAGATCCCAGGTGTCTTCTAGGCTCGGCAGGCCGACCTAGACTCCTCTAATCGACGTAGAGCCGAAGAGAAGCGGAGAATTTGGTGATTGAAATACTAGACTAGGGCTAAACTAGAACTACTCCTAATGCATAAGGTAAAAATGAGAAATAGACTTGATTTGATCGATTGTTTGGGGGGTTCAATCGGTCGTAACCCTTCATCTATATAAAGGAGGAGGTCTGGATCCGCTTCAAACTGTTTCCCGAGTTAATCCCGCGGTTTTAGGTAACAAATCCCACGAGAAACTAGGAACCTTAACTGTCTCTACGCACGCGCGGACCGTCCGCGCCACCACCACGGACAGTCCGGATCGCGGACCGTCCAGCCATAGGGCCGAACCGTCCGTGAGCTCCTTTTGGTTTCCAACATATGCCCCCTACCTTTTGGTGAAGGTTGACGAACCAAAAGCATATGAACTAAACCTGATATAAGCCATCGACTTTTCAAAATGGAGGTCATTCAATAAAGCACCAATATATAAAGGCCGTTTCAGATTGTATCTTGCTCGGCCATGACCATTTGATCAATGGATCAAAAGGAATATAATGGAGGTGCCCCCAGTCTGGATAGACAAAGGGACTATACATGTGCCATGGATTCATCGTCGTACCATTCCATATTTGAACAGGATAATATACCGACGATGAATAAACGGGTGGAAAGTACCCTGGTCTCATAGGATGAACAGGAGGTGCTTGTTGTGTCGCCTTTTGGGCCGTTTTGTTCGGCCGTTGCGTTTTAGCAGGTGACTGGGGTTTCTTCGTTGACCGATCACATGGAACAGTCTTCTTGCTAGCATTTTTGGCTAGCAATTGATCGAAGGTAGGGCCAGCTTTTACTAGCCGATCATGTGTGTCATGTTGGCTCTATCCTCGTGTCTCTTTCCTTGCTTTGTGTGAATGCTGACGCCTCCGGCCATGGGCGGACTGTCTGGCTGAGCCAGCTGGACCATTTTTATGAGCACCAGACTGCCCGCACGTAGGTGCCGGACCGTACGCGATGCTCAGGTCAGGTTGTCGTGCTCGGCTCCTTAATTATGTCTGCCCCCTGGCGCTTCCGAATTTGTTAGTCTTATTGTCTAGGGCTTTTCGAGCATCCTCATTCTACGATATATTTGAGGTGCGAGGATCGTCAATGATGATGTCTTTGTTTTTGCTTTTATCGGCCATTTCGGGCCGAACTAAGACCTTTTTGCATGCGACATCTATTGTATTAACAGGAAAATGGTAGTGTGTCCACTTGCATTTCCTAAAAAGCCAACCGGCCCTCATTTATGGCCGATTGTACCTGTCGACGAAAAACATTACAGTCATTGGTGGCATGAGAAAAAGAATTATGCCACTTACAATAAGCACGTCTCTTTAATTCATCTACAGGAGAGATAGTATGAGTTAATTTAATGTTGCCATTTTAAGTAGCTCATCAAATATCTTATCGTATTTGGCAACATTAAAGGTAAATTTAATCTCTTATTGTCGATTCTTTTGAACCGGCTGTAAGGAAGAACATGCTGAAGATTTGGCCTTTGTTGGCCAAATAAACTCAGCGGTATATACATCTGCGGATTCATCATCTGAACTATCACGCTCTATTAGATGTATAGTACAGGCTGCTGATTTTGATGTCTCTTTAAATCGGCTTTCACAGGCTAAAGCCCGCTGATGTAGCTGGGCTATCGAAAAGAACTAGTCCCATCTAATTTGTCTCTTAAGTATGATAGCAACCCATTAAAAGCTAGCCCTGCTAGCTCTTTGTTTGCAACATGGATCCGAAAGCATCGGTTTCTAGTGTCCTGGAATCTCCGGATATAATCATTAACCGATTCTTCGTGTCCTTGTCGGACTGAAGCTAAATCAGCTAATCCTAATTCATATTCCCCGGCAAAGAAATGTTCATGAAATTTATTTTCTAACTCATTCCAGGAATTAATGGAATTAGGAGGCAGGCCGGCGTACCATGCAAAAGCGGTACCAGTAAGGGATAAAGAAAATAATCGAACACGAAATGCTTCTCTATCGGCCAATTCGCCTAGGTGTGCTAGGAACTGGCCTATGTGTTCGTGTGTGCTTCTCCCATTCTCACTAGAAAACTTAGAAAATTCTGGTATCCTTTCCCCTTGTGGATATGGGACAGTGTCAAACCGGTGATTATATGGCTTTTGGTATGATTGCCCCACTCTGGCTACACTAACTCCGAACTGATCTCGAAATAGTTCAGTCATCTCTTCCCTAATTTTTTTCATTGCACCCGATGGCAGACCACCGGATCCTGGCTGTGGGGCTCATTTGGTCGGGCATTAGTATATCGACCTTCTTGCCATGACCAATCGATAGTGTTGATCGGTCTGTGATTATATGGTCTGTTATGGTTTAAATATGTAGAGGGCGAAACATACTACTGTTGTGGTGTGTAATAATTTGGTGCACTGTGTGCAACAGCAGGTTCTGCGTATGTGTATCCGGTTTGTCTGGTGGTAAATCCGAACTGGCCGGTTGCGTTTGCCATTATCGAGAGGCCACGCGGTAGTCCTGGTGCAGCCCCGGACTGTCCGGCAGGGAAAGCCGGACGGTCCGCGTAAGGGCCGGACGGTCCGAGCAGAAGCTCGAACGATCCGACTGTGTCTAGGGTCGCCGATCTGCCAATCAGGGACAACGATGGCCCTAGGGTGGCCCCCGACTGTCCGGCAGAGCAAGCCAGACAGTTCGCGTATGGGCCGGACGGTCCGATCGTGTTCAGGGGCGCCGATCTGCCAAGCAGGGACGGTGGTGGTTGTATTTGCCTGAATATGAGTTCATCGGCATACCATATAAAGGTTGGGGCTGTAAATCCCCATTTGTTGCCGATGCATCAGACATAAATACCCTATTACTAGTTTCTTATGATGGAAAACTAAGAGCAACAGACTTTTCCAACGTACGTGTTAATTTTCTAATTGACTCTTCTAACGCTATAATATGTTGTTTCATTTGATCTTGCCGCTGGTCCACATAATATTTAATAGATTGAATATCGTCGGGTTTACTTACGTTTGGGACTTGAAGCGAAGATAGAAGAGATGCGACGTCGGTCTCTCCATGTTTGATAACCTTTTGGTGGCGATCCATCGTGTATTGTGATAAGAATTTCTCCTTCGCTTGACGCATGTAGTCCAGGAATTGTTGTTGCTCATCGGCCGTCAGATTTTCAACAGCCGTCTTCAGGATATTATCTGGGGAGATATCGGTGTGATCTTTAGAACCGGCCATTTGAGAACCTGATTTTTAGTAGTCACCAGTGGAGTCGCCAAAAGTGTGTTGGTGCCTTTTTGGGGGCGCCAATCACTGCGTGAGAATCGGCGGCGGTGCTCTCTGCAGAGTCGCGGACGGTCCGCGGCTAGGGGCCAGACGGTCTGTGACCTGGCACAGGGCTAGGGTTCCCTGCCTGACGTGCCGGACGGTCCGCGCCCTGGGGCCGGACGGTCCGCGCGTGCGCAGGGACGGCGAAGGTCGCCGGCGGCGCCTAGATCTCGCTCCCGGGAGGGACCCCGTCGGGGAGGAGAGATCCTAGGTGTCGTCTAGGCTCGGCAGGCCGACCTAGACTCCTCTAATCGACATAGAGCCGAAGAGAAGCGAAGAATTTGGTGATTGAAATACTAGACTAGGGCTAAACTAGAACTACTCCTAATGCATAAGGTAAAGACGAGAAATAGACTTGATTTGATTGATTGTTTGGGGGTTTAATCGGCCGTAGCCCTTTATCTATATGAAGGGGAGGTCTGGATCCGCTTCAAACTGTTTCCCGAGTTAATCCCATGGTTTTAGGTAACAAATCCCGCGATAAACTAGAAATCCTAACTGTCTCTGCGCACCTGCGGACCGTCTAGCTTTAGGACCGGACCGTCCGGCGAGCTCCTCTTGCTTTCCAACACACCCCATCATCGATAATACGATGTACCGCCCCCTCACTATGAATGGAATGGTCTGTTGTCGAGCCAGCTCATCCCGGAGGCTAAGGCAATGCCCCACCTACCACAACACCATACTTTTACAGAATTTATAGAATTTATAATTAACAGTTATTTTAACCAAACAGCTTCAACTTCCTCACATCCGTTAGCTCGATTCAACTTCCTAAAAAAATAATTTGACTCCTGAATGAAACACACATGGCATTGGCAGGATGCTGACATATGTAATTGCATGAATCACACCCCCACCCCCACCCCTTCGCAGCAAACAAGATTGTTTCTTCTCGTGCTACAAAAGAAACAGAGCGACCAGAGAATTTGACACACATGCTGTATATTTTTATTTACAAGAAGAGCCTACACTGTGCAGGCTGCAGAGCATACAGCCATGACTTTGCTAAGCTATTTGGATGCAGTCGTTCAAGACATGCACGCCGTTCTCGCTCATCTGCTGTACTTCCGAAGGTGATAAGATCCGGATGCATCTCACACAGTTGATGAACTCCCTGCCAAGAGGTACAAAGAAGACAGTGAGGTTACTCCGTGCAAGGAGCAATTCAGAAACCGACGCATGCACTACTACTACTACTATTTCGAAAACGAACAAAAAAAAGTGCAGAGAAGGCTAATAGAGTACTTACTCCCATGGATCGTCTCCAACGAGAAGGACATCGTTCTCGTAGTCGACATAAACAAGCTTCCAATCCGAACTGCCAGGATGTTCTAGCTTCCCCTGGAGTCCAAACATGCACGCAATGGCTGACCTCAACTCATGGTAATCTCTGAACCGTGTAACGTCAATACATCTTCCAACTGATCCTAACTTCTGAACCTGCCATCAAGGAGAGCAAGACAGCATAAGCAAAAAAAAGAAAAATAAAAGATTTTAAGAAAAAAAAAGTAAACACAAGGTTTCATTTCAAGAATCTTTAGTTTTAGCGTACCTTCGTATAGGTCCGGACCGGTGGTTTCATTTGCTTCGCACTTCTATCCGTGCCGTACTCTGCCGCCGCGTCCATGCTGCATGAAGGTGTTCCCAAGGAACTGGTGTGGATCTCTTGCAGAGGCAAGGGTTGGCATTCTCTTATGTTTGACAGTTTCGGGAACGCCCCTGCATCGAAGCTCCCCGTCGCCAGTGGCTGAGAGCATGACGAGCTGTTTATATGGATGGCTTCCATGTGAAGGCCACTTAAGGATGCGCTCTGGCTCTCCTCCGAGAAACTCATCTGCACATAGGAGTTGGATGTGCTCGGCAAGTTGCTGCCGGCATCCAATTGTTGCATCTCAGGCGACATAAATGCCAGTGTGTTTATATCCGGACTGCCGATGAACTCTTGAATGGAGTTAGGAAAGCACTCAGAAAGGCAAGATGTTTGAAACGCGTCCAAGGCGTCAGCGTTCATGGTGGAAGGTATACCTTCAGATGGATTAAAAATGTTATCCGACGCGGTAACTGATTGGATGCCATTGGAGTCTTGGTAATAGGAAGGCGGAATCATCCAGTCCAGACCCTCAAAGAACTGTGGGATACACCCTTGGTTTGGGAACGAGCTGACGGACTTCCCTCCATCAGGTGACTTTGATGATTCTATCTTTGGTGGCGCAAGTAGTTCATGCTGTTCAACCTGCTGAACTTGGAGCTCTCCAGCAAAATCACCATGTGTAAGTGCTCCAGACGATTCTTCGTTATTCCCACAGGTAGCTTGTTCGGCTTCACAGTCAGCCAGTCTTGGCTCTGAACCATGCTTCTTGTCGTCACAAATCTGAGAAGGTACTGAACAAAGCTCAGATTTATCTGAAATGGCTTTCTGATACGAGCTCTTCTTGCTCTTTCGAGTTTTTGTTCTAGGCTCACCCTTGCTGTTTTGATCCGAAATGCTTTGGGTTGAGTGTGAATCTGTGCTTCTTGGTGCTCTTGGTTTAACACTCATCTCCTGTGCAGGATTTGAATCAATAGCTGTCTGAACTTCGCAGCTTACTCGATCACTTCTCTGAATACCAAGAGCATTCAACTGTGGCTGGGCTTCAGTCGAAGGCATGCTTTCTTGCTTCATTGAATCAGTGGAAGCACCAAACGTCTTTGGAGGGAAATAGCTGTGCTTAGCATTTTGAATAATGCTGGAAAATGATGATTGTTGACAAGCGATTGGACTTCCGATGTTCTGGCCAGATTGATTGAGAAGTAGTAGTGCCAATTCTGAGCCCATCCCTGGCATGTGCTGCAAGTTACCGATAGGATTTCCTTGTGCCCTTGGAATTGATGACATATTTACAGATCCAATTTGTAGGCCCGGAACTGCAAATGGAAAAGGCAGAACTTGTTTCAACTTGCTGCTTGATCCTAAAGAAACCTAAGGAATGGTAGAGAAGTACCTCCATAGCTAGGAAGACATTGCCGCTTCGAATTCAAAGGAGAAGAGAAAACCATGTTCTCTGGAGTTTCGATATCCCATATGCTAACTCTTTCAGGTCTTTCTCCATACCCTTGTTCATCCCATTCTACCTGCAAGTTGCGCCACTTTGAGTTTGGCCATCGCATCGGGTCATAGTCGCTAATTCCCACAATAGCACCTGTGCATCTGCGATATAAAGCAGTTTGGTTTGGAATGGTTATGGCACAGAAGTACTCATCATATGCTAAGCTCAAACACAAATTCTAACTTAAATGTTACAGTTTACATTCAATTCAGAAACACTCTACGCATAAAAATATCTGATTTATTCTTTCTGCAAAGCTTAGGACGAAGACGCCCTCCAGTAATATTTTGTTTTTGAACGTTGAAAGCATGCTCATTTATATTAACACTAACATTAATTAGAGATGGTGCAGTAAAATTCAGAACATAGAACCAGAAATAGAAAATGCTGCCTACATACAAAGACCGAGTGCAGAGAATACAAACCTGCGCTTGCTTGACTCCTCCGTCTCAAACATCATCGCGAACCTCATTCCAACAGATGGTTGCAGATATGTGGCCTTATTGTACCTCGCAAGAGGAATCACAAATGGCGACGGGCTTGTCCTATAGTGATTTCAATAACAAATGTATGTAAATATGCCTACCAGAAAAGCACGCCAAATAATGGTTAGATAAATTACATACCGAGGATTGTAGTAAATAGTAAATGAGCCACCACTTGATGCTGCATGAGCTGCTGCAGCAAGAACGCCTATGTGCATACTGTCAGTAGACAGGACGGATGAAGACAAAGCCGGTTGTTGTCGGGTGGCCCTCCTAACACCGACAAGGAGCTGTGACTTCTCATCCCTGCACCAACATTTTTCTGTCATTGGTCGCTTTGCAGTGCAGAAAGTTTATTGTGTGGCAGATTATAACATTAACATGCTAATCTAATTTTAGACAAAGTATAGTTATGGTGTCGCTGGAGTAGGCATCAGTCGTTGCTTTCACAATAGCATTGGGAAGTATTAGCACAGATTGGTTCATAGCTTGTAACAGCAGCATAGACATTGAAAAGAATGAAGTTTAAATTTAAATTGGTGACCAACTATTAAGAAAAGGCAGCAAGTAACATACAAAAATTTTATGGTAACCAGTTTTGCTTCATTACAACAAACATATCATGAAGTCAAGGAAAGATTCTATATGGTACAACCAGATTTTGCAACCCCTTGATATGACATCATTTGATAAACGTTATATAAAATAAAACAGATTTAGTTTCTCAGCAATGCCATATACCTTTGCTTAAGACAAAGGATAGACTGATATGTTTCTAAGTTCAAATGCTGACCTGATAAATAAGACAGAGTCTCCAGCTTTAAGCCGTTTCGCCCCAACAAAAAGGCTCCATCCAGTTGTTAGAAGATGTCGCTTTGGCTGGCCTGCAAGGAGCATCAAGGCAAGAGAGTCTTAGACAGTGGGACCAAAGGTATCCTGCGACTTTTTTATGCAAGAACAAAGAAGAACAAAGTCAGACAGTGGCCGACCCTACCACGATAAATGTGACGGAACGTCCACATGTTATCATGCAAATCTCGGACGATAAGCTCCTGATTAGGAGGCTGCATTGAGTAATCCTGGGGGGTTGAAAACACGGATCTGAGCTGAAGCTGAAAAAAGAAGATAAATCAACTATGCAAAAAGTAAAGACAAGAACCTCGTACCAGTTGCGGAAACAGCTTCTCTGCAGCTCTCCGCGGCACTGAGAAGCCGCCATGCGTACTTGTATCGCTCGCGGTTAGATTTTTGCAGAAGTATTCGGTGGGGTGCTTGCTTTTGGTATAGGCACCAAGAGTTGGAATTGGGAAGACGTCTGTTTCCTGGAATGGGCAGCAGGATTAAAAAGTTCATCAGCTTCTTCTGGATTTCTCCCCAATGCCATCTCTTACATTTACTGGTGCTTCCTAAAGGCAGTGCACGTTACACTACAGCGCTTTCTGTTGGTGCCTACTAGAGACAAAATTGGTGTGCACCGGTTGTATGAGACGTCTCAAAATTACATAGTATTTTATTTTTCAAGCAAAACTCTTGCACTTATACGCAATGCATCACTGTTCACGTACCGAGTGTAACGGTTGCAGGGTCATCTGGCAGTAAATCTCATCAGTTTCTTTGTCAGCCTGTACAAGTCAAGTATTAGCTATTAGGATTGGCCAAACATTAGGAACTGAGCTAGTAGTATCATTTACACTTACATGCAAAGTGATGTTGTGGACTTGGCATAGCAGCTGCGGCGGGAGACTCGGGTAGTTTGGGATGCGAGAATTGGGTATCTTTTTAGTGGTAGCAGCAACCTGCAAAAGAACAGCTTCAGTCAGTACCGAAGAGCGGGCACTTCACAAGTTGTGGAGTTAAGCTGGTCAGCGGGCATTCCATGGATAAGGTAAATGGATTCAACAGCAAAGACAGAATGGTTCACCGCAGCAGTAAAAAAAGACAGCTAAATAATACTGCGTCGATCGCAGTATATTCAGAATCCCCGCTTCGGGAGAAAAAAAAAAGAATATTCAGAATCCATTCGAACTAACCTGCTCGCTGTGTCCCTGCGGGAAGTAGTAGACGAGGCTCCCGCGCTGCGGCAAGCACACCAGCGGCCCCGCGCACGCGTGCCACAGCTCGGAGTTGATCACCTTCTTCGCACCTGACGCCGGAAAGCGAGCACCGGGAAGAAAGAAAGAAACAGCTCGCATCACGCCAGAACGGGGACGGGGCAATGCAGAATTCTGCATGACCCAAGCAAAAGCTGCATGTACTACTCCTCACCCTGCGTTTCTCCCATGAGCTGCATTTCGTCGAGCAGCGCCGCCGCGTTCCTCAGGACACCCGACGTGGCCTTCTCCTGCGAGGAGGCCATCATCTCCGGGAGGCGCCGCGCCGCGCCGCGCCGCACGCAGCAGACCGAAGCTGAAAAGGGGAAAACTCGGGCTTTCTTGCTGCCAAGCTCCCGACGGATGCAATCTCGGCTCCCAGCAGCTTATGCGCACTTTAGCATTGGTGGCTGAGGGAAGCGAGAGCTCTACCACGCCTGCATGCCACTGTGAGAGAGGACGAGCGTGTTAAATGGCAAGCAAGCTGTTTCTGTTTGCGAGAAGCAGGCAAAGAGGAGGGGGGAGTAAAAGGCCAGGTGAAGAAGACGGAACCCAAGCCCCCAACCCAAACGCATTTCCTAGTCGTATAGCGGTGGTAGTAGCTGCTAGTGGCTACTGCCTACTGCCTGCTAGCAATGCAAGCGATGGTGTTGGGGAGGTTGGGGTTTGGGTCCCCATGGCGACCAGTCGACCACGACCACGCCTTTTTTCCCCAAGAAAGCAGGCGGCTTTTGTGTCCTCCTCACGCCACGCGCAGTCGCAGTCGCAGGCAGGGCATGCCATGTCCTCCTACGGCTACGAGGCAGAGACAGTAGGAGTAAAGCCCAACAGGGGCACAGAGGCTACGAACGCGCAGAGTATAACGCATGGCGCAAAGAATCTCGGTCGTCAGCTAGTAGGTCTAGCACTCTACCTATGTGCGTGCTCGAATGAACTCCACGGGCGTGCACGCCACTTGGCGCCCCGCTCCTGATGCGCCGAGCTGCAAAGCCCCGTCGTTACGACTTGCGAACCTGCAACGGCGACAGGCTCTTCTCTTTCCCCATGCGGTGAATGGCATCGTGCATTGTCTGAACTCTCATGAACGGCGGCAACGCTAGGCAAGTGGCAGAGGTTTTGGGCTTTGGATTACACGAGAGGCCGTGACTGACGCGTCACGAACCCGCTTCTTCATTGTCCGTGCCGTCGAATTCAAAACCAACAGATAAAAGGATGACAAAGGTAGGGAGACGACGAAAGTGACGAAACGGAGAAGCAACAAAGCAAGAGAGTGGGGGAGATGGAGCAATGCCAAGAACGGAACCCACACGTCGGCTTGTCTCCTCTCCACTCCAGGGACCGCCGCCACACGCAGGGCAGAACGATGCCAAGGCTTGGTGGTTGAAGGATGAAGAGCGAAGGCAACCACCAACCAGCGTCCAGCGGAGACGAGCAAGTGAAGCCACCACCACAAGCAGCTCCAGAGTCCAGGCACCCTGATAAATAAAGCCAAGCGCCAAGCGCTCTGCCGCTGGTAAAAGGCGACGTGGAAAGCGTGCGGGCGGGGGAGGGGTGGGGAGCACCAGCAGAGAGGCGATCGAGCCCGTGGCAGCGGCGCACCGCACGCCAGGGCTGGCTGGGGAGCATGCACGCGGGACATGGATAGGATAGGAGACGCCGTGGTGTGGACCGTGGACTGACTGATGGTGGCGGCGTCTTGTGAACAGTGGACTCAGCAGCAGCAGCACCATGTCCGGTGCGTATGGCGTGGCGTGGCTGCTGGGTAGCGAGACGGGGGCGGGTGGGCAATGATACCCATGCACGCGCGCCCGGGGCGGGGCGGGGCGGCGTGTCTACGCGTGCTGGCAAGCACGACGCGCCACGCCACCGCCATCCCCCTCGCGTCGCGGCGCGGTGCGGTGTGGATGGGATGGGACTAGTCTTGTATGGGGACGGAGGGAGGGAGTCGTCAGTTGGTCAGTGGCCAGGCAGGCGTGGCGTGGGTGGATCTGCTCGGGTAGGTCGATGTCGATCCATCCATTCCATCACGTACCGGCACCGAAGCGGCAGCGGGCACGGATTCGGATTCGAACCTGGCGTACATGTGGTCAGTTTGGGAGTCGCGGGCAGGTCGTAGTCGTAGCACGTCGTCGTGCCTGCCCGTCTGCTGCACTAGTACGCCGACGCGTGCCCTATCGTAGGAGTACGTACGTACATACTCCACGCCCATACATTACACTCCTGCATGCTACGTGTTTGGCCTCCAAAGTCTAGACCGCGATACGGACCGGACCGGACCAGACCAATGCCCCAATTGCATGATGGATCATAATGAGATTCGCGAGCTCAGCTCCTCTTTTTTCGCAGCGAGCTAGGGATAAAAAGTGGCTCACTTCTTCCCATCTCCCAGTCGGCCAGTACAGGATCAGTGTATGACATGAGGAATCATCATGCGCATCATCGCTATACGGAGTCGAAGGCGCCTTTTTCTTGACCTGGGCGTGCATCCTATACGGAGTCGGACTCTCGAGTGCATGCGTTTTCAACGATGCGCGCGCGCGTGTTGGGGGGAGGAGTTGACACTTGACACACAATGCGTAGAAAACAGTCCCTTTCCCCCATTCACATTTTGGCCTTCTACAAAATGCTCCAAAAAGAGGAGAACGACACAATCATCAAAATTATTACCTGCGGCCTGTTAGTTTAGCTCCAATAATCTGCATTTGCTCGACCTGTTGTTACCTGCGGCCTTCTGAACCAACCATCTTTGGCCTCTGTTCGATCCTTGGAGCTAGTAGGACGAGTAGTGCACTGTTTGGATGCCCTTGTCCTGCACGATGGCAAGACAAGACAAGAAGATAAAAACACGGCCAGAGACAGAGACAGAGACAGAGACAGAGACAGAGACAGTCTCCTGATGAGTAGTCCAGCCGTGACGAGTCCAGCAGCAGGCAGCACGCAGCAGACCACCTCGGGGCAGACCGAATCCCATTACGATCCCGGCTCGCTGCTCACGGCGCCTTGTCTCGGGTCAGGCACGAGGAAGAAGGTCCACGGTCCTCCCCGTCCGTCCGTCCGTCCTGCGAGACCGCGAGAGCTGAGCGCGAGTACCACTCCTCCTCTGCCTTCCCTGTCCTCCCTGCACGTACCAGCACCAGAGCGCCCGGTCGTCGCGTTGCGCGTCACCAGCGGCCGCGCCACGCCAAGGCGTGACGAGACGGCTCCTCCGCCCGCCCGTGCCCGTCCTCACTCGCGCTCGCGGGCAGGTGCAGTGCAGGGGGGCACTGGACACTGGGGCAGGGCAGAGCTCTCCTCGGACGCTGCCGCAAATGGCCCCAGCGCCCAGCGCGTTCTGGGTCGGCCGGCGCCCAGGACCATGGACATGGACGGCAGTGCTCCGGTCACGGTCAGGAGGGCCTGCTGGCCCGGGCTGAGCTGAGCTGACGTGCCCCTGCCGGAGCGCAAGCAGCCAGGGTCCAGGAAAAGCCACAGGAGCGCGGGCTCCAGATGGCAGTTCTTCCCCCCGGCGACGCTCCCTGGGCCCTCGCTGCACGTCATGCCGCGTTACGGACCACGGCCAGGGGAGGCGAGACGAGACGGGACGGGACGACGAGCGGGGGTGGGACCAGGTGGAGGGCGCAGCGGGCGGGTCAGAATCCCGGGAATGTCGAGACGAGACGGGGGGACAGGACGTCTCGCATGACGTCACAGGCCAGAGCCCAAGGCCCAAGGGGAGGGGGGGGGGGGGGAGTGGGGGACAAAAAAAACGAGATTGTCCGTTTTATTACTACTATGGTTTCTAGTACATTTTATTAACCAGCTGGTCTGTCTCGTCTCGAAAGAATCGCGAGCCTGAAATTAGCACTTTGTTCATGTCCTTGATTGAGCACCAAACACACAGGAAAAAAACCCCGTGTAGTACATTTTTTTTACTGTGAGCTTTTTTAAAAACTTTATGCGAGTAGAAGCCGTGTGGCATTGGCATGGCATGCACGCTCGGCATGCATGGTTCGAGCTACACAGCGAGTCTCCGTCAAGCACGCACGCTAGGTCGTCATGCACTCATGCCGTGATGCGGTGCACGCAACTCAATGCGTTGCGCGGCGGAGACTGGAGATGGATCGGGGCATGCATGCGTGCTCGATCATGGTGGAGATGGATCGCCGTCGCCGCCTTCTTTTTTTTTTTTTTTTGAAAACTTAGTGCAGGAGCTCTGCTATTTCATTTAAGGAGAGAAGGGAAACAAGAGTCTTAAAAAGTTGCTATTACATATAACGAAAAACACTCAAACACAATCCAAAAAAAGAGAAGACATTACACTACACATGGATGCCCAACTGCAGCTCGTCTCAACGCCATTTCTTGTTTGGCCAGATGAAAGACCACTTGTGTCGATGTTTGTTTGCCCTCAAAAATACGCCGATTCCGCTCCTTCCAAATATTCCAGGTGAAGTACATAAGCAAACCCGAAACAGTGAGTTGATCTTCTTTCGATTAATACAGTGTGTGCTAGCGCCACACAGTAAGCACCACTTTTATCTCTCAATTAGCCAAAGAAAAAAAAGACCCGTACCACTATTCCTTTTGTACCGAGCTGGCTGGCTGGCTGGCTGCCCCAAACGCGACTGTGTACGACGGAGAATCTCTAGCCACCCCTAATAATTATGGTAATGGTAGAAAGGGAACTTTGGGAGCCGCCGCCAGTGCCACGCCACACACACACGCTAATCATCATGAGCTTTAAGCGCAAGCCCTTGAGTGAGCTGAGCTCCTCCGACCATTTTGTCACCCCGGAAAGCCGCGCGCCAGCCAGGGGAATATACGTAGACAAGAATCTCACACATGATTAGCTATACTGCCAGGCCGCTGCGCGACGCCCTCAGCTCATCGATCACTTTCGCTTGGGGAATTTGACACAGGTGCTGTGCTGTACTCCGCGGCCATGCATATGCTGTAGAATGGTGATCGATGAGCTGCACCTGTGCCCTACCATTCTACAGTACGTAGTATATAGTAGTAGTGCTCCTATCTACGGTGGAGACTACTACCGTACCAGCAGCAGACCGTCGGAGACAGACAGGGGGACATTGCAAGGCGCCGCCCGGAGTAGTTGAGCACTCAAATGCTAGGGAGGGGAAGAGCAGCGAGACGGGACGGGAAAGCAAAGCTGCAAAGGGAACGAACGGCATGGGAATTTGGGACGACGGGGGTGCATGGGCCAGGGGGACGGGATGCCTGTGTGCGGTGCGGTGCCGGTGCGCCTGGCGGCCTCGTAGTCCGCGCGCGGCCACGGCGACACCGCGAGAGCAGATCACTAGCAAGAGGCGGGCGGGGGACGGATGGGGCGCGCGGGCAGTAGTATAGTACAATACAATACATGGCGTCCGATCCGGGCGCGAGCGCCGAGGAGCACGCGCGCTCCTGCTGCATACGCCGGGGGGAAAGGCGGGGCGGCCGCGCCATCGATGGATCCATGGCGCGCGGGGGCGGGGCGGGGTGGCCTGGGCTCAAGGGAGGCCATCATGCTTGCTTCCGCCATTCCAAAGTCTCCCAAGTCCCGGACTCTCTCTCGGTGGCGTGGCGTGGCGTGGCATGGCATGCCACGGATGGGACGCCCGCTTTTGAGGGTCCTTTTCTCCCTCGTGACCGTATGAACCACCTTCTCATCCTCGTTCTCCCTCCGTCTCGGTGTGGTGTGGACCGTGGTTTTGCGGCCCGCCCAACCAGCTAGCCACGGGCAGCTCCACCTCCACCAGGGGTCAGGGAATGCCTCCTACGGGTCGGGCGCCCTCTTATTCCATGCATGGTCTGCCTCACCGCTACGTGCTGTAGGTAACAGTTCTATACAGCTGCTGTACTATTCTCTCCTCCTTTAGCCTTCCGGATGAATGAAAAAGTCTGAACCAAAACCTGCGTGCGCTCGTACCTGTCACCTGTGTCTTTGCTGCCGCCGGCTCGTGGAGCGTCACACTAGCGTAGCGGGCTTTGCAATGGGCCGCTCATGCCATGGCGGACCGTCAGAGCTTGGGTTTCATCTCTTAGTTCGCCAGCCAGCCCATTAGGCCTATGGGTTCCAACTGTAGTCTGTAGACCGGCTCACTTCCAGTCTCCAGCTTTTCCTCCTACCCTTCCACTCTCAGCCGCCAGAAACTGGATTCGTTCGTCTCTCCACAGGATCACCTCTCCCTCCGCCTCCTGCGTCAACTGCCAGCACCCACCAGTCACCTCCATCATTGCCTCCCTCCTCTTTGGTAGAAGATGGCCTAATCCCTATCCTCCAGCTCCGTTAATCCCTGTTAGGCATCAATCTTGCGGGAGAAAAGGGCAGACTCAGGGTCGAAGGCTCCCATGAGTAGGGCCTAGGCCTCTAGAGAAAGAGAAGGGACCGAGGCAAACAAAGGGTTCAAAGAAGCAGAAACAAAAATGATGAGATGAACTATAGGGGCTAGTTTGGAAGTCACAAAACCGAAGATGATTGGAGAGACTAAAATCCTCTTTTTATTTAATTTTGAATAAGAAGAGGATTAAATGAGAAATGGATTTTAGTCTCTCTAAACTTCTCCAGTTTTTGGACTACTAAACTAGCCCTATATGATGCTATATTCCACTTTCCACCTACCGTTTTATATAGGATCAGCAATAAAATGTGGCTGGTTGTCATTGTTACTACTACAAACTAATGCCTCCATCATGCAAAAAAAGTCTACAGGCAAGTATCTGAGGCCCTCTTCACCCTCAAAGGTGAATGGATAGGTGACGACACCAACAGTAATTAAAGATAACCAGCATCCTTTGATATCTGGGCAATAAATGGAGCAACACCGGATCCAGTACCCTCTCCCCTCCCAGCTCTGAATCCCTCAGGCCCCGTTTGTTTCGTTGGAATTGAATTCCATTTTAACAATTATATTTTAAATAAAACTAATTAAGTTTATATATTTATATATATATGTAATATATTTGTATATTATAATAAATCATATGAGAGAGAGAGTTATATACTGCATTTACGTTATAGCGAAGCAAGTAAATGAGTGTGCTATAAGTTCTACATCAGAAAAATAGCATGTAAATCTATAGAATCAATTTTCATCTCTCACACCCCATAAATTTGAGATAGACTTATATGATACTTTTGGAAAGTGATAGAATATCATATTTTAAAAAATAGCTTATTACATTAGTAAGATTCCAATTACTCAAAATGAAAGGAAACAAACGGGATCTCAGAATAATGGCTGTCTTTTCTCGACTCCTCATATTTACTGTGCGTGTGTTATGTAGCCGACCTCTAACTTTGTCGGTGGAAATTTATAGTTAGCTGAAGATCCACTTTTGCATAAAAACAGTGGAGGCATAAAGCATATAATATTATCTAGTCCACGAATCAACTGCTCTCTAATTTGTAGAAGATAATGCGTCTGTGAACTGATTAAGACTTGTGAATCCATGTTTATAGCATAAAATTCGATACCCTAAAACCGTATAATTCAATTATCAGTACTTGAGGACACAACGAAAAAACATACAATAATTGCCCCAGTTAAATCAATTGGACTCGTACCATTGGGTAGGTATTCGAAAAAAATACAGAACTAAGCTTATCAGCATCGACCCGGGGCCGAAAATAAGCCCAAATTTCAAAATGTGAGTATCTCAAAATAGTGCTCAAAAAATAAAATACTATATCCTTTAAATTGTTGAAGATACTAAAAACAAATTAACCTCCCATAGTTAAACCCTAAATCATGTATTTTATAAAGTAAATTACATTTAGGAAAGAAAATGTTGAGCATGACATAGAGACAAGGATATGACACTAATCTAGGGTGTGTAGTATATCTAGGGTCACTTCGCAATGTGCTCTATATTTGTTGATAAAAAATTATAAAATATAGCACAATTGGAGCTTTTTTATGGGTTAAACCTTACATTTAAAGATAGTACACTGGTTTAGGTCACTCTTGGAGATGTTGTTGAGCCAATGAGGATCACCAACCTGCCACTGCTATTAGTGACAATTGGCTCTAAATTTTACATTATAAGATTTAAGGATCGGATTGGATTAGAACCAGACCCTATTTATATTCATTTGTGAACTAAAATTTATTTATGACCCTACCATTTTGTGAAGAAGCGCTTGAATCGTGATCCATTACCACACCTAGCCACTGCCTAGAGGCCACTCCAGATCATGCGATTGACGGCATTGTTGTCACCGTCGCCGCCACCCACCACCTTTATTCTTGTTGTCTCTAGATGCACGAACGTGTACCTCGCGCTCGTGCGGCGGGGCCGCTTGTGGTCTCGCCACCCGCTTTCCAGCGGTGCACACGGTGTCCCAAACCTTAAAAACATACGAGCGTCGAAACTGAGGAGGAGGAGGCAACGGGTGATGCCATGGCCACTCGCTTGCCTCCTTAGCGAAATGCAGGGACAAGGCAAGGTGGTGCTATGGTGGGTGAGAGAGGTAGAGAAGAGGGGATTTGAAGTGGCATATGGTTTTCAAAATTGTAATACCCAACTTGTAAACAATATGAAGAGAGTAGATCTCACTATATGTTTTGCCCCATACTCATTGTAACATGGTAATAACCACATACAAAGGGAACAAATAATTAATAACACCTAAAATAAACTATGCATCATGTTGGATATTTTATTTGCTTGTGCATTCAAATCATAATAACAATAATAGTAGAAATAAAATAATGAGTGGAGATGTAGAATTAAACCCTAAATTGAAATTAGGGTTTGAAAATAAGAAAAAGGGGAGAAGAGAGAAAAAAGAAAGAGATATAAAAATATAAATAATATATCTAAAAATATCTCCAAATTAGTACTTTAATTGCACAAATATAATTTGTAATTACTAAGCCATAAGGTTTGAATTTAAAAATGGAATTCAAATTGAATTTGGGGATAAGGAAAATAAAAAAGAAAAAGCAAAAGGTTAAACCGCTGCTTGGGCCGGCTTAACCTCAGATTCAGCCCATTCCCACAGTGCGGCCCATCCTCCTCCCGCGGGCGCGCGCCGCCTGGTGGGACCCACGGCACAACCTGTCTTCCCCGCGCGCGTGGTTTCCATCCTTTCGCTGGCATGTGGACCCTACGGGTCAGCTTTCCCCCCTGCGTGCGCCGCGTGATGTGCCGCTGCAGTTGGGTCCCATCTGTCACCCCTATCCCCTTTGCCTTCAACCGAACCACGAAGAAGACGTCACCGTGACCTCAACCTCTTTCCTGGGTCTTCAGGCTTCAGCTGTTAGCATCTGTTCCGCGCGCACATAAGAGCCGGCCGCATCCTCTCCTCTCCTCCCCAATTCCGCGTGTGCCGCCAGCTTAGAAATCTCTTCTCTGTCCAGAAAACACCCCGGGTCTATTGCCGTCGCGTGCACGGCCATGGGTGGAACCCCTGCTTCATCGCTTGTGCTGTGAGGTCAGAGAGCTCCGCCCGAACCTCCTGTTCGCGTTTGTCGTGGTGCCCGTGCGTGAGGACGGGTTGTACGCCTCCAATTTGTCGTCGTCGTCGCAGACCCGCCGTGTGTCGCGATTGGCTTCACCCGTTGTACATCTCCGATGAGTAAACCGTGGCCCATCCTTACTCATGTTCTGCGTTTGCGTAGCCACCGATAGATTCGAGTTCTAGGTCGTTTTGACCCCGGTTGTGGATGTCAGCGATGGCGTCCACCGTGGACCCGCTCACGCCGCCGCGCTCACCCGTCGGTGCTGGATGAAGTGCTCTCCACCGTTGGATCGGGTAACTGCGGCTGGGATTAAATCTAAGAAATACCCCTTCGGCTGTGTGCGCCATGACCGTAGATCGCTCATCGTGTGGACAGAATTGATAGTAGTATTTTTAAAATCTAGAGCGTAGAAAGTTGATCGGACGGCGCTGATTGCGTACCGTTCTGATTAAAGTCATGTCTAATCCGCGCCGCCCGCGCGGGATCCAACGGCCAAATTCAGACTATACCTCTTCGTCAGACCACTTTGTAGAAAACCCCTTATAGTTTTAGAAAACCAACCCGCCATCTTGCGCAGTGGGGCTTTGTGTCTTAGGAATTGTTGCGATTGGGCTCCTGTTGATTTCAGTAATCCTGCGCCCAGTCCTGAGATTCAAAGGGTTGATTAATTAATTTCAGAAATGGATTTTAATATAAAAACAATTCCTAGAACTTATTTAATCCATAGAAAAACCATTTTTAGTCCAAATTGATCCATTCCAGTTTCTAAAATTTTGTAATATTATTGTTTATCCATTAGTGCCTCTGTTTTGGCATGAAAGACACATTAAAATTATTCTTTTACTTAAGCTTGTATTAAATACATAAAACCTTGGGAAATTCATATCTTAAAAATCTATAACTTCAAATTTAATGATTCCAGTTCCTATGATCTTATTTTAATGTCTAGATTATTATTGTGTATTTTATTTACATGTTTGGTATGATGTTAATTTCTGCTATACTATGTATGTATTGTGTTGATGTGAGTAGACGAGCAAGCTACTGAGGATCCTAGGGTTCAGCTGGTAGAGACGGCTGAGCAGGAGCTTGTTGAAGGCAAGTTGTGCCCTTGATCACTTCCTTTTTACCCAGTCATGTTCTTATTAATCGTAATGATCTGCATAGGTTAATTTTGATGGGACCCAATAGGTACCCTAGATTTTGACTATCTGTATACCTTGTTTCACCACTGGTTTTACTACTAAATTTTTGGGTAGTACATGCTATTGCTTTATGTGGTTTTGGGTATAGAGATATTCATTACTCATGTTTACACTTTTTATTATCTGTTTATTATTTACTGTTCATGATAAGATCATTATGGTAATGAGAACATGGAGAACCACCCAGAAAAACAGTGCTACCACAAGGGTTTAATGGAACGTCCTTGGCTGATTAATTAGGAAAACTAGTGGATGACTACCTTACCCGAAAGGGGCAAGGGCAGTAGGGGAGTGGTCAGTGTAGGGAGGTTCTTGGGTTGATTTTGCTGCGATGGCGGTCAGGCGAGGGATTCCTGCACTAGAGCTTCCTATAAACTGTAGCGGGTTTTCTGAAGCTAGTGGAACTTTGTAAAGGCCTCGTAGTGGTACCCTTCCTCGCTTACTTGGTAGAGGTGTATGGGGTCTGATCAACTCCATGGCAAATAGGTAACACGACTTGTGGGTAAAGATGCGCAACCTCTGCAGAGTGTAAAACTGATATACTAGCAGTGGTGACGGTCATGAGCGGCTTGGACACTCACATGATTAATTTATAGAACTTAAATTCAATTTGTCATTTCATTGCACCTGGAATTATTTTATTATTACTTTTATTTATTATTTTTAAGGTTTGGTATTTACTTATACTTAGTAACTGCTAATAAAATTTTGACCAACTTATAAAAGCAATGCTCAGCTTCATCCTTTATTACATTGATTTGCCTTACACTTCACATGAACTCCCACCTTTGGTGAGTTCATGCACATTATTCCCCACAACTTATTGAGCGATGAACATGTGTGAGCTCACTCTTACTGTCTTACACCCCCCCCACAGGAGAAGAACAGGTGGTCGAAGAGGAGCCGCCTAACACTGAGGCCTTCGACTTGATCTAGGTGGCGTCTCCCAGTTAGCTTTGTGGCGCCAGGAAATAATATTTAGTTCACTTTATTTTATCATTTATTTTTGTAAGACTTCCGCTATGTAATAAGTACATTTATGATATTTATGACATTTATCTCTGTCGGGTATCATAATTAGGGGTACCCCCAACACTCCTAATCATGGCTGGTAAACACCCTCAGACCAACTGACGAGCGCGGTTCAAGTCAAGGCTTCGTCTACCCAAGGGACGCGACCTCACCCGAGCCCAGCATCGGGCTGGAGCAGTAGTCCTAGACAAGTTCACGCCTCGCCCGAGGGCCTCCTCAGGCAGCGGGCACCTCCTCGGCTCTCTCGAAGCCCGGCTCGGGCAGGCTTCGTTGTGAAGCAACCTTGGCCAGACCGCCTCACCAACCGACCGCTTCGCAGGCGCATTTAATGCAGGG
The DNA here is from genome assembly GCA_029449295.1 of Zea luxurians. Lineage (NCBI taxonomy): Eukaryota > Viridiplantae > Streptophyta > Magnoliopsida > Poales > Poaceae > Zea > Zea luxurians. The sequence continues at coordinate 134,960,985 of JAOPSE010000010.1, forward strand.
GACGCCTGACGCCGTATCCTGACACACGCGCCTCAGTCGGCCAGGCCGAAGTGACCGCAGTCACTTCACCCCTCTCTTTTACTGTCCGATATGACAGGAAAACAGCGCCGCTCGCCCCGCTCCGACTGCTGTGCTGACCACCCAGGCGAAGACTGACAACAAGTTACGATCAACCACCGAGTTCGGCCCCGAGCGCAACAGGAAGCTCCGCCTCGCCCGACCTCAGGCTCCAGCCTCGGGAGGTCACCGTCTCGCCCGACCCCCGGACTTGGCCTCGACCTCAGGCTTCGGCCTCGGGAGGAGGTCTCCGCCTCGCCCGACCCCCGGACTCGGCCTCGACCTTGGTCTCGGGAGGAATCGCATCCTCGCCCGACCCCGGCCTCGGCCTCAAGAGAAGTCTCCGCCTCGCCCGACCTTGGGCTCGGACCGACCGCGCCAACAGGGGATACATCATTACCCTATTCCTAGCCTGCTCAGGCTACAAGGAACAAGTCCAGCGTCCCATCTGGCTTACCCCTGATGACGAGTAATGATGGTGCCCCGCGTGCACCATGACGCCGGTGGCTCTCAGCCCCTTACAGCAGCAAGGAGACGTCAGCAGGATCCTTGCCGCACTGCCAGCTGTGCTCCTACAGGACTCAGGCGCTCCTCCGACGGCCACGCTATCACGTGTACAGGGCTCAAGCTCTCCCCCGACGGCCACGTTGGCATGTACACAAGGCTTAGGCACTTCTCTGCCGGACACGTTAGCGCATAGCTACGCCCCCCGTTGTACATCTGGACCCTCTCCTTGCGTCTATAAAAGGGAGGTCCAGGGCCATCCTGGAGGGGGGTTCGCGCGAGGGAAGGATCGGACGAACAGGCTCCCACTCTCTACCTCACTCTCCCTCACGCGACGCGCTTGTAACCCCTACTACGAGCGGCACCACTGGTGCAGGATAATACAAGGCTTCCCCCACCTCTTGTGTTCCATCCCGCGCCAACCCATCTGGGCAGGGGCACGCAGCGATTTCACTCGTCGGTCCAGGGACCCCCCGGGTCCGAAACGCCGACAGTTGGCGCGCCAGGTAGGGGTCTGCTGCGTGTTAACGAACACCTTCCCGTTGAGTTCCAGATGGAGAGTCTTCAACAACCTCTTCAGCCCGGGACGGTGCTCCGCTTCGAGAGTCTCGAGTTCATGTCCCTCGATGGCAGCTACGACATGGTACTCCTCCCCCGTGGCGCGACGACAACGACGGTCTTCGACTCGCCCGGCGGCGGCGAGCTCGGCGACAGCATCTCCCCGCGGCAGAAGAGGAGCACCCCGGTCGTCCCCGCCACCCTCCTCGCCGGAGGAGGCGGAGATGGGGCAACCATGGCCACGCGGGAGGCGGCACCTCATCGGCTGTCACACCAGAGCGAGTCGACGATGCCGGCACTCCCCCGGGGGACATGTCGGGCACTGTCCTCGCACCTGAGACGACGGCGGGTGTCACTTCCCCACAACGCGTCAACCCCAAGCGGGCTGATGACGCCAGCACCCTCCAAAGGATCTGCTGGGCGTTACCCTCGTACCTGAGATGACGGTGTGCTCCGCCCCCGACACGATGTCGCCATCGTCCATCGACCAAGAGGTACCGTCCATTTTCCATCCCGTACCCTTTCGATTCAGCTTCGATCCACCTAGCGACCCCTCTGCGGTGAGCGCCTTCGTAAAGGCGTATCCAAACCTTTCGGGGTACCATAGGTGGTCGACCTGGGACCTACTGATAGCTGTCTCAACCTTCAGACCGGTGGGTTCCGAGGAAGAGGACGACCCTGACTTCGGTTGGGAATTCTCTGGCCTTAATGACCCCGGAGCCATGAGGGACTTCATGATCACATGTGACCACTGCCTCTCTAGTTGTTCTGACGATGGCCATGACCCTGACAACGAGGGTTACGGCCCAAGTCGCGAATGTTTCCACGTCGATCAGGGAGATCACAACGAAGGCAACCACCTTGGTATGCCAGAGGTTGATGATCCCCCTAGGCCCGCATCTTGCGTTGACATCCCGTGGGAGCTAGCTGTGGTCCCAGTCCCTACGGGGGGTCAGGACATACAGCGTGAGCAAATCCGTGAGATGCAGGCCCGGGTCGACGGGGAAGCAGGTCGGCTTGTGCAGCTCCGACAGAGCCTCGAATAGGAGTGGGCAGGCCGAGCACTCGCCGGAGAAGCCTGTCATCGGGCCCAGGACGTCCAGCGCTGCATCGTCGACAATGCCAGGGCAGCGCTGCCCCCGGCCGTCAGCGGGTCTGGCCAGGACCTAGCTGCAGCGGCGATGCTACTTCGAGCCATGCTGGAGCCATCCACCACCGAGGGACGGCGTATCCAGGGCGAACTCAAGGATCTCCTGGAAGGCCCCGCGGTTCGACGAGCCGAGAGCTCCGCCTCCCGGAGGCGAGCTGACCCCTCGGGGCATCACGCGGTGTCCTCCTGTCGCATGCGGGAAGCCTCGGTCCATCCCGAGCGCACGCGGGACGAGGCGCTTGCTGCCCGGGATCGCCTCGGCAACAAACACCACCATCTCGACCGTCGAACCCGCCTCGACGAGAGGGTGCACCGAGGCTACCATCCCAGGTGTGGGGGACGCTGCGACAGCGAGGAGGATCGCAGCCCCTCGCCCGAACCACCCGGTCCGCGAGTCTTCAGCCGGGCCATACGACGAGCACTGTTCCCTGCCCATTTCCGAGCCCCGACTACCATCACCAAGTACTCGGGGGAGACGAGGCCGGAGCTGTGGCTCGCAGACTACCGACTGGCATGCCAGTTGGTAGTGGCGGATGATGATAACCTCATCATCCATAATCTACCCCTTTTCCTCTCCGACGCCGCCCGAACCTGGCTGGAGCATCTGCCCCCTGCGCAGATCTCCGACTGGGACGATCTGGTCAAGCCTTTCGCGGGGAACTTCCAAGGCACGTACGTGCGCCCTGGGAACTCGTGGGATCTCCAAAGCTGCCGCCAGCAGCCAGGGGAGTCCCTCCGAGAGTACATCCGGCGGTTTTCGAAGCAGCGCACCGAGCTGCCCAACGTTACCGACTCGGATGTCATCGGGGCTTTCCTTGCCGGCACCACTTGCCGAGACCTAGTGAGCAAACTGGGGCGCAAGACTCCCACCCGTGTGAGCAAACTGATGGACGTCGCCACCAAGTTCGCCTCGGGTCAAGAGGCGGTCGAAGCCATCTTCCGAAAAGACAAGCAGCCTCAGGGAGAGCCGAAGAAAGACGCCCCCGAGGCGTCCGCCCCGCGAGGCACGAAGAAAAGGGCCAAGAACAAGTCGCAAGCGAAGCGCGACGCCGCTGACGCGAATCTCGTCGCTGCGGTCGAGCATAGGAACCCTCGGAAACCTCCTGGAGGGACCGGCGCGTTCGACAAGATGCTCAAGGAGCCGTGCCCATATCACTAGGGGCCCGTCAAGCATACCCTCGAAGAATGTGTCATGCTCCGGCGCTACTTCCATAAGACCGGGCCCCCGGCGAAAGATGGCAAGGGCCATGACAACGACAAGAAGGAGGGCGACAAGGAAGAGGAGTTCCCGGAAGTCCCCAATTGCTTCATGATCTATGGCGGGCGGGCGGCGAACGCCTCGGCTCGACACCGCAAGCAGGGGCACCAGGAGGTCTGCTTGGTGAAGGTGGCAGGGCCAGTCTACCTAGACTGGTCTGACAAGCCTATCACCTTCGACCGAGGCGACCACTCCGACTTCGTGCCAAGCCCAGGGAGCTACCCGCTCGTCGTCGATCCGATCATCGGCAACGTTAGGCTCTCCAAAGTCCTCATGGACGGAGGCAGCAGCCTTAACATCATCTACGCCGAGACCCTGGAACTCTTGGGGGTTGATAGGTCCGAGGTCCGGGCCGGTGCGGCACCCTTCCACGGAATCGCACCCGAGAAGCGAATTCTGCCCCTCGGACGGATCGACTTACCCGTCTGCTTCGGGACTCCCTCCAACTTTCGAAAGGAAGCTCTCACCTTCGAGGTCGTCGGGTTCCGAGGAACCTACCATGCGGTGTTGGGAAGGTCGTGCTACGCCAAGTTCATGGTCGTCCCCAACTACACCTACCTCAAGCTCAAGATGCCGGGCCCGAACGGGATCATCACCGTTGGATCCACGTACCGCCACGCGTACGAATGCGACATGGAGTGCGTGGAGTACGCTGAGGCCCTCGCCGAGTCTGAGGCCCTCATCGCCGACCTAGAGCGCCTCTCCAAGGAGGCGCCTGACACGAAGCGGCACGCCGGCAACTTCGAACCAGTTGAGGCGGTCAAGTCCGTCTCTCTCGACCCCAGCAACGACGCCAGCAGGAAAGTCCGAATCGGCTCCGAGCTTGACCCCAAATAGGAAGCAGTGCTCGTCGACTTTCTCCATGCAAACGCCAAAGTCTTTGCGTGGAGTCCCTTGGACATGCCCGACATACCGAGGGATGTCGCCGAGCACTCACTAGACATCAGAGCTGGAGCCCGACCCGTGAAGCAAACCCTACGCCGTTTTGACGAAGAAAAGCGCAGGGCCATAGGCGAGGAGATCCACAAGCTACTCGCGGCAGGGTTCATCAAAGAGGTATTCCATCCCGAATGGTTAGCTAACCCTGTTCTTGTAAGGAAGAAGGATGGGAAATGGAGGATGTGTGTAGACTACACTGGTCTAAACAAGGCATGCCCGAAAGTTCCCTACCCTCTACCTCGCATCGATCAAATTGTGGGCTCCACTGCTGGGTGCGAAACCCTGTCATTCCTCGATGCCTACTCAGGCTATCACCAAATCAAGATGAAAGAGTCCGACTAGCTAGCGACTTCTTTTATCACACCTTTTGGCACGTACTGTTACACTACAATGCCATTTGGTTTGAGGAATGCAGGCGCCACCTACCAGAGGTGCATGAACCATGTGTTCGGAGGACAATCGGCAGAACGGTCAAGGCTTACGTCGATGACATCGTTGTCAAGACAAAGAAAGCCTCCGACCTCCTCTCTGACCTTGAAACGACATTCAAGTGTCTGAGAGCGAAAGGCGTAAAACTCAATCCCGAGAAGTGTGTCTTCGGAGTCCCCCGAGGCATGCTCCTTGGATTCGTCGTCTCCGAGCGGGGCATTGTGGCCAATCCGGAGAAAATCGCGGCCATCACCAACATGGGACCGATCAAGGATTTGAAAGGAGTACAGAGGGTCATGGGATGCCTTGCGGCTCTGAGCCGCTTCATCTCACGCCTTAGCGAGAAAGGCTTGCCTCTGTACCGCCTCCTAAGGAAGGCCGAGCGCTTCACTTGGACCCCCGAGGCCGAGGAAGCCCTCAGAAACCTTAAGGCGCTCCTTACAAACGCGCCCATCCTGGTGCCCCCCGTTGCAGGAGAAGCCCTCTTGATCTACATAGCCACGACCACTCAGGTGGTCAGCGCCGCGATCGTAGTCGAGAGACGAGAAGAAGGGCATGCACTGCTCGTCCAGAGGCCAGTCTACTTCATGAGCGAAGTGCTTTCCGAGACCAAAGTCCGCTACCCACAGATCCAGAAGCTGCTCTACGCAGTGATTCTGACACGACGAAAGTTGCGACACTACTTCGAGTCTCATCCGGTGACTGTGGTGTCATCCTTCCCCCTGGGGGAGATCATCCAGTGTCGTGAGGCCTCGGGTAGGATAGCAAAGTGGGCGGTGGAACTCATGGGCGAGACGCTATCATTCGCTCCTCGGAAGGCCATAAAATCCCAGGTCTTGGCAGACTTCCTGGCTGAGTGGACTGACACCCAGTTGCTAACAACTCCAATCCAACCCGAGCTCTGGACCATGTACTTCGATGGGTCACTCATGAAAACAGGGGCAGGCGCTGGCTTGCTCTTCGTTTCACCCTCGGAAAGCATCTCCGCTACGTCATTCGCCTCCATTTTCCGGCATTAAACAACATGGCCGAGTACGAGGCTCTGGTTAACGGGTTGCGCATCGCCGTCGAGCTAGGGGTCCGGTGCCTCGACGCTCATGGCGACTCACAGCTTGTCATTGACCAAGTCATGAAGAACTCCCACTGTCGCGACCGGAGGATGGAAGCCTACTGCGACGAAGTCCGGCGCCTGGAAGACAAGTTCTACAGGCTAGAGCTCAACCACATCGCCCGACAGTACAATGAGACTGCGGATGAGCTGGCGAAGATAGCCTCGGGGCGGACGATGGTTCCCCCGGACGTCTTCTCCAGAGACCTACATCAACCATCCGTCAAGATCGACGACGCGCCCAAGCCTGAGGAAGCCTCGGCCCAGCCCGAGGTACCCTCGGCCATTGAGGAGGAGGCCTTGCCTGTCGAGGGGGAACATAATGGGGTCACACCAGATCCGAACTGGCAGACCCCGTACTTGGAATATCTCCTCCGAGGAGAGCTTCCCCTCGACAAGGCCAAAGCTCGGTGGCTGGCTCGGCGCGCCAAGTCGTTCGTCTTGCTGGGTGATGAAAAGGAGCTCTATCACCGCAGCCCCTCGGGCATCCTCCAACGATGCATATCCATCGCCTAGGGACAAGAGCTGTTGCAAGAAATACACTCGGGGGCTTGCGGCCACCATGCAGCGCCTCGAGCCCTCGTGGGGAATGCCTTCCGACAAGGTTTCTACTGGCCAACCGTGGTGGCCGATGCCACTAGGATTGTTCGCTCCTGCCGGGGGTGTCAATTCTACGCGAAGGAGACACGCCTGCCCGCTCAGGCCCTATAGACGATACCCATCACCTGGCCGTTTGCTGTGTGGGGTCTAGACCTCGTCGGTCCCTTGCAGAAGGCACCCAGGGACTTCTCGCACCTGCTGGTCGCCATCGACAAATTCTCCAAGTGGATCGAGGTCCGACCCTTGACCAGCATCAGGTCCGAGCAGGCGGTGGCGTTCTTCACCAACATCATCCATCGATTCGGGGTCCCAAACTCCATCATCACCGACAATGGCACGCAGTTCACTGGAAAAAAGTTCCTAGACTTCTGCGACGACCACCACATCCGTGTGGACTGGGCCACCGTAGCTCACCCTATGACGAATGGGCAGGTGGAGCGCGCCAACGGTATGATTTTGCAGGGGCTCAAACCGAGGATCTACAACGACCTCAACAAATTCGGCAAGCGGTGGATGAAAGAACTACCCTCGGTAGTCTAGAGTCTGAGGACAACGGCGAGCCATGCCACGAGTTTCTCGCCGTTTTTTCTAGTCTATGGGGCCGAGGCCGTCCACCCCATGGACTTAGAATACGGCTCCCCGAGGACCAGGGCGTACGACGACCGAAGCAATCAGATCAGCTGAGAGGACTCGCGGGACCAGCTCGAAGAGGCTCGGGACGTTGCCTTACTACATTCGGCACGGTACCAGCAGTCGCTGCGACGCTATCACGCCCGAAGCGTTCGGCCCCGAGGCTTCCAAGTGGGAGACTTGGTGCTTCATCTGCGATAGGACGCCCGAGGGTGCCACGAGCTCACTCCTCCCTCGGAAGGGCCCTTCATCATCGCCAAGATCTTGAAGCCCGGAACATACAAGCTGGATAACAACCAAGGCGAGGTCTATAGCGTCTACCCTTAAGATGTTTTAAGTCGTTCATGTACCTCGTTTACATACACAAAGTCTAACTGTCAAGGAAGGGTCGGCCTTGCCTCAGCAAAGCCCGACCCTCCCTTGGGGGCTAGAAGGGGGGAACCCCCTCTTCGTCAAAATTTTCCTCGGAAAAATTTTCTACCAAAACGACCTTTGTGCTTTCGACTTCCGTATCGATAGCGGGATCCTGAGAACGACGAGAGTACACGTAAGCAGCAAGGCCGACCGAGCCGAGGGACTCCTATGCCTCCGGGATACGGATACCTCACTCATCACCTTCCTCGAGAAGTAACTCCCGCTCAGATAAGCGATCCTGCTACCGGACAAGTCCAAACACTCGGGTAGAAAACGACTTTCGTGCCTTCTCGACCGTATCAATAACGGAATCTTACGACCGAATGAGAGTGCACGTAAGCGGCAAGGCCAACCGAGCCGAGGGACTCCTATGCCTCCGGGATACAGATACCTCACTCATCACCTTCTGCGAAAAGTAACTCTCGCTTGGATAAATGATTCCGCTACTGACAGACAAGTCGTGATGTTCGAAACAAGAGGAAAGAAGACGCAGCTTTTTAACACGACGATAAAGTGTTTAGGCCTCGGCGGCTGCGAAAAACATGCGCATGCTACAGACAAACTGTTCCTGCAGGTTTAGGCATCGGCAGGGGGAGCAGCAGCACCCTCGGCGTTGTTTCCACCCTCGGCGGAACCTGGCCCGGCCTCGGGCGGTGACCCGGGCGAAGGGACCTCCACCCAAGGGAGGACGCCAGCACCGCGCCAGCTGTTGGGGGCCTTCGGCTCCCGAAGGTCCTCAAAAACATAGTTTGACAATGTTTTCCGAGTGTAATATGTGAACAGGCACCTTCGGAGTCAGGTCGCGGATATACAAGAGCAGGGTTAAGACGAAGCTTGACTGGAATGAAAAACGATCATGACGAAGGATAAGACGATCACGAAGCTATGTGTAGAAAAGCTTCGGCATAACGACAGAAAAGAGGAACCGACTTAAAGATGAAAAGCCAAATTGGACCTTGAAGAATTACTATAGAGTTATTGATAAATGTAAGGGGCATCAATGTAATTTTACAAGGGCTACGTCCCGTGCTTATAAATAGGTGAACAGTACTCCCGTACTGTTCACACTGACTTGGCATGTGCCTTTTCACATCACGTCTGTACCTTTACCTTACATCAACCTGAAGGTACATTTGTAATTCGTTTTTATGAATTCAATAATAGAAATACATTGATGATAATACCGGTATTATTATTCGTATATTATATATGATTGCTCTGTTTTACCATTTATCAACTTTACACAGGTCTTTTCTTTTGTAACCTTCGTCCGAGATTCATTATATCCAAAGGGGTATACTGTTTTTAAGGACGAAGGAGTTTGACATTTAACACTTTTATGTTGTCTTGTTCTTAATTCATAGCATTTGAGAACAAGGCCACAACATTGGCGCCCACCTCCGGTGAACTCATTTCCACTTTTTGAGTTTTGAAAACCTTCGGCAAGCATCACCTTCGTCATGCCGCCGAAAAAAGCTTCAGCGACAGGGGCTGCCACTCTGCAGCCGCTGGACCCCAATCAGGATGTCGTTTCTCTTAGGGAGGCCCGAAGCCAGAAGAGGAAGGCCACCAGTCCAACGCCTCAGGAAGACGACTTGGACCAAGAAATCCAAAAAATGGAGATGCTCCATCAACAGGTCCAACGGAAGAAGGAGAAGATGGCTCGTCTAGCTGATCTTCAAAAGCAGATAGATGAAGCCTCTAAAGAGCTTCGAAACCTCGCTCAAGATGACCGGAATCAAAGGCCCCCGTGCAGAGAGCTTCATCAAGAGGGTTTCTACAACGAGGACGACTGGTATGAAGATTTCCATCATGGAAATTTTGCTTTTGATGACACTTCTCCCCTGTCAACAGAACTGCAGGCTACACCTTGGCCACAGTCTTATAAGCCACCTCAGCTCCCCATGTACGACGGTCATTCAGACCCGAAGCAATTCTTGATGAGCTATGAGGCAACTATATCTTCGTATGGTGGCAACACAGCGGTCATGGCAAAGTCCTTCGTCATGGCTGTCAGGAGCGTTGCACAAACCTGGTACTCCTCCCTTAGGCCAGGAACAATCACCTCATGGCAAAAGCTGAAGGATATGTTGATAACCAGCTTCCAAGGCTTTCAGACGAAGCCAGTCACTGCTCAAGCTTTATTCCAGTGCACCCAGGATCACGAAGAATACCTTCAGGCATATGTCCGAAGGTTTCTACGTCTGAGGGCACAGGCACCAACAGTGCCCAATGAAATTGTCATTGAGGCCATGATTAAGGGGCTTCGGCCAGGACCTTCAGCTCAGTACTTTGCCAGGAAGCCTCCTCAAACTTTGGAGAAGCTGCTCTAGAAGATGGACGAGTATATTCGAGTTGACAATGATTTTTGCCAAAGAAGGGAGGAAGCTCTCAGGTTTTCAGAAATGACCAGGGGCTTTGGAGGAAGGTTTTATCCGAGGCATGTCAGGTCAATTCACAATTCTACTCAAAATGATGACAAAGGGAGTCAACAGCAAAGGCCACGGTATTCCTCGCAAGCTTCGGGGCAACAACAAAGCTCTTTTCGGCCGCCAGCGCCAAGAGGCAGAGGTGCCAGGGGCTTCGGGGGAAGATTTGGTGATCAACCAAGAAAAATTTACTGCTTATTCTGCGGTGAAGGCAAGGGCCATACAACCAGAATGTGTCATGTTACCATTGAAAAGCAAAAGGAGCTAGCAGAGGCTGCAGCACAACAGAGCCAGCCGAAGCAGGTTATGCATACTGCTTCGTACCATTCGCCTTACATTCCAGAATATGTAGGCAATCACCCTGCAGCCTCTGTTGCTTCGGCAAGCCAACCCCAAGCTTCCTGGCAACAGCTTCCACCGCCACCACTAATACAACGAGCGCAGCCAGAAGGGAGCCAGCACTCTCACCCCCAGAGGGACTTCAGAGAAGAATCCGAAGCTCGCACAGTCAATAGCACTGTGCCAGAGTCGAAGCACATTTACTGACAAAATATCCTACCTCCACAGCAACTTTTTGCACTTTCACGTTCAGTTTTACTTTCTTCGTAGTAAAGAACAATTATGGGAAGTTTAAGTGTTTTTTATCGTTTTTCAAATTCTTGTAACAGTTTAGTTTATTATCGTAATGAAAATATATCTCCTCCATAGGCTTGAGTTGCCGAAGCACAAGAATTTATGGAGGCACGGAGAACCTTCGGATTATCGAAAACTTGTCCTAAGGAACGAGCCGTAACTTTTTCGAAGTAATAAAAAGTCGTTCCTAAGGGAGCGCAGTGTAAGTTTTCTGCTCGAAAGTCGTTCCAAAGGGAATGCAGAGCTTACAACGAAAAATAAACGCTGATTCCGCTGAAAGTAAAAGGCGAAGAAGCTCCTAAGGGAGGCTTACAGCGAAAAATAAACGCTGATTCCGCTGAAAGTAAAAGGCGAAGAAGCTCCTAAGGGAGGCTTACAGCGAAAAATAAACACTGATTCCGCTGAAAGTAAAAGGCGAAAAAGCTCCTAAGGGAGGCTTACAGCGAAAAGTCAGCGCTGAGATAAAAAGATTGTGTGCTCTATTACAGGGATATTCGTATTTTCAGCATAAATGACATTTTGCATAACATAACATCATTACATCATTTTGCATAACATAAGCATCATCCATCATTTCGCATGTAGAACAGGAAGGGGACACAACATTGATCTTCGAAGAATGTTTTGAAAAAGAGAAAATCGTGTTAAGGCACAAGATAAATCGAGAAGAAGTGTAGCTTCATTTGAGAGGCAACATAAGACTTTTTTATGGATTCAAAGAATGTTTTCACGAAGTTTGGAGATTCTTCATCAAAGAAGTATGGCAATTCTTGTGATACATAAAAGATTTTCTTTACGAAGCATGAAAAGAAGGGAAGGTGTTTTTTCACCGAAGGCTCAAAAAGCGGTATGTATGAAAAAATTTCATGCATCGTAAAGAATTGAACCATAAATAGAATATATATTACATTCAAAGTTACAAAATTTTACACGTGTCATGTTCCAAGTGTTTTTACAATAGCATTTAATCTTCCCTAAGAACTACTTCTGCAGATTCGTTTAGTAGCTGATTGACAACTTCGTCCATGATGGCTTCGGCCATTTGTCTAATTTCATCGTCCCCTTCGGGGGAGGGTCCGCAGATGCCTCAGCGGGTTCTGAGGGAGGAGAGGACACGGCTATATTACTATTACAAACTACGAATAAAGTTCAAAATCAAAAATTACAGCAAAATAAAAATCACTAATTAATACCTATTTGCCCTTCGGGTCCTATGCTTTTTTCAGCAGCTCTCGCTACCTCCCCAGCATCATGGATGCCTTTTTCACTTCTCTGAATAATCTTTTGAGCCATTTCTCGGCCGCCATTGTCCCAAATGTCAGTGAAAAATTTTCCACCGACCTAGCTTGCTTCGGCTGAAAGATCTTTGATATCTTCAGAGGATAAAGTAGCTTCAGACTGTGCCAAAGATTTCACATGCTCGCACCCTTTCTTCTCTAAAATAGTAACAATTCCCCTGGCGCCCGAAAAAGCACAAATGTCCCCGCGACTATTCAAGATTTCGTCGAAAGCATCGGCTTCGTGACTAATCCATTCAATCGGGCCTTCTAGATTTCCCCTTGTAAAATTTTCTTCACTAGAGAACGCGCCAACGCTGGCGAAGCTGGATTTTATTTTCTTAACACACTCTATGGATTTATCATAGCACCTCTTCTTCGAAGCACGAAGCTATTTAACATTTACTTCCAAATGATTTGCCCATTGATCACTTAATTCTCGTTTTGTTTCTTCAAGAATGCGTTCTTCTTTAGCTCGGGCTAGTTGTTTCTGAAGATATTCGATTTCGCGCTTCTGAGCTTCGGCTTGAGTTTTAGAGTTAGCTTCGTCTTCCTTCATTTTTTCCACCAACGTAAGCAGAATTTTATCTTTCTCCAAGGCTTCGTTTCTTAGCCTGATAACCTCTGTTCGAAGGTTGTTAAGAGCAATGGTGCAGCTCTCATCTTCGGCATTCTTCTGTGCCCTTAAGGCATTGCTGAGTATTAAGCCCTATTCAAAAGAATGAATGAGTTAACATAAGAACAAAAGACTAATTGAAAATTCATAAACTTCAAAATTCACAATTTTTGTACCTTCAGACTATTGTATGCCAGGCTATCCACAAGATCGTCCATCGTCATGGCGCAAAGGCCAGCTTCGAGTTTTGGGAACCCCATACTTCTAGCCATCTCCCGGCAGACGGATAATTCTTTATTGTCTGGGAGACAGTATAGGAAGTCATCTTCGTTTGTCCCATTGAACACTACGGCCCCCCTCGGATACTTCAGTTCTCGGGCATAGTGATTGGCTTCAAAAATCTCTTCTTCGGATAGTTTCTTCCCCGAAGCATGTCGCACAATATAATCACGTATTTTGGAAGATGCTTCGGGGGTGGCAATGTCGATTTCCTCAATCAGAATCGGCTCTGTTGTTTTTGTTTTTTCAGCTTCTAAACTTGCCTCTGACATTTTTTTGGCTTCCAAAGGTTGTATCTTAGTGGGCTCTGAAGGCCCAGCTTCAGTTTCAAATTGTTGCTTCGAAGTTTCAGCAACAAAGGCTTCAGTAGGCACTTCAGAAGTTTCAACGGTTTTCTTTGGAGTTATGCTTGAAGATTTAATTGTCTCCAAAACATCCAGCACATTAACCATCCTTTTTCTTTTCGGGGTCGCTGCTGGCCCCTTTTGGCTTTTAGCTGCCTCAACTTTTGATGAAGGACTTAAAATGTCTAATGTTTTTCCTTCTTCAGTTCTCCGTTCTTCCGTTTTCTCTATTGCTGGTGCTTCGGCCATTTCTTCGGATTTTGGCGCCAGAGTTGGTTCTCTGGCTTCGGTGGCCGAAGAAGCCTCACCAATAAACTCAGGCACTGTGGCCGGCTCAATACAGCGTGGAGGGTGGGTGAGCACTTTTACCTTCTTCCTCTTCGGCGTCGGCTCCCTAGGAGCAGCCGAAGCAATTTCCTTTGCAGGAGAAGTATTTTTCCTTTTTTGGCCTCGCATTGGATAATAGTAGTCGGGGTAGATAAACCCAATTGCATCAAATACTCGGTCGAGTCTCTTCTTCTTTCGACCTCCGAAAGCCGCTGATAATGCAGTATTTTCGGCCTTTGAGTATGCCCCAAGCAATTCATCACTTACATTCTCAATGCTTTTTAGCCAATCATCATCTGGTTCAACGAACTTATCTCCATACTTGAATGTATATTTCAGCCTGATTAGCCCACCCTCGTCAGTTTCTTTAACGGTCTCCTTCGGCATTTCCCAGTTATCTGCAAGTGGCCACACTCTGAAGGCAATGTGCTCTTGCATTAAATCCCTGGTCCTAATAAAAGAGCAGACTACGCCGAAGGCTCTTTGACATTCTTCAGCTGCTTCGTCCATTTCTACCTTTGGTTTCCGAAGTCCGAAGCGCTGCCAGATAGGGCGCATGATGATATCTTTAATATTTTCTCGAACCTTCAAATCGTTCTTCACATAGAACCATTCCTTCATCCATTCCCCGGGCCATCTCTTCCGAAAAGTTGGCACGGGACAGCTTGACCCAGAGCGGGCACCGAAGCTATAACAACCAAAATTATTATGATATTGCTCCTTGCCCCAGGGTTTCGTCTCATATACTAGCTCGTGTATATTGCAAAAGCTTTTTGCACTTGGCTCCAGGCCCTGGCTCCTCACGGCCCAGACGAAGATTCCCAATCTTATCACTGCTTCAGGGGTAAGTTGATGAAGGTAAACCTGATATATTTTCAGAACTTCTACCACAAATCTGCTTAGAGGGAATCGTAGCCCAGCTTTAAAAAAGCTTCGGAAGATCATGACTTCATCATCTTCGGGAGTCGGTGTAGTTTTCTCTCCGTCATCTGCCCTCACGATGGATATATCTCGGAAATATCTCCCCCTCATATTTTCAAGGTGACTCTGCTTTATAGTTGATTTTCCGAAATTTGAGTGACTAGGCCGCCACGGGCGATCTTCGGAATCCTCCCCACCACTATCCACATCATAACTATCACTGTCGCCAGTATCTTCAGATAAACCCTCTAAAGTCTCCCTGACAATCTTCTCCGTATTGGTCTTCGACATTGATTCAAGAAAACCCAGGTGCATTTCCTCAGAAAGACTTAGCTTCGAAGCACCAGCAACTTTCTTATCCTCAGACATCTTCGCGAATGCTGGCAAATCAGACTTGAAACCGAAGCTTAAAAATTTAAAACCGAGCAAATGCTGTCGCGTGCAGGCTGAAAAGCTGGGTGAGTAAAAAGCAGATGGCAAAAGAGCGTGCCAAATAAACTCGTGGTGAACTCGTATTTATACACCCAGTGTGTCGAAAACTAGGGGCCCCGCTTGTCAATGACTGTTGCTATTCTAGCAAAAGGAAGGTGTTTTTTCGGACCTTCGGCATAAAGCCTTCGTCCATGTCGCAATACGAATTTATCATTACAGTAAATTAATATTGCGAGGGGCTACTGTTGGGGGCCTTCGGCTCCCGAAGGTCCTCAAAAACATAGTTTGATAATGTTTTCCGAGTGTAATATGTGAACAGGCACCTTCGGAGTCAGGTCGCGGATATACAAGAGCAGGGTTAAGACGAAGCTTGACTGGAATGAAAAACGATCATGACGAAGGATAAGACGATCACGAAGCTATGTGTAGAAAAGCTTCGGCATAACGACAGAAAAGAGGAACCGACTTAAAGATGAAAAGCCAAATTGGACCTTGAAGAATTACTATAGAGTTATTGATAAATGTAAGGGGCATCAATGTAATTTTACAAGGGCTATGTCCCGTGCTTATAAATAGGTGAACAGTACTCCCGTACTGTTCACGCTGACTTGGCATGTGCCTTTTCGCATCACGTCTGTACCTTTACCTTACATCAACCTGAAGGTACATTTGTAATTCGTTTTTATGAATTCAATAATAGAAATACATTGATGATAATACCGGTATTATTATTCGTATATTATATATGATTGCTCTGTTTTACCATTTATCAACTTAACATAGGTCTTTTCTTTTGTAACCTTCGTCCGAGATTCATTATATCCAAAGGGGTATACTGTTTTTAAGGACGAAGGAGTTTGACATTTAACACTTTTATGTTGTCTTGTTCTTAATTCATAGCATTTGAGAACAAGCCCACAACACCAGCGGATGTCTCGGCCAAGCTTCAGTTGTTGCTGCCACATCTTCTTCTGCCTGGGAAGCCGCCAGCTCCCGGGTCGACGAAGTCTCATTTCGAGCCGACTCCGCCTCTATCCGCGCTAACACCGCTGCCTCCGGCTCCGGCTCATCGCAGAGCAGCCAAGGGTTCTAAAAGCTGAGCAAGAGAGGCCTAGAGCGGCAAGGCCGACCGAGCCGAGGGACTCCTACACCTCCGGGATACGGATAGCTCACTCGTCACCTTCCGCGAAAGGCAACTCACGCTCAGTTAAGTGGTTCGGCTAGCCAACAGGCAAGTCCCAGTGCTCGCAATGAGGAAGAAACACAACTTTATACTCGAAATATCCAAATGTTCAGGCCTCGATAGCCACAAAGAACAAAACATATACTTGGGGTAACTATGCTACACAGACTTAGACGTCGGCAGGACCCTCGGCGGTTCTCCCGACCTACGATAAATGTCTAAGTGCTTGAAGCGGTTACATTTTGCTCCGGCAAAAACCCGGTATATCACCTTACAAACGGGACTCTGGTTCCGCTCCCGAGGGTATGAACAACCTCCACACCAGGGGGCCCGCGGGATGAGGAACTCCAAGCGGCTTGCCGGCGATCTCTACAGCAGCAGAGACAACGACCTCCACCTTGGGCAGCTAAACAGCAGCAGCGATGACCTCAGGACAAACGCTGCTGTGAAGAGGCCCTCGCCCACGTCCCCACACGAGGGGCGAGGACAAGCCGCTAAAGCCAAAGAGTCGGAGGGCGCCGACCGTGGGTTCGAACCCACCGACACCGCGCCGGCGAATAGCGTCCGCCCCAAAGCGCACCGGCAGGTCCTCACTCCCGCCCTTACCGAGGCCGCCCCAGAACACGAGCACCGCCCTCGCGGCGTACGACGTTCTGGGCGACCACCCAGCGCGGCTGACGGTGTGAGGAGGACCTGGACGTGGCCGGCCCGCGCGCGGCATGACCGCCGCCCGAACGAAGGACGGAAAGCTGCACCCTGTCCAGGGAGCAGCAGTTCGCCTTCCCCCGCATGGCTGGAGGACGCCTCCGCAGGGCTGGAGGATGCCTTTCTCCCACGCTGGGGGAAGAAAAGGGTCACCGACCCACGCGGAGGCAACCCCCCACTCGGTGCGCTCCTCCGCCTCAGCCCGGATGACGAAGATCCTTGAAGCTGAGGGCGGGGTGGAGGCCGCAGCCCGGCTTGCTTCTCCCCACCAAACTGCCCATTGGTGAGGGAATGCAGCCAGGCTGCACGACGAAAATCCTTGAAGCCGAGCGATGGCTGGAGGGCGCCGATCTCGACGAGGCCGCGCTCCTCCAACGATAGCAAGAGCAAGGTGACGCTGGTGCACCCCATTCGGGGGCTCGAAAGGTGGAAGGGCGCAGTGCATGAGAGGAGAATGAAGGCATGGCCATTGCCCGGAGGATCGATCCCCCTTTTATAGGCAGACCTCCTCGCTTGCACCCCTTAGCGTCACGGGCGAAGTCTCCACTAACATACTCCAGGGTTCTCCCCCTACGACACGGGGGCTGGGACCCACACGTCATACGAGCTGATCTGAAGCGCGAAGAAGGCGAACCGCCGCACGCGAGGCATGTAACCGTCCCGCGGTTACAAGCGCTCTCCCATCTTCGCAGAAACTGGTGGTCGTAAGGGTGGACTGCCACGCGACAGGCATCCAACTGCACCGCAACTGTGCGCCCTTTCGGCTTCGACCACATCCGGTGGACCAGCGCAAAGGAAGCGGGCCCGCATGTCATGTAACCGGCGCGCCGGTTACGACGTACAAGAAGCTACACCACCACTCGCGCCAATGCTGCGCCTCCTCGACTGCGGAACCAGTATTGTGTCTCAAGGCAGCCCTGCGCATGACCCAACAGTGCCAACTAAAGGCGACGGCCACGGGTTAGTCGACTGCAGGGACAGGCGCGACGGTCGGCATGGCCCAAAAGTGGGCCGGCAGTAACTGCACCGAAAGCGGTGGTCAAATCACCCACAGGCTCGCGCCCCTCCTGAAGTGACAGGAGAGCCCTCTCCCACGGCGTGAAGACGACGCACCCGTGTCCCATTCCTCGAATGGCTCGCGCGCAACGGGCGCCACGCGAATCGCCCGTCCCGTCGCATTAACTCCCCAGCGGAGCAGGTGACACCTCTGGCAGGCGAGGCGGGCGTCGCTTCGCCTCCGCCATGATGACCGTGTCAGAAAAAGTGTGCCACCTTATTTAAATACATATCCTTCCCCTTCTCCTCTCTCTCTCTCGCTACAGGGACCGGGAAAGGAGATGTTTCGGAAAGGATCCTTCTCGGTGAAGGAAGCAGGCTCCGAGCCCTCCTACTGATCAGGGGTTCGAAGGCTGGCCCCTCGGAAGGGTTACGATAGCCGCCCCAAAGCGCTTGGGCTTCAAGCCCATTACTGATCAGGGGTTCGAAGGCTGGCCCCTCGGAAGGGTTCGACAGCCGCCCCAGAGCACTCGGGCTCCGTGCCCACTACTGATCAGGGGTTCATAGGCTGGCCCCTCAGAAGGGTTCGACAGTCGCCCTAGAGCACGCAGAGTGAGGGATGACTCTGGGTACGTCTGATACATGGCCGAGGCTCGGGCTACGCTCCCGAGGTACCCTAGGACATTTCTGAGACCGGCGGGAACGATTTGTAACGAAATCCCACCGGAGGGAGGCATCGAGCCCTCGGACCCTGTCGAAGGGGTCTAGGTCCGGCGAATCACCCGCAGGTACTTTTGGAGCGCGCCTCTAGGCCACTAGCCGACCCCTAATGAATGGGGCACGAGCGTCCACTCGGATCACCCGTTAGTAGCTCACCGGAAACACCTTGTTCGGCGCCCTCCGAGGGCAACATGGCGCTTTCCCCCTCCTCCTTGCGGAAAGGCGACGCAGGGGCATATGATAAAAGTCGAGAAAGTCCTTGATCGTCCTCTCGCTTCGTGCAGAGGCTCGGGGGCTGCTCTCGCACCCGGCTACGGCCAAACTGTTGACAGTGTCAACAAACTAGCTTGATAACTTGGAACCTGACCATGCACCAGGGCTACGGCCAGGCCGCATGAGGGAACGATCAGACCGGCGGAGGCACCACGAAAAGCATTCAGACCTCAGAGGAGTCAAACCACTCCTCCGAGGCCTCGGGGGGCTACACCCGGCGGGTGCGCTCGCGCGCACCCACCAGAACAAAGCAAAACCGAGAAAGGCCGGTCCCCTCATCGAAAATGCGGCAAAAGCCTCCAAGCGAGTACCAACACTCCCTTCGATGCTCGGGGGCTACTGTCGGGTACCATAATTAGGGGTACCCCCAACACTCCTAATCACGGCTGATAAACACCCTCAGACCAACTGACAAGCGCGGTTCAAGTCAAGGCTTCGTCTACCAAAGGGACGCAACCTCACTCGAGCCCAGCCTCGGGCTAGAGCAGTAGTCCCAGACAAGTTCACGCCTCGCCTGAGGGCCTCCTCAGGCAGCGGGCACCTCCTCGGCTCTCCCGAAGCCCGGCTCGGGCAGGCTTCGTTGTGAAGCAACCTTGGTCGGACCGCCTCACCAACCGACCGCTTCGTAGGCGCATTTAATGCAGGGGACGCCTGACGCCGTATCCTGACACGCGCGCCTCAGTCGGCCAGGCCAAAGTGACCGCAGTCACTTCGCCCCTCTCTTTTACTGTCCGATATGACAGGAAAACAGCGCCGCTCGCCCCGCTCCGACTGCCGTGCCGACCACCTAGGCGAAGACTGACAACAATCACGATCAACCACCGAGTTCGGCTTCCGGCGCAACAGGAAGCTCCGCCTAGCCCGACCTCAGGCTCCAGCCTCGGGAGGAGGTCTCCGCCTCGCCCGACCCCTGGACTCGGCCTCGACCTCAGGCTCCGGCCTCGGGAGGAGGTCTCCGCCTCGCCCGTCCCCTGGACTCAGCCTCGACCTCGGTCTCGGGAGGAATCGCGTCCTCGCCCGACCCCGGCCTCGGCCTCAAGAGAAGTCTCCGCCTCGCCCGACCTTGGACTCGGACCGACCGTGCCAACAGGGGATACATCATTACCCTATTCCTAGCCTGCTCAGGCTACAAGGAACAAGACCGGCGTCCCATCTGGCTTACCCTGGCGACAGGTAATGATGGTGCCCCGCGTGCACCATGACGCCGGTGGCTCTCAGCCCCTTACGACAGCAAGGAGACGTCAGCAGGATCCTTGCCGCACTGCCAGCTGTGCTCCTACAGGACTCAGGCGCTCCTCCGACGGCCACGCTATCACGTGTACAGGGCTCAAGCTCTCCCCCAACGGCCACGTTGGCATGTACACAAGGCTTAGGCACTTCTCTGCCGGACACGTTAGCGCATAGCTACGCCCCCCGTTGTACGTTTGGACCCTCTCCTTGCGTCTATAAAAGGGAGGCCCAGGGCCATCCTAGGGGGGTTCGCGCGAGGGAAGGAGCGGACGAACAGGCTCCCACTCTCTACCTCACTCTCCCTCACGCGACGCACTTGTAACCCCTACTACGAGCGGCACCCCTGGTGCAGGATAATACAAGGCTTTCCCCACCTCTTGTGTTCCATCCCGCGCCAACCCATCTGGGCAGGGGCACGCAGCGATTTCACTCGTCGGTCCAGGGACCCCCCCCCAGGTCCGAAACGCCGACAATCTCTATGCACTCTGTTATTATATGTGTTGTCTTCTCTGGCGCATATATGAGATGCACCTGGCATTGTTCCTTAAAGCCAGGTGCATCTCATATATGCGACAGAGAAGACAACACATATAATAACAGAGTGCATAGAAATAAATGTCATAAATATCATAAATGTACTTATTACATAGCAGAAGTCTTACAAAAAAAATAAATGATAAAATAAAGCGAACTATATATTATTCTCTGGCGCCACAAAGCTGACTAGGAGATGCCACCTAGATCAAGTCGAAAGCCTCAGTGTTAAGTGGCTCCTCTTTGACCACCCGCTCTTCTCCTGTGGGGGTGTGAGACAGCAAGAGTGAGCTCACATACGTTCATAGCTTAACAAGTCATGGGGAATAATGTGCATGAACTCACCAAGGGTGGGAGCTCATGTGAAGTGTAAGGCAAATCAATGTAATAAAGGCTGAAGCTAAGCATTGCTTTTATAAGTTGGTCAAAATTTTATTAGCGGTTACTAAGTGTAAGTAAATACCAAACAAAAGTAATAATAAGTAAAAGCAATATTAAAATAATCCCAATGCAATGAAATGACAAATTAAGTTTAAGTTCCATAAATTAATCATGTGAGTGTCCGCGCTGTTCATGACCGTGAGCACGGCTAGTATACCAGTTTTACACTCTATAGAGGTTGCGCATCTTTACCCACAAGTCGTGTTGCCCATTTGCCACGGAGTTGATCAGACCCCATACACCTCTACCAAGGAAGCGAGGCAGGGTACCACTACGAGGCCTTTACAAAGTTCCACTAGCTTCAAAAACCCCGCTACAGTTTATAGGAAGCTCCAGTGTAGGAATCCCTTGCCTGACCGCCATCGCAACAAAATCAATCCAAGGACCTCCCTACACTGACCACTCCCCTACTGCCCTTGCCCTTTTCGGGTAAGGTAGTCATCCACTAGCTTTCCTACTTAATCAGCCAAGGGCGTCCCATTAAACCCTTGTGGTAGCACTGTTTTCCCGGGTGGTTCTCCATATTCCCATTAACATAATGATCTTATCATGAACAGTAAATAATAAACAGATAATAAAAGGTGTAATCGTGAGTAATGAATATCTCTATACCCAAAACCACATAAGACAGTAGCATGTACTACCCAAAAATTCAGTAGTAAAACCAGTGGAGGAACAAGGTATAAAGATAGTCAAATCTAGGGTAATCTATTGGGTCCCATCAAAATTAACCTATGTAGATCATTATGTTTAATAAGAACATGACTGGGTAAAAAGGAAGTGATCAAGGGCACAACTAGCCTTCAATGAGCTCCTGCTCAGCAACTTCTATCAGTTAGGCACCAGGATCCTCAGTGACTTGCTCGTCTACTCGCATCAATACAAACATACATAACATAAAGGGAAAATTAACATCACATCAAACAGGTAAACAAAATACATGATAATAATATACACATTAAAATGAGATCATAGGAACAGAAACTATTAATTTTGGAGTTATGGATTTTAAGATATGGATTTCTAAAGGTTTTATGTATTTAATACAAGATTAAGTAATAGATAAATTTTAGTGTGTCTTTCATGCCAAAACAGTGGCACTAATAGACAAACAATAATATTACAAAAATTTAGGAACTGGAATGGACCAATTTGGAGTTCATATTAATTTTCTACAAATTAAACAAGTTTCTGCAATTAATTTAATACTAAAAATCTATTTCTAATTTAATTTCCCTGGTTTTTTTGTTATCTGGACTGGGCCTCAATTACATAAATCAGCAGGGGTCTCGATGAAATCCTTCCTAAGGCTCAGATCCCAGCCACCAGGACGGCGGGTTCTATATTCATTTTTTCTGAGGGCTCTTTAACAAAATGCACCAGCGAAGGGGTACGCCGCGATCATAGCCGTTGGATTGAATACGGGCGCGCCAGATTAGATCCCTAACTCTATGAACCGGTATACCGCGCGAGCCGTCAGATCCGCGATCGATGGGCCTGATCTAATGTACCACCAGGTTATGTCTACGACATCCAAACCGCACAAACCAGAATCAACGGTTACCATCAGTTTCAATCACCTATCCTCCCAATCTAATTGTGAGCGCCCAATTAGGATCCGACGGTTGACATCCAAATTTGAACCGGTATCCTAGGTTTGATCCAAGACATTAATCTAGGATCGAACGGTTCCCGATCACCGCCTAGACCGATTCTCTCACCTATCCCCCTCACAGCCAACTCCGGCGGCCCCGCGCTTCACCGTACGGCGACGCCATGGCCAGCACCCACTAGGTAGGTAATTCCCCGTCTTAAACTTCAAAATAACAGGTGCTATAGAAAGCAGATACTAAAACCGAATGATGGGGATGATACTCACCCACAATTGCACGGTTCAGCGCGGTGACCATGGGTAGGGGCAGTCCGCGGTGGTTCCTACGCACCGATGAGCAATTCTTCGATCTCTGGTTGGTAATCCTGCATGGCGAGGGCACAACCACTCTTCTTCGATCTCGTAGAAGACATTGGGCGCTAATCTGAAAGCCCAGAAGCTGACGACAGCGAAATTCCCTCGCGGCGGCACTCCTCTCCGCCCTCTCAGCTGCGTGCGCTGGTGAGTTACGGCGGCAATGGAAGAGGGCAGAAGGAGCCTACGGAGCAACCTCTTATAAGCGCGATCAGGTCAGGATGGGAGTAGGCACGACGGACTCCGACGTTTGTGCCAACGGATTCCGCCCGAATCTTGCGGCGCTCGGAGCGGAGGTGGACGAGTGAAGGATGGTCACTGTGCGAGCGCGATTCCGTGGCTGACCAGGTGGACCCACGCGAAAGCGTGTTTGCGCTTAGCTGTTAAAGATGCTGACAGGTGGGGCCCCAGGTCAACGACACATTCCGGTGCACGCGGTGCCCCCCTGAGACCGAGCAACGGGTTCTGCCCGTCAGTGCGATCACGCGCGCGGGAGTGGGAACCTGGGCCGCGCGAGGATGGAGTTAGGTGGGTCGGCATCAGGGAGATTGAGCCCACGCGACATCTCTCTTTTCTTTATTCTTTTATGTTTTCTTTTTCTTTATTTCCAAATTCCACTTTAACTTCAAGTTTAAATTCAAATATTGTGTCAAATTATCCTCAAATTATATTGTGAAGTTAGAAGTTTCAATTTTAGAAATATAATTACATACATATTATTTATTATATTTCTTTTTTTATATCCTTTCTCTTTTTCTCCTTTTTCCTCAAATCTTCTTCTCACTTTTATTTTATATTTTTATTCATATTATTATTATTTTAAATGCACAAACAAACAAAATCCAATATGATGCAATGGTTTATTTGTGTCTTATTAAGGATTTACTCATTTTTAAACATGAGTAGTCACATGTGATGATAAATAGAGATATACTCATATATATAAAGGAAAACAATTGCTCCTTTTATTCTTCCTTACAATTTAGGTATTACAGTTCTTTGCTTCTATTCTAGGGTGATTATATTCTCAGGTTAAGGTGTCTAATATTGGAATATATACATAGGTTTTCAAATACCCACTGAAGGCTTGTTTGAGAGCAAGAGAATGGAAGGGGATAAAATCCCTTCTATTCAAAATTGAGTATATCTCCCCTCTATTTCTTTTGCTCATCCAATCCCCTCTATTTCTTTAGCTCCCAAACATTCCTTTACAATTGTTTTGTCAACACTACCCTCAAATTAGGATGTTGGTGATGGTATAACCTATTGTAGTGGGATGGAGCAATAAAAGAGTTGAAAGAGGCTAGATAGAAGGTATGTAATGTCCTTGTTACTTCGACCACCTACCATGTTGTATGCAGAAATCCCCGGGGCATTTCGGTTATAGTTGACGAGTTATGTGGATCATATTTCAGGTTCTATGGTAGTTTGCTGAAGCGTCCCGATCCTTTGGGACCCAAATGTGATACAATTACTAGTCCCAAGAGGCTAGTAACCACATTTCTTACTTCAAATAGTACAGAGTTCGAATGAAAGTTATTACAACACTAGAGTACAAGCTCTAGTGAGCCTGAAATACAAAGCACAGTGGAAGATCAACTAGCCCAAGCCATAGGCAGATTGGGTGCAGACATAGCCCCCTTCTAGTCGAGCATAGCAGAAAAGAAGTCTTCAGCTGCTGAAAAACATAAATAAATCTGGGTGAATACACTAGGTATTTCGCAAGCCCATACCGCCCATAAAGAGAGAGGAACCTATATAATACATGCTTGATATGGTGGAGTTGAAGTCACTCTTCTTTTTCAGAAAAAAGCAATACTGTGATGGTTTTCCCCAAAGAAAGAAGTAGCACATTTTCACACTCAACCACCACTGAGCTTCCTGCTCCCGTGGCATTGTTTTTATTTCCAAAAAACACTCACGCACACATTTCCCTGTTCGGAGATCATAAACACTAATTGTCATAACACACCAGACTCGTCCATACCAGTGGACATGGACTATTCGAATAGGTTTGAACTCTGCGCAGAGGGGTACACTTTACCCACTAGTCCGGCTCTGCAGTCTCATGGCCAATGAGACCCGAATCCGAATCTCTTTCCTTCCCTGCACGTCCTCACCTTTATGGTTATACCGGAAGGAGTCAGGCCACCGCCATGTCCAAACCGGACAAAACATCCCCCTCCTTATCCTCCTGGTGCTCCCCAGCCATCATAACCATGGGGTTTGGACCGTACGAGTTCAGATTGAGTGACTACCCATACAGTCTCGAGTGGTTGTACTTGTCATGAGTACATATAGTGAAGGATGACAAACTGGTCCTTATATGAGGGGAGAACCCTTCTGCTCACACCTAACCCGGCTGAGCCAACACCTGAGGCCCTCTCCTGAACTAGGGAGTCCCTGATTATCCCACTCAAAAGGTGATAAGGGTGAATACCCTTCATCATACACTTTTTGAAAACATTATTTATTAAAAACACCACCCTTTTCTCATCCCACATTTTGTACTCAAAAGATATTTTTTAATGCAGGCTATCTCTCTTCTCATAATGCAAAGGACCCAACCCTTATTCCCGGCTTAGGTAGTGGTGGAAAGAGTAGGTAATTTATGCATCAAGGGAAGAATGGATTTGCTTTCGTCGAAGTTCTCCTGGCATGAAAGATCTATTTCGGACAGGTCGGGTTCCTGCCCTTCTTCCGAAGCTATAATTTCCAGAGGATCGGATCCCTCTTCTCCTAGCAGAAATAGGCAATGAACAATACATCAACCATGGTGGCTTAGTGGGGTGTGCCAACTTATAAATATTATTATTTTGTGCCTTATAATTTATTTAGACTATTTTTGGTGCATAAAATATCAATATATGCATTTATATATGAAAATAGGAAAAAGAAATGGGAAAACAAAAAGGAAAAGGGATTTCCCTGCTAACTGGGATGGGGGGATTTCGGCTCAGCCGGGGCGCGTGCGCGCGCGGCCACGCGGGCAAGCGGCCCAGCCAGCCCACGGAAGAGGGAAACAGCGCGGAGACGGCGCCGTGGGTGTGGGCCCACGCGCTAGAGAGAGGAGGGGGGTAACGGCGTCAGGGTGGAGAAGGGCGGTCCACGGCGGTGAGAACCGGTTGCCGATGAACCCGACGGCGGTTCCTCGCCGGTGGTCCGGTTCTGCGTCGACGGAATGGTGGCAAAGCACGAGCGGAGGTAGGGAATCACGGAGGTGGGGTCAATTTGGCTGGTGGACGCTCGGGATGGCCGGTCCACGGCGGGTGGCGGGCTCCGCGGTGGTGAGATCGCCGGTGAGGCCAAGCGGTGCGACGGGGAAGGCGAAAATGGTGCCTTGGGACCGTGGAGAGGTGGTGAAGCTCCAGAGCTAACCTAATTGGACCCTAGGCTACTAGAGAGAGGCGGAAGCACTCACTGGAGCGGAGGAAGGGCGTGGCGACGCGGCTCGATTGAGCCCGGGGAGGGGTGTGGGGAGCCCGAGGCGGGTGTGAGGAGTTGGGGGAGCTCGTCGTGGTCCTTTTATATGCGGCCGGGGAGGGGAAGGAAGGGGAGGTGGCGAGCACCAGCGACGCTTGTCGCGGTGGCGACGATGGCCACAATGGTGGCAACGGGATGGCTCGGGCAGACGGGGTGACGGGATGGCTCGGGCAGGCGCAAGGCGCCAAACCAATCTAGTGAGCGCGATAATGGCAAGGCGACGGCGCGTGCGGTGGCCGACAGCGAATGCGCTGATAGCCTGATCATGGGCGAGGTGAGAGTGGCTGACAAGCGGGGCCCACTTGCTAGAGGGAGAGCGGTCACGAGGGAGCGAGAGCGGGCACGGCTGATGGGTGGGGTCGGGTCATCAGCGAGGGGAGGGGAGTGTGGCGCGGGCGTCAGAGGTGGGTCGTGTGGGCCGTGCGCGGCGCGCGGGAGGGAGGGAGAGGGGGGGAGGGACTTGGGCCGGAATTGGCCCAGCGGGGGGGGGGGGGGAGAAGAGAAATTTCCTTTCCTTTTTCTTTTCCTATTTCCAAATCTATTTTACTTTCTTTTTTATAATCTCCTTTTTTCCTTTAAACAAATATTTATCTTCATTTCATGGGTGTCAAAATATTCTATGTGAGGGGCTACTAACAACCATAGTGTATGCATATGATGAATGAAGTGTCTCATGAGGTGGGGGTCTTAGGATATAATTAAGGGGGGTCTAGGGGTTTTAGGGTTTCTAACCTTGGGATCAAAATTGGGATGTTACAAATCTACCCCACTTAAAAGAATCTTGCCCACGAGATTCAGACTGGGTTTGAGAAAAGTTAAGGGTATTCCCTCCTCAAAGAGTCCTCACTCTCCCAGGTAGCCTCCTCTTCTCGTTCTCTGCTCCACTGAACTTTATAGAGTTTCACTTCTGAGTTTCGGGTCTTTTGGATGGCTGAGTCAAGAATCTTCACTGGCTTTTCTCGGTACTGCAGATCCTTCTGAATCTGAATTGTCTCTTCTTCAATGTGACTTTCTGATACTTTCAGGCATTTGCGGAGCTGGGATACATGAAACACATTGTGGATATCTGACATGATTTCTAGTAATTTAAGGCGGTAGGCTGCGGGCCCTATTCTGCCAATGATAGGATAGGGGTCGACTGTTGGGGGCCTTCGTCCTCCGAAGGTCCTCAAAAACATGATTTGACAATGTTTTCCAAGTGGATTATGTGAACAGGTATCTTCGGACTCAGAATTATGAACATGAAGTACGGTCAGGACGAAGCCTGGACCAGACGAAGGACGAGCTGATTACCAAGCTCTACGAAGGATGGTGCACAGCCGAAGCGGTGCGCAGGGAAGCTTCGTCGCGATAGCAGAGAGGGGAACCGACTTAAAGATGAAAAGACTACGTGGGCCTTGATAGATTTCCATAAGTCATTAACAAATGTAATGGACATGGATGTAATTTTACGTGGGCTGCGTCCCGCGTCTATAAATAGATGAACAGTACTCCCGTACTGTTCACGCTGACTTGGCATTTGCTTTTGCGTCACGCTTGTACTTTTTACCTTCTCTCAGGACCGAAGGTACATTTGTAATTTGAAATCATTTCTATTTTTCCATGTTAATAAAATAGAAATGATTTTATATTGTCTATATTATATTTCGTGTTTTACATGAATCCTTCGCCATTACTTGTTATATTTACGAAGGTATGTCTCTTATGACCTTCGTCCGAAACTCATTATTTCCCAAAGGGGCATAATGTTTCGAAGGACGAAGGACTTTAACATTTAACACTTTTTATGTTGCCTTGTTCTTACTCTTAGCATTTGAGAACAAGTCTCCAACATTGGCGCCCACCTCCGGTGAACTCACTTCCACTTCGAGTTTTTTGAACACCTTCGGAAGCTATAGACCTTCGCTATGGCACCAAAGAAAGCTTCAGCGGCTGGGGCTGCAGCACTGCAACCGCTGGACCCCAACCAGGAGACCGTCTCTCTTCGGGAGGCCCGAAGCCAGAAAAGGAAGGCCGTCAGCCCGACGCTTCAGGAAGATGAACTAGACCAAGAAATCAGGGATATGGAGATGCTTCATCAACAGGTGCAGAGGAAAAAAGAGAAGATGGCCAGGTTAGCTGAGCTGCAAAGGCAGATAGACGAAGCTTCTGAAGAAGTCCGTCATCTTACCCACGATGAGCAAGACCGAAGGCCTCAACAAAAAGACCTTCGCCAGGAGGGCTTCTTCAACGAAGATGACTGGTATGAAAATTTCCATCATGGAAATTTTGTTTTCGATGATGCTTCTCCTCTGTCCGCTGAGCTGCAGGCTACACCTTGGCCTCCGTCCTATAAGCCACCCCAGCTTCCCATGTTTGATGGCCACTCAGACCCGAAGCAGTTCTTGATGAGCTACGAAGCAACAGTGTCTTCGTATGGGGGCAATGCTGCAGTCATGGCAAAGTCTTTCGTCATGGCCGTCAGGAGTGTTGCTCAGACCTGGTATTCCTCCCTTCGACCAGGAACTATCACCTCATGGCAGAAGCTGAAGGATATGTTGTTAACCAGCTTTCAAGGATTTCAGACGAAGCCGGTCACTGCCCAAGCCTTGTTCCAGTGCACTCAGGATCATGAAGAATACCTTCAGGCGTATGTCAGAAGGTTCTTGCGTTTGAGGGCGCAGGCACCAACGGTGCCCAATGAAATTGTCATCGAAGCCATGATCAAGGGGCTTCGTCCTGGACCTGCAGCTCAATACTTTGCTAGGAAGCCTCCTCAGACTCTGGAGAAGCTGCTCCAAAAGATGGACGAGTACATTCGGGCCGATAATGACTTTCGCCAAAGAAGGGAGGAAGCCTTCAGATTTTCTGAGATGACCTGGGGCTTCGGAGGAAGATTCTATCCGAGGCATGTCAGGTCCATCCACAACTCCACTCAAAATGATGACAAGGGGAGTCAGCAGAACAGGCCGCAGTGCTCCTCACAGGCTTCGGGGCAACAACAAACTTTCTTCCGGCCACCAGCTCCAAGAGGCAGAGGCGCCAGGGGCTTCGGCGGGAGATTTGGAGATCAACCAAGGAGGATATTTTGCTTATTCTGTGGTGAAAACAAGGGCCATACCACCAGGATGTGCCATGTCACCATCCAGAAACAAAAGGAACTAGCAGAAGCTGCAGCGCAACAGGGCCAGCCGAAGCAGGTCATGCATACTGCTTCGTATCATCAGCCTTACATCCCGGAATACGTGGGCAACCACCCTGCAGTTTCCGTAGCTTCGGCGAGTCAACCTCAAGCTTCATGGCAACAGCCCCCGCCTCCACCTCCGCTGCAACAAGGCCAGCAGCCAGAAGGGAGCCAATATGTTCCGCACCAAAGGGATCTCAGAGAGCAATCTGAAGCTCGCACAGTCAATAGTACTGTGCCAGAGTCGAAGCACATTTATTGACATATATCCTACTTTGATAGTAGTCTTTTCCGTTTAAGTTCTATTTTCTGTGTAATAAAGAACATTTCAGTTTTCATATAGTAATTTCGTGGTTGGTTATGAGGAAAACCTATCTTCTCCACAGGCTTAAGTTGTTGAAGCTTAAAAATTTGCGGTAACAAGGAGGGCCTTCGAATTATTAAAAATCCTTCGAAGCAACAAAAAGTCGTTCTAAGGAACGCAGAGTAAGTTGCCGAAGTCACAAAAAGCCGTTCCAAAGGGAGCGCAGTGTAAGTTTTTTGCTCCAAAGACGTTCCTAAGGGAATGCAGAGCATACAGCGAAAAGTCAACGCTGATTCCGTCTAAGTAAAAGGCGAAGAAGCTCCAAAGACGTTCCTAAGGGAATGCAGAGCTTATACCGTCTAAGTAAAAGGCGAAGAAGCTCCAAAGACGTTCCTAAGGGAATGCAGAGCTTATACCGTCTAAGTAAAAGGCGAAGAAGCTCCAAAGACGTTCCTAAGGGAATGCAGAGCTTATAAAGATATTTTGTGTGTATCTTCGGAACAAACGTCATTTGCATAACATAACATCATCACATCATTTTGCATAGCATAAGCATCATACATCATGTTGCATATGGCAAAAGAAGGGGACACAATATCAACCTTCGAGAGGATGCTTTAAGAAAGTGCAAATTGTGTAAAGTCACGAGGAAATACAATGATAATCTTCGGAGTACAACTTCGGAGAAAGTTTTTTCGAAGCATGGATGAGCTTCATCAGAGAAATATCGAAATTGTACAGCTTCGGAGAAAGTTTTTCGAAGCGTGGACGTGATTCATCAGAATAGTTTTAACGAAGAGTGTCTTCTTCACGAAGCATGAAAAGAAGGGAAGGTGTTTTTTCGCCGAAGGCTCAAAAATGGTATGTATGTATAATTTCATGCATCGTAAAGAATTGAATAATGAAAAGAGACCTGTATATTACATTCAAATGTACAAAATATTACATAGATCACATTTTAAATGTTTTCCTAATAACACCTAGTCTTCTCTTAACACTACTTCGGCAGCCTCATTCAGAAGTTGTTCAACAATTTTATCCATGATAGCTTCGGCCATTTGTTTGATTTCGTCATCCTCCTTAGTGTAAGGGTCAATTGACGATCCGGCAGGTTCTGGGGAAGCAAAATATTTTTGCATTACTATTGCAAACCGCGAGCAAAGTTTGAAATAAAAATTACAACACAACAAGAGCGACTAATTAATACCTTTTTGCCCTTCGGCAACTTCTGTCACTTTCCTAGCATCATGGATGCCTTTTTCACTCCTTTGAATGATTTCTTGCGCCATTTCTCGGCCGCCGTTGTCCCAGATATCAGTAAAGAATTTGCCACCAACCACGCTTGCTTCGGCCGAGGGGTCTTTGATGTCTTCGGAGGATAAGGCAGCTTCGGACTGAGCTAAAGATTTTACATGCCCGCAACCTTTCTTCTCCAAGACAGTAGCAACTCCCCTGGCGCCCGAAAAAGCGCAGATGTCGCCACGGCTACTCAGGATTTCCTCGAAGGCCTCTGCTTCGTGACTGATCCATTCTATTGGACCTTCGGGATTGCCTCTTGAGAAATTCTCGTCACTGGAAAATGCGCCCACGCTGGCGAAGCTGGTTTTAATTTTCTTTACGCATTCCATGGATTTTTCGTAGCATTTTTTCTTAGAAGACCGAAGCTCTTCCACGGTTGCTTCCAAATGATTAGCCCATTGGTCGCTGCATTCCCGTCTTGTTTCTTCAAGTATGCGTTCTTCTTTCGCCCGGGCCAATTGTTTCTGAAGATCTTTAATTTCGCGTTTCTGAGCTTCGGCCTGAATCTTTGCAGCAGCTTCGTCCTTTTTTATCTTGTCTACTAGTGTAACCAGAATTTTATCTTTTTCTAGAGCTTCGTTTCTCAGTTTTATAACTTCTGATCGTAAATTGTTGAATGCAATTTCATAGCTCTCATCTTCGGCACTCTTTTGTGCTCTCAATGCGTTGCTCAGGATTAAACCCTATAAAAAAAGGAATCCATATAAGAATAAAGGAATGAACTACGTATTGTAAAAATTTTTCAAAAGTCTAATTCCCAAACCTTCAGGCTATTATATGCAAGACTATCCGCGAGATCTTCCTTCGTCATAGCGCATAACCCAGCTTCGAGCTTCGGGAATCCCATACTTCTAGCCATCTCTCGGCAGACAGACAGTTCTTTATTATCAGGAAGGCAGTACAGGAAGTCATCTTCATTTGTCCCGTTAAACACTATTGCCCCCTTCGGATATTTTAGCTCTCTGGCATAGTAGTTGGCTTCGTAAGTCTCTTCTTCAGATAATTTCTTCCCCGAAGCATGTCGTACGATGTAATCGCGTATGCTGGCAGGAGCTTCGGGGGCGGCAGTGTCAATTTCTTCAACCAAACTTGGTTCTGATATTTTTGTTTTCAAAGATTGTTCTTTGGTGGGCTCTGAAGGCCCAGCCTCAGCTTCAGGTTGTTGCTTCGAAGCTTCAGCAACTACAGCTTCGGTAGACACTTCAGCAACTTCAATAGTCTTCTTTGGGGTTGTGCTTGAAGACTTAATTGTCTCCAAAACATCTAGCACGTTTACCATTCTTTTTCTTTTCGGGGTCACCGACGGCCCCTTTTGATTTTTTATTGTTTCGACATTTACCGAAGGACTTAAGATTTCCGATATTTTTGGCTCTTCAACCTTCGGTTTCTCTGCTTTCTCTCCTGAAAGCGCTTCAGTCTTTTCTCCCATCTTCGGCACTGGAGCTGGTTCTGTAGCTTCAGAGGCCAAAGAGATTTCACCAATAAATTCTGGCACTGTGGCCGGCTCAATAAAACGTGCTCGGTGAGTGAGCACCTTCATCCTTTTCCTTTGCGGCACTGGCTCATTAGTAGCACTAGTGGTAGCTTCTGCCGCAGTAGAAGTATTTTTCCTTTTGCGACTCAATACCGGATAGTGGTAGTCAGGGTAGACAAACCCGACTGCGTCAAATACCCGGTTGAGCCTTTTCTTTTTTCGGCCTCCGAAGGCTGCTGATAACGCAGTGTTCTCGGCCTTCGAATATGCCCCAAGCAGTTCGTCACTTAATGTTTCAATGCTTTTCAACCAGTCATCATCAGGCTCAACAAATTTATCTGCATATTTGAATGTGTATTTCAGTCTGACCAATCCGCCTTCGTCGGACTCTTTGATGGTCTCCTTCGGCATTTCCCACTTTCCTGCAAGTGGCCACACCCTGAAGGCAATATGCTCTTGGACCAAGTCCCTTGACCCAATGAAAGAGCAGACCACGCCGAAGGCTCTTTGGCATTCCTCGGCTGCTTCATCCATTTGAACCTTCGGCCTTTGAAGTCCGAAGCGTTGCCAGATGGGGCGCATAATGATACTCTTGACATCTTCTTGTGCCGTTAAGTCACTCTTTACATAGAACCATTCAGTCATCCAGGCTCCGGGCCACCTCTTCCGAAAGGTTGGCACAGGGCGGCTTGACCCGGAGCGGGCACCGAAGCTGTAGCACCCAAAGTTGTTGTGATATTGTTCTTTCCCCCAGGGCTTCGTCTCATACAACAACTCATGAATATTGCAAAAGCTTTTAGCATTTGGTTCTAAACCTTGGCTTCTTGCAGCCCAGACAAACATCCCCATTCTTAAGATAGCTTCGGGAGTAATTTGATGGAGGTAGACTTGAAATGTCCTCAGGACTTCAACAACAAAGTTGCTTAGGGGGAATCGAAGCCCAGCCTTGAGAAAGCTTCGGAAGA
The DNA here is from genome assembly GCA_029449295.1 of Zea luxurians. Taxonomy (NCBI): domain Eukaryota; kingdom Viridiplantae; phylum Streptophyta; class Magnoliopsida; order Poales; family Poaceae; genus Zea; species Zea luxurians. The sequence continues at coordinate 134,994,626 of JAOPSE010000010.1, forward strand.
TTACGACTTCATCTTCTTCGGGGGTGGGAGAAGTCTTTTCTCCAGCATCAGCCCTCACAATAGATATATCTCGAAAATACCGCCCCCTCATATTATCAATATGACTCTGCTTGATAGTGGTTTTCCCGAAAACCGTGTGACTTGGTCGCCATGGTCGATCTTCGGACTCTTCCCCACCACTTTCTACATCAAAACTGTCGCTGTCATCAGTATCTTTGGACAAACCTTCAAGAATTTCCTTGGTGATTTTCTCTGTATTGGTCTCCGCCATCGCTATAAGAAACCCCAAGTTCTTCTCTTCGTCAAGACTCAGCTTCGTCTCAGCAGGGATCTTCTTACCTTCAGACATCTTCGGAAGCGCTAAAAAACTGTTTTCAAGGCCGAAGCTTTAAAAACAAAAAGATCAGCAAATCTTAGTGCACAAGAGCTAAAAATGTAGTGGGCCGAAGCAGATGGCAAGTGTGCGTACCAAATAAGTTTGCGGTATGATCTTATTTATACGCCCAGGGCGTTGAAAATTGAAAGACCCCACTTGTCAGTGAATGTTGCTATTCTAGCAAAGGGAAGGTGTTTTTTCGGACCTTCGGCTCAAGGCCTTCGTCCATATCGCAATCTGAATTTATCATTAACAAATTAATATTGCGAGGGGCTACTGTTGGGGGCCTTCGTCCTCCGAAGGTCCTCAAAAACATGATTTGACAATGTTTTCCAAGTGGATTATGTGAACAGGTATCTTCGGACTCAGAATTATGAACATGAAGTACGGTCAGGACGAAGCCTGGACCAGACGAAGGACGAGCTGATTACCAAGCTCTACGAAGGATGGTGCACAGCCGAAGCGGTGCGCAGGGAAGCTTCGTCGCGATAGCAGAGAGGGGAACCGACTTAAAGATGAAAAGACTACGTGGGCCTTGACAGATTTCCATAAGTCATTAACAAATGTAATGGACATGGATGTAATTTTACGTGGGCTGCGTCCCGCGTCTATAAATAGATGAACAGTACTCCCGTACTGTTCACGCTGACTTGGCATTTGCTTTTGCGTCACGCTTGTACTTTTTACCTTCTCTCAGGACCGAAGGTACATTTGTAATTTGAAATCATTTCTATTTTTCCATGTTAATAAAATAGAAATGATTTTATATTGTCTATATTATATTTCGTGTTTTACATGAATCCTTCGCCATTACTTGTTATATTTACGAAGGTATGTCTCTTATGACCTTCGTCCAAAACTCATTATTTCCCAAAGGGGCATAATGTTTCGAAGGACGAAGGACTTTAACATTTAACACTTTTTATGTTGCCTTGTTCTTACTCTTAGCATTTGAGAACAAGTCTCCAACATCGACGAATCGCGGAGCTAGCTTCCCTTTCACTTGAAATCTTTTGACCCCGCGCATTGGGGAGACCTTGAGGTAGACAAAGTCTCCTTCCTCGAAACTGAGTTCTCTCCTTCTGTTGTTTGTGTAACTCTTCAGCCGACTCTGGGCTTCGAGTAGTCTTTTCCAGATCAGGGCAACTTTTCTTCTGCCTCTTTAATGAAAGCAGACCCTTCCATTGTCTTTTCCCCTACGTTGGACCACATCAGAGAGGTCTGGCACTTTCGTCCATATAAGGCTTCAAACGGTGACATCTCGATACTGGCCTGGTAGCTGTTGTTATAAGAAAATTCTGCTTTCGGCAAACTGGACTCCCAACTCTTGTCAAAGGTCAACACACAAGCTCTCAATAAATCCTCGAGGACTTTGTTGACTCTTTCTGTCTGACCATCTGACTAGGGGTGATAGGCGGTGCTGAAGTCTAGCTTAGTGCCCAAAGCTTGCTGAAGACTCATCTAGAATTTTGAGGTGAATTGTGTTCCCCTGTCTGATACTATTTTCCGTGGAATGCCATGGAGCCTGACTATTTCTTTAAGATACATCTGGGCAAGGGTGGCTCCTCCGAAGATAGTTTTTATTGGAATGAAGTGAGCTACCTTGGTAAGACAGTTGATTATAACCCAGATAGAATCATTCCCTTTTTAGGTCCGAGGCAGTCCGATTATGAAATCCATGGCTATTTCTTCCCACTTCCATTTGGGCACTGGGAGGGGTTGTTGTAGACCTGCAGGCTTTTGATGCTCTGCCTTGGTTCGCTGGCTAGTATCACACCAGGCCACATACTAAGCTATCTCCTTTTTCATTCCTCTCCACCAGTATCTGGTCTTGAGGTCTAGGTACATATTGGTGGTCCCTGGGTGAATAGAGTAGGCTAAGTTGTGAGCTTCGTCGAGCAGGATTTCTCGTGCCTCTCCTTTCGGTACACACAGACGGTTTCTGAACCAAAGGATTCCTTCTTCATCTGTCTTGAGGTCCAGGAGTTGTTCTTTGTGAGCTCTCTCCGCAAGACTTGCCATCTCGGCGGTCCAGGGGTTGAGCCTTGCGTATGAGGTCTTCTAGCATTGGCTTAATTTCTAGGCTGCCATTGTCTCCGAAACAAGCATTCAGTTGAGCTGATTCTCTCTTCCAGTCTTCCAAGAAGTTGGTTGCTTTCTCCCTGAAAGGTTTTCGGTTGAGGGCGTCTGCTACAACATTGGCCTTTCCGGGGTGGTAGTGGATCTCGATGTCATAATCCTTAATCAATTCCAGCCATCTTCGCTGACAGAGATTGAGGTCTAGCTGAGTGAAAATGTACCTTAGGCTCTTGTGATCTGTGAAGATGTGACATTTGTTCCCAATCAGGTAGTGCCTCCGTATTTTTAGGGCGTGCACTATGGCTGCCAATTCCAAATCATGTGTTGGATAATTCTACTCATGCGGCTTGAGTAGGCGTGATGCATAGGCGATGACTTTCTCATTTTGCATAAGCACACATCCTAAACCTTGCCTTGAAGCATCACAGAAGATGACGAAATTCTGGTGGATATCTAGTAGTGTCAATATTGGTGCGGTCGTGAGTTTCTTCTTTATGATTTGGAAGCTTTCCTCACACTTTGGGGTCCATACAAATTTATTGTCTTTCTTGAGGAACTCGGTCATAGGTCTTGCTATGCTGGAGAATCCTTTGATAAAACGGCGGTAATATCCTGCCATTCCCAAAAAGCTTCGAACTTCACTAACGTTGGATGGCTGCTTCCATTTAGATACTGCTTCTACTTTGGATGGGTCCACTTCTATTCCTTCTGCAGTTAAGATATGCCTAAGGAAGGCTATCTTCTCTAACCAGAATTCATATTTGCTGAGCTTAGCATAGAGTTGATGTATTTTGAGTTTTCCGAGGACAATCCAGAGGTGATGCTCATGATCCTTGCGACTTTTGGAGTAGATAAGGATGTCGTCAATGAAGACTACAACAAACTTATCCAACTCTTCCATGAATACCTTATTCATAAGATTCATGAAAAAGGCGGGTGCGTTGGTTAGTCCAAAGGGCATTACTGTGAACTCATATTGTCCGTACCGGGTGACAAAAGTCGTCTTCTGAACGTCTGCTTCCTTGATTCTCAACTGGTGATATCCTGACCTTAGGTCTATCTTGGAGAAATACTTGGCCCCTTGAAGCTGGTCGAAGAGGTCATCGATCCGAGGTAGTGGGTACTTGTTTTTATTGTAACTTCATTCAAGGATCGGTAGTCAATACATATCCTCATACTTCCATCCTTTTTGGTGATGAACAGGACTGGTGCTCCCCAAGGAGATGAGCTGGGACGAATGTACCTTTTTTGTTGAAGTTCTGTGATATAGAGTTTTAGTTCTGCCAATTCGGTGGGAGCCATACGGTATGGTCTTTTTGCGATTGGTGCGGTGCCGAGAATTAGATCAATGTAGAACTCCACTTCTCTTTCTGGCGGCATTTCTGGCAATTCTTCTGGGAACACATCCATGAATTCTTCTACTATAGATATGCTTTCTGCTGCTAGATTAAACACCATTGGGTCTTGGGTGGGTGGCTGAGCCTGACATGAAACTAACTTTCCTTGGTGGTCAATGAGAAGGATGGTCTTATCTGCGCAACTTATGATGCCATTATGCTTGGTTAACCAATCCATCCCTAAGATCACATCAATTCCGTGGGATGGCAAGACGGCTAAGTCTGCCCAAAAAACTACCCCACTTAAAAGAATCCTGACTTGGGAGCATTTGAGGTGGCATAGAAGGTCTGACCTTGGAGTTTGGGTGACCAAGGGAATTTCTAGATATGCAGTGGGAATGTCATGCTTTTCCACAAAACTAGTGGATATGAATGAATGGGACGCACCTAAATCAAAAAGTACAGCAGCGGGAGTAAATTCAACTAGGAACTCACCGAGCACTACTCCTGGGGCTTGCTGAGCCTCTTGAGTGTCGACGTGGTTCACTCGTGCCCGGCCATGATACTGGGTCTTGCTTAGCTGGCTGTTGGAGGAGGGTGCCTTGGAGGCGGGTGCTAGGGCACTCTTGGGGCCATTCACCGAGTTGGAGTAGGTAGGCACGAAAGTCTTCAACTGAGGACAATTATTCTTGTAGTGACTGGGGTCTCCGCAGTGCCAACAGGCATTAGCTGGAGATTGGTTGCTTGCAACAAAGGGGGCCTAGAGGGAACTTTGACCCTGCTGACTGAAACATGGTGGAGCAGACCCTGCTGGTTTGTTGAAGCTTGGTCCTTTGGGAGGAAACCCAAAAGATCGAACTCTCTGGTGCATGTCCTGCTGCTAAGCTCGGAGGACCTGAAACTTCCTCTTGAGGTGACCCTTTTCTGCTTCTCTAGCCCTTTCCACTTGTATGGCCTTGTTTGAGAGGTGCGAGAAGTTGAGGAAATCTTGGCTGGCGAGGATAGTCTTGAGTTCTGGTCTTAGCCCTTTCAAGAAATAGGCCATCTTCTTGGCTTCTGTGTTGACATCGTCAGGCACATAGCGAGCCAATTCTGTGAATTTGTGGACGTATTCACTGACAGATCTCCCTCCTTGAGTTAATTCCCGAAATTCTTCTTCTTTGAGCTAGAGGATCCCTAAGGGCACATGATGCTCTCGGAAGGCGGCTTCAAATTCTGCCTAGGTAGCATCTCTGACGGCAGCGCTGAAGGTATCCCACCAGGATAGGGCCATCCCAGAAAGTTGATGAGCAGCCATATGAACACGCTGGTTCTCAGGGCATCTGATGGCCTCTAACTTCCTTTTTATTGTGCGCAGCCAGTCATCAGCGTCGAGCGGATTGTTGGATCCAGCGAACGTGGGGAGCCTTGAGCCTTAGAAAATCTCCCATTTTGTCCTGATGTTTTCCACCAATTGGGCGCTGGTTCTCAAGGCTTCTGGTGAGGACCTCAATGAGTCGGGTTTGGTTGGCCAGAACTTGGGCTAAATCTAATGGCAGCTTTGGAGGTGCGGGGAGGTGGGTTTCACTCTCTTCTCCACCGACTTCTCCTTCAGCACCTAGGGGAGACCTTGCTCCAATCCCTGAGGCGGTAGGCGTGGTTTTATCCGAAGCCATCTGCCAGGGGAAAGGATTACTACTATGCACAAGCCATTTTTTTCAAACACGTTATTTTATTCATCACACAAGTTCATTACAAGCATACAATTGTCACCGATCACACTACGCGCGAGCGTTTTCTAAGGTGCTTCCGAACTCCCTTTCTAAGGTGTCCCCAAATTCCCTGAGAAGATCGTCAAGACTAGCCAGGGACATCTCCTCAACATCTAACAAGCTTTCTATCCTTGAGGGGGCAGTGTTGGCGGGGCTTCCTCTTTTCGTTCAGTCTGGCATCCTTGGCTCTTGGTCCGCTTCCGAATCTTCTTAGTGGGGGCGAGCTTCTTTAACTTCTTATCGTAGTCCATCTTCAAGGTTCGGTAGGCTTCACAAGTGTTGGCTTCTTCACCTTCTGCAATTTCGAGGCTTTCTTGGAGGGACGCCTTTTCCTCTTTTAATTCCTTGATTTGTTGCTCTAGGCTTTCCACCCGGGAATTTAGGTGCATGCAGTGGGAGAAAAGGTCGTCATAGTGGTTGTCAAGGGTGTGGAGATATCTGGGCATGTAGACTATGGTGGGGTCATCCTCATTAGGATCTCTCCCTGACAAGGCCAGAAGTCTTTTCCTCAAGGTAGGGGTATTTTTGTTGCTGGGTGGAAAATAACGAAGGGGTGTCTCAGAGACTTCCTTGCAGTAGTTTTGGCATAGCTGGCGGAGGGCTTTTTGGGCAACATTTTGGCAAGTGTCTAGGAAGCGGTGTCTAGTGGCGGTGACTTGGAAGGGAGGGTGATTTGGGTAGTTTTGGCTTTCTCCCAGGTAGACTGCCATAGAGCATTTCTTAATTCCATTCTCGCGGTATTCTTTCTAGACATACTCCGACTTCTTGCGGATCCCCATGCGAAGCGCACAACTCCGTAAAAGATGAGGGAATCCTTCCACCTCTGAGCAGTAGGATGTCCTAATGACAAAGAGCCTTCCATCTGGTAGCAAGAGAAGAAGGGTTTGTTAATATCGGGGAAAGGAGAGAATATTCTTTTTAGAGGGTAAGAGGTCTTTTATTTTTAAGGCAAATTTTTAAGGTTGGGGCTGCGATCTACGGCCAGTCCTATGGCTCTAATACCACCTGAAGCGTCTCGATCCTTTGGGACCCAAATGTGATACAATTACTAGTCCCAGGAGGCTAGTAACCACATTTCTTACTTCAAATAGTACAGAGTTCGCATAAAAGTTATTACAATACCAGAGTACAAGCTCTAGTGAGCCTGAAATACAAAGCACAGTGGAAGATCAACTAGCCCAAGCCACAGGCAGACTGGGTGCAGACACAACCCCCTTCTAGTCGAGCATAGCAGAAAAGAAGTCTTTATGTGCTAAAAAACATAAATAAATCTGGGTGAATACACTAGGTATTCCGCAAGCCCATATCACCCGTAAAGAGAGAGGAACCTATATAGTACATGCTTGATATGGCGGAGTTGAAGTCACTCTTCTTTTTTTGGAAAAAGGCAATACTTTGATGGTTTTCCCCCAAAGAAAGAAGTAGCACATTTTCACACTCAACCACCACTGAGCTTCCTGCTCCCGTGGCATTGTTTTTATTTCCAAAAAACACTCACGCACACATTTCCCTGTTCGCGGAGATCATAAACACTAATTGTCATACCACACCAGACTCGTCCATACCAGTGCACATGGACTATTCGAATAGGTTTGAACTCTGCGCAGAGGGGTACACTTTACCCACTAGTCCGACTATGCGGTCTCATGGCCAATGAGACCCGAATCCAAATATCTTTCCTTCGCCGCACGTCCTCACCTTAACGGTTATACCAGAAGGAGTCAGGCCACCGCCATGTCCAAACCGGACAAAACATTCCCCCTCCTTATCCTCCCGGTGCTCCCCAGCCATCATAACCCTGGGGTTTGGACCGTACGAGTTCAGATTGAGTGACTGCCCATACAGTCTCGAGTGGTTGTACTTGTCATTAGTATAGGTAGTGAAGGATCGATGACAAACTGGTCCTTGTATGAGGGGACAATCCTTCTGCTCACACCTAACCCGGCTGAGCCAACACCTGAGGCCCTCTCCTGAACCAGGGAGTCCCTGATTATCCCGCTCAAAAGGTGATAAGGGTCAATACCCTTCATCATACACTTTTTGAAAACATTATTTATTAAAAACACCACCCTTTTCTCATCCCACATTTTGTACTCAAAATATATTCTTTAATGCGAGCTATCTCTCTTCTCACAATGCAAAGGACCCAACCCTTATTCCCGGCTTAGGTAGTGGTAGAAAGAGTAGGTAATTTATGCATCAAGGAAAGACTAGACTTGCCTTTATCGAAGTTCTCCTAGCACGAAAGATCTGTTTCGGAGAGGTCGGGTTCCTGCCCTTCTTCCGAAGCTATAATTTCCGTAGGATCGGATCCCTCTTCTCCTAGCAGAAATAGGCAATGAACAATACATCAACCATGGTGGATTAGTGGGGTGTGCCAACTTTTAAATATTATTATTTTGTGCCTTATAATTTATTTAGACTATTTTTGGTGCATAAAATATCAATATATGCATTTATATATGAAAATAGGAAAAAGAAATGGGAAAAAGAAAAGGAAAAGGGATTTCCCTGCTAACTGGGCTGGGGGGGGATTTCGGCCCAGCCGGCCCACGGAAGAGGGGAACGGTGCGGAGATGGTGCCGTGGGCGCGGGCCCACGCGCTAGAGAGAGGAGGGTGTAACGACGTCAAGGGGGAGAAGGGCGGTCCGCGACGGTGAGAACCGGTTGCCGGTGAACCCGGCGACGGTTCCTCACCGGTGGTTCGGTTCTGCATCGACGGAATGCTGGCAAAGCACGAGCAGAGGTAGGGGGTCATAGAGGTGGGTTCAATTTGGCCAGTGGACGCTCGGGATGGCCGGTCCACGGCAGGTGGCGGGCTCCACGACGGTGAGATCGCCGGTGAGGCCAAGCGGTGCGACGGGGAAGGCGAAAATGGTGCCTTGGGACCGTGGGGAGGTGGTGAAGCTCCAGAGCTAACCTAATTGGACCCTAGGCTACTAGAGAGGGGCGGAAGCACTCACCGGAGCAGAGGAAGGGCGCGGCGGCGCGGCTCGATTGAGCCCAGAGGAGGGGTGTGGGGAGGCCGAGGCCGATGTGAGGAGTTGGGGGAGCTCGGCGTGGTCCTTTTATAGGCGGCCGAGGAGGGGAAGGAAGGGGAGGTGGCGAGCACCGACGACGCTTGCCGCGACGACGATGATGGCACACAGTGGTGGCGACGGGATGGCTCGGGCAGACGGGGTGACGGGATGGCTCAAGCAGGCGCAAGGCGCCAAACCGAGCTGGTGAGCGCGATAATGGCGAGGTGACGAGGCGGGCAGTGGCCGGCGGCGAACGCGCCGATAGCCTGATCACGGGCGAGGGGAGAGTGGCTGACAAGCGGGGCCCGCTTGCCAGAGGGAGAGCGGTCGCGAGGGAGCGAGAGCGGGCACGACTGATGGGTGGGGTCGGGTCATCAGCGAGGGGAGGGAGTGTGGCGCGGGCGTGGGCGGGCGCGAGAGGTGGGCCGTGCGCGGCGCGCGGGAGTGAGAGGGGGGGACTTGGGCCAGAATCGGCCCAGCCGGGGGGGGGGGGGGGGAAGAGAAATTTCCTTTTCTTTTTCTTTTCGTATTTCCAAATCTATTTTACTTTCTCTTTTTTATAATCTCCTTTTTCCTTTAAACAAATATTTATCTTCATTTCATGGGTGTCAAAATATTCTATGTGAGGGGCTACTAACAACCATAATGTATGCATATGATGAATGAAGTGTCTCATGAGGTGGGGGTCTTAGGAGATAATTAAGGGGGGTTAGGGGTTTTAGGGTTTCTAACCTTGGGATCAAAATTGGGATGTTACATTTTCCAATCATTATAGTTGTGTAAGGCATTGACTTAGTTGTGCAATCCACACACAAGGTGTCGTGCTCCATCATACTGTCCTCATTTCTAGGCCTGTGCAAAAATAAACCAAAACCGAACTAATCGTTAGTATTTTCAGTTCCATGTTTGAGTCCATGTTTGAGAAAACTGAAATAACAAGTGTAATTTCTATTTTAGTCGTCGGAAAACCGAATGAACCAAAAGATTGAGATATACTTAGAAGTCCAATAGACCAATAGAATTTTAGGCATGCCTCAATTTAGCCTTCCCAAATTGTAAGTATATAAGCACACATACCCTCGAAAACAATCCATCCTCAACCATAATCCTTTATCCGGTCTTTTATGCACTCTTTCTAAACTCTAAATTCGAGTCAGTTCCGTTTGTCCTACTTGTATATTTTGGTTCTAGTATTTTGGGATCGAAAATTCTAAAAACTAAGGAACCGAAAACTCAATCCTACTCGTTGCTTCACTTCTTTGAAGATCTTGTTGATATAGATATGGTAGGCTAATTGTAAGTGTAAACAACCTCTTGGGGGTTTTGGTGATCAAATGACAAAACAAATTAGGGCGTGCTTGGAAGCAAAGTATTTCAAAACTATGTTATTGGAATACTATGGTCTTAAGATGCCATGACACAATCGTAGTAAATTTTCCATCACTCTTAGCTACACATGTTTGGAGACAAAGTATCTCAAACATGGTATAAAGTATACATGTGCAAGGCTAGTGGACAAAAGATTTGGGTTGGAGTTTCAAATACTGCACAAATATCATGTTATCTACAAAATCATAGTATTCATAATGTAGTCAAACACCTTTTTTTGTAAAAAATGCTTTGGCATTCTCCAACACCATTACTTTATCTAAAAAAACTCTAAAATACTTTGCTTCCAAACATGTCCTTAAAAGTTTAGCAGTTTTGCCTTAAGTATGTGATCAGTTTGGATTAGGGATGGCAACAGAGAATTTCCTGTTGGGTTTTAGCTCCCCAAACCCGTCCCCGCGACAAAAAATTTCCCCGCGGGGATCCCCACGAACGCTTGCGAGGGACATTTCTTCCCCATCCCCGTTCCCCGCGGGGATAAATCCCCGTCGAGGATCCCCATCCCCGCTTTAATTATAATTAAATCATACTTCATTTGTTATTAATGTAAAACATTATCACTTATACACATTGTTAGATGTAAAAATCATTATGTGCGCATTAAAATCAATGTATTTGTACAACGGGTGATCTCTTGACAAGATAATTCTTTATTTTTATCATTAACTATTATATGAAAATATTGTCAAATGTAAGTTTAACGGGTCCCCGTGGGGAACGGGGATGGGGAATGCTTCTCCATCCCCGTCCCCGTTTACCCGTCGAGGGAGAATTTCCCCCCGTTTACATCCCCGTGGGGGAAGAAACTTCCCCATCCCCATCCCCTAATAGAGGAATTTCCCGTGGGGAATCGGAGATCGGGTCCCCATTGCCATCTCTAGTTTGGATCACGTCAAAACGATGCAAGAATCAAGTACTCATATGGAATCACGCATCACTTCAAATAATTTAGATCCAACACTCAAGATTCCTAGCGACCATGATTTTAAATTTTATCTTATTAAGAATTAGAAATCGATGTACTATCAAGAGGGATTTGTATCAGGTAATTGTATTTGTTGAAAAACTCAAAACCCAAGTTACAGAACTTCCCTTTTGTCCCTACTCGATTGTAGCTGAAGTTTGCAGTTCAAGCTGTAAGTGAAGCTTGAAGTTTGCACTCAAGATTTCATCATAATTGGAACATAGAAAATGCAACCACAAATTAATTATAGAAAAAGTTTGGATCTAAGACTACAAAGTAAGCTATACTAAATTATATAGTTTCTTATGTAGATTTACTCGTATAGAGTTTAATAAAAATTTGATGCTCGTTGGATAATATATGACTGAGTTATAGATTTATCTAGATAAGTTATACGTGGTCCAATAAATATGAATTTTAAAGTATAGTCAAAACATGCAATGATTTGTTCACCATATTTTTTTACCACATCTGGATCATAAAAACTGTAGCTATAAATTAATTATAGAAAACAGCTATAAAATCATTATAGAAAGCACATATACAAGTTTTGTAATAAAATATATTATATCATATATTCATTATACAGATATATATTCATGTGGAGTTCGATAAAATTGATTCTTTATTTTATGTTTTTATGTGATTTATTTTATTTTATAAAAAATATTTAGTCAAAAATAAACATAAAAGAAAAAGAGAACGAAGGAACGTCTAAAGATGTCATGTGTTCGGTTTTTAGCGATGAGAGAGGATATATGTCCGGTTTTATAATTGAAATAGAAATACTGATTTTTATGAATATTGTGCACGATAAAATAGATTTTTTAAAATTACTTTTTATGTATTGTAGTACGTTATTCCGGCGCATCGTATTTTTAGAAGAAAAGTGCAAGAGGAAAGAGGGCCCAAGTGATTCCGTTCCATCCGCATGCATAGCGGCCCATCGCGGCCCAGCCCATGACCTCTCCTCACCTTGGCGCTCGACGCTCGTTAGGCATCCCGGGCCCGGGGCGGGTCTTTTTGCGCAGAAACCCCTTTACAATCGCATAAGAAAATCGTGGGCACTCTCGTCATTACGCACAGCGCCTGCTGCATCCTCCCGGTCTCGACACGGAGCCCCATTCCCATCCATGCCAATGACACGTGGGCCCATCCTCCCGCAGCCCACGACATCAGAAGCCGCGTAAGAGGATAGGAGGTGTGCTTAGCGACTTGTCCTTTTCCCTCATCTTATTTTCATCGCTCCCGAAGAAATTTGCTCTAAATAACAAAACATAGGGCAAGAGCCTAGACTGAGGGGCCAGGAGAGAGGGAGAGGCCGAGGAGAGAGATAGAGAGACAAAGGGGAGAGACCAAGCGCCAGTGACACAGAGAAGGGGCGGAGGAGAGAGAGAGAGGAGAATCGCGGGAGGGAGGCGGGGTTTTTGCGTGATTTGAGTTCTCCGGTTTTCCCCACGCTCCCGCCATGGTGTCCGACCAGGAGATCGCCAGCTGCGTCGAGTCCGTCCTCCGAGGCTCCGCCGGCGGGCCCGGGGAGGTCTCGCTCACCGCCGTGCTGCAGCAGGCGGAGGCCACGCTCGGCGTCGACCTCTCCCACAAGGCGGGCTTTATCCGCGACCAGATGGACCTCTTCTTCGGCCCGCGCCTCCAGCCGCAGCCGCTGACCACGCCACAGCCGGCGCCTCCCCTGCCTCAGGCCATCGTTGCCCCCGCGGACGCCGTGCCTCAGCCTCAGCATCAGGTTCTGCCGCAGGCACCGCCTTCGGCTCAGCAGATCCAGCCGCAGCCGCAGCAGCTCGCGCCGCTTCAGCCGCAGCTCATGTTCCAGACCATTCACCAGCTCCCCGCCATCGCTCCCGTCCCTGCGGTCTCCGCGCCGCCGGCCGTGCCGGCCATGGCGTTCTACCCGCCGCCGCCGCTCGCCTTCCGCTACACCACCGGCCTCGCTGGGGCCGCCACGGGTGGGACCGTCTCCTTCCAGCAGCCGGCCCTTGGGGCTGGGGGCACTGCTTCCCCCACCGCTGCACCGCAGGTCGCCGGCGACAACAAGGAAAGGTGAGTTGTTGATGGAATTAGGGTTCGCGTTTCGCGGATTTTGGTGATTTGTATGTACTCTGTCGATTGGTGCGGAAATCTAGTCCGTCGATTCGCATGGTTAGGGTTGTTAATATTGAAGATTCGAGGTCTATATTGTGATGAAATGGTTTTGCTTTGCTTCTGGCTAAGCTAAGGTTAGGGTTTCGCGTTCTGATTTCTGACCTTCTTATTGGTTGTGTCAGGTTCAGTTCAACTGGTTCTTATGTACTGTAGTGTTCAGGATATGTTAACTTAGGACGACATTTTCTGCCCCTTTAACTTTAAGTAATTGATCAGTAACTGTTTAAATTGTAGTTTTGTTGTCAACATCTTTCAACTCAACGGCATTGGTCAAAGAGAATAATTCAGACGTCATTCTGTTGACAGTTTGTAGCCTTGTACCATGCATATTTTGTGCTTCCAAAAATATTTTTTGGAAAGCAGAAAAGGCCAATTTTCTCTATACACTTATAAGCTACAAAATTTGCAGATTAGTAGTTTACTAAAAAGGTACAACCAGCCAAGCACAGGAGGCATGTTGTGTTTCATGGATTTGTTTGGATTTATAACACCACTTTCCGCTTCCTGAGAACAACTGTAATTGACCATTTTCTTGTTTGTTTGAATCTTATTTGTGGCTTGTCTCTGCATGAAATGGTCCCAGTAGACAGCTCAAGCCATATGCAGACATTTATAGCGCCCCCGTGCTAAAAATAAAGTAAAATAAAAAAATAAAATGTAACTGTTAAATACTCTACTTCAGTTTTCATATGTATTATTTGCAACTGACATCTTCATCCTTAACACTTTTTTTTGTTTTTAGTAAGAGTCATTTTATTCTCTGATTTGATGTGGTTGCATGCACCTTTTGCACCAATGTTCTTTGAGATGTATTGGCTAAGGTTGTGCAACCTGTCGCACAGTACTATGGGAACAGGACAGCAGGTCCTGAGACTGACTTCAACGGTTCCCCCTAAATTTCTCCCCCTATATCCCACTCACGTGCCACGTCAGCGTTCTCTCTCCCCCTATTTCTCCACGCTCTACAGCGGTTCCCCCTATATCCTTCCCCTATACCCCACTATAATCATAAAATATCATTTTTCATATCTATTCATAATCTATTCTTATTTTTTACCAACTAAGAAACACTCAAGTGCACATAAAACAACAGTGAACAGTCGCAAGAGGAAGACGCCGGCTGCCCCTAGATCTGTGGAGAGAGAAGGTTGCCCCCTTGCACTGTACCAGGTAGGGGGCTGTTTAGTGCGCGCCGTTGCAGCTCACGCGTTACCCTAAATTGCTACAGGATAGGGGAGGGGGAGCTCGGCTGCAACCGTTGAAAGCAGTCTGAAATTAGTCTGTTTTGTGTGGACTGTGGAGAGTAAAGAAGGTCAGGCTTGACACAGTGGTGAGAAACTTTTCCACTTAGCCAAAGGTCCTGGGTCTGATGTAGCCTCACTGCAAAAATGCAGGGGTAATGTTTGCCTCGGGTATTCCTTCTTCAAACTCCACTCATATAGGAGCCGCCAACACTGGGTCTGTTCTTTGGAATATGTTGAGAACTATTGTATTTGACCAACATTCCTTTATTGGTTGTTCTGTTTCGCTGGTCACTATTGCTCATCTGTTTCTGAAACATAACTCACTACTCATTATGTCAACCGATTTGTATTCTACTATAGTATCTTGGTTCGTTTCCTTTTATGAAACTGACTGATTAGTGATTTGTGTGTGATTTCTTCTAGTTCTTCTAAGCGGAAAAGAGGTGGACCTGGTGGTTTAAATAAAGTCTGTGCAATTTCACCTGAACTTCAGACCATTGTTGGTGAGACTGCCATGTCAAGAACTCAGGTACTAAATTTCATTGTGATAGAAATTTACAAACTCTGTACTCTTATGGTACTCTTTGAATGATTGACTCTAGAGTCTAGAAAATAAATATTAGTCTTTATTCAGATTGTGAAGCAGCTCTGGGCATATATCAGGCAGAACAATCTTCAAGATCCTGATGACAAAAGGAAGATTATTTGCAATGACGAACTTCGTGTGGTTTTTGAAACTGACACCACCGACATGTTTAAAATGAATAAATTATTGGCTAAGCACATAACCCCACTTGACCCAAGTACAGACTTCTGTTTCTTTTGATCAACATATGCTACTTTATGTTTGCATTACTAAAGTTCAGTCCTGGAATTTGCTCAAGTGTTTCCTAATGACATTGCAGAAGGTCAACTTCATGAAGTAAAAAGAATGAAGGCTCCCACCATGTCTCCTCAACCTGGACGTCCCATTGATCAACCCTCTATAGTTATTTCTGACGCACTAGCAAAGTTCATTGGGACAGATGGAACATTTCCTCAAGATGATGCCCTGAAATATCTGTGGGATTACATAAAAGCAAACCAACTTGAGGTATGGTTAGGTTAGGTCCTACCTTTTAGTTTGCAGAATAACCTTGCCATGTGTTCTTGGTTTTGCTGCAAGCCTGTAGCGAATATCAAGAATTGAAGTGCAAATTCACCTTTTGTTTCCTGGAGGTGCATTGAATGCATGCACTGCAGTCCATTCAATTTTTAGTAACAAATTTTCATTAATGTTCAGAAGTAGTATGGCAGTAAAAAGTGAAGAACGACCGGGTAGACTCAACAGTCAGTAACTTCGTTTTAATGCTTCAAACTTGGACTTATCCCCCTTTTGGTTAATTGTCTGGTTATACTTTTGTGAACCTATGTCTCTGCTGTCTGTTTTTGGCCAAGAGGACTCGGTTGTCAGGATAACTAGGTAGGAATGTTCTTAGTGTGAATATTTTATTGTAGGCTGCAATGGCTGATGCAGAGCGTTGTGGGTGGCATTGTGTAGATATTTGTTTATTGGACTAGGTATTTGTTTGTTGAAACATATTAATTCAGATATCCTGGAATCTGATTGAGGTTAGGACACTAACAGTTAAAAAAGTTCTGCGCATATTTGCGCTAACAGTTAAAAGAAGTCATTTTGATTATGAAGTGTGGATTCACTGTGAGCTGTGAAATTTATGGCTTAATACACCACGAATATTAATTGCTCTGTTTGGTAATGCATAGGATGTCATCAACGAATCAATATTATGCGATTCAAAACTTCAAGAGCTCTTTGGCTGTGAGAGCATTCCTATGTCAGGACTATCAGAAATGCTTGGTCACCACTTCGTCAAGAAAACATAGCAAATCCTCATTAACTGGTCAGTTTCTGGCTGTATCTCCTCTTTCTAGTGTCACATTTGCTGATTTCTGTCTAGATATTAGGTGTAATAGTATTTTCCCCTAAATTACTTTCATGGTAGCACATCGTTACAAGTCAGTAAACTATTTTCTACCTGCTCATTTGAACCATAGTTTGGTGCGTAAGGTTTTGTGCTTTGTCTTATTCTGATTTCATACCTTGTGTGCAGATCTAGGATTGCAGTGTGGCAGATAGGCCTAACATTACAACATGGTGTTCTTTACAGAATGGACAGCATAGCTTATGTATTTCTTCAATGTTGTGGATTATGAATTGTGTCCGGCAAATATCAGATTATTTGCGGTAAGCCTGTACATTGTTATGCGTGCTGGCTGCTGCTGTGTTGTCTGGTGTAAGTGTGTAACCTTCTCTACTGGATTCGTAGTGCTAATTCCTAAATGTCAAAATGTCATTGCTGACTATGTAAAGTTAAGCTTTCTATTCGAGTGTCAGATTGTTACTCTTAAAAGTCATAAGTTTTTCTTTGACTAATATTTTAATGTTGAGGAAATCCGACTTCAGTAGTTCACTTCCGACCAGTCTAAGTGGAGTACAAATGTACAATGGCTGTGGTGGACTGCTGGTGGTCTCTTCTTCCAGAAGAAATTTCCATTGTATTTGTCGTTGCCCTCTTCGCTTTTATGGAAGGTGGTGGTGCGCCTATGGGACTTGATTGACTTTTTAGATCCGGGTTCGATTTTCTGTGTGAGCTAATTCTAGGCTGAGATTACTGTGTTGCACATGTTATACAGTGTTGCTGTGTATCGGTGGAATATAGATTCAGTTTTTTTAACCTGCATGGTAGAAAGTATTTTTTTTTCAATATAATATTTGGGACTCTTTTAGCCTGATAGGTTGAGTTTTTTTTTTGAAAGGAATGGCTGTTTTCACTTATTGCAGCGTTATTCCAGTTTTCAGAGCTCTGTACGAGTACCTTGACAGGCCAAACACGACGTTCATGGAGTCGCCATATAGATTCTGATGCATTCATGTTCGTGGAACCTTATCCTAAATCACCGTGCGCAAATATGCATGCACCAGTAGTATGGTTACTTGCCCAATGCGAAATGCGAAGATGAAAAATGTTCAATGTTTTTTTTCTTTACTTGTACAACAAAAGTTTCAGCAAACAAGAAATCATTTAAGTACATAAAGGTCAGGAATTTGCAATTTCCATAACGACAGTTGGAGCAGCCAAGTGGGCCTGTTTGGACCGAAAATCTTTAGGTACACGACAACAAATGCATGAAAGGGACGAAAACAGAGGAAACGGGAAAATGCATGAAAGGAACGTAAGTGCAGTGGCAAAACCATGGAAAGAAAAACCGCATGATAGGAGGGGAGGTTTGGAACATAGAAATTTGTAGCACAGGAATTGCAAAGCGTATGATTATTGATTAATAAACATAAGGTCTAGTTGAGAACCCTATTTTACCAAAATTGGAAATTCCTGGAAAAATTAGATTGCCAAACTAGCTCTAAGTGTAGTGACAAAAGCAAGGAAAGAAGAAACACAGAAATAATAGTGAGAGGTCTTAGTTTAGTCTTAGTAATTAATAACAGTGCTATAACTAACATAGGTTTTGTAGAGATAAAATAAGTTCGTTCGTAATAATGCAGGATAATTGAGCTTTTATTCATGTGCTGGTTGATGTAGAGCAACGACTGTTTTTTTTTTAAATAGATAAAAAGGTTAAACATTAGATAGTTCTAAGTATCAATGTAGTTGTTAGCCATTTAGACTGTGATAGAACCTTGGTCTTGCTTTTAACTCCTGTCCTACAGTAAGGCAGCCTTTGACGGCGAGGCCACGAGGAATGGCTGTTGGATCTCAGACGTAGAATTGGAGTGGACAATAATTATTTCAACCTAAGTTTTTCGTCTTTGATAATCCCTTCGTTCTCTATAACATTATATTTAGTTATATATACAGGCAACGACTGTTATACAAGCAGTCCTTCTGTGCAAGCGTGTAAGCAAATTATCTGATCCATTAGATCGTGATCCAACCACAGATACAACCATGGTTTGTTAGGAGTTTTTTATAAAGATTATTGAGCTGATGGTGGAAGGGTTTAAGTGTTAAATGTGACCTACGGTTGGATCACGATCTAATTGATCAGATGGTTTGCTTCCACGCTTGTACATAATGACCGTTTGCATTGCAGTCGTTGCCATATATACATCAATCAGTTCAATTAAAAAGTTAAAGATGATGGAGAGAGATGTGCAGTTTATGTGCATTATAACCGGATTTACTTCACGGCAAAAAAGGATCCAACCTCTAGAAGAGACCTGATGGTTTTTTATTAAAAAGAAATAAGCAAAAATAGAAACTCACATTCTAAAGTTAAGAGAGAACTTTTAAAACTAAGGCCCTGTTTGGGAACAAAGTTTTTGAAAACCACAGTTTTTAAAATACTACAGTATACTTTAGTCATGACAATACCGCAGTTTACAATATCGCAGTTTTGAAAACTGAGGTCCAGAGCTAAGTTTAGAATGCCTTAAAACAACTATAGTATTTGCAATACTTCAGTTTTGAAAACAGAGATTTTAGCTGGCTTGCCAAACACCATTCTGTATATAATACTGCAGTATTTGAGAATACTGCAGTATTCTTCCAAAACTGTGAAAAAACTTCACTCCCAAACACCCCCTAAGTGTGGTTAGGCTAGGTGCACGATCACACCTTCCAATCAACATAAGAGGACGACGAGGATCGTCCCTTGCCTGCATCCCAGACATTTTAATTTCCTTTTTTTTTTCCTCCAAAAAAGCAGATGAAATGCACAGGTCGATCGATTTGGTAAAAACAAAACACTCCTCGTCGTCGTCGTCCCAAACATTGTAGGCATCATCTTCCATGGATAGCTACGCTGGCTGCTGGCATTTGTAGTCAAACCCTACAATTACAATGCCGACAAGCCAGCTGAAGTCTGGAGGCGACAGGCTAGCTTATCTTCGACTGGAACTCCCCGTCGCGATAGCAGTCGCTAGCGCTGGACACGACGGCCAGCAGCGGCACGTCGTCGAACGCGTCCTCCACCTCCACCTCCTCCTCCTGTTCGCCGGCGCCGATGAAGGCAGCGTCGGCGCCCTGCGGCGGCCCCATCACGGTCCTGCTGGCCTTCATCTGCTCCTCGAACATCTTCTGCAGCTTCTTGCCTTGCGCCTCGATCCTCAGTTGCAGGTTCCTCTGGATCTGCAAGACATGTCACCCGGGGGAAAAAAGCGTCACTAGATGCAGCCCACGAACGCACGTCAAATCTTGCCTATCTGATCTAAGCTAGGGTTCTTTATCGGCACACCTCGAGCTGCTCGTGGAGGCGCCTCTGCACGTCGAGCTGGACGCGTAGCGCTTCCGTGATCTTCATCCCGCTGCAGATTAAGAATGAAGAAGGCGCGCGAGCGCTGTTAGCTAGCTGGTGGTGCACATCACATGGCTGCCATCAGGGTTCGTGTGCAGTGTCACAAGGTAGACGACGACAGTTATTACGTACGTGCCGGGGTCGAGATTCTGCACGTCATTGGCGGCAGCAGCTCGTTTCTCCTCTTTCCCTGCAATTCGACAACGGCCGGGATGGGATGGCAGCAAAGATGTGTGTCAGTCAGCATCGCGCATGGCATATAACGGCCATGGGATGGATAAGGCTTGAGTTGACGTGTTCGTAGAATAGCATATTGTACTAGTGTACTGTTCTAAATTCTTGGTGGATTGGACTGAATTATATTAGATTTGATTTGATTACCTTCGGACGTCGATGACACGGGCATGTACTTGGCTATGCGGTATTTCTGAAATCGAGAGAGGAGGATATTAGATTGTTATTAGGCCGTCCTACAAATTCGCGTCAAAAAGACAGACATCATGTATCCAAATTTGAATTTTTTTTCACTCCTGGCGAGTTAAGAAAAGGTGCCCTTTTTAATTTACAAAAGGAAAAAAAAATCTGTGTACCTGAAGGTGGCTCTTGATGTGGTAGATTGTGAGGCCATCAGAGTTCATCAGCTTCAGAATGCCCTTGGGAGTCGCCTCTGCAAGCAAGTGTCACGCAACAACAAGAGAAGACTACATGACTCTATGAGAGAGAGAAACAGATCCGTAGCCTAACATTCGATTAAGCAAAGCAGACAGATAAACCAAGAACTCTTGAAGAGAAAGGAAAAAAAAAGGAGTTTCGGATCAAGGACGATGCTCACTGTCCGCGCCGCCGAGCTTGTTGACGCAGTCGACGAAGCGCTCGTGGAGGTCCTGCGTCCACCGAATCCGCGTCTTGCTGGGAGCACCTTGTCCCGGCGCGGCGGCGTTACCGCTCCCTACTTGGGTCGCCGCCGCACCGATGATACTGCAGCTCCTGGACAGCGGGTTGTCCATAAGGCTCTGCATGCCCGGCGGCGCCTCCATCGCGGGGACAAACGTGCTCGCCGGAACCTGCTTCAGGGTCTAGCCAGACAAGAACCGCTATCAAAACACGATCATGGCATGGCATGCTTAGTTAGGAGAACGGCGACTCTATCAGTGATCCAATCCCACGCGTTCGCTTACGTGAGCTGGAAATGAGTGGGCTTCAGGCTCGCCGCCGCCGAGTAGCCTGCCGGTGGAAGGGTCGCCGAATAGCCCGTGCACTTGTTGCTGCTGCCGCCGCTGGAATGGCAGCTCGAGTGAAGGAGGCGCCTCCGTGGCGCCGTCGCGCTGCTGCGGCCGGACGTAGTACGTCCTCACCGCCGCGCAGTCGCGGAGCGGCAGCGGGTCCACTGGGTACAGCCGCTCGCGCTCGCCCCCCGTCGTCGGCCTCGGCCGGCCAAACGGCGGTCCCTTGGCAAACGCTGTCAGCTCCTGGAGTGCCGTCGTCGTTCCGCCGAGAGGGGAGTCGAACCGCGCCGTGCCGCCCATCATCAACTCCTCGGCGGCGAAGAACGCGGCGGCGTCGGAGCCGACGACGCAGCCGCCCTGCCCCTGCGCCGCCCTCGGGGTCGTCGCGGTGTGCTCCTCGTGCACCCAGCCGCCGCCATGCCGCTGCGGCAGGGAGCCCACGAGCCCCGGACCCGGGTGCAAGGAGAACCCTGGGGTGGCAGCGGCGGCGGTGGCGCGCGGGAACAGCTGTGGGTCACACATCGGCGATCCGTAGCAGTGGTGATAGTCGTGCAGCTTAATCTTCTTGGCGTTCATCGATCATCTAGCGATTACGACGTCTCGGGACTGAACTGGACAACCAAACAGACGACCACAAACAGCTTGTCAAACTGCTTCAAGAAGAGCTCGAACGAACGCGTCAAACAGTTCATCGTAGACACACACACACACAACACGGCTTATTTTCAGCATCCTGTGAGTGAGACCTGAAACAGACGGTTGTAATAGGGAAGCAACTAATCAGTTCCGAGCAGGATTAGCGCAGTGGATGATGCTTAAATAGGGCCGGCCGGGGGATGCACATGCTAGCTCCACTTCCATCCAAATTCCAATCCGGAGGGAATTCTGACGCTAGGTTCTAGTGGCCGAATAAGATCCTAGCTGCGCCGGTCCATAGTAGTATCCCTGGCGCACGGCGTGATGAGAATGGGAATAATTCGACCGCGGGGAGTGCCTCCGGAGCAGCGCGTACGCCGCAGCCGCCGGAGGAGGAGGCGGCAAGGACACGGCAGCGCGAGCAAGTAGGAGGAAGGAAGGAACGGTGCAGGCGCGTCGGCAGACGTGGTTAGAGCAACTTACAGCTTGCATTGCATTGAAGGCATCGGCCTGATGGAGTGATGGGAGCCCAAGCCAAGCCAAGCAGGTGACAGAGAATGATAAGATGCAAAGATGATCCACCTGGTAAGAGTATATAAAAGTGCAGGCTTCCATGTCGGACAGGAGGCTAGGGGACAAACGCAGGCTTTGATGCTTTCACCCCCTTTCTTTCATTTCCTCTTGCTAGCCTGGCAGGTTGCCATTGGTCTCATTCACGGCCTCCATTTGTAGCTGGATTAATTTCGAGCTTGCAAAATCACAGTAGAGATCAGGAGGCTAGGGGACAAACTTGTGCTGGTACATATCCAAATCCAAGTGATGCACGTTCCAGGGGGTGGTCGTCCATATCCTTTTTACGTAGAATCCAATTGCTATACTATAACAGATCGGCGACACTGCTGTATGTGAACCATTCTCCATTGGGGGGACGGGGTCTGTCAGTCACTGACCAGCAGCCGTTAAAAAGAACTGTCTCTTCGGAATCTCCATGGTCAGAAACGAGAATCTCCATGGAAAACTCATTGGTCGTCGTCTCGTCTGTCTGTGTATCCGAATGTAGAAGGCGACGCAGCAAGTGGACGGTGAAACTTATGCGTATAATGGGATTGCAGATTTGCACGCGCAAGACAGGCGCGTGCCAACGTGGAAAGGATTAATTGGTCGACAATCTTATCTGGATGCTTGTGTCTGTACAAATATATATAGTTATAGGCTTGGTGCCTCGCCTGTTGGTGCTAGCTGCTCCGATCCATCGGCCTTTGAATGCCTCAAGAGCCACTCACCCGGCGCTCCCAACTCCAATCCTGTTCTTTATCGATTCCTCGTCGGATTCGTCCATGTGTCCAGTGTCAACCAAAGCAAAAGTACAAACCCCACGATCGCGTTAGTTACCTTCGATCTGGAATAAGTCTACCCTAGTAGATACTTTATCAAGATAGATCAAAAAGACTATGAAGCTATTCATCTGTGGTTAGCATGATCCCTTGTATTTTAAAGGGGGGTTGCCTGCCTGCAGAATACTCTTCAGGGTTCATAACTATATATTGATATGTTTTTTTTTCTGTGGCTTTCTTTGAAAATTCATAACTATATATTGGACTTAAAAATGTTAGTACTATTATATATTTCTGTTGCATTTTGTACGTGTGAATAAAGATAATCAAATACAATGTTGAATGATTAATTATTTTATTAAGGTGTGTGTCGGAGAGGGAATTCTCCGGCCGGGTGGCGGATTGCACCCGCCCTAAATCCTAAGATGAGGAAGGAGCTTAAGTGTTTTGCCTGTCTTGCTAAACGATCATCAAGCACATGAACGCGCGAGGATTTAGAGTAGTTCGGGTTGCCGGAGCGTAATACCCTACTCCACTGTGTGTTGGATTGTTGTGGAAGCTTGAGCTGTGTGTAAGCCTGAATGACTTGCGTCCGAGTCCTCTCACGTTGCATGCCTTCCCTTTTATAGTTCAAGAGGGGGCATGTACAAGGGTTCTGAGCCCCGACATGTGGACCCAGGGACAAATTTGAAGGAAAGAACTACTGCTTGCTACTCCAGGGTGATCTCCGAATGCCATAATATCCGTAGTGCACACAGTATTGATATCTCGCGGTATCATCCTCGGTAACACGCGAGTCATGATGGATACGGCGCATGCAGCAGCACAGACATATCGTCAGCCAACGGGAATAGACAGGCACGTCGCCTGCAGGATAGCCTGGTCGTCGCTTGCCAGCTGAGTAGACAGGACACATTAAATGCTGAAGGGGCACATCGACTGTCAGCGGGATAGACAGGCGGCGCGTCTTCTCTGCAATAAATGCAGAAGCAGCGCGGTCCAGAAGCCTTATGTCAGGCTCCGCCAGCAGGCTTACGTCACGCGCGGTAGGCCATGTGGCAGCATCGGGTTCCCGTCTGGGCGGGGAGCAGTAGTGTTATGCGGACAGGTCCACACCAGGCTGGGCCTAGACACGTGTCAGCACCGGACCCCTGCCTGAGCAAGGGTTGGGTACTCTCTGCCTCAGAGTCCCAGGGCCCGGCTGTGGGTAGTCCGGTCCCTACACAGAGGGGTCCGGGACCCGTCCCGGAGGCTCGGTCGCACTTGTGGGGTGCTGGACCTTGCCCCGGGGGTCCGTTCTTCATGTACAGGGGTCCGGCGCTTTCCGCATGGGGGTCCGGACCCACTGTTGGCTTCTTGGTGTACGCCTCCTTTCCTAGCCACGTGGCGACCCCGGGGCCGTCCATGTGGCGGGACAGAGAGTTGTTTGCCACGCAACTAGAGGTAGCTGCATGGGTATAGCGTCTTCATTCTGTAGCAAGGGGTACCCCTGTTTCATGGTACCGACAGTGGCCCCCGGGCCCACCTCAGGGGAGGATGCGAGCCTGCAGGTGGGGCCAAAACTTGATTGGCGTGCTATTTTCGGGCACTTGCTGACGTAGCCACCGCCAACCCGCCTTTGGTCACGCTGCCTGCCATGCCATCCCCCGCAGCTGGCAGGTACGTGGCCCCCACGCCCGGCGGTTTCGTCGGGCCGCGCACGGGGCGTCTTACTGCTGCCGCCTAAGCTAAAGATATCCTTCAGCGGCCTCTAGGCGACGTGCGGTCGTGTGTGACGGTTTACTGCCGGGGGACGGTCCGTCTCCTACGCACTCGGAGGCCGGTTCCCTAGGTGCGTGACATGTGGACCCGGGCCCCCATGTCGGGGACTGGATCACTGCGAGCACTAGGTGCGCGTTGGATGGGATTGGGACGCGAGTGGGAGAGCCTTCTTTCAAAAAGGGGACTCATCCCGCGACTAGCAGTTACGCTTTCGCACTTTCTTCAACTGTTGCGTTCTTTTTTCTGCTTTTCACCACTGTAGTAGCCATGGCTTCACTGGTTCATCCCGAGCGTTACCAGACCGAGAGGAGGCTCGACATGGTGCGCCGCCTGCTCGGATGGAGTGCCCCGTCGCACGCCTCGAGGATCCGAGCCGGCGCTACCCCCTTGGTGATCTCGCCGCCGGGGAGTTTGTGCTCTTTGTCTCCTACCTTTCATGCGGGTTGGCGTTGCCGATCTCCCCCTTCTTCATGTTACTGTTGGAGGATCTTGGTCTCCAGCTCCAGCACCTCACACCCCACTCCATCCTTCAGGCGGCCATCTTCGCTCATTTGTGCAAGATGTTCGTGGGAGTGGCGCCGTGCACCTCTCTCTTCCGCCATTTTTTCGTGCTGGTGAAGTCCGGGAAGGCCAAGGACCATCTCGGTGCGTATTACTTCCAGACGAGGGCGGATTCGGCCGACACCTATATCCCCTCAGTCAGCGGCGTGAGGTGGGAAAACTGGCGGGCCGAATGGGTGATTGCCAGTACCGAGGCCAGCGACCGTCTCGTACTACCGAGCGACAAGCCGAGGCTCGACAAGAAGCAATGGAGGGCTAAGCCGCCGTTGACACCGGAGTTTGAGCCCGTGTTGGACAGGATCGAGTTGAAAGGGAATTAGGCTTACACCTAGTTCCTAAATAATTTTGGTGGTTGAATTGCCCAACACAAATATTGGACTAACTAGTTTGCTCTAGTGCATAAGTTATACAGGTGCAAAAGGTTCACACTTAGCCAATAAAAAGATCAAGTTTTGGATTCAACTAAGGAGCAATGAGGCAACCGAAGGCACCTCTGGTCTGGGGGCACCGGACTGTCCGGTGTACACCGGACAGTGTCCGGTGCGCCACGAGTGCACCAGAGGACTCCGACTTCAAACTCTTCGCCCTCGGGAATTCTCGGAAGCCGGCGCGCTATAATTCACCGGACTGTCCGGTGTGCACCGGACATGTCCGGTGCTCCAAGGAAGCGCGGTCTCCGGAACTCGCCAGCCTCGGGTTCGCGCGGCAGCCGCTCCGCTAAAATTCACCGGACTGTCCGGTGTGCACCGGACTGTCCGGTGTGCCAGCGGAGCAACGGCTATTTCGGCGCCAACGGCTACCTGCGGTGCATTTAATGCGCGCGCAGCGCGCGCAGTCGTCAGGATCGCCCATACCGGTGCACCGGACATCAAACAGTACATGTCCGGTGTGCACCGGACATCTAGGCGGGCCCAGAAGTCAGAAGCTCCAACGGTCAGAATCCAACGGCAGTGATGACGTGGCAGGGGCACCGGACTGTCCGGTGTGCACCGGACTGTCCGGTGCGCCATCGAACAGAGGCCTCCAGCCAACGGTCAAGTTTGGTGGTTGGGGCTATAAATACCCCAACCACCCCACCATTCATTGCATCCAAGTTTTCCAACTTCCAACCACTTACAAGAGCTAGGCATTCAATTCTAGACACACAAAAGAGATCAAATCCTCTCTAATTCCACTCAAGCCTTTAGTGACTAGCGAGAGAGATTTGCCGTGTTCTTTTGAGCTCTTGCGCTTGGATCGCTTTCTTTCTTTCTCATTTGTTCTTGTGATCAAAACTCAATTGTAACCAAGGCAAGTGGCACCAATTGTGTGGTGGCCCTTGCGGGGAAGTTTTGTTCCCGTTTGATTGAGAAGAAGAAAAGCTCACTCGGTCCGAGGGACCGTTTGAGAGAGGGAAGGGTTGAAAGAGACCCGGCCTTTGTGGCCTCCTCAACGGGGAGTAGGTTTGCGAGAACCGAACCTCGGTAAAACAAATCCGCGTGTCACACTCTTCATTTGTTTGCGATTTGTTTTGCACCCTCTCTCGCGGACTCTATTTTATTTCTAACGCTAACCCGGCTTGTAGTTGTGTTTATATTTGTAAATTTCAGTTTCGCCCTATTCACCCCCCCTCTAGGCGACTCTCAATTGGTATCAGAGCCCGGTGCTTCATTAGAGCCTAACCGCTCGAAGTGATGTCGGGAGATCACACCAAGAGGGAGATGGAGACCGGCGATAACAAGCCCACTACAAGCCAAGGGAGCACTTCATCGGAAGAGTCCCGCACCAAGAGAAGGGAGAAGAAGAAGAACTCCTCCAAGCGGAAGGAGAAAAGATCTTCCTCTTCTCACCACAAGGAGAAGAAGGTAAAATCTTCTTCTCACAAGTCGCATCGAAGTGGGGACAAGCACAAGAGGATGAGGAAGGTGGTCTACTACGAGACCGACACTTCATCGACATCCACCTCCGGCTCCGACGCGGCATCCGTCACTTCTAAACGCCAAGAGCGTAAGAAGTATAGTAAGATTCCCCTACGCTACCCTCGCATTCCTAAACATACACCTTTACTTTCCGTCCCATTAGGCAAACCACCAACTTTTAATGGTGAAGATTATGCTATGTGGAGTAATTTAATGCGATTTCATCTAACCTCTCTCCACAAAAGTATATGGGATGTTGTTGAGTATGGTGTACAGGTACCATCTGTAGGGGATGAGGACTACGACACGGACGAAGTGGCCCAAATCGAGCACTTCAACTCCCAAGCCGCAACCATTCTCCTTGCCTCTCTAAGCAAGGAGGAATACAACAAAGTACAAGGGTTGAAGAACGCAAAGGAGATTTGGGACCTACTCAAGACGGCGCACGAGGGTGATGAACTCACCAAGATCACCAAGCGGGAAACGATCGAGGGGGAGCTCGGTCGCTTTCGTCTTCGCCAAGGGGAGGAGCCTCAAGATATGTACAACCGGCTCAAGACCTTGGTGAACCAAGTGCGCAACCTCGGGAGCGCAAAATGGGATGACCACGAAGTGGTTAAGGTTATTCTAAGAGCCCTTATTTTCCTTAACCCCACACAAGTTCAATTAATTCGTGGTAATCCTAGATATCCACTAATGACCCCCGAGGAAGTTATCGGGAATTTTGTAAGCTTTGAATGCATGATTAAGGGCTCAAAGAAGATCAACGAGCTTGATGAGCCTTCCACATCCGAGGCGCAACCGGTGGCCTTCAAGGCAACGGAGGAGAAGAAGGAGGAGTCTACACCAAGTAGACAACCAATTGACGCCTCCAAGCTCGACAACGAGGAGATGGCCCTAATCATCAAAAGCTTTCGGCAAATCCTCAAGCAACGGAAAGGGAAGGATTACAAATCCCGTTCCAAGAAGGTTTGCTACAAGTGTGGTAAGCCCGGTCACTTTATTGCAAAATGTCCTATGTCTAGTGACAGTGACAGGGGCGACGACAAGAAAGGAAAGAGGAAAGAAAAGAAGAAGTACTACAAGAAGAAGGGCGGTGATGCCCATGTTTGTCGAGAATGGGACTCCGACGAAAGCTCAAGCGACTCCTCCGACGACGAGGACGCCGCCAACATCGCCGTCACCAAGGGCCTCCTCTTCCCAAACGTCGGCCACAAGTGTCTCATGGCCAAGGACGGCAAAAAGAAGGTAAAATCAAGGTCCTCCACTAAATATGAAACATCTAGTGATGAAGATGATGATAAAAATGAGGAGGATAACTTGCGCATTCTTTTTGCTAACCTCAACATGCAACAAAAAGAAAAATTAAATGAATTGATTAGTGCTATACATGAGAAGGATGATCTCTTGGATTCTCAAGAGGACTTCCTTATTAAAGAAAATAAGAAGCATGTTAAGGTTAAAAATGCTTATGCTCTAGAAATGGAAAAAAGTGAAAAATTGTCTAGTGAGCTAAGTACCTGCCATGAGACTATAGACAACCTTAGAAATGAAAATGCTAATTTGTTAGCTAAGGTTGATTCTCATATTTGCAATGTTTCAATTCCAAATCCTAGAGATGATAATGATGATTTGCTTGCTAGGATTAAAGAATTGAACATTTCTCTTGCTAGCCTTAGAAATGAGAATGAGAAATTAATTGCTAAGGCAAAGAATTTTGATGTTTGCAATGCTACTATTTCCGACCTTAGAACTAAAAATGATTTGTTGCATGCTAAGGTCATTGAATTAAAATCTTGCAAACCTTCTACATCTACTGAGCATGTTTCCATTTGTACTAGATGTAGAGATATTAATGTTGATGCTATCCATGATCACCTAGCCTTAATTAAAAAACAAAATGATCACATAGCACAACTTAATGCTAAAATTAGAGAGCATGACTTAGAAAACGAAAAATTTAAATTGGCTAGAAGCATGCTCTATAATGGGAGACGCCCTGGCATTAAGGATGGCATTGGCTTCCAAAAGGGAGACAATGTCAAAATTAATGCCCCTCCAAAGAACTTATCTAACTTTGTTAAGGGCAAGGCTCCCATGCCTCAGGATAACGAGGGTTACATTTTGTACCCTGCCGGCTATCCTGAGAGCAAGATTAGGAAAATTCATTCTAGGAAGTCTCACTCTGGCCCTAATCATGCTTTCATGTATAAGGGTGAGACATCTAGTTCTAGGCAACCAACCCGTGCCAAGTTGCCTAGAAAGAAAATTCCTAATGCATCAAATGATCATAGCATTTCATTTAAAACTTTTGATGCATCTTATGTTTTAACTAACAAATCCGGCAAGGTAGTTGCCAAGATTGTTGGGGGCAAACAAAAGGGCTCCAAGACTTGTGTTTGGGTACCCAAAGTTCTCGTTTCTAATGCCAAAGGACCCAAAACCGTTTGGGTACCTAAAACAAAGAACTAAACTTGTTTTGTAGGTTTATGCATCCGGGGGCACAAGTTGGATACTCGACAGCGGGTGCACAAACCACATGACAGGGGAGAAAAGGATGTTCTCCTCATATGAGAAAAACCAAGATCCCCAACGAGCTATCACATTCGGGGATGGAAATCAAGGTTTGGTCAAAGGTTTGGGTAAAATTGCTATATCTCCTGACCATACTATTTCCAATGTTTTTCTTGTAGATTCTCTAGATTACAATTTGCTTTCCGTATCCCAATTATGTCAAATGGGCTACAACTGTCTATTTACTAATACTGGTGTTACTGTCTTTAGAAGAAGTGATGATTCAATAGCATTTAAGGGAGTGTTAGAGGGTCAGCTATACTTGGTAGACTTTAATAGAGCTGAACTCGACACTTGCTTGGTTGCTAAGACTAACTTGGGTTGGCTCTGGCACCGCCGACTAGCCCATGTTGGAATGAAGAATCTTCACAAGCTTCTAAAGGGAGAACACATTTTAGGACTAACCAATGTTCATTTTGAGAAAGACAGGATTTGTAGCGCATGCCAAGCCGGGAAGCAAGTTGGTGTCCATCATCCACACAAAAACATCATGACTACCGACAGGCCACTGGAGCTTCTACACATGGATTTATTCGGCCCGATCGCTTACATAAGCATCGGCGGTAGTAAGTATTGTCTTGTAATTGTGGATGATTATTCTCGCTTCACTTGGGTGTTCTTTTTACAGGACAAATCTTATACCCAAGAGACTTTAAAGGGATTCTTGAGACGGGCTCAAAATGAGTTCGGCTTAAGGATCAAGAAAATTAGAAGCGATAATGGGACAGAGTTCAAGAACTCTCAAATCGAAGGCTTCCTTGAGGAGGAGGGCATCAAGCATGAGTTCTCTTCTCCCTACACTCCTCAACAAAATGGTGTAGTGGAGAGGAAAAATCGAACTCTACTAGACATGGCAAGAACCATGCTTGATGAGTACAAGACACCGGATCGGTTTTGGGCCGAGGCGGTCAACACCGCTTGCTACGCCATCAACCGGTTATATCTTCACCGAATCCTCAAGAAGACATCCTATGAACTCCTAACCGGTAAAAAGCCAAATATTTCATATTTTAGAGTTTTTGGTAGCAAATGTTTTATTCTTGTCAAAAGAGGTAGAAAATCTAAATTTGCTCCTAAAACTGTAGAAGGCTTTTTACTAGGATATGACTCAAACACAAAGGCATATAGAGTCTTTAACAAGTCCTCAGGACTTGTTGAAGTTTCTTGTGACGTTGTGTTTGATGAAACTAACGGCTCTCAAGTAGAGCAAGTTGATCTTGATGAGATAGGTGAAGAACAGGCTCCATGCACAGCACTAAGGAACATGTCCATTGGGGATGTGTGTCCTAAGGAATCCGAAGAGCCTCCACATGCACAAGATCAACCATCCTCCTCCAAGCAAGCATCTCCACCGACTCAAATTGAGGATGAGGCTCAAGATATTGAACAAGAAGATCAAGAAGATGAGCCACCTCAAAATGACGGCAACGATCAAGGGGGAGATACAAATGATGAAGACAAGGAGGATGAACAACCAAGGCCGCCACACCCAAGAGTCCACCA
Source organism: Zea luxurians (assembly GCA_029449295.1). NCBI lineage: Eukaryota > Viridiplantae > Streptophyta > Magnoliopsida > Poales > Poaceae > Zea > Zea luxurians. The sequence goes on from JAOPSE010000010.1 coordinate 135,025,752, forward strand.
AGCAATACAACGAGATCACCCCGTCGACACCATCCTCGGCGATATTCATAAGGGGGTAACTACTCGATCTCGTGTTGCTCATTTTTGTGAACATTACTTGTTTGTTTCCTCTATTGAGCCACACAGGGTAGAGGAAGCACTTCAAGATTCGGATTGGGTGATGGCGATGCAAGAGGAGCTCAACAATTTCACAAGGAATGAGGTATGGCACTTAGTTCCACGTCCTAATCAAAATGTTGTAGGAACCAAGTGGGTCTTCCGCAACAAGCAAGACGAGCATGGTGTGGTGACAAGGAACAAAGCTCGACTCGTGGCCAAGGGGTATTCACAAGTCGAAGGTTTGGATTTTGGTGAAACCTATGCACCCGTAGCTAGGCTTGAGTCAATTCGTATATTATTGGCCTATGCTACTTACCATGGCTTCAAGCTTTATCAAATGGACGTGAAGAGTGCCTTCCTCAATGGACCAATCAAGGAAGAGGTCTATGTTGAGCAACCTCCCGGCTTTGAAAACAGTGAGTACCCTAACCATGTTTATAGGCTCTCTAAGGCGCTTTATGGGCTCAAGCAAGCCCCAAGAGCATGGTATGAATGCCTTAGAGATTTCCTTATTGCTAATGGTTTCAAAGTCGGCAAAGCCGATCCTACTTTATTCACTAAAACTCTTGACAATGATTTGTTCGTATGCCAAATTTACGTTGATGATATTATATTTGGGTCTACTAACAAATCTACATGTGAAGAATTTAGTAGGATCATGACTCAGAAATTCGAGATGTCTATGATGGGGGAGTTGAAGTATTTTCTAGGATTTCAAGTCAAACAACTCCAAGAGGGCACCTTCATTAGCCAAACAAAGTATACTCAAGACATTCTAAGCAAGTTTGGAATGAAGGATGCCAAGCCCATCAAGACTCCCATGGGAACAAATGGGCATCTCGACCTCGACACGGGAGGTAAGTCCGTGGATCAAAAGGTATACCGGTCGATGATTGGTTCATTGCTTTATTTATGTGCATCTCGACCGGACATTATGCTTTCCGTATGCATGTGTGCAAGATTCCAAGCCGACCCTAAGGAATCACACCTTACGGCCGTAAAACGAATCTTGAGATATTTGGCTTATACTCCTAAGTTTGGGCTTTGGTACCCTCGGGGATCCACTTTTGATTTGATTGGGTATTCGGATGCCGATTGGGCGGGGTGTAGGATTAATAGGAAGAGCACATCGGGGACTTGCCAGTTCTTGGGAAGATCCTTGGTGTCTTGGGCTTCAAAGAAGCAAAATTCGGTCGCTCTTTCTACCGCCGAAGCCGAGTATATTGCCGCAGGCCATTGTTGCGTGCCATTGCTTTGGATGAGGCAAACCCTGCGGGACTACGGTTACAAATTAATCAAAGTCCCTTTGCTATGTGACAATGAGAGTACAATCAAAATGGCCGACAATCCCGTCGAACATAGCCGCACTAAACACATAGCCATTCGGTATCATTTTCTTCGGGATCACCAACAAAAGGGGGATATCGAGATTTCATACATTAACACTAAAGATCAATTAGCCGATATCTTTACCAAGCCACTTGATGAGCAATCCTTTACCAGACTTAGGCATGAGCTCAATGTTCTTGATTCTAGGAATTTCTTTTGCTAGTCTTGCACACATAGCTCATAAATATACCTTTGATCATGTCTCTTTTATATATGCTATGACTAATGTGTTTTCAAGTGTATTCCAAACCAAGTCATAGGTATATTGAAAGGAAATTGGAGTCTTCGGCAAAGACAAAGGCTTCCACTCCGCTCTACTACTCATCCTTCGCCGTCACTCCAAGCATCTCTCCAACTTTGGTATAATCTTCACTCATTCACTTTATGACCAAAGGGGGAGAAAGTACTTTTATAGGGCTCTAATGACTCCGTTTTTGGCGATTCATGCCAAAGGGGGAGAAAGTATTAGCCCAAAGCAAAAGGACCGCACCACCACCTAATTTTATAAATTTGATGATTTTAAATTGGTAAATTTCAAAATTGGTATCTCTTTGTGTTCTAAAGGGGGAGCAACTAGTATTTTCAAAATTGATGTCTTAAAACCCTCTTGAACACTAAGAGGAGACCTTATTTGAGGGGGAGTTTTGTTTAGTCAAAGGAAAAGCATTTGAACAAAGGAAGAAAATTTCGAATCTTGAAAATGCTTTGCAAAATCTTATTCATTTACCTTTGACTATCTTGCAAAATGACTTTGAAAAGAATTTACAAAAGAGTTTGCAAAAACAAAACTTATGGTGCAAATGGGGTCCAATATGTCAAAAACAAAGAAAACAATCCATGCGCATTCATATGAGTATTTATATTGGCTCAATTCCAAGCAACCCTTGCACTTACATTATGCAAACTAGTTCAATTATGCACTTCAATTTTTGCTTTGGTTTGTGTTGGCATCAATCACCAAAAAGGGGGAGATTGAAAGGGAATTAGGCTTACACCTAGTTCCTAAATAATTTTGGTGGTTGAATTGCCCAACACAAATATTGGACTAACTAGTTTGCTCTAGTGCATAAGTTATACAGGTGCAAAAGGTTCACACTTAGCCAATAAAAAGATCAAGTTTTGGATTCAACTAAGGAGCAATGAGGCAACCGAAGGCACCTCTGGTCTGGGGGCACCGGACTGTCCGGTGTACACCGGACAGTGTCCGGTGCGCCACGAGTGCACCAGAGGACTCCGACTTCAAACTCTTCGCCCTCGGGAATTCTCGGAAGCCGGCGCGCTATAATTCACCGGACTGTCCGGTGTGCACCGGACATGTCCGGTGCTCCAAGGAAGCGCGGTCTCCGGAACTCGCCAGCCTCGGGTTCGCGCGGCAGCCGCTCCGCTAAAATTCACCGGACTGTCCGGTGTGCACCGGACTGTCCGGTGTGCCAGCGGAGCAACGGCTATTTCGGCGCCAACGGCTACCTGCGGTGCATTTAATGCGCGCGCAGCGCGCGCAGTCGTCAGGATCGCCCATACCGGTGCACCGGACATCAAACAGTACATGTCCGGTGTGCACCGGACATCTAGGCGGGCCCAGAAGTCAGAAGCTCCAACGGTCAGAATCCAACGGCAGTGATGACGTGGCAGGGGCACCGGACTGTCCGGTGTGCACCGGACTGTCCGGTGCGCCATCGAACAGAGGCCTCCAGCCAACGGTCAAGTTTGGTGGTTGGGGCTATAAATACCCCAACCACCCCACCATTCATTGCATCCAAGTTTTCCAACTTCCAACCACTTACAAGAGCTAGGCATTCAATTCTAGACACACAAAAGAGATCAAATCCTCTCTAATTCCACTCAAGCCTTTAGTGACTAGCGAGAGAGATTTGCCGTGTTCTTTTGAGCTCTTGCGCTTGGATCGCTTTCTTTCTTTCTCATTTGTTCTTGTGATCAAAACTCAATTGTAACCAAGGCAAGTGGCACCAATTGTGTGGTGGCCCTTGCGGGGAAGTTTTGTTCCCGTTTGATTGAGAAGAAGAAAAGCTCACTCGGTCCGAGGGACCGTTTGAGAGAGGGAAGGGTTGAAAGAGACCCGGCCTTTGTGGCCTCCTCAACGGGGAGTAGGTTTGCGAGAACCGAACCTCGGTAAAACAAATCCGCGTGTCACACTCTTCATTTGTTTGCGATTTGTTTTGCACCCTCTCTCGCGGACTCTATTTTATTTCTAACGCTAACCCGGCTTGTAGTTGTGTTTATATTTGTAAATTTCAGTTTCGCCCTATTCACCCCCCCTCTAGGCGACTCTCACGAGTCCCTGGCGACCGATGGTCTGACGTCGATGCACGTGGTCGACGACTTCTTGAAGCGCCGGATCGCGCCACTGCAGGCGAGGGCACGCCTGAGCTACTGGTTCACTGGCTCCAACAACCTCGGCCGGGTCCACCACGGGCCAGGTGAAAGTTGCCTAGAGGGGGGTGAATAGGCGGAATCTGAAATTTATAAATTTTAAGCACAACTACAAGCCGGGGTTAGCGTTAGAAATATAATCGAGTCCGAAAGAGAGGGCAAAAACAAATCACAAGCAAATAAGAACGGATGACACGGTAATTTATTTTACCGAGGTTCGGTTCTTGCAAACCTACTCCCCGTTGAGGTGGTCACAAAGATCGGGTCTCTTTCAACCCTTTCCCTCTCTCAAACGGTCACCTAGACCGAGTGAGCTTCTCTTCTCAATTAATCAGGACACTAAGTCCCCATAAGGACCACCACACAATTGGTGTCTCTTGTTTTGATTACAAATGTTGCGGGAACAAGAATGGGGAAGAAGAAAAGCGATCCAAGCGCAAGAGCTCAAATGAACACGACAAAACTCTCTCTTCTAGTCACTATTGCTTTGAGTGGAATTGGGACTTGGAGAGATTTTGATTCACTCTAATTGTGTCTTGAATTGAATGCTATAGCTCTTGTATTGAATGTGTTGGCTGAAAACTTGGATGCCTTGAAGTGTGGTGGTTGGGGGGTATTTATAGCCCCAACCACCAAAGTGGCCGTTGGGAGGGGCTGTTGTCGTATGACGCACCAGACAGTCCGATGCGCCAGCCACGTCACCCAACCGTTAGAGTTCGACCGTTGGAGCTCTGACTTGTGGGGCCACCGGACAGTCCGGTGGTGCACCGGATAGTCACTGTTCACTGTCTGGTGCGCCTTCTGGCGCCTGCTCTGACTTCTGCGCGCGCAGTTGCACTGTTCACTGTTCACTGTAGCCTTTTGCAGACGACCGTTGGCGCAGATAGACGTTGCTCCGCTGGCACACCGGACAGTTCGGTGCCACACCGGATAGTCCAGTGAATTATAGCGGAGCGGCTCCCCAAATTCCCGAAGCTGAGCAGTTCAGAGAGGATCTCCCTGGTGCACCGGACAGTCCGGTGCGCCAGACCATGACAGCCTTCGGTTGTCTTTTGCTCTTTTTATTTGAACCCTTTGTTGGACTTTTTATTGGTTTGTGTTGAACCTTTGGCACCTGTACAACTCATAATCTAGAGCAAACTAGTTAGTCCAATAATTTGTGTTGGGCAATTCAACCACCAAAATCATTTAGGAAAAAAAAGGTTTGACCCTATTTCCCTTTCAATCTCCCCTTTTTTGGTGATTGATGCCAACACAAACCAAAGCAAATACAAAAGTGTAGAATTGAACTAGTTTGCATAAGGTAAGTGCAAAGGTTGCTTGGAATGAAACCATTAATTATTTCTACTAGATATGCATGGATGGTTTTCTTCTTATTTAAAATTTTGGACCACGTTTGCACCACTAGTTTTGTTTTGCAAATACTTTGTAAAATTCTTTTCAAAAACCTTTTGCAAATAGTCAAAGGTATATGAATAAGATTGAAAGAAGCATTATCAAGATTTGAAATTTTCTCCCCCTGTTTCAAATGCTTTTCCTTTGACTTCAACAAAACTCCCCCTCAATGAAATTCTCCTCTTAGTTTTTAAGAGGGTTTTACAAATTTTTGAAGATACTAGAATTTTCTCCCCCTTTTGAAAACACATTAAGGTACCAATTTGAAAACTTTATTTTTAAAATTCGGTGGTGGTGCGGTCCTTTTGCTTTGGGCTAATACTTTCTCCCCCTTTGGCATGAATCACCAAAACGGATACTTGTGAGTGAAATATAAGCCCTTTTACTTTCTCCCCAATGGCAAACAAATAGATATGAGTGAAGATTATACCAAAGTGGAGAACTATGCGGAATACCGGCAAAGAGTAGATAATACCGATGGAGTTGAGTGAAAGCGTCGTCTTTGCCAAATACTCCATTTCCCTTTCAATTCTATGACTATGCATAAGATTACACTTGAAAACTCATTAGTCATAAACATAAAAGAGATATGATCAAAGGTATATAAATGAGCTATGTGTGCAAAGTATCAATCAAAATTCCAAGAATCAAGAATGTTTAGCTCATTCCTAAGTTTGGTAAAGGTTTTCTCATCTAATGGTTTGGTAAAGATATCGGCCAATTGATCTTTGGTGTTAATATAGGCTATCTCGATATCCCCCCTTTGTTGGTGATCTCTCAAAAAGTGATACCGAATGGCTATGTGCTTAGTGCGGCTGCGTTCAACGGGATTATCCGCCATGCGGATTGCACTCTCATTATCACATAGGAGAGGGACTTTGCTAAATTTGTAGCCATAGTCCCTGAGGGTTTGCCTCATCCAAAGCAATTGCGCGCAACAATGGCCTGCGGCAATATACTCGGCTTCGGCGGTAGAAAGAGCTACTGAGTTTTGTTTCTTTGAAGCCCAAGATACCAGGGATCTCCCCAGAAACTGACAAGTCCCTGATGTGCTCTTCCTATCAATTTTACACCTTGCCCAATCAGCATCTGAATATCCTAATAAATCAAAAGAGGATACCATGGGGGTACCAAAGACCAAACTTAGGTGTATGAACTAGATATCTCAAGATTCTCTCCACGGCCCTAAGGTGAACTTCCTTAGGATCGACTTGGAACCTTGCACACATGCATACGGAAAGCATAATATCTGGTCGAGATGCACATAAATAGAGTAAGGATCCTATCATCGACCGGTATACCTTTTGATCTACGGATTTACCTCCCGTGTCGAGGTCGAGATGCCCATTGGTTCCCATGGGTGTCTTGATGGGCTTGGCATCCTTCATTCCAAACTTGGTGAGTATATCTTGAATGTACTTCGTTTGGATGATGAAGGTGCCCTCTTGGAGTTGCTTGACTTGAAATCCTAGAAAATACTTTAACTCCCCCATCATAGACATCTCGAATTTTTGTACCATGATCCTACTAAACTCTTCACAAGTAGATTTGTTAGTAGACCCAAATATGATATCATCAACATAAATTTGGCATACAAACAAACCATTTGCAATAGTTTTAGTAAAGAGAGTAGGATCGGCCTTGCCGACTTTGAAGCCATTAGTGATAAGGAAATCTCTTAGGCATTCATACCATTCTCTTGGGGCTTGCTTGAGCCTATAAAGCGCCTTAGAGAGTTTATAAACATGATTAGGGTACTCACTATCTTCAAAGCCAGGAGGTTGCTCAACATAGACCTCTTCCTTGATTGGTCCATTGAGGAAGACACTCTTCACGTCCATTTGATAGAGCTTAAAGCCATGGTAAGTAGCATAGGCAAGTAATATACGAATTGACTCAAGCCTAGCTACGGGTGCATAGGTTTCACCAAAATCCAAACCTTCGACTTGTGAATAACCCTTGGCCACAAGTTGTGCTTTGTTCCTTGTCACAACACCATGCTCATCTTGCTTGTTGCGGAAGACCCACTTGGTTTCTACAACATTTTGGTTAGGACGTGGAACTAAATGCCATACCTCATTCCTCGTGAAGTTGTTGAGCTCCTCTTGCATTGCCAGCATCCAATCCAAATCTTTAAGTGCATCCTCTACCCTGTGTGGCTCAATAGAGGAGACAAAAGAGTAATGTTCACAAAAATGAGCGACTCGAGATCGAGTGGTTACCCCCTTATGAATATCTCCTAGGATGGTGTTCACGGGGTGATCTCTTTGAATCGCCTGGTGGACTCTTGGGTGTGGCGGTCTTGGTCCCTCATCATCTTCCTTGTCTTGTTCATTAGCCTCTCCCCCTTGATCAATGTCCTCCTCTTGATGTGGCTCATCCTCTTGATCTTCATTTACATCATCTTGAGCCTGATCCTCATCTTGAGTTGGTGGAGATGCTTGCATGGAGGAAGATAGTTGATCTTATGCTTGTGAAGGCTCTTCGGATTCCTTAGGACACAAATCCCCAATGGACATGTTCCTTAGCGCGACGCACGGAGCCTCTTCATCATCTAACTCATCAAGATCAACTTGCTCTACTTGAGAGCCGTTAGTCTCATCAAACACAATGTCACAAGAAACTTCAACTAGTCCAGTGGACTTGTTAAAGACTCTATATGCCCTTGTGTTTGAATCATAACCAAGTAAAAAGCCTTCTACAGCCTTAGGAGCAAATTTAGATTTTTTGCCTCTTTTAACAAGAATAAAACATTTGCTACCAAAGACTCTAAAATATGAAACATTTGGCTTTTTACCGGTGAGGAGTTCATAAGATGTCTTCTTGAGGATTCGGTGTAGATATAACCGGTTGATGGCGTAGCAAGCGGTGTTGACCACCTCGGCCCAAAACCGATCCGAAGTCTTGTACTCATCAAGCATGGTCCTTGCCGTGTCCAATAGAGTTCTATTCTTCCTCTCCACTACACCATTTTGTTGTGGCGTGTAGGGAGAAGAGAACTCATGCTTGATGCCCTCCTCCTCAAGGAAGCCTTCAATTTGAGAGTTCTTGAACTCCGTTCCATTGTCGCTTCTAATCTTTTTGATCCTTAAGCCGAACTCATTTTGAGCTCGTCTCAAGAATCCCTTTAAGGTCTCTTGGGTTTGAGATTTATCCTGCAAAAAGAATACCCAAGTGAAGCGAAAATAATCATCCATAATAACTAGACAGTACTTACTCCCGCCGATGCTTATGTAAGCTATTGGGCCGAATAGGTCCATGTGGAGTAGCTCAAGTGGCCTGTTGGTCGTCATGATGTTCTTGTGTGGGTGATGAACACCAACTTGCTTCCCTGCTTGACATGCGCTACAAATCCTGTCTTTCTCAAAATAAACATTTGTTAGTCCCAAAATGTGTTCTCCCTTTAGAAGCTTATGAAGATTCTTCATTCCAATGTGGGCTAGTCGGCGATGCCAGAGCCAACCCATATTAGTCTTAGCAATTAAGCAAGTGTCGAGTTTAGCTCTATTGAAATCAACTAAGTATAGCTGACCCTCTAACACTCCCTTAAAACTATTGAATCATTACTTCTTCTAAAGACAGTAACACCTACATCCGTAAAAAGATAATTGTAGCCCATTTTGCATAATTGAGAAACAGAAAGCAAGTTATAATCTAAAGAATCTACAAGAAAAACATTGGAAATAGAGTGGTCAGGTGATATAGCAATTTTACCAAGTCCTTTGACCAAACCTTGATTTCCATCCCCGAATGTGATAGCTCTTTGGGGATCTTGGTTTTTCTCATAGGAGGAGAACATCCTTTTCTCCCTAGTCATGTGGTTTGTGCACCCGCTATCAATGATCCAACTTGAGCCCTTGGATGCATATACCTACAAAACAAATTTAGGCCTTGTTCTTAGGTACCCAAACGGTCTTGGGTCCTTTGATATTAGAAACAAGAACCTTGGGTACCCAAACACAAGTCTTTGACCCCTTGTGTTTGCCCCCAACATATTTGGCAACTACTTTGCCTGATTTGTTAATGAGCACATAAGAAGCATCAAAAGTCTTAAATGAAATGTTATGATCATTTGATGCAATAGGAGATTTCTTCTTAGGCATTTTAACATGGGTAGAACGCCTAGAGCTAGAAGCCTCATTCTTATAAATAAAAGCATGGTGAGAAACAGAATGAGTCTTCTTAGCATGAATTCTTATAATCTTGTCCTCAGGATAACTAGCAGGATACAAAATATAGCCCTCATTATCCTGAGGCATGGGAGCCTTGCCCTTAACAAAATTAGACAATCTTTTAGGGGCATTAAGCTTGACATTGTCTCCCTGTTGGAAGCCAATGTCATCCTTAATGCTAGGGCGTCTCCCACTATAAAGCATGCTACAAGCAAATTTAAAATTCTCATTTTCTAGTTCATGCTCGGCAATTTTAGCATCTAGTTTAGCTATGTGATCATTTTGTTGTTTAATCATAGCAAGGTGATCATGAATAGCATCAACATTAAAATCTCTACATCTAGTACAAACAGTAACATGATCAACACTAAATGCAGAGGGTTTGCAAACATTTAATTCATCAATCTTAGCATGTAACATGACATTTTCATTTCTAAGATTGGTTATAGCATCATTGCAAACATTCAAGTCCTTAGCCTTAGCAATTAATTTTTCATTTTCAATCTTAAGGCTAGCAAGAGAGGCATTCAATTTATCAATCTTAGCAATTAAACTAGCATTATCATTTCTAAGATTAGTAATTGAATCATTACAAATATTTGACTTCTCAACCTTAGCAATCAAATTAGCATTCTCAATTCTAAGGTTGGAGATAGTGTCATGGCAAATGCTAAGCTCACTAGTTAATTTTTCATTTTTCTCTACCTCCTGAGCATAAGCATTTTTAACCTTAACATGCTTCTTGTTTTCCTTAATAAGGAAGTCCTCTTGGCTATCCAAGAGTTCATCCTTCTCATGAATAGCACTAATCAATTCATTCAATTTCTCTTTTTGTTGCATGTTAAGATTGGCAAAAAGAGTAAGCAAGTTATCCTCATCATCACTATAATTATCCTCATCACTAGAAGTTGCATACTTAGTGGAGGATCTAGATTTTACCTTCTTCTTCTTGCCGTCCTTTGCCATGAGGCACTTGTGGCCGACGTTGGGGAAGAGGAGACCCTTGTTGACGGTGATGTTTGCGACGTCCTTGTCGGAGGAGGAGTCGGTGGAGCTCTCGTCGGAGTCCCACTCCTGGCAAACATGAGCATCGCCACCCTTCTTCTTATAGTATCTCTTCTTCTCCTTCTTCTTCCCCCTCTTGTCGTCGCCTCTGTCACTGTCACTAGAAATAGGACATTTTGCTATAAAGTAACCAGGCTTACCACACTTGTAGCAAACTTTCTTGGAGCGGGGCTTGTAGTCTTTCCCCCTCCTTTGCTTGAGGATTTGACGGAAGCTCTTGATGATGAGCGCCATCTCCTTGTTGTCGAGCTTGGAGGCGTCGATGGGGAGTCTACTTGATGTAGACTCTTTTTTCTTCTCCTCCGTCGCCTTGAATGTGATGGGTTGTACCTCGGGTACGGAGGAGGCGCCTTGCTCGATGATCTTCTTGGAGCCTTTGATCATCAATTCAAAGCTCACAAATTTTCCTATCACTTCCTCGGGAGACATTAGTTTATATCTAGGATCACCACGAATTAATTAAACTTGAGTAGGGTTAAGAAAAACAAGTGATCTAAGAATAACCTTGACCATTTCATGGTCATCCCATTTTGTACTCCCGAGGTTGCGCACTTGGTTCACCAAGGTCTTTAGCCGGTTGTACATGGATTGCGGGTCTTCTCCTTGGTTGAGCATGAACCGACCGAGCTCCCCCTCGATCGTTTCCCTCTTAGTGATCTTGATCACCTCATCTCCTTCGTGCGCGGTCTTGAGCATGTCCCAAATCTCTTTGGCGCTCTTCAACCCTTGCACCTTACTATACTCCTCTCGACTTAGAGAGGCGAGGAGTATAGTAGTGGCTTGAGAGTTGAAGTGCCGGATTTGGGCAACCTCGTCCAAATCATAATCTTCATCCCATACGGATGGTACCTGTTCTCCAAACTCAACAACATCCCAAATGCTAGTGTGGAGTGAGGTTAGATGGTGCCTCATTTTGTCACTCCACATATTATAATCTTCACCATAAAAAATGGGTGGTTTGCCTAATGGGACGGAAAGTAAAGGAGTACGTTTGGAAATGCGAGGATAGCATAGGGGGATCTTTCTAAACTTCTTGCGCTCATGGCGCTTAGAAGTGACGGACGGCGCGTCGGAGCCGGAGGTGGAGGGCGACGAGGAATCGGTCTCGTAGTAGACCACCTTCTTCATTTTCTTCTTCTTGTCGCCACTCCGGTGCGACTTGACGCAGGGAGGGGATTCCTCCTTGTGCTTGGTGCTGGACTCCCTTGATGGAGCCTTCCTATGGCTTGTGGCGGGCTTCTCACCGGTCATCACCTCCTTCTTGGCGTGATCTCTCGACATCACTTCGAGCGGTTAGGCTCTAATGAAGTGCCGGGCTCCGATACCAATTGAAAGTTGCCTAGAGGGGGGGTGAATAGGCGGAATCTGAAATTTATAAATTTTAAGCACAACTACAAGCCGATGTTAGCGTTAGAAATATAATCGAGTCCGAAAGAGAGGGCGAAAACAAATCACAAGCAAATAAGAACGGATGACATGGTGATTTGTTTTACCGAGGTTCGGTTCTTGCAAACCTACTCCCCGTTGAGGTGGTCACAAAGACCGGGTCTCTTTCAACCCTTTCCCTCTCTCAAACGGTCACCTAGACCGAGTGAGCTTCTCTTCTCAATCAATCGGGACACTAAGTCCCCACAAGAACCACCACACAATTGGTGTCTCTTGTTTTGATTACAAATGTTACGGGAACAAGAATGGGGAAGAAGAAAAGTGATCCAAGCGCAAGAGCTCAAATGAACACGGCAAAACTCTCTCTTCTAGTCACTATTGCTTCGAGTGGAATTGGGACTTGGAGAGATTTTGATTCACTCTAATTGTGTCTTGAATTGAATGCTACAGCTCTTGTATTGAATGTGTTGGCTGAAAACTTGGATGCCTTGAAGTGTGGTGGTTGGGGGTATTTATAGCTCCAACCACCAAAGTGGCCGTTGGGAGGGGCTGCTGTCGTATGGCACACCGGACAGTCCGGTGCGCCATCGGACACTGTCACACTGTTCGGTGCGCCAGCCACGTCACCCAACCGTTAGGGTTCGACCGTTGGAGCTCTGACTTGTGGGGCCACCGGGCAGTCCGGTGGTACACCGGACAGTCACTGTTCACTATCCGGTGCGCCTTCCGGTGCCTGCTCTGACTTCTGCGCGCGCAGTTGCACTGTTCACTGTTCACTGTAGCCTTTTGCAGACGACCGTTGGCGCAGATAGCCGTTGCTCCGCTGGCACACTGGACAGTCTGGTGCCACACTGGACAGTCCGGTGAATTATAGCAGAGCGGCTCCCCAAATTCCTGAAGCTGAGTAGTTTCGAGAGGATCTCCCTGGTGCACCGAACACTGTCCGGTGGTGCACCGGACACTGTCCAGTGCACCAGACCAGGGCAGCCTTCGGTTGTCTTTTGCTCTTTTTATTTGAACCCTTTCTTGGACTTTTTATTGGTTTGTGTTGAACCTTTGGCACCTGTACAAGTACAACTCATAATCTAGAGCAAACTAGTTAGTCCAATAATTTGTGTTGGGCAATTCAACCACCAAAATCATTTAGGAAAAAAGGTTTGACCCTATTTCCCTTTCACTAGGCACCGACCTGTCCTGTGAGGAACTGGAGCTCCTAGTGAAGGGAATTACTGGTGAGTCCTTCATTGCCGAGTCCTTAATTCCTCCCGAGGGCATTCATCCTCTTTGCGATGACTAAGGGTTGAGGGCAGCGATCTTGGATTGGCTGCCGACCCTCGACGAGAGTGGCGTAGCGGTTCGCCAGACCGGCGGCCGGGATCCCCACCGCGGGATTCAGATCCCCGGTGAACCGACCGGAGGTTCCCGACCCGCCGACGCCGGCTCCAGAGCTCCCCCAGCGGCCCTCAGCCCCTCGGGCAAGGGCAAGGGGGCTGCGAGCAGTTCTTCTGCCCCGGGTGATTCCGGGAGGTCGGAGGGAGAGAGGCGGCACCGACTGCGTCGCACCGACGGGTCTTTTGTCGGGGATCCGCCCCTTGATTCGGACCTCCCCCAGAAGCGCCAGAGGATAGCTTGCGGGGTCAAGGAGGTCGGCTCCCTGGCCCAGGGCTCGCAGAGGCGCGTCAGTCCTCCACTAGCACCACCATCAGTCCCGCCGCCGCCACCATCATCTGGCTCGCCGCCGCCGCAGGGGCAGCAGCATCAACGACAGCAGCAGCAGGGGCAGCGGACGTCTCGCTTCCAAGGTTGCTGGAAGGTCTAGGGCCCCAAGTAAGTGTACCCCTTTCCGTTTTTCCCATTGGTCTAGTCCCCATGTTGACAGGTATTAACCCGTCCTTTGCTTATCAGGGCCTCTTCTTCCTCTGTCTCCAAAGTCGCTCCTACTGTTGAGTCTAGCTCCTAGCAGCAGGTGTCTGCTGGCCTCGATGCCGGCGACCTGCCTCCGCTTGCCACTGTTGAGGCGGCGCCATCGGGCCCCCATGTTCTGACTGCTGCTGCTGTGGCAGGGTCGTCGGGCCCCTAGGATCCAGCTACCACTGTCGAGGCAGTGCCGTCGGGCCCCCAGGCCTCAGCCGGGGATCCGATAGCAGCAGCATTGCCAACAGCTACTGCAGACCCAACGATGGCGGCGATGTCGCTAAATATGCCGTCAGCGACAGCGGAAGCTGTGGGGGTGCGCGCGATTCCATCCCGCCGCCCGTTCCGAAGGAGCCGGAGGTTATTCTTGGGCGGCGGCTCCAAACCAACGCAGGGCCAAAAACGGCGCCACCTCCCCTCCCTCAGGTGCTGTCCCGTGCTCACCAAGCTCTCCGGGAGACCGAGGCGGTGATCCTGCGGGAGTGGGAGGCACTCGAGACTGAGCACCAGCGCCTTGGCGATTGGCGCTCCCAGCTGGAGGAACGTACCAAGGCCGTGTCCTGCCAATTTGCTTTGGAGCGGTCCAAGCTTGAGCAGGGGCGTGAGGACCTCAAGGAGGACCTGAAGAAGGTGCTCGAGCGAGAGCGAGAGGTGACCTAGGAGGAGAAGAGGCTAGTCAAGAAGAAAGAGCACTTGGACCAGCGGGGGGCGGCCATCACGGAATTCCATGAGAAGTTGAAAGTCTATAATGTGATGCTGGAGGAGCAGCGGGATGAGCAGACCGCGACTGAAGCAGCACTGCAAAAGCTGCAGCAGGAGCTTGATGACAGGGCTAGCAACATCTCTCTCGCCGAGGAAAACCTCAAGGCAAAGGATGCTTTTGTAACATCCCAAAATCTCAACCCAAGGTTTGGAACCCTAACCCCCCTAAATCCCCCCTTATTTTATTTCCTCCCCTAAACTCCACCCATTAGGTCATCTCATCATGTGCATACACTTGAAATGTTAGGAGCACCTCACATAGACTACTCATCACTCAAGATTATTTAGCAAATTATTGATTCAAAAGAAAAGGGTATAGAAAGAAACAAAAATAGAAAAAGGGAAAAAGGAAATAGAAATCAGAAAAAGAAAAAAAGAAAACCCTCCCCCCTCGGCTGGGCCCAATCTGGCCCAACCCAACCCACGCCGCGCCCGCGCTTCCCCCTCTCCCACGGCCCAAGCGGCCCAGCCACGCGCGCCCGCGCCACCCCTGGCAGGCCGGCCCCACTGGTCAGCGACTCCCCCTCTCTCCCTCTCGCGTCGCTCTCTCTCTCTGGCAGCCCGGGCCCGCCTGTCAGCTTCGTCGTCGCGCCCATGCCTCACCGGCGCGTTTGCCGCCGACCGCCTCACGCCCCGTCGCCTCGCCATTAAGGCTCGCACCAGCCTCAGCGACCACCCCGCCACTGTACCCGAGCCGCCCCTCACCCCTCGCCTGCCCGAGCCGTCCCAATCGTCGTTTGCTCCATTCCCGCCATCATGGCGAGCTCGTCGGCGCTCGTCGTCCCCTCCATCCCTCTCTGTCACACCCGGGTTTAAGGGACAAATCCGGGTGCATCTCATACATGCGCCAAAGAAGACAACATATATAATAATAGAGTGTATAGAGATAAATGTCACAAAATATCAGAGTATTTATTACATAGCGGAAGACTTATTACAAAGTAAAAGAATAAATATAAAACGAACTAAGGATCGTCGGTGCCAATGTCAACTGAGAAACGCCACCTAGATCAGATCATACTCCTCGCCTTGTGGCTCCTCCTGAACCACCTGTTCTTCTCCTGTGGGGGGGGGGGGGGTTGTGAGACAGCAAGGGTGAGCTCACATACGTTCATAGCTCAACAAGTCGTGGGGAACAATGTGGCATGAACTCACCAAAGGTGGGAGTTCATGAAGTGTAAGGCTGATCAATGAAATAAAGGCTGAGGCTGAGCATTGCTTTTATAAGTTGGCCAAAATTTTATTAGCAATTACTGAGTGTAAGTAAATACCAAACCTTAATAATAATAAAGAAAAGTAATAGTAAAATAATCCCAAATGCGATGCAAATGTCAAATTAAATTTAAGTTCCATAATTAATCATGTGAGGGTCCGAGCCGCTGATGACCGTGAGCACGGCTAGTATACTAGTTTTACACTCTACAGAGGTTGCGCATATTTACCCACAAGTCATGTTACCCATCTGCCAAGAGACGGCCAATCCCATACACCTCTACCGAGGAGGCGAGGCAGGGTAACACTACGAGGCCTTTACAAAGTTCCACTAGCTTCAGAAATCCCGCTACAGTTTATAGGAAGCTCCAGTGTAGGAATCCCTCGCCTGACCACCATCGCAGCAAAATCAACCCAAGGACCTCCCTACACTGACCACTCCTCTACTGCCCTTGCCCCTTTCGGGTAAGAAAGACCTCCACTAGCTTTCCTAGTTAATCAGCCAAGGACGTCCCATTAAACCCTTGTGGTAGCACTGTTTTCTCGGGTGGTCGCTCCATGTTCCCATTAATTTAATGATCTTAACATGAACGGTAGTAATAAAAAGATAATAAAAGAGTAATCATGAATGTTGTATCTCCATACCCAATCCACATAAAGCAATAGCAGGTACTACCCAAAAATAATTCAGTGGTGAACAAGGTATAAAGATAATCAAAACTGGGGTAACCTAAAGGATCCCATCAAAATTAACCTATACAGATCATTATAATTAATAAGAACATGGCTGGGAAAAAGTAAGTGATCAAGGGCACAACTTGCCTTCAATGAGCTCCTACTCAGCTACTTCTACTTACTGAACCTCAGAATCCGTAGTAGCTTGCTCGTCTACTCGCATCAACACAATACATACATTATAGCACAAATTAACATCACATCAAACATGTAAATAAAATACATGATAAGAATCTACATATTAAAATAAGAATCTAGGAACATGAATCATTAAATTTGGAGTTATAGATTTTAAGTTATGAATTTCCTAAGGTTTAATGTGCTTGAAATAGGATTAAATGAGAAATTAATTTTCTTTCTGTTTTCATGTCAAAACAGAGACACTAGATGATAGAAATTAATATTACAAAATTTTAGAAACTGGAATGGATCAATTTGGATAAAAAATAAATTTTCTATGCATTTTACAAGTTTCTAGAATTGTTTTTGTATTAAAAACTAAATTCTATAATCATTTCTCGGTTTTTATTACACCTTGGACTGGGCGCCAATTTCTGGTAGACTCAGGGGCCTATGCGTAAAAATTTCTACGACTCTGTGAACAGCCTGTGTGGATGGCGGGTTATTTACGAAAAAGTACAGGGGCTCTTTACAAAGATTGCCACGGCGAAGGGGTACGGGTGCTTCTCGGCCGTTGGATCAACAACCGACGCGCCAGATTAAACCTAAGTCTAAGCAATCCGGTATCCATTCTAAGCCTTCGGATCTGAATCTGACGGTTGCTATTTAACGCAAGCGGGATCGGATCCGATCCGTCAGATCTCATCCAACGGCTACCTAGCGTTCCTCCCCAGATCTAATTGTGGCCGTTGAATACGATCAAACGGCCCATGCTACATCACCTTCCTCGAGCTGAGGCACGACGGCGCTTCCCACCGCACGGCGGCGAGCCCGCCGGGGTTTCGAATTCGGCCAACCCGAGCACCTTTGACCAATTAACTCGCACCTCACACAATTGATGCCTCCCTAAACTTAATGCCCCAACCAATTTTGGCTGACAGCAAGCGCGGGACTCGGTACACGGCGCGTCGCGGTGGCACCATGGTCGGGCAGCAGACCTAGGAGCTTGGCTACACCATTCTGCAATTCGCTAGTGAATAACTTGGAGGAAGGGAAGACAGACACGGTGGAGACTCACCAATGGCCGGCCGAGGTAAGGTGACACCCGTCCACGGAGCTTGGGCGGAACCTGCCTGCAGTGGTCACAGCGGCGAGCAATTCGCCCACCGCACCAACGCACGACTCCAATCGTCGGCGCTGGCGGCAACCCTGGACGACTACGACTCCACTTAGCCACACGCCGAGGCGAATTCGCCCGCACCGAAGAAGTTCACCGGCGACGCGACTAGCTCTTCCTGGCGTCGTCCAATCCCCTCCTCTGCTCTCTCTCTTTCTCTCTCCGTGGACGGGGACAACGAGCGGCGCGTTCTGTTCCACGGGTCCCACTGGACAGTCAGATACACGGACGCACAGATGAGCTCTCGGTTACCTGAGGAAGCTGACATGCGGGCCCCGAGCGCAGGTGAACGCCCGCGATGAGAGCATGGGCTGGCGCGAGGTGGAGCGAGATGGGCCAGAATGGGGGTGTATGGCCCATTTAGTTGGTTTTGTTTTATTCTTTTATTTTTCTATTCCTTTTCTCTCTTTTTATATATATATATATATTTTCAAATCCAAACATGGATTCAAATTTTAATTCAAACTTAGTGATTTGTCAATTATTACATTCTATATTTGTGCAATTAAGAGAAGTAGATATTGAGGATATGTATTTAAAATATGCTATTTAGATTTTTATTTCCCTTCTTTATTTTTCTTATTTTCAAATTCTACTTTTAATTTAGGGTTTGACCCAACTTGTAATAATTATTATCTTATTATCATTAACAATATTATTTTATTTAATGCACAAACATAGAAACTCAAATATGATGCATTTTCTTTTATTTTAGTGTCTTTGGTTTTAATTGATCACTCTCAACATGTATGCTCTTTTCATGATGCAAATATGCCACATAAAATAAGGATATCACCATATAATGTTTTATACAATTTTTAGTATTACACTCTCCCCCTCCCGGGCGCCTATAAAAGGAGCCGCCCGAGCCCCGTTTCCCTCCGCACTAGCTCCGGCCACCTCCTCCGCTCCTCCCCGAGCCAATTGAGCTAGCGCCGCCGCACTTCCCCGTCGCTCCGGTGAGCCCCGCTCTTCCCTCCCAAGTGAATTTCGGTCGAATTAACCAGTGCGTGAAGCTCCGCCACATGCTCACGGTCACAGGGCACACCTCCCCGCCCCCTATTGCACCCGACTGCCGCACCGGCGACCTCGCCGCTGTGAACACCCGCCACCGCGCCGCGGACCGGCCGCCCTAGGCCCCCGCCGGTCAAATTAACCCTACCCTCGTGATCCCCTGCACCCGCCTGTGCCTCGCCACCGCCTCCCCGCCGCAGAACCAGACCCACGGCGGAGAACCGCTGCGGGGTTCCACCGCCGGCCGGACTCCGGTCGACCTTTTCCCCCTCCCTCCGTTGCTGTCCACGCCGTTAAACCCCCCTCCTCGCTGGCATGTGGGCCCCGCACCACAGCGCCGTCCCCCCTCACTGCTGGGCCAGCTGGGCCGCCAGTCGCGGCCGCGCGCACGCGCTCGCGCTGGGTGGGCCAAAATTCTCCCCCCGGCCCAGCCAGGCAGGAAACCCTTTTCTTTTTATTTTCTCACTTCTTTTTCCCATTTTCACATATAGAATTTTATGCTAATATTTTATGTACCAAAAATAGTTCAAATAAATTATAGAGCACAAAAATAATAAGATATAAGAAATGGCACACCCCACTATAGTCACCATGATTGATGTATTATTATTATCTATGTTTGTTAGCGGAAGAGGGATCCGATCCTCCGGAATTTGTAGCTCCGGAAGAAGGGCAGGAACCCCACCCCTCCGAGATAAACCTTTTGTGCTAGGAAAGCTTTGACGAAGGCAAGTCCATCCTTCCCTTGATGCATAATTTACCTATTTCTCCCTACCACTACCTAAGTCGGGATTCAGGAATGGAATCAATTTGCATGGTGAGCATGAGAGAGCCCGCGTTGACTAATACCATTTGATTTCAAGATATGGGATAAGAAAAGGGGTGTGTGTAACATGTTTCCAAAAAGTGTGCGATGAAGGGTATTCACCCTCATCACCTGGTGAGTAGGATGATCAGAGACTCCCTGGTTTAGGGAAGGGCCTAAGGTGATGGCTCAGCTGGTTTAGGCGTGAGCAGAAGGATTGTCCTCTCATATAAGGACCGGTTTGTCATCCTTCACTACCTGTACTCGTAAAAAGTACAACCACTCAAGGCTGTGTGGGCAGTCACTCGATCTGAACTCGTACGGTCTAAACCCAGGGTTATGAAGGCTGGGGAGCACCGGGAGGATAAGGAGGGGGAATGTTTTGTCCGGTTTGGACATGGCGGTGGCCTGACTCATTCCGGTATAACCGTTAAGGTTAGGACGTGCGAGGAAAGAAAGAGATTCGAATTCGGGTCTTGTCGGGGACCATAATTAGGGGTACCCTCAAGACGCCTAATTCTCAGCTGGTAACCCCCATCAGCATAAAGCTGCAGAGGCCTGATGGGTGCGATTAAGTCAGGGATCAGTCCATACGAGCGACTCGATCACGTCTCACCCGAGCCTAGCCTCGGGCAAGGGCAGCCGACCCTGAGGTATTTCCGTCTCGCCCGAGGCCCCCTTTTCACGGCAGACGCGTCTCCGGCTCGCCCGAGGCCTTGTCTTCGATAAGAAGCAACCCTGACTAAATCGCCGCGCCGACCGACCAAGTCACAGGGGCATTTAACGCAAAGAGTGAGACTGACGGGCAGCCAGGCCTTGCCGAGGGCACCATAGGAAGCTCCGCCCGACCCAGGGCTCGGACTCGGGCTAAGGCCCCGGAAGACGGCGAACTCCGCTCCGCCCGACCCAGGGCTCAGACTCGGGCTAAGGCCCCGGAAGACGGCGAACTCCGCTCCGCCCGATCCAGGGCTCGGACTCGGGCTAGGCCCCGGAAGACGGCGAACTCCGCTCCGCCCAACCTAGGGCTCGGACTCGGGCTAGGCTCCGAAAGACGACGAACTCCGCTTCGCCCGACCACAGGGGTCGGACTCCGCTCTGGCCTCTGCCGAACGACCTCCGCCTCGCCCGACCCAGGAGCTCGGGCTCGGCCTCGGCCATGCAGGACAGACTCGACTTCGGCTTCGGAGGAGCCTCCACGTCGCCCGACCTAGGGCACAAGTCCGCCACGTCAACAGGAAGCGCCATCATCACCCTACCCCGAGCCGACTCGGGCCATAGAGAACAAGACCGGCGTCCCATCTGGCTAGCTCCGCCAGATAGGCAATGATGGCGCCCCGCTAGCCCTATGACGACGGCGGCTCTCAGCTCCCTTACGGAAGCAGGGGGACGTCAGCAAGGACCCAACAGCTCCGATAGCTGTCCCTCCGCCAGGCTCCGTTGCTCCACCAACAGCCACGACACCACACCGGCTGGGTGCCAAGATCTCTCCGTCTGCCACCTTGGCATGTACCTAGGGCGCTAGCTCTCCCCCGCTAGACACGTAGCACTCCGCTACACCCCCATTGTACACCTGGATCCTCTCCTTGCGCCTATAAAAGGAAGGACCAGGGCCTTCTTAGAGAAGGTTGGCCTCGCGGGAACGAGGGCAGGGGCAGGCGCTCTCTTGGGGCCGCTCGCTCCCCTCACCCGCGCGGACGCTTGTAACCCCCTACTGCAAGCGCACCCGACCTGGGCGCGGGACGAACACGAAGGCCGCGGGATCTCCGCCTCCCTCACGACCCGGCTCCGGCCACCTCGCTCTCCCCCCTTCGCGCTCGCCCACGCGCTCGACCCATCTGGGCTGGGGCACGCGGCACACTCACTCGTCGGCTCGGGGACCCCCGGTCTCGAAACGCCGACAGTTGGCGCGCCAGGTAGGGGCCTGCTGCGTGTTGACGAGCAGTTTCCCGTCAAGCTCCAGATGGGCAGTCTCCAACGACCTCTTCAACCCGGGACGATGCTCCGTTTCGGGAGCCTCGAGTTCATGTCTTTCGACGGCAGCTACGACATGATACTCCTTCCACCGCCGCGCGACGGCGACAATGGTGGCCGACAGCCCGCTCGCCGGCGGCGGAATCGACGACGTCTTTCCCGCGTGGGGGAAGGACAACTTTCGAGCTCGCCCCATCCTCTCCCTCGCCATCGGAGGAGGAGACGGGGCAACCAGGGCCGAGCGGGAGGCTGTGCCCCGTCGGCTGTCGAGCAAGTGGACGACGCCAGCACGCTCACGGAGGGCCTGCAGGACGTCGCCCTCGTACCCAGGACGACGGCGCGATCAGCCCCCGAGGTGACTTCGTCGCTCCTCGTCGACCAAAAGGTACCAACTGATTCCCATCTTTCGTCATTTCGACTCGACCTCAACCCGCCTAGCGACCTCGCTCTGGCGGCCGCTCACGTTGAGGCGAGTGCAACCTCTTTTGGGTTTCGTGTGCGGTCGCCTTGGGACCGATTGACGGGCATCTCGACCTACGGGCCCTCTGGGTCCGAGGAAGATGACGACCCCAGCATCTGCTGGGATTTCTCTGGATCTGGCAACCCCAGTGCCATGCGGGACTTCATGACCGCATGCAACTACTGCCTCTCCGACTGTTCCGACGGCAGCCGCAGCCTTGACGACAAGGACTGCGGCCCGAGCCGCGAATGTTTCCACGTCGAGCTAGGGGATCCCTCCGGAGGCAGCTGTCTCGGCATGCCGGAGGATGGTGATCTCCCTAGGCCAGTGCCTCGCGCCGACATCCCGCGGGAGCTAGCTGTGGTCCCCGTTCCGGCGGGAGGCACGACCCACAGCTCGAGCAAGTCCGCGGGGCGCAAGCCGGGCTCGATGAGGGGGCAGGAGCGCTCGAGGCGATCCGCCGGGACGTCGGGCAGGTATGGGCGGGCCAGCCCCCGCCCGGAGAAATACGTCACCTGCCCCAGGGTCTCCAGCACCGCATCGCCAACGATGCCAGGGACAGGCCGCCACCCGCATCCGGCGGAACCGGCCAGGACCTGGCAGCCGCAGCGATGCTCCTCCGCGCGATGCCGGAGTCGTCAACCACCGAGGGTCGGCGAATCCAGGGAGAGCTCAAGCATCTCCTGGAAGGCGCTGCGGCCCGGCGGGCCGAGAGCTCTGCCTCCCGAAGGCAGGGGTACCCCTCGGAACCTCGTGCCGCGACCTCCCGACTCCTGCGGGAAGCCTCGGTCTACACCGGGCGCACGCGCAACACCGCGCCTGCGGCCCCGGGCCACCTCGGCGACGAGCACCCTCATCGCGATCGTCGGGCCCGCCTCGACGAAAGGGTGCGCCGAGGCTATCACCCCAGGCGTGGGGGACGCTACGACAGCGGGGAGGATCGGAGTCCCTCGCCCGAACCACCCGGTCCGCAGGTCTTCAGCCGGGCCATTCGGCGGGCGCCGTTCCCGACCCGATTCCGACCCCTGACTACTATCACAAAGTACTCGGGGGAAACAAGACCGGAATTGTGGCTCGCGGACTACCGCCTGGCCTGTCAACCGGGTGGAACGGACGACGACAACCTCATCATCCGCAACCTCCCCCTGTTCCTCTCCGACACTGCTCGCGCTTGGTTGGAGCACCTGCCTCCGGGGCAGATTTCCAACTGGGAGGATTTGGTCCAGGCTTTCGCCGGCAACTTACAGGGCACGTACGTGCGCCCCGAGAATTCCTGGGACCTCCGGAGCTGCCGGCAACAGCCGGGAGAGTCTCTTCGGGACTACATCCGGCGGTTCTCGAAGCAGCGCACCGAGCTGCCTAACATCACCGACTCCGATGTCATCGGCGCGTTCCTTGCCGGCACCACTTGCCGTGACCTGGTGAGCAAGTTGGGTCGCAAGACCCCCACCAGGGCGAGCGAGCTGATGGACATCGCCACCAAGTTCGCCTCTGGCCAGGAGGCGGTCGAGGCCATCTTCCGAAAAGACAAGCAGCCCCAGGGCCGCCCGTCGGAAGATGCTCCCGAGGCGTCTACTCCGCGCGACGCCAAGAAGAAAGGCAGGCGGAAGTCGCAAGCGAAACGCGATGCCGCCGACTCAGACCTTGTCGCCGCCGCCGAGTACAAGAACCCTCGGAAGCCCCCCGGAGGTGCCAACCTCTTCGACAAGATGCTCAAGGAGACGTGCCCTTACCATCAGGGGCCCGTCAAGCATACCCTCGAGGAGTGCGTCATGCTTCGGCGCCACTTCCACAAGGCCAGGCCACCCGCAGAGGGTGGCAGGGCCCGCGACGACGACAAAAAGGAAGATCACCAAGCAGGAGGGTTCCCCGAGGTCTGCGACTGCTTCATGATCTGCGGAGGGCATGCGGCGAATGCCTCGGCTCGGCATCGCAAGCGAGAGCGTCGGGAGGTCTGCTCGGTGAAGGTGGCAGCACCAGTCTACCTAGACTGGTCCGACAAGCCCATCACCTTCGACCAAGATGACCACCCCGACCACGTGCCGAGCCCGGGGAAGTACCCGCTCGTCGTCGATCCCATCATCGGCGACGTCAGGCTCACCAAGGTCCTGATGGATGGGGGCAGCTGCCTCAATATCATCTACGCCGAGACCCTCAGGCTCCTGCGCGTCGATCTGTCCTCCGTCCGAGCAGGCGCTGCGCCCTTCCACAGGATCATTCCTGGAAAGCGCGTCCAGCCCCTCGGACAGCTCGACCTTCCTGTCTGCTTCGGAACACCCTCCAACTTCCGAAGGGAGACTTTGACGTTCGAGGTGGTCGGGTTCCGAGGAACCTACCACGCGGTGTTGGGAAGGCCATGCTACGCGAAGTTCATGGCCATCCCCAACTACACCTACCTGAAGCTCAAGATGCCGGGCCCCAACGGGGTCATCACCGTCGGCCCCACGTACAAACACGCGTTCGAATGCGATGTGGAGTGCGTGGAGTACGCCGAGGCCCTCGCAGAGTCCGAGGCCCTCATCGCCGACCTGGAAAACCTCTCCCGAGAGGTGCCGGACGTGAAGCGACACGCCGGCAACTTCGAGCCAGCGGAGACGGTTAAGGCCGTCCCTCTCGACCCCAGTGGCGACACCTCCAAGCAGATCCGGATCGGTTCTGGGCTCGACCCCAAATAGGAAGCAGTGCTCGTCGACTTTCTCCGCGCAAACGCCGACGTCTTTGCGTGGAGTCCCTCGGACATGCCCGGCATACCGAGGGATGTCGCCGAGCACTCGCTGGATATTCGAGCCGGAGCCCGACCGGTGAGACAGCCTCTGCGCCGATTCGACGAGGAAAGGCGCAGGGTGATAGGTGAGGAGATCCACAAGCTGATGGCAGCAGGGTTCATCAAAGAGGTATCCCATCTCGAATGGCTTGCCAACCCTGTGCTTGTGAGGAAGAAAGGGGGGAAATGGCGGATGTGTGTAGACTACACTGGTCTCAACAAAGCATGTCCAAAGGTTCCCTACCCTCTACCTCGCATCGATCAAATCGTGGATTCCACTGCTGGGTGCGAAACCCTGTCTTTCCTCGATGCCTACTCAGGGTATCATCAAATCAAGATGAAAGAGTCCGACCAGCTCGCGACTTCTTTCATCACGCCCTTCGGCATGTACTGTTATGTCACCATGCCATTCGGTTTGAGGAACGCGGGTGCAACGTACCAGCGGTGCATGAACCATGTGTTCGGCGAACACATCGGTCGCACGGTCGAGGCCTACGTCGATGACATCGTAGTCAAGACAAGGAAAGCCTCCGACCTTCTCTCTGACCTTGAAGTGACATTCCGGTGTCTCAAGGCGAAGGGCGTCAAGCTCAATCCCGAAAAGTGCGTCTTCGGGGTGCCCCGAGGCATGCTCCTGGGATTCATCGTCTCCGAGCGTGGCATCAAAGCCAACCCGGAGAAGATCGCAGCCATCACCAGCATGGGGCCCATCAAGGACTTAAAAGGCGTACAGAGGGTCATGGGATGTCTCGCGGCCTTGAGCCGTTTCATCTCACGCCTCGGCGAAAGAGGCCTGCCCCTGTACCGTCTCTTAAGGAAGGCCGAGTGCTTCACTTGGACTCCCGAGGCCGAGGAAGCTCTCGGGAACCTGAAGGCGCTCCTCACCCAGGCGCCCGTCTTGGTACCCCCAGCTGATGGAGAAGCCCTCTTGGTCTACGTCGCCGCTACCACTCAGGTGGTTAGCGCCGCGATCGTGGTCGAAAGGCAAGAAGAGGGGCATGCATTGCCCATTCAGAGGCCAGTTTACTTCGTCAGCGAGGTGCTGTCCGAAACCAAGACCCGCTACCCACAAGTTCAGAAGCTGCTGTATGCAGTGATCCTGACAAGGCGAAAGTTGCGACATTACTTCGAGTCTCATCCGGTAACTGTGGTGTCATCCTTCCCCCTGGGGGAAATCATCCAGTGCCGAGAGGTCTCGGGACGGATCGCAAAGTGGGCGGTGGAAATCATGGGCGAGACGATCTCGTTCGCCCCTCGGAAGGCCATCAAGTCCCAGGTACTGGCGGACTTCGTAGCCGAATGGGTCGACACCCAGTTGCCGACGGCTCCGATCCAACCGGAGCTCTGGACCATGTTTTTCGACGGGTCGCTGATGAAGACGGGAGCCGGCGTGGGCCTGCTCTTCGTCTCGCCCCTCGGGAAACACCTGCGCTACGTGCTACGCCTCCATTTCCCGGCGTCCAACAATGTGGCAGAGTACGAAGCTCTGATCAACGGATTGCGAATCGCCATCGAGCTAGGGGTCCGACGCCTCGACGCTCGCGGCGCCTCGCAGCTCGTCATCGACCAAGTCATGAAGAACTCCCACTGCCGCGACCCGAAGATGGAGGCCTACTGTGATGAGGTTCGACGCCTGGAGGACAAGTTCTACGGGCTCGAGCTTAACCACATCGCTCGGCGCCACAACGAGACTGCGGACGAGCTGGCAAAGATAGCCTCGGGGCGAACGACAGTTCCCCCGGACGTCTTCTCCCGAGATCTGCACCAACCCTCCGTCAAGGTCAGCGACACGCCCGAGCCCGAGGCGCCCTCGGCCTCATCCGAGGCACCCTCGGCCCAGCCCGAGCCATCCTCGGTTCAGCCCGAGGAAGCCTCGGCCCCCGAGGGCGAGGCGCTGCGCATCGAGGAGGAGCGGGGCGGGGTCTCGCCTGATCAAGATTGGCAGACCCCGTACCTGCAATATCTCCGCCAGGGAGAGCTACCCCTCGACCAAGCCGAGGCACGGCGGGTAGCGCGACGCGCCAAGTCGTTCGTCTTGCTGGGCGATGAGAAGGAGCTCTACCACCGCAGCCCCTCGGGCATCCTCCAGAGGTGCATCTCCATCGCCGAAGGTCAGGAACTCCTGCAAGAGATACACTCGGGGGCTTGCGGCCATCACGCAGCGCCTCGAGCCCTTGTCGGGAACGCTTTCCGGCAAGGCTTTTACTGGCCGACGGCGGTGGCTGACGCCACTAGAATTGTCCGCACCTGCGGAGGGTGTCAATTCTATGCGAAGCAGACCCACCTGCCCGCTCAGGCTCTGCAGACGACACCCATCACCTGGCCGTTTGCTGTGTGGGGTCTGGACCTCGTCGGCCCTCTGCAGAAGGCACCCGGGGGCTACACGCACCTGCTGGTCACCGTCGACAAATTCTCCAAGTGGATCGAGGTCCAACCCCTGAACAGCATCAGGTCCGAGCAGGCGGTGGCGTTCTTCACCAACATCATCCATCGCTTTGGGGTCCCAAACTCCATCATCACCGACAACGGCACCCAGTTCACCGGCAAAAAATTCTTGGATTTTTGCGAGGATCACAACATCCGGGTGGACTGGGCTGCCGTAGCTCATCCCATGACGAATGGGCAGGTAGAGCGTGCCAACGGCATGATTCTACAAGGGCTCAAGCCTCGGATTTACAATGACCTCAACAAGTTCGGCAAGCGATGGATGAAGGAACTCCCCTCGGTGGTCTGGAGCCTGAGGACGACGCCGAGCCGAGCCACGGGTTTCACGCCGTTCTTCCTGGTCTACGGGGCCAAGGCCGTCTTGCCCACTGACCTGGAATACGGCTCCCCGAGGACGAGGGCCTATGATGATCAAAGCAACCAAGCTAGCCGAGAAGACTCACTGGACCAGCTGGAAGAGGCTCGGGACAGGGCCTTACTACACTCGGCGCGGTATCAGCAGTCCCTGCGACGCTACCACGCCCGAGGGGTCCGACCCCGAGACCTCCAGGTGGGCGACCTGGTGCTTCGGCTGCGGCAAGACGCCCGAGGGAGGCACAAGCTCACGCCCCCTGGGAGGGGCCATTCGTCATCGCCAAAGTTCTGAAGCCCGGAACGTACAAGCTGGCCAACAGTCAAGGCGAGGTCTACGGCAACGCTTGGAACAACCAACAGCTACGTCGCTTCTACCCTTAAGATGTTTCCAAGTTGTTCATATACCTCGCACCCACGCAAAGTTTAGTCAACAAGGAAGGGTCGGCCTCGCCTCGGCAAAGCCCGACCCTCCCTCGGGGGCTAAAAGGGGGGAAACCCCCTCTGCGTCAAAATTTTCCTCGAAAAAAATCTCTTTTACCAGAATGTCTTTCGTGCTTTTTGACTACTTCGAAAAGTGGGTCATGGAAACGACGGGGTACGCGTAAGCAGTCAAGGCTGACCGAGCCGAGGGACTCCTACGCCTCCGGGATACGGATACCTCACTCATCACCTTCTGCGATAAGTAACTCGCGTTCGGATAAAGCGGCTCCACGGATCGAACAAGTCTTTACGTTCGGAAGCCCTTCTGCCGAAGCGATCCTTCGAGCCTTCTCGACCAAGTCGGTGACGGGGCCCCATGGACGGGTGAAAGTACGCGTAAGCGGCAAGGCCGACCGAGCCGAGGGACTCCCACGCCTCCGGGATACGGATACCTCACTCATCACCTTCCGCGAGAAGCAACTCTCGCTCGCACTAACATCCCTGTCACCGACAAAAGGTCCAGATACTCGAAACAAGAGGAAAAGAGACGCAGCTTTACAACGCAGCAAGGGTGTGTGTTCTGGCCTCGACGGCCGCACAAGGCACACACTACAAGACAATCTGATCCTGCAGGCTCGGGTCTTGACGCCAGAAAGGGGGCAACAACACCCTCGGCATCAACGGCACCTTCGGCGAGGCCCGACCTAGCCTCGGACGGTGACGCGGTCCGAGGGTCTCCGCTCCGAAGGACGACGTCATCACCACGCCCGAGCAATCGCTGTCAGGGACTTCTCCGGGAATCCAGCCCGAGCAGACGGCTCGGCCGGCCACCTCCGGGGCCTCGGCCAACCACCTTCCAAGGGCGCTGGCCCGGTCCGAAGCCTCGGCTGATCAACTCCGGCGTCGATCCTGCCGACGGACAACCCGGCTGGGCTCCGGCCAAACAGGTTTCATTTTCGAGCCAACTCCGCCTCTGTTCATACTGATATCGCTACCCCTGGCCTCGGCTCGTCGAAGAGCGGCCGAGGGGTCTCTTTAACTAAGCTAGAGGAGCCTCGGACAGCAGGGCCGACCGAGCCGAGGGACTCCTACGCCTCCGGGATACAGATACCTCACTCGTCACCTTGACACGGGGCGACTCATGCTTGGTGAAGCGGTTCAGATAATCAGCAGACGAGTCTTAGCGCTCGAAAAATGAGGAAAAAACACGGCTCCGTGCCGAAATTACATACATGTTCAGGCCCCAAAAGCCGAAATGAACAAAAAACCCGGCACTCGAAGTGCCATTACAAACGGAACTCCGGTTCCCCCCCCCCCCCCGCAGGTACGAACAACCCCACTCGATAGGGGCGGGCCTGCGGGGCTGCAGAAGACTGACGGGCGGCTCGCCGCCGCTCGCTCTGGCCACGACGACGACGGCCCCCACTCCGGACGACCGAACTGCAGCAGCGCAGGCCTCGGGGTAGGCGCCGCTGCAGCCTTGCCCTCGCCCACGCCGACGCTCGAGGGGCGAGGACAAGTACAAAGAGCCGGAGGCCCGAAGCGCGGATGGTGGCGGTAATCCCGTCGGTGACGGGGACTTCTCGAGCCGCCTCCGCCTCGGCACTGACGGCAGGAGCCATCAGCCTACCGGCAGATCCCCACTCAAGTCCTCCTAGATGAGTGGGGCACCGGCCTCCGCGTAAAGGCGCCGCCCCGGTGCAAAGGCAGGACCACCCCAGAACACGAACGCCGCCCTAACAGCGCGCAGCATCTAGGGTGGTCCTCCCGTGTACACGGCGCGGCAGCCGCCCCCCAACAGAAGGGGCCGCCGGGAGCCAAGCCAGCCGACCCGACACGCTGGAGGTGACGACGTCCGTCGTCGATCCACCCCGCGTTGTCGAAGTCCGGGCCGCCCGCAGGGCCAGTGAGCGCCCTCTCCCTCGAATCTTGCGGGAGAGGACGACCCATGAACCCGTGCGGGAGGTAGAGCGCCGGCTCAGTCCGGCACCCACCCCAGCGAGGATGATGAACATCCTTGAAGCTGAGGGTGGGACCAAGATCGCAGCCCGGTTTGCTCCTCCCCACCCGGGAGCTGGTGGTCACCGTCTCGGGTGACCCCCAGCGGAGGGGAGCCACCGGGCTGCCTGATGAAAATCCTTGAAGCCGAACGATGGCTGAAAGGTACCAACTCCCACGGAGTTGCGTTCCTCCAACGATGGGACGAAAAGACGGCGGTTTCCCCCATCCGGGGGCTTGGAAGGTGGAAAGACACGGTGCGTCAGGGAAGAAGGAGACATGGTCGCCTTACGAAAGGGGTCGCCCTCCTTTTAAAGGCGACTCTCCCTGCTTGCGCCCCCAACCGTCACGGGCTGAGTCTTCTCCAACACGCCTCCAAAGCCCTCCCCTGCGGCGCGGGGGCTGGGTCCCACACGTCATGAAGACCGGCTCCGAGCAGAAGAAGCCAAACCGCCGCGCACAGCGCACTCAACCACCCAGCGGTGACAAGGGACCCTCCACTTTTGCCCAGACCAATGGGCGAAAGGGGCGGGCAGCCATGCGGGCGGCATGCAACCGCGCCAAGTGGACGCGCCTCTCCGACTCCTGACATGCCAGCACGGAGGCTCAAGCCCACGCGTCGCGCGACCGGCGCGCCGGATGCTGCATGCAAGCCACTGTACCACTTGCGCCACCGCCGCACCTCCTCGATTGCGGAACCGATACCGCGACCCGAGGCGACCCAGCGCGCGACCCAGCAGCGCCAGCCTGACGCAGCGGTCAAACACGGTCAAAAGCGGGCCAGCAGTAATGGCGGTGGCAGGCACACGGGAGCAGCGGTCACGCCGTCAGCCAGGCTCACGTCCCATCCGGAGGCAGCAAGAGAACCCCCTCTCACGGTGTGAAGACGATGCGCCCGTGACCCGTTCCTCGAACGGCTCACGCACGCGCAACGGCAGCCCCGCCAACTACTCGCCCCGGCGCATTAACTCCGCGGCTGGACAGGCGGCGCTTCTGGCAGAAGCAGCTGGCGACGCTTCGCCTTCGCCAAAACGACCACACCAAAAAAGGTACGCCACGTCGTTCAATTTCGTATCCTTTTTTCCCTTTTTTCTCTTTCTCTATCTCTTGCAACAGGGACCGGGAAAGGGGATACCCCCAAAGGGATCCTTCCCCGTGAAGGAACTAGGCTCCGAGCCTCCTTACTGATCAGGGGTTCGAAGGCTGGCCCCCCGAAGGGTTCAACAGCCGCCTCAGATCGCGTGGGCCCGACACCCACTACTGGTCAGAGGTTCGAAGGTCGGCCTCCCGAAAGGTTCCACGGCCGCCTCAGGCTACTCGGGCTCCGCGCCCATTACTGATCAGGGGTTCGAAGGCTGGCCCCCCAAAGGGTTCACAGTCGCCTCAGACACCGAGCGAGGGATGACCAGGGGTACGTTCGATACATAACCAAGGCTCGGGCTGCGCTCCCGAGGTACCCTAGGACATTTCCGAGACCAGCGGGAACGATCCTGTAACGGAATCCCATCGGAGGGAGGCATCGAGCCCTCGGACCCCGTCGCCAGGGGACCGGGTCCGGTAGATCACCCGCAGGTACTTTTGGGCGTGCCTCCGGGCCCCTAGCCGACCCCCAACGAACGGGGCACGGACGTCCACTCGGATTACCCGATTGCAGCTCACCGGAGACACCATGTTCGGTGCCCATCGAGGGTAACATGGCGCTCTCCCCCCCTCCTCCTTGCGGAAAGGCGACGTAGGGGCGTATGTAAAAAAGCCGAGTCTGTCCCTGATCGCCCTCTCGCCCTGTGCGGAGGCTCGGGGGCTGCTCTCGCAAACCCGGCTCCGGCCAAACCGTTGACAGCGTCAACATACCAGCCCGAGAACTTGGGCCCCGACAGTGCACCCGGGCTACGGCCTGTTCGCATGAGGGAACCGCCAGACCAGCCGAAGCATTACGCAAGGCATTAAGACCTCGAAGGAGTGAAACCACTCCTCCGAGGCCTCGGGGGCTACACAACAAAGTGCAACCGAGAAAGGCTGGTCCCCTTGCAAAAAAGTGCGACGAAAGCCTCCAAGCGAGTGCTAACACTCCCTTCGAGGCTCGGGGGCTACTGTCGGGGACCATAATTAGGAGTACCCTCAAGACGCCTAATTCTCAGCTGGTAACCCCCATCAGCATAAAGCTGCAGAGGCCTGATGGGTGCGATTAAGTCAGGGATCAGTCCATACGAGCGACTCGATCACGCCTCACCCGAGCCTAGCCTCGGGCAAGTGCAGCCGACCCTGAGGTATTTCTGTCTCGCCCGAGGCCCCCTTTTCACGGCAGACGTGTCTCCGGCTCGCCCGAGGCCTTGTCTTCGATAAGAAGCAACCCTGACTAAATCGCCGCGCCGACCGACCAAGTCACAGGGGCATTTAACGCAAAGAGTGAGACTGACGGGCAGCCAGGCCTTGCCGAGGGCGCCATAGGAAGCTCCGCCCGACCCAGGGCTCGGACTCGGGCTAAGGCCCCGGAAGACGGCGAACTCCGCTCCGCCCGACCCAGGGCTCGGACTCGGGCTAAGGCCCCGGAAGACGGCGAACTCCGCTCCGCCCGACCCAGGGCTCGGACTCGGGCTAAGGCCCCGGAAGACGGCGAACTCCGCTCCGCCCGACCTAGGGCTCGGACTCGGGCTAGGCCCCGGAAGACGGCGAACTCCGCTCCGCCCAACCCAGGGCTCAGACTCGGGCTAGGCTCCGGAAGACGACGAACTCCGCTTCGCCCGACCACAGGGGTCGGACTCCGCTCTGGCCTCTGCCGAACGACCTCCGCCTCGCCCGACCCAGGAGCTCGGGCTCGGCCTCGGCCATGCAGGACAGACTCGACTTCGGCTTCGGAGGAGCCTCCACGTCGCCCGACCTAGGGCACAAGTCCGCCACGTCAACAGGAAGCGCCATCATCACCCTACCCCGAGCCGACTCGGGCCGCAGAGAACAAGACCAGCGTCCCATCTGGCTAGCTCCGCCAGATAGGCAATGATGGTGCCCTGCTAGCCCTATGACGACGGCGGCTCTCAGCTCCCTTACGGAAGCAGGGGGACGTCAGCAAGGACCCAACAGCTCCGACAGCTGTCCCTCCGCCAGGCTCCGTTGCTCCACGAACAGCCACGACACCACACCGGCTGGGTGCCAAGATCTCTCCGGCTGCCACCTTGGCATGTACCTAGGGCGCTAGCTCTCCCCCGCTAGACACGTAGCACTCCGCTACACCCCCATTGTACACCTGGATCCTCTCCTTGCGCCTATAAAAGGAAGGACCAGGGCCTTCTTAGAGAAGGTTGGCCTCGCGGGAACGAGGGCAGGGGCAGGCGCTCTCTTGGGGCCGCTCGCTCCCCTCACCCGCGTGGACGCTTGTAACCCCCTACTGCAAGCGCACCCGACCTGGGCGCGGGACGAACACGAAGGCCGCGGGATCTCCGCCTCCCTCACGACCCGGCTCCGGCCACCTCGCTCTCCCCCCTTCGCGCTCGCCCACGCGCTCGACCCATCTGGGCTGGGGCACGCGGCACACTCACTCGTCGGCTCGGGGACCCCCCGGTCTCGAAACGCCGACAGGTCTCATTGATCATGAGATCGTAGAACCAGACTAGTGGGTAAAGTGTACCCCTCTGCGTAGAGTTTAAACCTATTCGAATAGTCCGTGTCCACTGGTATGGACGAGTTTGGTGTGGTATGACAATTAGTGTTTCTACAACAATTGGGAACAGGGAAATATGTGTGTGTCTCCGGAAAGAAAATGGTGCCACGGGAGCGGGAAGCTCAGGGGTGGTAAAGCAAGTGTCATTTCTGTTGTTTCGGGAAAACCCTAACAACAAGTACTGCCTTTCTCTGAGAAAAATGAAGAGCGATTTCAACTCCACCATACGAAGCATGTACGATATAGGTCTCTTTCTCTTTACGAGAGCCGGGTGGGCTTGCGGAATACCTAGTGTATTCACCCAGATTTATTCATGTTTTTCAGCAGCTGAAGACTTCTTTTCTGCTATGCTTGATTGAAGGGGCTGTGTCTTCACCCAGTTCTGCCTGTGGCATGGGCTAATTTATCTTCCACTGCGTTTTATAATTTCGGCTCACTCTTGAGCTTGTACCCACGGTATTGTAATAACATTACTCAGACTCTGTAACTATTTGAAGTAAGGAATGTGGTTACTAGCCTCCTGGGACTAGTAATTTATATCACATTTGAGTCCCAAAGGATCAGGATGCTTCAGGTTGTATCAGAACCTATAGGACTGGCTGTAGACCGCAGCCCTGACCTTAAAAGTTGCCTTAACAAGAAAACACCTCTTACCCCCAAGAAACACCTTCTCTCCTTTCCCCCAATATTAACATACCTTTCTTTTCTCCTACCAGATGGAAGGCCCCTGGGTCATTAGGACATCCTGAGGGATTTCCTCACCTTCTATGGAGTTGCGGACTGCGCATGGGGATCCGCAAGAAGCCCGAATACATCTGGAAGGAATACCGCGAAAATGGAGTAGAGAAGTGCTCTATGGCGGTCTACCTGGGAGAAGCCAAAGCTACCCAAACCACCCTCCCTTCCAAGTCACCTTCATCGGGCACCGCTTCCCAGACACTTGCCAAAGTGTTGCCCGAAAAGCCCTTAAACAGCTATGCCAAAACTACAGCAGAGAGATCTTTGAAACCCCCTTCGTTATTTCCCACCCAGCAACAAAAATACCCCCACCTGGAGGAAAAGACTTCAGGCTCTGTCAGGGAGAGACCCCACCGAGGATGACCCCACCATTGTTTACATGGCCAGATACCTCCACACCCTCGATACCCACTACGATGATCTCTCCTCCCACTGCACCCACCTAAACTCCCGGGTGGAAAGCCTAGAGCAGCAAGTCAAAGAGCTCAAGAAGGAGAAGGCATCTCTCCAAGAGTGTCTCGACATAGCGAAAGGCGAGGAGGCCAACACCCGTGAAGCCTATCAGACCTTAAAGATGGACTATGATAAGAAGCTTAAGAAGCTCGCCCCCACAAAGAAAATCCGGAAGAAAACCACGAGCTAAGGATGCTAGACGGAGAGGAAGAAGAAAGCTCCCCCAGCACCAGTTCCCGCTAGGATAGAGAATTTGTCCGATATCGAGGACATGTCCCTCGCTAGCCTTGATGATCTTCTCAAGGAATTTGGGGACACTCTAGAAAAAGAATTCGGTAGTACCTCAGGGAACGCTCGCGTGTAGTACCACTTGTCTAGCCATATGCTTGTAATGTACTGGTGTAATGAATAAAATAACTTGTTTGAAAACAATTGACATGTGCATAATAGTGACTCTCTTCCCCCTGGCAGATGGTTTCGGATAAAACCATGCCTACCGCCTCCGGGGTTGGAGCAGGGTTTCCCCTGAGAGCTGAAAGGGAAGCCGTTAGAGAGGAAAGTGAAACCCACCTCCCCGCACCTCCACAACTACCCTTAGATCTAGCCCAAGTTCTAGCCAATCAAACCTGTCTCATCAAGGTCCTCACTCGAAGTCTGGAAAATCAACGTCTGAATGGTGGAAGACTGCAAGACAGAATGGGAGATTTCCTGAGGCTCAAGCCTCCCACATTTGCCGGATCTAGCAATCCCCTCGATGCTGACGACTGGATGTGCACGATTAAAAGAAAGCTGGAAGCCATCAGATGTCCAGAAAATCAGCGACGCAGGTGCAGGTAGCCCAAACGGCGCAGGCGGCTCCGGGTTCCCAAGCGGTAGAGGCGATGAAGAAGACGCTAGAAGATCTCCGGGCGAAGCATCACATCCGGGTTCAGCGTATCGCCGCATGGGCCGACGAGGCGAGCTTGGCTCTGGTGTCGTTGGGGGTGAGCCCCATCCCAGTGTCGAAGCAGTCGGTGTCCATTTCTGACGTGCTCCTGGTGCTGGATTCCGCTGCTGACCGCCTCCGACGCCTGGATTAGATCCTTGGTGCCCGCCTAGAGGCTGAGGGCAGCAGACTCTGCCGGAAGGTAATAGAGTACATTCTAACGTGCTTCTGGAGCCACGACCCAGCCATCTTCTTGGGGCCGGTGATCGCCTGTCCGGTGGCTGATACCGAAGACACTACCCGGGGGAGCGTGCAAGACACCATAGATGTGGTGGCCAAGCGCTTCCAGCGAGATCCCGCTGATGATGAGTAGTTGGCTCTGTGGAGAGAAAGCAAAGGTTCCGCTGGGAAGCGGCTTATCATATTTTGGTTTTGTAAGATACTTTTAAGTACTATTTGTCAAGCAACATTACAACTTATCTGCATGTTACTTTCCCCTTGCTATGTGCGTTGTTGTCAACCTCTTCCCTGGTACTTGGCCCCTCTGGAATGTGGTCTCGACTTGTCGAGGCTGGATGCCAGTATATTTAAGAAAGAGTTGGTGACCTAGCCCCTAGGAGGGTTCTTCGACTGGGATCCAGACCTGCACGCAGCCTTAGCTAGGGAGTTTTAGTAGCGCACCCATTGGACCCATTAATTGGTATCCTTCATCCTTTGATAAAAATAATGGTGGCAAGCTTAAGCAGAATAAGATCACCATAAAGCAAATTTGGGGTCGAGTGAATCTCCTCTTCGTAACTTGGTGTTCATGAGCGTAAAACAACGGACCAGGTTTATAAGGGCGGACCTTACCGGGCTGGCGTACATATATGTGCTACCTAGTTACAAAGGAAGAAAACTGCATTCCCCAGTTTTGCTTTTATGGTAAGAACTTATGGAGGTGCTCTATGTTCTAGGGATTGGGCAGAGACTCTCCTTCAGTTGTGGCAAGGCGGACACACCCGGGTCGGCATACTTCCATCACCTTGAAGGGTCCTTCCCAGCTGGGGGAGAGTTTATGGAGCCCTTCTCGATTCAGTACTCGCCTTAGGACTAGGTCCCTGACCCTGAGCTCCCTACTGTGCACGAACCGTTGGTGGTAACGCCTGAGCGCTTGGTTGTACCGTGCATTTCGGATGGCTGCTTGCCATCTGCGCTCGTCGATGAAGTCCACGTCTTCACGCCGCGGTTGTCCCTGCATAGATTCCTCGAAAGCCTGGACCCGAGGGGAACCCATGATGATTTCTGGGGGAAGACAGGCTTCGGCCCCGTAGACCAGGAAGAACGGGGTCTCCCCGGTAGCTCGGCTGGGTGTTGTTCGGTTCCCCCATAGCACGGATGGGAGCTCACTGACCCAATTCGCACCATGCTTCTTCAAGTAGTCATAGGTGCGCGTCTTGAGTCCCCTAAGGATCTCTGCATTTGCCCTTTCCGCTTGGCCATTGCTTCTGAGGTGGGCCACGGATGCGAAGCAGAGTTGGGTGCCGATGCCCTTGCAATATTCCTGGAAGATTCGACTTGTAAACTGGGTTCCATTGTCCGTAATGATACGGTTTGGGACCCCAAATCTACAGACGATGGACTTGAGGAAAGCGACAGTGGCACCTTGGGTGATGTTGACCACAGGGGTGGCCTCTGGCCACTTAGTGAACTTGTCGATGGCGACGAAGAGGTACCGGTACCCGCCAACGGCCCTGGGAAATGGCCCCAGGATATCCACCCCCCATACGACGAATGGCCAAGAGGGTGGAATCATTTGTAGAGCCTGAGCTGGTGTGTGTTTGTTTTGCATGGAATTGACACGCCTTGCAGGACTTCACCATCTCAGCTGCATCCTGGAGAGCGTTGGCCAGTAAAAGCCATGCCAAAAGGCCTTACCGACCAGTGTGCGGGATGATGAATGACTTCCATACTCTCCTCCATGGATCTCCGTGAGCAACTCACGGCCCTCCTCCTGGGTAATGCATCGCATGTGAATGCCGTTGGCACCACGGCGGTAGAGATCCTCTTCCACCACCGCGTAACGCTTAGCCAACCGCACTATGCGTTCTGCGGACACATGGTCTTTAGGAAGGATATTCTCCTTTAGGTAGTCCCAGATCTCGGAGATCCATGCATCGGGACCACTCTGAGATATTGGCTGCGGTGCTAAGGGGCTGGCAGGCCCCCTGTAGCACACACAGCCTTTGGTGGGTTCTGGGACGCCACCAGGACCGCTAGCTTTGAGGTGCTAGTCTCGCCCCCTTCGCCCAGTTCGGCAGGCTGGACGGTGGGTCTCAGCAGCCGTCTTTCAAAGACGCCCTCGGGCACGGGTGCCCAAGTTGATGCCTTCACGGAGAGGTCATCTGCCGCTGAGTTGTCGGCCCGAGGAACATGTTGCAGTTCCAGGGCCGTGAAGTC
Source organism: Zea luxurians (assembly GCA_029449295.1). Lineage (NCBI taxonomy): Eukaryota > Viridiplantae > Streptophyta > Magnoliopsida > Poales > Poaceae > Zea > Zea luxurians. The sequence goes on from JAOPSE010000010.1 coordinate 135,064,010, forward strand.
TTTCTCTAGTTTCCTCACGTGAAGAAGGTAGGCTGCAAGCCTAGGCTCATTGTAGCTACACTCTCCGCGGACTTGCTTGATGATCAGCTGGGAGTCTCCCTTCACCAGGAGCTGGCGGATGCCCAAGGATAGGGCTGCCGATAAGCCGAAGATCAGTGCCTCATACTCTGTCATGTTGTTGGTGGCTTTGAACTCAAGGTGCACCATGTACTTCACTTGATCTCCGCTTGGGTCGATGAGGATCACCCCGACCCTGCCAACTTGTTGGTGGGCAGACCCGTCGAAGTAGAGCGTCCAGTGGGGCTCGGTGAAGACCGGACCCCTAGGCTCTGTAGGTGTGGGGTCTGAGTCAGGACCCGGACCCCCAGGGATGCTTGAGGGGGGCGTCCACTCTACGATGAAGTCAGCCAGGACCTGACTCTTGATGGTGTGGCGAGGTCGGAAGTCCAGCTGGAACTCAGCGAGTTCCGCGGCCCACTTGGCAATGTTGCCTATGGCGTTAGAGTTGTGGAGGATGGCCCTTAATGGGAAGGAGGTCACCACCACAATCTTGTGCGCTTGGAAATAATGGCGCAGTTTCCTGGACGTGAGGAGCACAACACAGAGGAGTTTGTGCATCTCAAGGTACCTAGTTTTTGCCTCATGGAGGACCTCACTGACGTAGTAGACCGGCCTTTGAATGGTGTGGACCCCTATAGCTGGTCCCGAGTCCTCAAGTTCCTGGCTTTCTGGTGCCGGTCTCTCGATAACCAGCACCATGCTCACCGCTTCCGCGGCCGCCGCAATGTACAAATACAGTGGCTCCTCTGGTTCCGGAGCCACCAATATTGGTAGGGACACCAAGTGCTGTTTCAGCTCCTGGAAGGCTTGCTCTGCCTCTTCGGTCCAAGAGAAGGGCCCGAATTTCCACAGCAGCTTGAAGAAGGGCAGCGCTCTCTCAGCCAGCCTCAAAATGAAGCGGCTAAGGGCGGCTAATGATCCCGTAAGCTTCTGGACATCCTTGATTTGGGCCGGGGGCCTCATTGCTTCAATCGCTCTGATCTTCTCCGGGTTTGCTTCAATGCCCCGATACGAAACCAGGAATCCTAGCAACTTCCTAGCGGAAATGCCAAAAACGCACTTGTCTGGGTTCAGCTTCGTGTGGGTTGCCCATAGCTTGTCGAAGACTAGGGGCAAGTTTTCCACTAGGGTCGACCCTCTCTTAGTCTTGACCACGATGTCATTGACGTAGACCTCTACTTTGTCCCTAATCAGGTCCCCGAAAGTCTTACTCATTGCCCGCACAAATGTAGGCAAGGCATTTTTCAGACCGTACGACATAACAACATAGCAGTAAAGCCCATCCACTGTTACAAAAACGATATGCTTTCTATCTTCCCTAGACATCTGGATTTGATGGAAACCAGAGTAAGCGTCTAAGAATGATAATAGATCGCACCTAGAGGTAGAATCCACGATTTGGTCTATACGTGGCAGCCGATACGGGTCCTTGGGACAGGCCTTATTCAGGCTGGTGTAGTCGATGCACATCCGAAGCTTCCCATTCGCTTTGGGGACGATGACTGGGTTGGCTAGCCATATTGGGTGATGAACCTCTTCGATGAAGCCAGCATCTAGCAGCTTCCAGACCTCCTTTCGGATGAAGTCCTATCGCTCAACAGACTGTTTGCGAGGCTTCTGACTCACCGGCCTGGCGTCGGGGTTGATCTTCAGGCAGTGCTTGATCACCTCCCTGGGGATCCCAGGCATCTGCGATGGCTCCCATGCGAATACGTCGGCATTTGCCTGGAGGAAGGCGACGAGCACGAGTTCCTATTTCTCGTCCAGATCACCTGCAATGCGAGTGGTCTGGGTGGAATCCACAGCGAGACGGATGGCTTTGACGGGGACACCATCCGCTCCTGATGGTTGTACCTTTGGCGCCTTGGGGGTGCCTTGGTACCGGAGGTTGAGGGATTCCTCCCTTCGTCGTCTGGGCGAGCAGTCTCTGTCGCCAGGGCGTGCAGCTTTTCTACGGCTGCAAGTGCGGCGGCACGGTCACCCTGCACGGTGAGGACCCCAGTCGGGGACGGCATCTTGAGGACCAAATACCCGTAATGGGCAATGGCCATGAACCGGTACAGGGCCGGCCTGCCAATGATGGCGTTGAAGGGAGGTTGACCTCTACAACATCGAACACGACGTTCTCCGTGCGGAAGTTCTCCTCAGTCCTGAATGTAACTGGGAGTGCGATGCTCCCAAGGGGATACACCGGCTGTGGGCCCACTCTGGACAATGGGCATGAGGGTCCCAGACGGGACCCCGGGATTTGCAGCTGCTTGAACGCAGCATGGCTAATGACGTTGAGGCATGCCCCGCCGTCAATCAACACATGGTGCAGTCGCATATTGGCGATGACAGGGGCGGTGATGAGCGGCAGTATGCCGGCCCCTGCCATGTTGTCGGGGCAATCAGATGCCCCGAAGGAGATGGTGATGCTCCTCCACCGTTGATGTGGGGCAGCCTTCGGGACCCCTGGGGTTGCCGACAGGACCTCCTGGCGTAGGGACTTGACGTTCCTACAGGAGGTGAGTTCCTAGCTCCTGCCGTACATGACGTATAACCTCTTGCGGTGGTCGCTGTCATCCCCGGAGTCGGAATCTCTAGTGAAGACGCCCTTGAGGTCCCCCTCAGGTGATTGATACCCGAGTTCTCGTTCTCCCGCGGCTACCCCGTCGCCGTCGACCCTCTCCTTACCAGGCCGACGATGGGGTGGGGAGCCATCCTTGGACGATTGCTCACGTCGTTCACTGACGTGTTTCGCGAGCTTGATGATCTCGCGACATTCTGAGGCGCTGTGGCGAGCGTTGGGATGCACTGGGCACGTGCCGCTGTTGTCTCCCTATGACCGGGGGCGCTTATTGCGCTCGCCCCGTCCTCTAGTCACGGCTACGACAGTCGGAGCGGCAAACTGTGGCTTCTCATAGCCGCGGTTCTTCTTCTTCTTTCTGCCGTCCTAGGAGACTGCATCGATGCCTCCCATCTGGTCGACTTCGGTTTGTGGTGCCGAGTGCCACGCGTGGCCCTCGGCCGCTCTGGCACACTTTTCTGCCAGAGTGAAGAGAGTGGAGACGGTCTCCACATCGTGCGTAGCTAACTTCTTCAACATCTTCCCATCACGTACTCCCTAGCGGAAGGCTGTGATGATGGAAGCATCTGATATATGAGGTATGGTGCCTCGCACCTTGGTGAAGCGGGAGATGAACATTCGGAGAGTCTCCCCAGGCTCCTGCCTTACCACGTGGAGGTGGGCCTCCACACCGTGCTGCTGGTAAGCACTGGCGAAGTTTGCAACGAACCGCGCACAGAGCTCTTCCTAGGAGTATATTGACCCTGGGGCGAGGTTCATGAGCCAAGTCCGGGCAGGTCCAGAAAAGGGAACATGAAAATATGTCTCCATCACAGCGGTGTTTCCACCTGCTGCCGTGATGGCGGTGATGTACACCTGCAGGAATTTCGACGGGTTTGACGTTCCATCGTACTTTTCTGGCAGGTGTGGCCGGAACTTGGGTGGCCATGACGCCGCGCGGACATGATCCGCGAGAGCGGCACAGCCCACGTCGGCCAAGGGGACACCCGCTTGGGACCAGGTGCCCGTTGGTGTCTGTGGTGCTACCGCAGCGAAGTCTTGATCGAGGTTGCAGCCCTTGATGTTTTGGCGGCGCTCACGCGCCCTTTCCAAAGAGACTCGAGCGTCATCGCGACCCTCGAAGTTTTGTCGGTGATCCCGCGCCATCTCCAGAGATACTCGGGCATCCTCCCCCGCACGCCTGTGGTTGAGCTATGCCCGGAGGTCAGCGCCCCTCACTAAGGGTGAGCGCACAGACGCCGACGCCTCATGTTGGTGCCAGGATGACCGTGGCCTCGACCTGGTCGAGGTAGAATGTGCCATACTGAGCAACCGATCGACGTCGTCTCGCCATTGCTTCATGGCCTCTAGCGAGGCCGTGGAGCTTAGGGGGTGCCGCAGCAACTCCCTGGATGCTGACAACGCTCCTGGAGCCGCCCTTGACGGAGTCCGGGATGTTTGTGCAGCTGTATGCTGCCGTGCAGCGTGCACAACGGCAGTGCCCGGCACAGGGCAGTTGGGAACCTATGGCATGGAAGAAACAACTTCTTCCTCCACCATGAAATCTATCGAAGTCTCGGTGTGGTGCTCAACGATTTGCACCATCATGCTGAGCGAGAAAACAAGCAAAAACCTCATGCCAAGCCCCCTACCTGGCGCGCCAAATGTCGGAGAGGAAATTCTCCGGCCGGGTGGCGGAGTGCACCCGCCCTAAATCCTAAGATGAGGAAGGGGCTTAAGCGTTTTGCCTGTCTTGCTAAGCGATCATCAAGCACATGAACATGCGAGGATTTAGAGTGGTTCAGGCCGCCGGAGCGTAATACCCTACTCTACTGTGTGTTGGATTGTTGTGGAAGCTTGAGCTGTGTGTAAGCCTGAATGACTTGCGTCTGAGTCCTCTCACGTTGCATGCCTCCCCTTTTATAGTTCAAGGGGGGCATGTACAAGGGTTCTGAGCCCCGACATGTGGGCCCAGGGACAAATTTGAAGGAAAGAACTACTGCTTGCTACTCCAGGGTGATCTCTGAATGCCATAATATCCGTAGTGCACACAATATTGATATCTCGCGGTATCATCCTTGGTGACGTGCGAGTCATGATGGATACTGCGCATGCGGTAGCACAGACGTATCGTCAACCAACGGGAATAGACAGGCACGCTGCCTGCAGGATAGCCTGGTCGCCGCTTGCCAGCTGAGTAGACAGGACACATTAAATGCTAAAGGGGCACATTGGCTGTCAACGGGATAGACAGGCGGCGCGTCTTCTCTGTAATAAATGCAGAGGCAGCGCGGCCCAGAAGCCTTACGTTAGGCTCCGCCCGTAGGCTTACGTCACGCGCGGTAGGCCATGTGGCAGCATCGGGTTCCCGTCTGGGCGGGGAGCAGTAGCGTTATGCGGACAGGTCCGCACCAGGCTGGGCCTGGACACGTGTCAACACTGGACCCCTGCCTGAGCAAGGGTTGGGTACTCTCTGCCTCAGAGTTCCGGGGCCCGGCTGTGGGTAGTCCGGTCCCTACGCAGAGGGGTCCGGGACCCGTCCCGGAGGCCCGGGTTGCACTCGCGGGGGTCTTGGACCTTGCCCCGGGGGTCCGTTCTTCATGTACAGGGGTCCGACGCTTTCCGCATGGGGGTTCGGACCCACTGTTGGCTTCTTGGAGTATGTCTCCTTTCCTGACCACGTGGCGACCCTAGGGCCGTCCATGTGGCAGGGCAGAGAGTTGTTTGCCACGCAACTAGAGGTAGCTGCGTGGGTATAGCGTCTTCATTCTGTAGCAAGGGGTACCCCTGTTTCAGGGTATCAACTGTGTGTTTGGTTTAGCTATGAGCTATGAAAATACCGTTGTGAGTTGTATGCAGTGAAAAAGTTGTTGTGAGAAAAAAGTTGAAAGTCGTTTGATTCGGTTGCCCATTGTAAATAATTTGTATACTCCCTCAGTCCTAAAATATTAGTCGTATATATATATTGGAAGCCCTAGGCTTCCCCTACTAATGGAAGCCCCAGCCAGGACGCGGTCGGTCCAGCACCCGCGTGCTTGCGTTAGCCATGCAGTCGACATCCAAGAATCCAGGACGATAAGCGTAAGGCAATATACGAATGCATATATATGGATAAATGTGCGTAAACCATGCATAAAGGAATCTTTTGACGCCTGAATCACATGGAACGAATATAAAAATGTGTACAGCGTTTACGATTGCATAAAGACATGTACTTGATAGCATAAATCATGCAGCATGTAAATCTTGATCGGTTTATATAAGGAAAGACGTGTTGTATAATCGCGAAAATAAAGGGACAGTTACCGGATTCTGCTCAAGGTTACGGTTTGAGTAGCATTAGTACAAGGAAATCAAATTTTCTTTACAGACTTTGGCGTAGCTTTGTATTAGACTTTCCTGTACAGCCGCAGTAGATACATGATCGGATCCGCGTGTTCTTGGTGGCGGTTAACAGTGGCGGAAGGGAGAGCACCGGACGTGTTTTGGCGTCAGTTAACGGCGGTGAAAGGGACAACACCGGACATACCGTCTATGCATCGATCAACAGGTACGTCTACTGGCATGGACATCGAACCTGTACCGCCTACGATCACCAGATACATAGACGGTGTATCTGTTACTCCCCCCAGCGACGTTGAGGGCACCTGGACATATTGAAGACAACACAAGATCGGCAGACGTGGTAGGAGCAGATAAACGCATACCCATGATACATATTGGGGCGCATAAACAGGACACACCTCACGTTCTTCAAAGCCATGTAAGTTCTCTCTCATATGATAATATCAATTACGTACAATTTTTTTAATGCTGTAGCAATATTACGTTAAATTTGGTCGTCATTGATTCATAAATGTTAAATTTCTGTGCACAGCCGGACAATATTGATATAAGATTGATACCTAAAGTCGGTATGACATTTAGTAACGTGGACGAGGCGTATAATTTTTATAGTCAATATGCATATGAGGTTGGATTTCCTTTGAAGAAATATAGGGAGCGGAAGAATTGTAAATGGTTGAATTGTTCAATGGAAGGAAAGAATGCTGAAAGGGGAGCTGGAAATCCAAGGATGCGTAACACATGTTCGAAACGAACACAGTGCAAGGCTGGGATGAAACTTAAAAAATCTATGATGATGCTAAAGAAAATGTTATTTTTGTCTGAATTGATCTGGTAAACTATGAGCATAATCACGAATTCTTGAAGAAAGATACAGAAAAAGGGCAATTGCAATGCAACAAAACTCATGATCGTGATTATATGGAGTTCCTTAGTGCGATGCAAGAAAGCAGGATTCCACAATATTGCATTATGGATTTTGTTTCAGAAATGCATGGTGGTCTAGAAAACGTTCCAATAACCATGCAGGACATGAGTAACCTGTAAGTGTATTATTCATTGACAATAATGGTTATTATATATTACCGAAACAATCGACATGTGTTAAAAATATGTAGTGCATAATCATTATGTTTTTACAGGAAGAAAGCATGCCAAAGGGAAAGAAATGCAAATGATGTGTCGAAGCTATTATCTTTTTTTTCATTATGCAAGAAAGATAATCCACAATTTTTTTCTGACTTTCAATTGGACAAAGAAGGGAATATTTTAAGCATATTTTGGTCCCATGCTAGCCAGCAAGTCGAGTACATTGATTTTGGTGATGCAGTTACCTTTGATACTACACATAAGACTAATATGTATGATAAACCATTAGGCATGTTTGTTGGCTCGAACCACCACCTACAATGCACAATATTTGCATTTGCTTTACTAGGAGATGAGACAGTTGATACATTCGAGTGGGTCTTCAATACGTTCAAAACATGCATGGGATGTGACAGACCACGAGTAATGTTGACAGGTATGTTGTTATAAATGGCTCGTTTTGATTAAGCATGTACTATATGATATCATAATGACTTGCACAATGTTATGTAAATGTTTCGATTTCAGATCAAGACCCTGCGATGTCAATCGCACTAGGAAGAGTATTATCCCAAACACAATACATCGCACTACTAGAAATATGCTTATTTAAGACATACATCTTAAGACAAATATCAGTGCATTTTATAGAAACGTCTTTTATCATATGGTGCTGAGTAAGGTAAGACGGTTTGTTGGACATCCGTCTCTAATGAAGAAGGTTTTTGAGACAGTTATATGGTTGGAAATGTCTTATACCTAATTAATACATTTTAATTTTGAAAACCGTCTCAAATAAATATACCTTTTGAGGCATTAAGTTTACAAAAGGTGTCTTTTATTTTGGTTACTATATTAGACACTTCTGTATATGAAACCATCTCAAATAAAGATATTATTAGAGTCATCTAGACTATACAAATTGTCTTAGATGTTAGTGAGTATACTAGAAACTTGTAAACATAAAACCGTCTCGTATGATATTTCTGATAAGACATATTGTGAAAAAACGTAGTCAATAGTAAATTCTGATTAGATTGAACTAAACATTTTTTGGAATTTAAAATGAACTAGTTAGATGACTGTATGTTTGTACGGTTTCTATATATCATATAGGTAAAAAATCTTGCTTAAATAAGAAACTACTTCAAATACAACTATACGTTTGAAATATGATTATTTTTATTTTATCATTAACAGTATATTCATAGTTATAATATCATCTCTTTGTATGGCATAAGCAACCTGATAAGCGGTGGTTAATGCTATGGATATTTCTCTTTATATCGGTATTGCACATATATATTATACGTTTTATTAGTATAGCAGAAGCAACCTTGTAGCATAGTGGTTAAGGACTAAGGGTGTTGTTTGTGACATCCTGAGTTCGAATTCTCAACTCCTCTAATTTCCCTGGATGGCCTGGTGGGCGCGCGGTGCAGAAGCCTAGCGCGGACTTGGGGCGGCTCGGGCCCACTTGGCGGGTCCCAGATTTATGGATAAACTCAAAATAGCCCTATAAATACATATATGACTTCCCTTTAATGAGTCCATCATAACTTCCCGTGGAAGTTCGAGTTCTCTCTAGTTCTGTGAAGGAATTTCTTCTCATCCATTCATCTTTCAGGTAACTTAGCTGCGATTAAAATATTTTATGTAGCCCTACTAGTTTATTAAATATGTGATATTATTTACATTAAATATTTATTTTAATTCCTTAAAATTAGATCCTATTAATTTTGCATGCATAGTAACATTACTATTTTAATTATGACAAATGTTGTTATTATTTATTTATTTATTTGTTAGTTATTAAAATAACTTTTTAATATATGAAAACCTAACACAGTACCTAGTTTGTTTTTTCCTATATAATCTCGTGTTGTTTGCATCTAGTTTATGAGGCAATATAATATGAATCTTTAATTATTTTTTCAGATATGGACCGAGAGCAATGGATGTATGGAATTGATCGGTCTGATATCAATTATTTCCGTCATGTGCAAGGGTTCCTAAATGTGGCTAAAAAACATCGATTAGATAATAAGGCAACAGCTATCTTATGCCCTTGTGTGGACTGCAAAAACTTTGATCCAATTATCGACTCACGTGTAATCCTCGGACACTTGATAATGCGTGGTTTTACATCTGGGTACACATGCTGGACAAATCATGGCGAGTGTTCTATTGGTGATAACAATGGAAACACTGAGGGTCCTTTAGATACTAATGGCGGTCCTATGGATACTAATGAGGCGAATGACCATTATGTGCATATCCAAGATACAAAAAGTCATTTTGCGGACGCGACGATTGTTGATGTGCCCATCGATCATCTGGAATACATGATACATGATGTTACTGTAACTCGTAATTTGAGTGAGGCTCAAGCATCACAAGTACGTGAGATACTAGTTCGAGAGCGTGAGACACCATTATATCCGGGAAGCAGTGATAATCGACTGAGTTTTACTACGGAACTTCTACGATTCAAGGTGGCTAGTGGATGGAGTGATAAGAGCTTTACAGATTTGTTAAATTTTTTAGCAGACAAGCTGCCTAAAGGGAATATGGTGCCACGAAGCACAACTAAAGCAAAGAAGATTTTGTGTCCCATTGAGTTGAAATATGAGAAAATACATGTTTGCCCCAATGATTGCATTATATATTGGGGAAAGCATAAGAACAACATATCATGTCCAACATGTGACACATCACGCTACAAGAAGATTGATAACCTAGAGGAATTGGGCTCCAATGAGAAGAAAAAGATTCCTGCAAAGGTTTTCTGGTACTTCCCTGTGATACCTCGATTAGAAAGACTTTTTGCTAATCCAGCAAGTGCAAAACTTTTGCGTTGGCATGCTGACGAACGTAAGAAGGATGGAAAGTTGAGGCACCCTGCAGATGCTTCACAATGGAGAGAAATTGATAGTAAGTATGAAATATTTGCAAAAGAATCACGGAATATCCGATTCGCTCTCAGCACCGATGGTATGAATCCATTTGGCAATATGACCACTACCCATAGCACATGGCCAGTATTATTAAGCATATATAACCTGCCACCTTGGTTATGTATTAAACGGAAGTACATCATGTTGTCAGTATTGATCCCTGGACCAAAACAGTCGGGCAATGATATTGATGTGTATCTTGAGCCGTTGGTACAAGACCTGTTGAAGCTATGGGAAACTGGTGTTGAAGTTTGGGATGCTTGTAAGAAAGAATATTTTAACTTGAGGGCCTTGCTTTTTTGTACCATCCATGACTATAAAGGCCTTGGAAACATTGCAGGATTATCCACTCAGGGATACAAAGCGTGCTATATTTGTCAAGAGAATACAAAAAGTCATTATCTAAAAAATAGTAGAAAAATTGTATATCTGGGACATCGTAGGTGGACACGCAGAAATCATCCATACCGAAAGAATGTTGATGCATTTGATGGGAGTATTGAAAATGAAAAGGCTCCATCACGCAGGTCTGGACATGTGGTTTATGAGAGTGTGAAGGACATTGAAAATAAGTTCGGGAAACACAATTTAGCATTGTCTGGAAATTGGAAGAAAAATCCATATTTTGGAGGTTACCTTATTGGCGCGATCTAAGTGTGCGTCATTGTCTTGATCTTATGCATAATGAGAAGAATGTGTGTGAAGCTTTGATTGGTACAATTTTTAACATAAAAGGGAAAACTAAGGACAACACCAACGACCAGTGTGACCTTGATGAGCTGAACATTGAAAGACCCCAGGAATGGTATACTCTGACCAACGAGGAAAAAATTAAAATTTTTAATCTGTTACATGATGTCAAAGTTCCATCTGCTTATTCAGCAAATATTAGAAGGCTCGTGTCAAAGAAAGACCTAAAACTGTCAGGTATGAAAACTCATGACTGCCATGTTTTAATGACACAGATCCTCCCCGTGGTCCTCCGTGGGTCTTTCAAGAATATCAAAATACGAGATACTGTCATTAGATTATGCTATTTCTTTAATGAAATAAATTCAAAGGTGCTAGATATTGAAGCCCTTGACAACTTACAAAGGGAATTGGTTCAAACTTTATGCCAACTTGAGATGTACTTCCCACCTTCATTCTTCGACATCATGGTACATTTGACCGCGCATCTAGTTGAAGAGGCTAAGATTTGTGGGCCGCATTTCTTACATTACATGTATCCGATCGAAAGGTTCATGGGAATCTTGAAACGCTTTGTTCGGAATAAGGCACGCCCGGAGGGTTCTATTGCAGAAAGTTATGTAATTGAGAGTGTCATCGATTTCTGTGTGGACTACATGGATGAGGTGGCACCGATTGGCCTTCCACTATCACGCCATGAGGGAAGACTTAAAGGGCAAGGGGGACTTGGATTGAGCACAGAGATACCAGATCAAGAATTGCTCCATAAAGCTCATTTCTTGATCCTTCAATCTGCTGAAGATGTTTCAAAGTACATTGACAAACACAAGAAACGGTTGAGAAAGAAAAACCCAGAAATGGTGGACGAAGACATTGTGAGGCTCCATAACAAAGAGTTTTGTGATTGGTTTCAAAAGCGGTGTGAAAACAAGGTACCAAAGAATGACACTGTGAGACGGTTGGCACAGGGACCCTCGTCCAGCGTAGCGACATGACAAAGTTACGACATTAATGGATACACTTTCTACATAGTACAACAAGATGGTAAAAGCACCCGACAAAATAGTGGAGTTTGCAACGACGCGATAACTGAGGTGTTTGATCGCAATAAAAAACTGTCATATCTAAGGAAGGACACGTATTATGGACAATTAGAACACATCTGGGAGTTGGACTACACACTTTTCAAGCAAGTTGTTTTTCTTTGTAAGTGGTTCAACCCTAAAGGTGTTGTCGTTGACCCAAAATATGGGGTTACCACTATAGATTTTAGACGAGAAGCTTACAAGGATGATCCATTTATTCTTGCAAAGCATGCAAATCAAGTTTTCTATATCGATGATCTTGCAAACAGGCATCATCGAGTGGTGCTCAGGGGGAAAAGAAGAATTGTTGGTGTTGAAAATGTAAATGACGAAGAAGATTATGACCTCTTTAGTAATATGAGTAGTTTAGATAATATGGTCATAGATATGGAATGAGTTTGGACTTAATGTAAATTATTATTGTTCTAATTTCTATATATACGGCTGCTTAATATTCTGCATCGCTGTTTATTATAATTTCTATCTATATACATATATTCTAATATAAACAGAAAAATGTGACTCCACCTATCCACAATTCCCAATTCCACATTGCATTAAGGTTCCAGCTCGTATTAGGCTTTGTTTGGGTACTCTAGGAATAAGAGGGAATGGAGCGGATTGAGATGTATCGTGAAAGTTTTTGACTTATTAGGGATTTAAATACCCTCTAATCCCTTCAAACCACTTCAATCCAAGAGTATCCAAACTAGGCCTTAGAGCAACTCCAACAACACCTAATATCTAATCCCTAAACGAAAAATAAGGAGAAAAAGAAAAATAGACCTCCAACAGATCTCTAGTCCGGGTCCCAATCGCGTCGCGTGCGTAAAGAGACCTCCACCGTGCGCATATTTCCGCAGACGTGAACGCTCCCAACCCCCGCGATTTCCTTTTCCCGCGCCTTTCTCCTGCCTTCGTGCCTCCAAATCGCATCCTCCCCTCATCCCGCGCCGACGTCCTCCCCTCGTCCCGCGCCTGCCATCCGCCGCTGCGTCCCTCCCTTCGTCCTGCGCCCCGGCGTCCATCCCCTTGTCCCACGCCCCGGCGTCCCTCCCCTCGTCCCGCGAGCTCCAGGCGGCCGGCGTCCTCCCCTCGTCCAGCGAGCTCCAGGCGGCCGGCGTCCCTCCCCTCGTCCCGCGAGCTCTAGGCAGCCGACGTCCCTCCCCTCATCCCGCGAGCTCCAGGCGGCCGGCGTCCCTCCCCTCGTCCCGCGAGCTCCAGGCGGCCGGCGTCTTCCCCTCGTCCCGCGAGCTCCAGGCGGCCGGCATCCTCACCTCATCCCACGCCCGCGTACCGCCGCTGCGAGCTCCAGGCGCACCTGCGTCCCTGTCGTCTCCTACGTCCGACGCCCATCGCCAAGGCTGAGAGGCAAGATCCGTTGTCCGGTGCCCAGAACTCCCAGGCAAGATCCCTGTAGTGTTTATTAAGATGGATAAATGTTGCTTAGAGGTTTGGTTGTTGTAGAATTTTTTTGATCATGTTTGTTATGTGTGCTATGGGTAGGATTAGCTATCTGCTATCTGCTAATGTATTTCCAATTTATAGAATTGGGTTCAAATGTAACATGTCTCTTGCACATTTGCTAAGGTAGAAGTACTAATAGTGTATCAATATAGTTTAATGATCTGTATTCTTTGATGTTGCTAATGCCTATATTGTTTTCGAATATAATTATGTACAATGGGTACTGATGGCGCTAATTCAATAGGATCAAATGAGTTCTGAGTCATCTCTAGATACATCTGGGTCATCAACTTCAAAAACCTCTGGGTCCACAAGTACCTCATCTTCCACTAGCTTGCATTCAGAGGACATTGTCGAAAAAGGTTCTTGTACTTCTGCCAGGCATAGAACGAAATGAGGTCACGCCAAATGCAAGAAGCTAGAAAAAGGAGGTCCTCGTCGTCTTACGTTTGATAAAAATGGGATTGCCCAATCACCGGTAAAACATGTCAATGAATTCTCAAGCTATTGTGGTTATATAGCACGCATGCGTGTTGATATTAGGATAAAGGATTGGAGAAAAGTGCCTACAGTGGTAAAATCAAACCTATGGGAGGATGTTTCAAAGAAATTTGTCATGCCAAGGGATGAAACCCATACCCTCAATGTGAAGAAGGTCGCTTTGAAATCTATGAGTAAGGATTGACTTCTCCAGATTGTTTGATCCTGTTTGCATCATTTCTTGGGATTTATAATTTATTTTCCTTTTATTCGTACAGGCCATGCATGGAAGGATTTCAAGTGGAAACTAAATATAAATTATGTCAAGAAGGACAAAACTCCATTTGAGGACTATCCAGAACTCAAGAAAGAGTGGTGGCCAGACTTTGTGGAGTGGGTTACCTCTGATGAGTATATTGCTCTAGGAGAAAAGGGCAAGCAAAGCCAAAGCATGAATAAGTTCCGACAAAAACTAGGTCGGCGAAGCTATACTGTACAAAAGATAAAATGGGCAAAGGAAGATGCACAAGCATTAACCGAGGGTAAATCTATTCCATTTCAAGACATGCCAGATGGTCGTCATAAGGATTGGGCAAGGGCGAGGAATCGTTCTGGCGATGTGAACATAATAGAGTCGCATCCAATCATAAAGAAAATTGTAATGTTCCTCTCCACACATAACTTGTCCATTTAATTTTCTTACCATATTTGGTTCACACATAAAACTGTTTTTACAGGTAGATCTAAATGAAAAGTCAGTAGCTGGTACCTTTACACCATTGGATACTATGGACATACTTGCAACAGCAATAGGGAGTAATCATCCAGGGAGGACAACAGGGGTGAGTGCTTATGTGGGTTTAGGGATGGGTCTTGCTCAAGGTGATGGCCCTCGTAAGAAGAAACGTAGAACAACGAAAGAGTATGTCAAGAGGATTATGGATGAGTACAAGGCCAAGTTTGAGAAACTGACAGCCCTGTGTCAGAGTATGGAGCGTCGATTAAACAATTCTGAGAGTTGCTCATCTTCAAAATTTGTTGATACACCAGACCATGCAACACATCATTCAGTTGACTCATTACAAGTAACTTCATCTACTTGCAGCACATATGACTTATCAGATAACAAAATCAATGTTCCACTAATATTCTGCATTTTCCCTTAATTCTTCCAATGTTTAACATTTCAGGAGGTGATGAAATGCAAGTTGGTGGTGCAGATAGGTCCGCAATCTATTGTGGTCGCTAGAGGGTAGGCTTACCCTCCAAAGGATGTTGTAACCGTCCATGGGATTGAGCGGCGAGATGACCACACAAAAGTGCAGGTTGATTTTGTGTTTGACAACTTCTTGGAATTTCCACTCCCTATTCCTATCGCTGGTGGTTATATGTTCACTCTTGGCGAAGCCAAAAATTCATTTGTGTTATGGCCTAAGTCAGACATACAACTAGCAGAGGTACACTTTACTAACTTCAACCTGATGAAGTTATTATTGTTATTCACAACTTGGTTAACATCATGTACTTGTTTCTGACTTTTACATAGGAAACAACAGTTCATGCAAAGCCTCAACAAGTCCCAGACACATCACCTCAGGTACTCCATCACACACCTGAAAAGGATAAAATGCCAACACCAACAATGGGTACCGAGAATATAGATGTCACACATAGTGCCTCCAATGCCAGCAAGAAGAGGAAACATAAGCATAAAAAACATAACAAAAGCAAAGAGAAGGAGCAAAAAACTTCACAACAGAAAAACATAGAAGATGATGGTCTTGATCCCCTTTGGACTCCCCCCTTTCATCACGATCTCCACCACCAGTTCCAAATAATAAACAATTTGTGCTAGGGCAGCCTTTAGTATCTAGTGCATTGCTTAAGAGGATGGGTAAACAGAGCCAGTGTTTCCACAAATGGTATTTTGCTATGACCACGCCAATATCTCGAAGGCAAAGTGCCACACACTTCATGGTACGATACGAAGAACATGATTTTCTTGAAAAATCTGGGGTCTATGCAGTAGAATTCAGTGATGTATTTCACATCTACAATGATCTTGCCCTTGACATATCCTTACATCGGAGTTGGATGTTGTGAGTGAGATCCACCATTTCCTATAAGTGTCTACTTTTTGTTCTTTATCTAACTATTCTTTTAATAGATGCATGAGGAAGGTAGACAAATACAGAGGCATAGTTGGCTTTTTAGATCCAGAGATGATCATTTTAAAGAGAATCAATGAAGAGGCTAATGAAGTCGAAGCATACATTGTGAAAGCATTGCTTGCTCAGCAGGACAAGGAGTGCATATTTGTTGTTTGCCAGGAAGGGTAAGGCCTAGCACTAATAACACTCTATAGTTTTTTAATCTGTATCTTAATGTTCTATCTTCCTCATTTCAGTTACCATTGGGACTTGTTAGTTATTTTCCCAAAATGGAATACAGTGTACAATATTGACTCCAAAGGTTACCAATCCCCTAGCTGCTATAGTATTAAGAAGCTATTCGACGAGTGGGTATTACCTTTATCATAATTCTATTTTCCTCTATATTTCAATTGTTATTTACACCGTTAGTCACCATTATTGTAGGGCTTTTGGTGCTTATGTCGACAAAAAAGGTCGCCATAACAAGAATTTTGGTCGCACAATTATATGGAAACATTTTCAGGTAATCATGTCCTTAACCTGAAATTATTAGCAAGACATATAATTAGACATTCCCGCTGGATATTTTCCTTATGAATGACATCTTTTAGGCACACATACAACCACCTGGCAGTATGCTTTGCGGACAATATGTGATGTACCACATGTTATCCTTTGCGGATAATGTTAGTTTGGACCGTGATCGATATCCTCAGGTTGTTTTTATAGTCTGCATTCTATTTTACTCAAACCTATGCAATATGACGTTATAAATATTTACATGGTTTATGTTTTTCAAGGGTCGTGCTGGTTTTGCAACCTGTCCATTATTGCCTGATGAGATAGCAAATGTCCGAGAACGGTTGCTCGACTTCTTCATGAATGAGGTGATAGACATTGGTGGATCATGCAGGGTTGAGGGTGCTTCATATAACTAAATCTAGCATGGCTTCCTAGGTAAGATGTTACATTCATATAACCTTTTACATCATATGCCACATTGTGAGGTGTTCGTATGTGTCTAACTAATAATTATTGTGTTCTCCTATTTGTTGTACAGGAAAATATGGAATGGCCGCACCAGTGTGGAGACTTGATTTCATATATATTTAGTTAGGCACAACGATAGCGCAAACAATTGATTACCAAGTTTGTTAATTAGTATTTTAGTTTGGATATAGAGTACGCTTATGCATGAGCTATTTGACAATGTTTATTTATGAGATATATAATGGTAATTATGAATGATATCATCCTACTTTCATATATTTGATGGACATCACATATGCATCTAGTTTTTTCTCCAAGTTTCAGCATATAGTACATAGGGCTAGGTGTCGATCCGGATTGTGGCGCCCGACGAGGTGGGGGCGTGGAGAGTGGCAGGGAATCCTCATCGTTGTACTGAAGCTTACATCAAAGGTACGCGTTATTTAGTCTAAACTTCATTGACTTGAGAACACACTGCCATTTGGTCCTGTTTCTCTACTTATAGTTGTCATGAGTGGACATGTTGCACCCCCAAAGTCATCGAACTTCTTTGTTGAATTTGGGATGGACAGTGGATATCACAAAAAATATACATCCAGTTCATCCAAAGTGCAGGTAACTGTTTTATTCAGACATATATGATTAATCATCATTCATCAATATGTGAACTCCATTGAGCAAGTATTTTGATTATGTTGATTTTGTATTACTAAGATCATGAAATGGATATTGCCAGTTTATTTTGTTGCCTTCTTTCATAAATTGATTCACATGTTTGCAATTAAATTATATATGATATTATGTTTCATACATTGATTTTTCGTTGTACTATTGTGTGTTACCAGAGGAATGATCTCAGCATTAAAATTGATTTCTTGCATGCACTACGCACCACCACCACCACTTGCCAACCTTCTGTTTCAGTATCTGTGATATTGATTTCTTATTTGTTATTCAAATTCACACCGCAAGTTGCTAAGGTTGAATGGACAACTTGAGAGAATTCCAAAACGTTTTCTGTTTCTGAGTACCATGATTGGTAAGAGACTTTACTATTTTTGCATGAGCATATAAATATTCTGACTCATGGAAAGTAATGTAAACCTGCTACATTTACACAGGCACTCTTGAGTGAGATGATATGCTAGTTACAAGTGAAATAACAGGCAATGTTATTTGTTAATCAAGGCACTACTACCCTCATGCAACTTTCTGCACAAGTTGATAATGGGGATAATGGTTAGTGATCAGTTCATCATCACAGCTCGTCTCAATTATCAACACTGTAACAACAGACATGTTTCTTGGACCGCTACGATCCTCTAGTGATTGCCTCCAAAGGTGTCAGAGTTCAGGTGACATTGCTCCACTTTGAAGTACTGCTCTGAGGTATCTTTGGTAACTATAAAAAAAGTCGCTATGCTGTGTTCTTCAGGCTAGCTACCGTCCGTAGATATTGTCTTTACAGGGGATACTTTTTACCTACACTTTTGTACAACATATGCTCTACAAAATCCTTCAAGTAGCAGGAACTGTCACAAAGGCAATGGCAGTGACGCCTTTGGGAATATTCTCTGTCCTGGCGCTAGGATGGCTAGGGGATCATATCTGTGTTTCCTCCGTTCAAATGTCTCCCACCATGCTCCAAAGTGGGCTTTCCACTGCTGCTGTGTGGTGTAGGGTGCCAGATACTGTAACTTATTATTTGTGACGGTAATTTTTTGCAAGTGAAAGCAAGTTACTTCGATTTGTTCACTGGATAAAGCAATATGGGACCATTGTTGCTATCTTTTAGGATCTTGCCAAAGACTTCCTTAGCAAATCTGCGGATGGAGCTCCTCGGTATTAGAAGATTCAGCCAAGGATGTGGAACTTCTCCAAGCTCGCCTTCTGGACGAATGGTATGTTCTGTTTTTTGTGACTATAATATTTTGATTTACATGTTGAAAAGAACATGCTGTTTTTTGCTATAATTTCTTTCCATGCTCATGGAATATATAATCCGTTGCTCCGACCTGAGAAATTAGTATAGGGGTGATCGATGTATTAGCGAAAGAGCTACTATGCTCTCAGATATAATAAAAAGGAACTACTGTTGAGAAATTTAAGTTTATGTATTTGACTACTATCAGCTATAGTGCAATGTGCAAGTAATAATATAAGCTATTCTGCAGTAATAAATTTTTCTTTCCATCTAACTTGAACTGCAGACAGATATGAAATGAGGTTGAGATATTACAAGAGCAGCTTTTTCCACGAGACCTCGCCCAACTCCCTGCCTCCCTCCAGCGGTGAACCCGCGCACGGCGCTCCGCGCGACCTCACCTAGCTCCCTGCCTCCCTCCGACGACAGTCAATGAAGATAATGCCGCTGCCATGCTACGGTATCTAAATGCTGATTCATAAGGATCAATCTCATATGGCCATTTCCGCAACTTCATGCTTCTACTTCCTTCAGAACGCCTTGAGGATGATCCTCGGTATGTCTGATGTATCCTGTTAGAAGAAACCTGTGATTGAATTGGCTTTAGGGAATAGTGACTCTGCAATCATCACCAATTCTGACAATTATCTTCTCTTTACTTACAAATTCACTCAGGAAATACTGAAAGCCACATATGAGAACTGCAAGGTTTTTGTTCTCTCCAATTCATCTGCCCTGTTTTTATTTTTTGCTAGCCATTTTGTTTAAACTTGGATACTTTTGTTGCAGGTCTAGTTAAGATCAGACCTTATCAAATCTAGTTTCGAGGAGCGCTCCTTGCTAAAAAACCTAGGCAGTTGGTTGGGAAAGTTCACCATTGGTAGGAATCAGGCACTAAGGGCTATAAGGAGATTGATCCAAAATCTCTTATCGTGGAGGTACTTGAAAGGGAATTAGGCTTACACCTACTTCCTAATTGATTTTGGTGGTTGAATTGCCCAACACAAATAATTGGACTAACTAGTTTGCTCTAGATTATATATTCTACAGGTGCCCAAGGTTCATCTACAACTATACTAAATCGACTGTCCGGAATACCGTAGATTATTCCGGACAGGAGAAGCTTTTTGGAAAAACAGGCCAAGCGCGGACCGTCCGGGCCCTTGCGGCGGACCGTCCGCAACACCAGGATGACCCTCGGGACAGAACCAATGCAAAAATCCAAGTCTACACTACGGACTGTCCGGAGGAAAAGCAAGGACCGTCCGAGACCTCGCGCGGACCGTCCGGCCTCAGGCGCGGACCGTCCGATTGGTGCAGAACCAAAAAGGCCGAAGGTAACAGGTTGAGCAAAAGGAATTATAGAGCTGGCGCGGACCGTCCGGGACCAAGGGCGGACCGTCCGCGTGGTGTCACCGAGGCAGATAGCCGTTGATCTAACCGTTGATCTGTCAGAAGTATCCGTTGAAGATGTCAGAATCGACCGTTGGTGGGTCGCGGACCGTCCGGGCCCTAGCCGCGGACCGTCCGCCAGTGCAATTTCTGGCAGATGCGCCCCAACGGCTATATGGGTGGTTGAAGGCTATAAATACCACCCCAACCGGCCACTTCAAGGTGTGGGAGCCCAAGCAACATTCCAAGTCATCTAGTTGACATACTCAAGCCCTCCCAACCACATATATTCATTGATCCATCCTATACACAAGATTTAGTCCACTACAACCAACACAAGTGCCACAAAAGAGAGAGCAAACAATTGAGAGCTACTCAATTGAGTTTAGCCCTAGCGCCTTGTGAGTTTCATTGAGAGATAGTGTGTGCTACATCTTTGTGTTCATTTGCGCGTGGAGTTTTGACTCCCATTCAAACTTCCTCCAAAGTGTTGGAGGCTTGTAAAAGCTAGCAAGAGACACCAAAGAGTGTGGTGGTCCTTGTGGGATCGAGAGTGATCCTTGAGAAGAAGAAGAGCTCGCCGATCCTTGTGTGATCGGGAGAGAGAGGGAAAGGGTTGAAAAAGACCCGTCCTTAAGTGGACTCCTCAACGGGGACTAGGCCTTCGAGGGCCGAACCTCGGTAAAACAAATCACCCGTGTTCATTGTGTTTTTGCCTGTGATTTGTTTGCTTTCCCTTACTCTAAGTTCTCTTGCACTATTCTTTGCTCATATCATTTGGTGTTGCTTCAAGTTAAACTCTCATTTAGTGAAGCAACACTCCACAAGAAAGAACTTGAGTTATTGCTCTTTTCATCTAAGCTTTCTTGCTTTATTATCATAGACTTATTAGTTGTATTAATCACTTCCGCATTATTTGAAAGCTATACTCTTTACTAGCAAGAACTTAGTTTTTATACTCCGATAATTGTTCATCTTGTTCTAACCACTAATCAAAGGATCTAGTTGTGGGATAAAGTTTTAATTTTCAGGTTTCGCCTATCCACCCCCCCTCTAGGCGACTTTCAATTGGTATCAGAGCTAGGCACTTCATCTTGAGTCTAACAACTCGAAGTGATGGCTCGTAGAAGATCCCAAAAGAATAAGAAGACCCAGGAGAACCCAACTCGGAAGGAGGTAACTCTTGAGATTTTATTTGATGATTGTTCCAACTATGATTCATGGTCATCTAGTGTGATAAATGCTTTTAGGACCATAGATCCACGATTAGAACAAATTATAGACAAGAGTATTTTTCCCTCTAACTTCAATGGAGAAATTAATTCCGAGGAGGATCAAAGATGTTATCGCTTAAACTATCTAGCTTTTGACATCTTAACTAATTCTCTTAGCAAAGAAGATTATCATGCCTTCATATCAAACTATGATGAATCCGTCCATGATGCGCATGATATTTGGACTAGAATTAAAAGCAAATTTAATGAGTCCAAACATGATAGTTCATTTTGTGCTTCTACTTCCTTTGGTATCTGTGATACTAACCCTTGCAAGGAAGAAGAAGAAAATGAACGGAGGAGACCAAACAATGAATCCACCTCTCCAAGAGGTTTGTCTTCCCATTTCGATTCCCACATATGTTGTGTGGCTAATGCAAATGATAGCGGAAGCACAAATGAGGATGAGGAGGAAGAAAGAAGCTTTGTGCATCTCTACGCTCGCCTAAGCCAAGAAGATAAGGCGGTCATGCTCAAACTTCTAGAAAGAGCGAGAGAGCAAAGCGAAGCTCGTCAAAGGCTAGAAGATGTTCTCTCCATGAAAATACTACACTTTGACGAGTTGACTAAAGAACATGAGGAGCTAAAGTGCTCTCATGTTAATTTGGTCCAAAGGTATGAAACTGTTTCAATTGAGCATGATAACGCTTTACATTGTATCGCTCAATTAGTAAATAGGAATACCTTGCTTAAGGACCAAGTAGAAAAGCTAAAAGTTGAAAATCTAGCTTTTCAAGAAAAATATGATATGCTTCTATGTTCTCATGAAAATCTTATGGATGATCATATCATATTAAACATTGCTCATGAGGTTGTGATAGAAGACTTAAAATCCCAACAACCTCACTCGTGCACATGTATTCAAAGTGATACTATATTACCATGTGCTAATGCTTGTTGTTTATCGACAAGCAAATCTTCCTTTGAGCTAGAATTTGCAGGAACAAATGATGATTCATATCAAAAGCTCAAAGAAGAAAATGAGAGGCTAAAGAAGAGCTTGACACAACTAAAAGGGAAATGCATTGCCCAACCTTCTCAAGATATCCGTGATCACATGGTGAAGAAGCTTGAGACGGGAACAACTGTGGCATGCACTACATCCCTTGAAGAAAATGTCAAGGATTTGAGGATTGCCAAGAGGAAGAAACAAAAGATGAAATTCAACACCTCCTCCAAAAGCCTCAACCACGCCTCCATAAAAGGTAACATCCAAGGTAATGATCAAGCCACACTTCACATTAAGAGGTGTAGTGAATGCTTTGAAGAGGGGCACTTGATTAGGTCGTGTCCCTACATTAAAAATGGCTTAATTATTAACAAGGATGATAGACTTTGTTTTAAATGCTCCAAGAAGGGACACTTGCTTAGATCTTGTCCCCATTTAAAACAAAAAGGCATAGGGTTAGAAAAGAAAGTCTTTACTAACCATGTAGCAAGCAACAAACAAGGAAAGAAGAAAGCTTCAAAACTTGAAAAACGCCTTTGCTACACATGCCAAAAGAAGGGACATCAATGCAAGGATTGTCCCATTGGTAACAATTCTACTCCTAGCTTGTCAATTAATTCTCATGTAACTAGGCAACCCAAAATTGCAACTTGTGCTAGAAAGGTAATGAGTTTACCTAGTGCTAACACAAAGGACTTTTGGGTTCCTAGATCTTTGTTGACTAACCATGGTGGACCCATCAAGCGATGGGTACCAAAATATGCTTGACAAGCCTTGTAGGAGAAGGAGATGATATGAAGTCTTTGGGGTGCTTGAGAGAGTTCATTCAATTCGTATCAACTCAAGCTATCAATCTTCAATGATCTATATACATGATTGACCCAAGGTTATTTTTCAAATTGCTATGTCTTAAAACTCATATCATCTCGAGGAAGTTATTGATGTTGTAGGAAATAAAGAATTATCTTATGCGGAAAAATCAAGGCCTACAACATGGAGGAAAGTCAAGGATGGTAACCTCTATGCTTTTAAAGTGCAAGTATTTTATTATGTGTTCTTGTGTAGTCACATAAGAAATGTGTAGCGCTTCAAATGTCTCTAAATTGATATTACCATTCTTTGAAGAATTTCCTCTCATATGGTAGATTGTATACTCATCATTTCCATCTTATGGCAATCTACATGCTTTAAATTGTTGGAAGTACCTCATGGCATGTTCTTCGCTAGTCATTCTATTATTGCCATGATGCTAGATATAGAGAGATATTTCAAGTTCTTAAAAGAATAAAGTGTCATGTAAGGAATTCAAATCCTTAGGACACTTATAAAAGGAAAACTCTCTCTATAACTAGAGTGGTGAGACTATTGATTGTATTTAAGTAACCCAAATAGTCTCACTTGTAGAGAATATGTTTCTCTTTGGAAGCGTGTAATCTAACATGAAAAGAAAAATCAATCCAATGTTTTATGATGTATTTTACTTGCTCAAATTGGATATGATTCTTTCACATTTATCGCTTTCCAAATCATGAATTAGATTTATTCCTATAATCTCAAAGGATTATTTATGCTTGTTTTATGAGTTAAATTGAGCATAACATCATCTATGGATAATCTAGTTCATGCTATAGAGTTTCCATGTTTTGGTAATCTAGCTTCCATTCCTTATCAAAATGATCACAAAAATGGAAACTAGTGCTTGTGTTGCTACTAACATTTCTCTTGAGTTCAATTATGAAAGTCTACAAGAGAGAAAGTGCACAAGTCTCATGGGTTGATTTTCACCCAAAGGAAGAAAGGTAAAAGCAAAGGTATGGGAACTCATCTTTTTAAGTTTGGTTCCCATCTCAATGGGGATTTAATCTAAATTATCATATTCTACCCTTGTGAGGAATAGATTCTTTATTGAACCGAAATTAACTAAGTATGCAATTCAATATCATATTCATAAATGTGTTTGTCCATTAGAATCTAATTCATGCCTTTGCTATATCCATTCTCATATTGATGCGCTTCTAAGTCATGATAATAAAGTTCAATATGAAGAAGTAAATTCCTATGAGTAATCAAATTGTTAAATAGTGCATGTTCCTCCTTTCAAGTATGAGTGCACTAATGTTAAGGATTTTACTTCATGTCTGTGTGACTTATGGATGATGAATTATGCTTATTTCCTATCTAAAAGAAATCATCCTTTCATTATATACTCCCTTGTGTTACTAACATCCTTCTTGAGTATTTTCAATAAGTTTGAAAAGAAAAAGAAGCCACTGCAAAGGGAGGATTCTCAAATGAAAGAGGAGGACATCAAGAACAACACCACCTACTTGGATAGTAAGATCTACAAAACAATCAATGGTGTGGTTGTGAGTAGTCTAAATTCTTTCATAATGAGAATGCTAGGCTTAAGTTGTTTATAGCAAATTTTTTATGAGCCTTAATCAAGATGTATAATGCTTCTCTCTACTTGTCTTTAAAGTAAATGCATCCATTCAATTCATTCAAATACTTGATGCACATCTTTAGGGGGAGCCCTTTATCTTGATTATGTTGAGACTATTGCTTTATCTCAGTAGTTTCATATAGTCTCTTGCATGAGAATAAGTTCCTCGTGAAGTATGCTACTACTTTAAATTCTTGTCTTTCACTCTAAAGTAGCATAATTGCTGGATTCTCCTATCCTAAGCTTAATTGATAATCTAATGCGTATGTTGTTCTTTTGATCATATGTGTTATTTGTTTGATCATTGAATGACTTTCATTAACAATCATGCCTCTTAGTGCCTCAATCAATATCTCTCTTGATATGCACTAAGTTAAAAGGAGAATTCATGATTCATTTATACAACTTGTGATCCATTTGATATATGCTAACAATAACTTGAAAAGATCACTAGTTGTAGAACTCTCTCTTGTGCAAAATATTTCCATATATTGTCATTAAGAATAGGTCTTAAGCATCTAAGACTAAAGACAAAGCACATGAAGAGAGCATCCCTATGTAAAGGTACAAAAAGGTAAAACTATCTCCTTTCATTTAAACTTGTACCTAAATCTTCCTTTTCTATACTCTCTTTACATATCTTGTTTAAAAGGAAGAGAAAGCATGTCCATGCGTGTCCCTGCTTCATACCTAGTTTAATTTCCCAAAATTCATTCCTGCTTTAGTGCATCTCTGGAAAAACTAGATGAAGTACTTTTATTGTCAAAGAGCTTAAAGCTTAACCTTGTAACGAGGATAAGCTGCCTTTGTTTCAAAGGTGGATGGTCCTTAAGTCTCTTTGAAATCCTTAAGGGAATATGCGTAAATTGTTTACAACATGCTTTCATAAGTGCATAAACTGTCATGAGCATCACACTTCTTCTATGACACAATGCACTTCACCTTCTGTATGATATAGATATGTTCTCATTAACCTAATTATGTGCAATTGGCATTTTAGGCCAAAATATGTGTTCTTCCTCTCCATGCACATATTTAGGGGGAGCAATCTATGTTGTATAGAACTATGATCATGCTTAATTTGATATATCCTTTTGATCATATCTCCTTTATAATCTTCACTAATGGATTTTCAAGTGTATTCTCATGCTTAGTCATAGAATTGAAAGGGAAATGGAATATTCGGCAAAGACGGCGCTTCCACTCAACTCCATCGAGTTCTCCACTTTGGTATAATCTTCACTCATATCTCTATTTCAATTGAATATTTCAATTGTTTGCCGAAGGGGGAGAGAAAGAAAAGGGCTTATATATCACTCTAAGTATCCGTTTTTGGCGATTCATGCCAAAGGGGGAGAAAGTATTAGCCCAAAGCAAAAGGACCGCACCACCACCCCACCCTAATTTTAAAACTAATGATTTCAATTGGTAAATTTCAAATTGGTATCTTATTGTGTTCAAAAGGGGGAGAAAGGAGTATTTTCAAAATTAATATCTTAAAACCCTCTTGAACACTAAGAGGAGAATTTACTTGAGGGGGAGTTTTGTTTAGTCAAAGGAATAGCATTTGAAACAAGGGGAGAAAATTTCAAAACTTGAAAATGCTTCGCAAAATCTTATTCATTTACCTTTGACTATTTGCAAAAGGACTTTGAAAAGGATTTACAAAAGAATTTGCAAAAACAAAACAAGTGGTGCATGCGTGGTCCAAAATGTTAAAAATAAAGAAACAATCCGTGCAAGAATTTATATTGGCACAATTCTAAGTAACCTTTGCACTTACAATTATGCAAACTAGTTCAAGTATGCACTTTTATATTTGCTTTGGTTTGTGTTGGCATCAATCACCAAAAAGGGGGAGATTGAAAGGGAATTAGGCTTACACCTACTTCCTAATTGATTTTGGTGGTTGAATTGCCCAACACAAATAATTGGACTAACTAGTTTGCTCTAGATTATATATTCTACAGGTGCCCAAGGTTCATCTACAACTATACTAAATCGACTGTCCGGAATACCGTAGATTATTCCGGACAGGAGAAGCTTTTTGGAAAAACAGGCCAAGCGCGGACCGTCCGGGCCCTTGCGGCGGACCGTCCGCAACACCAGGATGACCCTCGGGACAGAACCAATGCAAAAATCCAAGTCTACACTACGGACTGTCCGGAGGAAAAGCAAGGACCATCTGAGACCTCGCGCGGACCGTCCGGCCTCAGGCGCGGACCGTCCGATTGGTGCAGAACCAAAAAGGCCGAAGGTAACAGGTTGAGCAAAAGGAATTATAGAGCTGGCGCGGACCATCCGGGACCAAGGGCGGACCGTCCGCGTGGTGTCACTGAGGCAGATAGCCGTTGATCTAACCGTTGATCTGTCAGAAGTATCCGTTGAAGATGTCAGAATCGACCGTTGGTGGGTCGCGGACCGTCCGGGCCCTAGCCGCGGACCGTCCGCCAGTGCAATTTCTGGCAGATGCGCCCCAACGGCTATATGGGTGGTTGAAGGCTATAAATACCACCCCAACCGGCCACTTCAAGGTGTGGGAGCCCAAGCAACATTCCAAGTCATCTAGTTGACATACTCAAGCCCTCCCAACCACATATATTCATTGATCCATCCTATACACAAGATTTAGTCCACTACAACCAACACAAGTGCCACAAAAGAGAGAGCAAACAATTGAGAGCTACTCAATTGAGTTTAGCCCTAGCGCCTTGTGAGTTTCATTGAGAGATAGTGTGTGCTACATCTTTGTGTTCATTTGCGCGTGGAGTTTTGTAACACCCGGATTTTAGGGGTCCAAAACCCGGGCGTAAACATAATCACCAGGTGTGCT
Organism: Zea luxurians; assembly: GCA_029449295.1. Classification (NCBI taxonomy): domain Eukaryota; kingdom Viridiplantae; phylum Streptophyta; class Magnoliopsida; order Poales; family Poaceae; genus Zea; species Zea luxurians. The sequence continues at coordinate 135,091,689 of JAOPSE010000010.1, forward strand.
GGGACCAAGTCTCACACATATGATGAATAGTGGCACAGGATCGAATGTCACAACTTTATATATAACAAGAGTTCTATACAAAATAAATAATTACATTATAAGGAGACAACGGTCCAGCAACCCAAAGTTGACTGGGAGACGACGACCTAGACCTCTCACGAACTCATCGCAGCATCCTCCATGAGCATCATCCTGCAGTACCTGGTCTTGACCTGTGGTGTGTGTGAGACAGCAAGAGTGAGCTCACATACGTTCATCGCTCAACAAGTTGTGGGGAATAATGTGCATGAACTCGCCAAAGGTGGGAGCTCACGTGAAGTGTAAGGCTTACCAAAGAAGATGGTTAGAGCTGAGCATTGCTTTTAAAGTTGGTCAAAATTTTATTAGCAATTACTAAGTTTAAGTAAATACCAACCCAATTAAATAGTGGAACAGAAGTAACAACAGCATCACCTACAATGCAATGCATATGACAAATTGAATTTAAGTTCCATAATTTAATCATGTGAGTGTCCGAGCTGCTCATGACCGTGAGCACGGCTAGTATACCAGTTTTACACTCTGCAGAGGTTGCGCATCTTTACCCACAAGTCGTGTATCCCATGTCGCCAGGGTTTGCAAAGCCCTTAGACACTTCCGAGGTGAATGGCTAGGGATCCACTACGAGGCCTTTACAAAGTTCCACTAGCTTCCGAAAACCCGCTACAGTTTATAGGAAGATCCAGTGCAGGAATCCCTTGCAGGACCGCCATCGCAGCAAAATCCTCCCGAGGGCCTCCCTACACTGACCTCTCCCCTACTGCCCTTGCCCCTTTTGGGTAAGGTAGTCTTCCACTAGCTTTCCTAATTAATCAGCCAAGGGCGTCCCATTCCACCCTTGTGGTAGCACTGTTTTCCCGGGTGGTTCTCCATGTTCCAATTAACATAATGATCTTATCATGAACAATAAATAACAACGGATAATAAAAGTGTAACCATGAATAGTGTATCTCCATACCCAAAACCACATATAGCACTAGCAAGTACTACTCAGAAAGTTCAGTGGTAAACAAGGTATAAAGATAATCAAACTAGGGTAACCTATTGGGTCCCATCAAAATTAACCTATGCAGATCATTATGATTAATTAGAACATGGCTGGGTAAAAAGAAGTGATCAAGGGCACAACTTGCCTGGGCCTTGAGATTCCAGGTACCAGGATGATCCTCAGATGACTCGTGACCTCACTGCTAGTCGTAGCAATACAAACAAACATTGCATAGGCAAAATTAACATTACACCAAACATAAGAACAAAATACATAATAATAATCTACATATTAAAATAAGATCACAGGAAAAAGAATTATTAATTTTGGAGTTATAGAATTCAAGTTATGAATTTCCTAAGATTTAAGGTGATTATAATAGGATTAGATGATAAATTAATTTCCTAACAGAATTCATGTCAAAACAGTGATTATAAATGATAGAGAATATTATTACAAAATTTTAGCAAGTGGAATGGATTAATTTGGAGTTCATATGCATTTTCTATGAATTATATAAATTCTAGGAATTATTTTTATATTAAAAACTCATTTTCTAATTCATTTTCCTGATTTTATAACTCTTTGGACTGGGCCTCAAAATCTGAGAACAGCAGGGGTCTATGGGTAAGTTGCCAACGACACAGGGAATAGTCTACGTGGATGGCGGGTTAATTTGTAAAGGTTTCAGGGGCTCTTATGCACTTTCACTCGGCCGAAAGGGTATCAAGCGACAACAGCCATCCGATCAAGCGTCAGTGGCCACGATTAGATCTAGGTGTGTTATTCTCCGCGCTCATCCCAAACCGTCCGATCAGATTCTACGGTCTGGATCCAAATACTTGAATCGATGCATGATTTTTAATCTGAAGCGTTCACGCGCAGATCAACGGTCGAGGGCATCAGTGCGGAAGGGGGAGTGCGCGGTTGAATCTGAGCCGTTCGCTTCCCGATCAACGGTCCTGACCTGCACCCGACTCGGCTACCTCAACAACGATGGCGTCGTTCCACGCACGGCGGCGACCATGGCCGGCAATGGCCATATCGCCATCCCGGGACGCAAACTTAGATTTGGCGCGTGCCACGCGATGAGTGACCAAAAGCGAGAGTGGGCAACCGGTTCTTACCGACGGTGATGGTGTGGCGCGTGCAGTCCACGGAGCAGCGGCGAAGAAGAGCTCCGGCGAGAAATTGGACGGGCCCCGCGCGATCCCCAGGCCGCGAAGCCACACCGACCGAATCCCCAAGGCTTGGCGAACACCCGCGGCAACTTCTTGGACTTGGATCGGCAGTGTAGAAGAACTATGGCCGTGGCGGTACTCTCACAGATTTTCCTCAAGGTGGCGGCGAGAAATCTTGCCGCAAGAGCACTCGGTTGTGGCTTGATAGGTCAAGGAGTGCGCGAGGGGACAAGGCTTTATAGTCCCGGAGAGTCCGACCATGGCGCCAGCAAACCCCCGCGCGGAATCCGCCGATCTCGGCGAGAGATTTTCGCCCGCGAGTCGCGTTCCGTTGGGAACGAACGTCCCGACCAATGGGGCCCACCTGCCAGTGATAGCGGGACACAGGCGCGTGCGCGAGAGGCAGCCCGGTGGGACCCGCGTGTCCGAGAGAGGTATTCAGCTGGGCCGATGAGCTGGTGGTCCCACCCGTCAGCGTAGTAGCGAACGAGCGAGGCTGTGCCGCGGACCCCATCTGTCGGCGCGCATGGAGTGCCCAGTTGGGCCGCGCGGTAGGATAGGGTTAGTGGGCCGAATGGGAGGTATGGCGGCCCATGAGGCTGATTTCGTTTTATTCTTTTTATTTTCTGTTTTCTTTTCTTTTTCTTTATTTTCAAACCCAATTTGAGTTCAAGTTTAAATTCAAACTTGTGGCAAATTCACTTTCAGATTAATAGTAAAATTTGGACATACCTAAGAGTGTGATGAATTTATAACTTTGTTTTGTTTTGTATAATATTTCTTTCTCTCTTTCCTATTTCCAATTCAAACCAAACCAAGTTTTAAATTCTAGATTTCAAATTTATGCATAAGTTAAACTTTCACATGATGCACAATTACTACATAGTGTTTCTTCATTTATTTTATTATGAGTATTTACCTTTACAAAGGGTGAATTATAAAGTTTTAATTATTTATCAATGGTATTTTGCTCAGATTTCTTCTATCAATCCCAAATTCAGAATATGGGTGTTACAAATCCTACCCCCCTTAAAAATAATCTCGTCCCCGAGATTTGTAAGAAAAGGGATGTATACTCATATTGTTCTCGGAACATATGCACAAACAAAGAAATCTCAGCATGAGGTATAGTTCTTTAACAAAACATTGGGTCAATAGACCTTATTGTTCCTTCTAGAATAATATCATATCATCTACTAACTAAAGTAACACCTAGATCTTACAAATCATCATAATTTATATCTATGTAGCTTGGTGAAGCTGGTGGTGGTGGGGGTTGTTGTTGTTGTTGTCTCTCCAACCGTGCTTGCCTTATTTCTTGGCGGGCTTGACGTATTTCCTCGCGTTGTTGTCTTACCTGATTCTGCATCTCGGTCACCAGGTCTGTTAACTGTTGTATTACCAGTCTTTGGGTAGCAACCACTTGATTGATCTCAACAGGTGGAGGATTTGGAGGATTCATTTCTGTTTGCTGTTACGTGATAATCTTTCCTTTCCTGGTATTGACCATGAAAGTTAGAAGCATATGGTAATAGTTTTGCAAAGGAAATTATTCAATAGGCGGAATGAATAAGCTTAGTAGCTGGTTACAGTCTAAAGATTCTTGGGTAGGGCTCAATCTTTGTTTTATGTCCAGATTGGGGTAACCAATCATATAAGATGATTATCTAAGGGTAGGATGGAATCTGTCAAGATGAGAGATATATATGGGTGAGATAGACTACAAGATGTAGGTTAAAAGTTTGTTTGTTATTAGGTGGGAATAGAAAGGTTATACCATTCATCATGGTTCTAGGTTAGGTTAATACATGGCTAGTAGGGTTTAATCACTTCTACCAGTATCATTAATCTGTTTAAGTGAACCACATTAAGTTAGATAACATTAGACCACACTGGATCAGGTCACATTAGGTAAGATAAGATCTAGATTAAATTGGATATGACTAGGTTAGACTAGTTTAGGTTAGATAGGTCCAGCAGGGTAGAATATGTATTATTAAGATATGTTAGGATGTTTTAAGATTAATTAGATATGTTATGATAAGATAGAATCTCTTGCTAGGTTAAAATTGAGGGGTTATGCAACTATCAGATGGTTAAGGTAGTTGCATATGGCCAAGTAGTTGTATATGGTCAAGTTAGTCTATGGCACCAATTTAGGTTAACACATTTTTTTTATAGGAGTAAGGTCTAATCTATTTCACTAGTATTATCTAACATGTTTGATATGTCACTTTAGATTTGATCAGATCTAGGTCAGATTGGTGTGACTTGTTTGACTAGATAAGATCTAATTAATTTGCATTAGATCATGGTTGTTAATCTAGGGTGGATAAGTATGCTTATTAGGATAAGACAGATCCATAAAGGTAAGATAGAATCTTCTGAGGCCAGTTAGATCTATTAGGATGAGATGAAATCTTTTCAAGATAAGATGAGTATCTTTTAAGATGAGATGGATCTTATTAAGATAAGGGAGAATCTTTTAAGATAAGATGAATTGGTTAGAATGAGATCTTTTAGGATAAGATAAATCTCTTAAGCTAAATATGTTCCAATGGGGACAATCTAGGTTGTCTAGTTACTTTATAAATATATTTTTATACCTATGTGTATATACAGATGCAATTGTGGACATTACTCCACAACCCATCACACTCAATCAAAGATCCAAATCAGACAGGTATCATAAGAACAAACATTCAAATATATAAACACTCATAAAAATAGTTTTGTTTTTGTTCCTGAGAGTAGGTCTCCTATCCCTAAAGTCACTTTAGGCATAGGATTTCAAAGTGTGAAATCCACATTTGTCTTTAGAAGAGAAAAGATAAGAATAATCAGAGTAAAGCAGAATTAGATGAGAAAAGATTAAGAAAAGTTTAGAAAGAATCAGAGTAGCAAAGGTAAGTAGACAATGGTTGTCCAGTTCTATCTAGGTTTCGTCCTACAGTCAACATTCCTCTGATACCACTTCTGTAACACCCGGATTTTAGGGGTCCAAAACCCGGGCGTAAACATAATCACCAGGTGTGCTGGGACCAAGTCTCACACATATGATGAATAGTGGCACAGGATCGAATGTCACAACTTTATATATAACAAGAGTTCTATACAAAATAAATAATTACATTATAAGGAGACAACGGTCCAGCAACCCAAAGTTGACTGGGAGACGACGACCTAGACCTCTCACGAACTCATCGCAGCATCCTCCATGAGCATCATCCTGCAGTACCTGGTCTTGACCTGTGGTGTGTGTGAGACAGCAAGAGTGAGCTCACATACGTTCATCGCTCAACAAGTTGTGGGGAATAATGTGCATGAACTCGCCAAAGGTGGGAGCTCACGTGAAGTGTAAGGCTTACCAAAGAAGATGGTTAGAGCTGAGCATTGCTTTTAAAGTTGGTCAAAATTTTATTAGCAATTACTAAGTTTAAGTAAATACCAACCCAATTAAATAGTGGAACAGAAGTAACAACAGCATCACCTGCAATGCAATGCATATGACAAATTGAATTTAAGTTCCATAATTTAATCATGTGAGTGTCCGAGCTGCTCATGACCGTGAGCACGGCTAGTATACCAGTTTTACACTCTGCAGAGGTTGCGCATCTTTACCCACAAGTCGTGTATCCCATGTCGCCAGGGTTTGCAAAGCCCTTAGACACTTCCGAGGTGAATGGCTAGGGATCCACTACGAGGCCTTTACAAAGTTCCACTAGCTTCCGAAAACCCGCTACAGTTTATAGGAAGATCCAGTGCAGGAATCCCTTGCAGGACCGCCATCGCAGCAAAATCCTCCCGAGGGCCTCCCTACACTGACCTCTCCCCTACTGCCCTTGCCCCTTTTGGGTAAGGTAGTCTTCCACTAGCTTTCCTAATTAATCAGCCAAGGGCGTCCCATTCCACCCTTGTGGTAGCACTGTTTTCCCGGGTGGTTCTCCATGTTTCAATTAACATAATGATCTTATCATGAACAATAAATAACAACGGATAATAAAAGTGTAACCATGAATAGTGTATCTCCATACCCAAAACCACATATAGCACTAGCAAGTACTACTCAGAAAGTTCAGTGGTAAACAAGGTATAAAGATAATCAAACTAGGGTAACCTATTGGGTCCCATCAAAATTAACCTATGCAGATCATTATGATTAATTAGAACATGGCTGGGTAAAAAGAAGTGATCAAGGGCACAACTTGCCTGGGCCTTGAGATTCCAGGTACCAGGATGATCCTCAGATGACTCGTGACCTCACTTCTAGTCGTAGCAATACAAACAAACATTGCATAGGCAAAATTAACATTACACCAAACATAAGAACAAAATACATAATAATAATCTACATATTAAAATAAGATCACAGGAAAAAGAATTATTAATTTTGGAGTTATAGAATTCAAGTTATGAATTTCCTAAGATTTAATGTGATTATAATAGGATTAGATGATAAATTAATTTCCTAACAGAATTCATGTCAAAACAGTGATTATAAATGATAGAGAATATTATTACAAAATTTTAGCAAGTGGAATGGATTAATTTGGAGTTCATATGCATTTTCTATGAATTATATAAATTCTAGGAATTATTTTTATATTAAAAACTCATTTTCTAATTCATTTTCCTGATTTTATAACTCTTTGGACTGGGCCTCAAAATCTGAGAACAGCAGGGGTCTATGGGTAAGTTGCCAACGACACAGGGAATAGTCTATGTGGATGGCGGGTTAATTTGTAAAGGTTTCAGGGGCTCTTATGCACTTTCACTCGGCCGAAAGGGTATCAAGCGACAACAGCCATCCGATCAAGCGTCAGTGGCCACGATTAGATCTAGGTGTGTTATTCTCCGCGCTCATCCCAAACCGTCCGATCAGATTCTACGGTCTGGATCCAAATACTTGAATCGATGCATGATTTTTAATCTGAAGCGTTCACGCGCAGATCAACGGTCGAGGGCATCAGTGCGGAAGGGGGAGTGCGCGGTTGAATCTGAGCCGTTCGCTTCCCGATCAACGGTCCTGACCTGCACCCGACTCGGCTACCTCAACAACGATGGCGTCGTTCCACGCACGGCGGCGACCATGGCCGGCAATGGCCATATCGCCATCCCGGGACGCAAACTTAGATTTGGCGCGTGCCACGCGATGAGTGACCAAAAGCGAGAGTGGGCAACCGGTTCTTACCGACGGTGATGGTGTGGCGCGTGCAGTCCACGGAGCAGCGGCGAAGAAGAGCTCCGGCGAGAAATTGGACGGGCCCCGCGCGATCCCCAGGCCGCGAAGCCACACCGACCGAATCCCCAAGGCTTGGCGAACACCCGCGGCAACTTCTTGGACTTGGATCGGCAGTGTAGAAGAACTATGGCCGTGGCGGTACTCTCACAGATTTTCCTCAAGGTGGCGGCGAGAAATCTTGCCGCAAGAGCACTCGGTTGTGGCTTGATAGGTCAAGGAGTGCGCGAGGGGACAAGGCTTTATAGTCCCGGAGAGTCCGACCATGGCGCCAGCAAACCCCCGCGCGGAATCCGCCGATCTCGGCGAGAGATTTTCGCCCGCGAGTCGCGTTCCGTTGGGAACGAACGTCCCGACCAATGGGGCCCACCTGCCAGTGATAGCGGGACACAGGCGCGTGCGCGAGAGGCAGCCCGGTGGGACCCGCGTGTCCGAGAGAGGTATTCAGCTGGGCCGATGAGCTGGTGGTCCCACCCGTCAGCGTAGTAGCGAACGAGCGAGGCTGTGCCGCGGACCCCATCTGTCGGCGCGCATGGAGTGCCCAGTTGGGCCGCGCGGTAGGATAGGGTTAGTGGGCCGAATGGGAGGTATGGCGGCCCATGAGGCTGATTTCGTTTTATTCTTTTTATTTTCTGTTTTCTTTTCTTTTTCTTTATTTTCAAACCCAATTTGAGTTCAAGTTTAAATTCAAACTTGTGGCAAATTCACTTTTAGATTAATAGTAAAATTTGGACATACCTAAGAGTGTGATGAATTTATAACTTTGTTTTGTTTTGTATAATATTTCTTTCTCTCTTTCCTATTTCCAATTCAAACCAAACCAAGTTTTAAATTCTAGATTTCAAATTTATGCATAAGTTAAACTTTCACATGATGCACAATTACTACATAGTGTTTCTTCATTTATTTTATTATGAGTATTTACCTTTACAAAGGGTGAATTATAAAGTTTTAATTATTTATCAATGGTATTTTGCTCAGATTTCTTCTATCAATCCCAAATTCAGAATATGGGTGTTACAAGTTTTGACTCCCATTCAAACTTCCTCCAAAGTGTTGGAGGCTTGTAAAAGCTAGCAAGAGACACCAAAGAGTGTGGTGGTCCTTGTGGGATCGAGAGTGATCCTTGAGAAGAAGAAGAGCTCGCCGATCCTTGTGTGATCGGGAGAGAGAGGGAAAGGGTTGAAAAAGACCCGTCCTTAAGTGGACTCCTCAACGGGGACTAGGCCTTCGAGGGCCGAACCTCGGTAAAACAAATCACCCGTGTTCATTGTGTTTTTGCCTGTGATTTGTTTGCTTTCCCTTACTCTAAGTTCTCTTGCACTATTCTTTGCTCATATCATTTGGTGTTGCTTCAAGTTAAACTCTCATTTAGTGAAGCAACACTCCACAAGAAAGAACTTGAGTTATTGCTCTTTTCATCTAAGCTTTCTTGCTTTATTATCATAGACTTATTAGTTGTATTAATCACTTCCGCATTATTTGAAAGCTATACTCTTTACTAGCAAGAACTTAGTTTTTATACTCCGATAATTGTTCATCTTGTTCTAACCACTAATCAAAGGATCTAGTTGTGGGATAAAGTTTTAATTTTCAGGTTTCGCCTATCCACCCCCCCCCCCTCTAGGCGACTTTCAGTACTGCTTCTCTGCATTAAACTCATTGGTAGTTGGAGACTTGGAGTTCCAAAAGCTCCCTTAGGCTGTCTAGATCCTTTATTTAGTATTGCTCTATATTATTTAATATGATATTTCTGTTTCACCTGTGTTTTTTGGTAAAATTTATGTGCTTCCTGAGGTGTACAATTCACTTCAATGTTAATAATCAGATGACAAACACTGTGACAAGCATGAACCGGTATATTCTTTCATTATCAGATGACAAACAATTGGTCCCCGGGCTCATTTCTCTAATAGAACAGGGAACTGATGTTCTGCGTGTGAAGGCCCTTTTGTTTGTTGCTCTGCTTTGCAAGAATAGTCGAAGGTGGCTTCCTCATTTCTTTTGCAATGCAAAATTAATATCAGCTGTTGATAGACTGGGAAAGGAGAAGGAGGGTTTTATTCATCATTGTACAGAAGCATTTGTGCAGTTGGTTGCTTCCTTGGTCCCTGGTATTCTTGACACTATCTCCAGCGATATACAGCAGGTTATGGTTGGCAAACACCATGGACCTGTTACTGCTTTAGCTGGGCGAGCTCATCCAAAGAGCACAATTCATCTGTTCCCTGTTATTCTTCATCTTCTGGGAAGTGCATCCTTCAAGCATAGAGTTGTGACAGGCCATGTATTGCTTCAGTTGGCAAATCTTATTAAGGTTTTGGAGGCACCATTTCAGGTATGATTTTTTGTGAACTTTATGGATATTTCATCCTGATGAGATGAGAGTATGTTGAGATTTTGTTCATTATACAACTGCAACTTTGGTGCTTGTCTTTTCAATGTTTTGGATCACATGAACTTTATGGATATTTATGTGTTTCTGCCCTAGCTACCCATGGCCATGCTAAATGTTCTTTTGGGATTTCAGGTGCTATTTAAGAACCTTACTGTTGACATAAAGGATGTGAAACCAACTTCCCTGCTCAAAGATCGTCTGCGTGAAGTCGAGGGAAATCCAGATTTTTCAAATAAAGATGTTACTGCATCTCAAACCCCTGTGGTTGCAGAAGTCCCTTCAGGGACCATCCCTTCACTAACTCATATGGAACAACAACCTGAGATCAATATCACATCCCGAGCTATGAGCCTTCCAAATATACTTAATCAGGTTGGCTTTGAACTTCTGTATCGAATATGTGGTACACTCTTCTGCCATTATAGTTGGAATATATTTTCTTTGCAGTATGCTGCTCCTGTCCGTCTACCTACAAATAGCACGGTAGAAGATGACAAAGTTGCTCTGATGATGCCTGAGCAAGTGCCCTCGTTGACCCAGGTTTCGCCAGCACAAACACAATCAACATCACCATCTCCATTTTCTGTTAACCAGGTTAACTTAATGTTTTAACTGCTATTATTTATCTAAACAACTAGATTATGTTATATGATTTGTTTTCATTTGTGATATGTAGCTTATGGCGGCTATTCCACGTGAAGAGATACGTTTCAAAATAAATCCAAAGCTCGGGCTGCTTGGAGCTTTTTGCTATGTCTAGTTTTCTCCTATTTGTTGTACAGGAAAACATAGAATAGAATTCAAATTTGATGGTCGCAAAAGTGTGGAGACTTTAATTCATAATATAAAGTTAGGCTTAACATTAGTGCAAACAGTTGTATTTTAGTTTAGATTTAGAGTACACTTATGTATGCGTTGTTTGACAATGCTTATGATATATTGAATGGTACTTATTTATATTATATTAATTATAACGTTGTTCAATATATGTGTATGTATATTTCTCTTTCAAATTATTATAACATGATATCTAAAAAAATGATTATAAATTGAAGAATGTACTGCCGTGTAAGTCATTTCGTTTAATTATTAATAAGACAGTTACCAAAATGTCTAATATCAGTCTCCTAAATAAGACGATTTTTAAAACGTCCATTATTAGTCACCTAAATAAGATGGTTTCCCTATTGTAACGTCTATTATTGTAGGATATTCGAGACGGTTTGATAAATACTTTATGACTTTTAATGTTTGTATTCTCTACGGTTCTTTAGAAGCAGTGTCTTAAAAAAAACTAATTCAAGACAGTTTATCGGACGAAATGACTTAAACAAATACATTTTTCAGACGGTTTATCAGACAAAATGACTTAAACAAATACCTTTTTCAGACGGTTATAAATTAAAAACTGTCTTATATAATATCTTTTAAGACGGTTTATAACCATCTTAAATGTGGGACATCTTTTGCGACTCCATCAAAATTGGACACTTCATAAGCGTCTTAATAACTGAAAATTAACCGTCTCATATAGCATGATCTGTAGTAGTGTCGATTGTGTTTGTGGCATGTGCAAAACAGGTATATGCCCCACTTGAATGAATTGTATGCAAGATTTGAGGAAATGGATTTCAAGACAAGGTTCCAATCTATAATACATCATCCATTGAATGTAATGGAGTTCGAGGCTGCCTGGGAAATGGTGCTAAATGATTTCCAGCTACACGAAAACAACACCCTTGTCAGATTGTATGAAATACGTAAAGATAATAAGATGGTCAAGAGTGCCCATGTGGATGCAAACACACCACTTCATGTATTTGCAAAGCAAATGATGAAGCTTCTGCATAGTAGGAAGATGAAAGAGGTCAAAGAGGCACTAGGATGCATGGTAAGTGACAAAAATGATAAACATATGTTTTACGCTATTTAAAAAAATAGGGATTAATACAGTATTGTGTAATTTGTAGGGTCAAAAGGATACAACTACATTGTTTATGTTTGAAATAAGAGTTACGAGGGCATACACTAGAGCTGTAATGACAAGGTTCCAGGAGACCGTAAAATATGCAACTGCATACCGAATAGACCGTGATACAGAGGGTGATGTAAATGATTGGGTGGTGAAACATACTACAAGGTCAAATAAAATTGTTTGGGGACAACACCAATTCAAAATAAGGGCTAATGTGGATGCCGGGAAGTATTCATGTGAGTGCAAGCATTGGGAGCATACAGGTGTGTTATATTAAACGAAAATTCATATATGAAATGATGAATTAGTGTTATATAACAAGGTTTGCGACTAATATATGACTTATTGTATGGTTAATCAGTTATAGGCCTATTTTGTGTTCATCTTGTACATGCATTCATGCATCTCCAAATTGAAAGGATCCCAAGCGAGTACATTTTGCAACGATACACATACTCCGCGCGACAAGATGTGGCTTTTTCAAGAGACGATAGAAATTTGAAAGGAAAGGATGGAGAAACTAGATCATATAGACAGAAGATGTTGCTTAAAAAGGCAATGAAGGTAGTACACCATGCGAGTCTATCTAAAGCTGGGAATGATAGAGCCCTAGAGACGATGGACGAACTACTAGGGTTATTGATGCGTGTGGAGCCTGATATAGGTACTGGTGAGAGTTGTGGAACCAGTGCTAGCGATGACTTCTAGGTACGCACATCGTGTTATTATGAATACAAAATTATGAAATGTCGATGATGATCCATGTTTGTAATTTAAATGATATAGGTCGAAGCGAATGAAGCAAAAGACATAACTAGAGATAATTTACGCAATGTAGATGCTAGGAACGAGGTATGCAACAATCATTTATAATGTATTATTTATGCTGCTATTTAGCATTTGTGTCTTCACTGGTTTTGTGTTATTTCACAGGAATTTGTAATGGGGTCTAATACAAATGAATGCAATACTAACGATGTCCAATGTAATATGCCGATATTAACAATGGAACATAACACTCATATGCGTCTGGTTGATAGTAGTGCTACAGATGTTGAAGCTAGAAAGGTAATAACATTGCTATAATATATTATTAGTATGTGAAAATGAGAACTGACTTAATATCTTTGATTTGTAGAAACTGGAATTTCATAGGGAAGGTGTAAACTTAGCAAGACCAGATAAGGCCAAGCCAAAGGGAAGAACTATCAAAAGTAGTGAGCAACAAATTCTTAAATTGGGCGCGAAAGGAGCTAAGAAGATGAGCAGGAAGTGCCAAAAATGTGGCATCGCTGATGGTCACAACAGTACATGTTTAACTGTAGAGGATAATAGGGTTCGATTGGCTAACCTAGCTAGACGCAAGAGAGGACGACCTCCTGGTTCAAGGAACAAATTCGTAGGTGCAGCACCACAGTGGAACGAGACATCAACATCAAAAAAACAAACGGTGTATGTCGGAGATGATGATTCATCTGGTAGGGAGTAGAATACCAAAAGATTTATGAGACAATGGGTTTGTTTACCGTTGTAACTAGTGATACAAATGAATGAACGACATACAATATGCTGGAAATATAAGTTAAATATGGTATTCTGGATGTAATTGTGAATCATAATTTAAATTTTCAAGGCACATACAACATCATAAATATGTACGCATAATATCATAAACATAGGTGAAAGGTATCGTAAGCATTATTTAGATATGTAGAATTATGATTGTACAGCGAAATGTTTATGGCATAACACGTTGACGTATATAGCATAAATTTGTGAAGAAATATGCATAACATGGTGTTGTTTAGTGCATAAACTTGTAAGACGGTGAAGCTTATAAATGTACAAAGTGATGTTTCCAGCATAACACGGTGATGATTAAAGCATAAACTTGACAAAAAATAAGCATAACACGATGCTGTTAACAACATAAAATTGTGAAAAAATAGCAGAATCAGCTGAGAAAACACACATGAAGTTAAAACACATAGGGTACATTTATCCAATTTAGACATCACTGTTCCCCAGGTTGTCATTGACATAACATAAGAAACGTCTACCGTCATTGCCATAGTATACGAACATAACTCAACTGAAGTTTATGGAACCAATTGTATACACAATATGTAACATATCTAAACTAGACTACATCCATTAGACCTTGAATCTTTGGATGTCTGCAAGCAGCGAGATGGCTTTGTTCTTGCGATGGAATGTGATGTAATGCAGCGCAAGAGACCGTATCTCCCTAGTGTTGCCCTGCAAGCCAATAAAAATTGTGTTAGATATACATGTGTACCATATTTTGCTTTAGTGCCAACTATAAAATGAACTGATAAATTTGTACGTGCTGCTTCTATGTCTGACCGGAGAGATCCTTCGACGCGGTCATAAAAGAGAATGTATCCCATAACATAAAACCCACAATCATTGGATCCTGCTTCCATGGTAGGACAGTTTGGGGACAAGTCAATTACGAAGTTGCCAAATTTTGGAAAACACGACCTAGGGCGTACATGTTGTAGGGCTTTGTTTAACCTGCTCATAATAACCTTAGCCCATGGTAACTTCCTGCCACCTAAGTCCATTTGGGCAAAATGGTAATCCTTCCAAGTAGTACCACCAAGTTTTGGGCCATAGGTATTAGAATCTAAAATGTGAATGCACCGTTTGACTGTATTGACAACATACAATGTCCAGTGCCCCTGCTTACCATGGGAATCATGATCTGATCGTGTAAAAACATGTAAATCAACAGAAACATATACGGTTATGCATGAAGATGTGATATGTACCATTTAACATAAATTATGTTTGTAAATTGTAATACGATTGTTACCGCTTTGCATTTATCCAATTCGTCCGTCTCAGACAATGTATGTCTAGAAATGTGTGTAGGACAGATTCATCAAAAGGTTGTGGGTTTCAATTGTGCCATTCCTGTTCCTCAAAATTCAGTAGTGATTGCAATAAACAAAATTAATGGAGTCTGTATATTTAGGATACCATTGTGTATATGAATATGATATAGGTATGTTACGATAGTTTACCCCGACATTAACGTCGAGAATTAATCTGTTGGAACTCATGGAAGGCTGCTGATTTCTGGCATCATCATCAACACATTTAATGAAGCACTGCATGAACACATTGTCGAGGCACTTCCCGTCAGCGAAAGATTCATATATATCAGAACATGTCGCACAATATTCACCATAGTCTATTATGTTCCTGTGAAAATTTTGATAACAATTAGTGAGGTCATGTACAACTACCAGGATATCAACAAATTTTAATTTTAGTCGTCTTTATACCTGCTGTTGTCAGATTGAGTACCACACAAGTAGTTGCGTAGAGCTAACACACATTGCATATCCGAATCATGTGAATCCTGGTCAACCTGAGAAGCATTCATATCTGGTTCGGTTTCAACAGAAACCTAAAAAAAGATATATGATATATAGACTTCAATCTCTGCACAATTTTGGCAATTATAATGAAAATGTATATTACTGAGCTCACATGTTTAGATGGAGTCTGATCAAAACATGGGCCACTATCGGGGAGATCTGTTTGTGCCGCTGGGTGAACATTTATGGGAGACTAACAATTATAGTATAAATGGTGTCGGGGACCATAATTAGGGGTACCCTCAAGGCTCCTAATTCTCAGCTGGTAACCCCCATCAGCACAAAGCTGCAAAGGCCTGATGGGTGCGATTAAGTCAGGGATCAGTCCATTCAAGGGACTCGATCACGCCTCGCCCGAGCCTAGCCTCGGACAAGGGCAGCCGACCCCGGAGGATTTCCGTCTCGCCTGAGGCCCCCTTCAGCGGCGAACATATTCCCGGCTCGCCCGAGGCCCTGCCTTCGCCAAGAAGCAACCTTGACCAAATCGCCGCACCGACCGACCAAGTCGCAGGAGCATTTAATGCAAAGGTGGCCTGACACCTTTATCCTGACGCGCGCCCCCCAGCCGGTAGAGCCGAAGTGACCGCCGTCACTTCGTCGCTCCACTGACCGGCCTGACAGAAGGACAGCGCCGCCTGCGCCACTCCGACTGCGGTGCCACTTGACAGAGTGAGACTGACAGGCAGTCAGGCCCGGCCAAAGGCACCATAGGAAGCTCCGCTCCGCCCGACCCAGGGCTCGGACTTGGGCTAAGTCCCGGAAGACGGCAAACTCCGCCCGACCCAGGGCTCGGACTCGGGCTAAGTCCTGGAAGACGGCGAACTCCACCCGACCCAGGGCTCGAACTCGGGCTAAGTCCCGGAAGACGGCGAACTCCGCCCGACCCAGGGCTTAGACTCGGGCTAAGTCCCGGAAGACGACGAACTCCGCCCGACCCAGGGCTCGGACTCGGGCTAAGTCCCGAAAGACGGTGAACTCCGCCCGACCCAGGGCTCGGACTCGGGCTAAGTCCCGGAAGACGGCGAACTCCGCCCGACCCAGGGCTCGGACTCGGGCTAAGTCCCAGAAGACGACGATCTCCGCCTCGCCCGACCTAGGGCTCGGACTTGGTCTCGGCCCCAGAAGACGACGAACTCCGCTTTGCCCGACCCCAGGGCTCGGACTCCGCCCCGGCACCAGCCGGCGATCTCCGCCTCGCCCGAACCTGGGGCTCGGACCCGACCTCGGCCACGGAAGACAGACTCGACCTCGGCTTCGGAGGAGCTTCCACATCGCCCAACCTAGGGCGTAGACCGGCCACGTCAACGGGAGGCGCCATCATCACCCTACCCCGAGCTGACTCGGGCCGCAGGGAACAAGACTGGCGTCCCATCTGGCTCGCCCCGCCAGATAGGCAATGATGGCGCCCTGCATACTCTGTGACGACGGCGGCTCTCAGCCCCCTTACGGAAGCAAGAGGACATCAGCAAGGATTCAACCGCTCTGACAGCTGTCCCTCCGCCAGGCTCCATCGCTCCTCCGACGGCCACGACATCACACCAGCTGGGTGCCAAAATCTCTCCGGCTGCCACAACGGCATGTACTTAGGGCGCTAGCTCTCCTCCACTAGACACGTAGCACTCTGCTACACCCCCCATTGTACACCTGGATCCTCTCCTTACGCCTATAAAAGGAAGGACCAGGGCCCTCTTAGAGAGGGTTGGCCGCGCGGGGACGAGGACGAGAACAGGCGCTCGCTGGAGGCCGCTCGCTCCCTCTCCCGCGTGGACGCTTGTAACCCCTACTGCAAGCGCACCCGACCTGGGCGCGGGACGAACACGAAGGCCGCAGGATTCCCACCTCTCTCACGCCGGTCTCCGGCCGCCTCGCTCTCCCCCCTTCGCGCTCGGCCTCGCGCTCGACCCATCTGGGCTGGGGCACGCGGCGACATTCACTCGTCGGCTCAGGGACCCCCCCGGTCTCGGAACGCCGACAAATGGATTAGATGCTTAGTACACTACTAATTATATAGAAAAACAGAGAGTGGGAGTAATCATACATTTATTTGCAGCGTCGCATCAAATATCGGCGAGCAAGATTCCGTATGTGGTATGTTGAATGTGCATTCTGGTGTTGCTTGAGGAGTGAAGTTTGGGTTGCTCGGCATGTTCTTGCCAGCGTCACTATGTTGACCCTAAGAAAAATGTAATGTGTTATATGCTATTTAAAGAAAACAATGAATAGAAACCTTCAAGGAAAATACAAGTAATAAAAAAACATTACCACTGGGTTGTAGGTGTTTTGGTCTGTTTCGTTATATTTGTATGAACCAGTGGATCAATGTCAACTTCATCAGGGCAACTTTGTAATAGTACACGAATATTTTGTTGCCTTAACAGTAATTCATGTGCCTGTGTGTCTGTCAACTGCGTCTCATGCTAGGATGCTAGAGTAGACATATCCGGTACAGTTTGAGTGGTCGGACTCGTACCTCCTTCTTTATGTAACATTTAATCAAGAGAAATAAACTATTTAATATTGGCATCATAACGATATTGAAAATGTGTGTATAACTATTTACAGTAACGTAAAGACCATAAAACTGACTGACCTGCCGAATGGTGAAGAATGTCATCTGATTTTTTAATTGGTTGCTGCACATCATAACCATCTTCATTCTCCTCTGACTTAGCACGGAGGACCTCATCAATTAACTCGCCAAAAACATCAGATAGATTGTATTGTTTCTCAACAATCTGGTGAAGAGTCTGTTTGATCACTGAACAAGCCTTGCCAACCTCCGTGTCATAATGTGACAACTTCTCTATGAATCCCAGTCGGTGGCGGGATGGAAGCTGGTTTAGCTTGCTTGATATCAAATCTCTGATGAGCGGGAGTTCGATGTGAATGGTGTGCTGGCCACATGGGTTAGGACGCGGTACATCAAACGTGTTTGTCCTGTTCTTATGCTGTTGTAAAAATAAATATTATTAAGTAAATGTATAAAGTATAACTGAATATTATGTTGCAATTTTAAGTAAATCATAATTTAATGTAGATGATATTTGCATACAAAAATTTGGCTACATAAAACAAACAAAAAAGTGATATGCTTACAAGAATGACGATGGAGCATCCGTAAATGGTTGTAGAAACATTGGTAACGCTTCTAGTATGCCACTTCTTGGCCGCTGGGCATAAATCATTGAATATGAGCTGGCACCAGTCCATCTCGTGGAAACGATCCATTTCTTCAGTTAGAAGAACCTCATAGTTAGTTATTCCCCAGCTTGCAGTAGGGAACAACAACATATTGAACAGTATTAGTAAGAAGGATCTGATGCTTAGATCATCATCAAATCCTTTTCTTAAACGATCTTATAGAGCTGCAACACCAAATTCTTCTTTGGATAAACCAAGTTCAGCCCTATTATTTGTAGCAACAGCTTCATCAATGCCTAATGGCTTTCTTCCCCCAGCATTTGGTAACCCCAAAATAAGGTGCACCGTTTTCTTTGTAATTTTTAGCTCCTTCCCTGGGCCGGCTCGAATTGTCATATCATTATGGTCAAGCTTTTCCATCAGCCAAGATAAATGAGATCTACTGTCAAGCGCATCAACTCTCATATCAAGTATACTGGAGAACCCCTTCCGTGCAATAGCTTGACGTTGTCTGTCATTTAAAATCTGAATGCTTACTATAACATCTTGGGGATTGCATCTAACATTAAGCCTCTGCTGAAAAAATGTAAACAATGAATAACGTAAACATTTACATCTGCATAATCACAACTCAGTGTTTAATTCACAACTCAATACAACATAATTTCAAGCAGAAAATGATATATTGGCATTGACCATCAATTCTAACCTGTCGGGGGGGGGGATCCACTGCTTTCATCCGCTTTGTAACTATCTTCTTCAAGTTTTTTGGAGGACTGTTATGAAAGTTACGCTTCTTCGATAATGGCATAAAGTCATCGTCCTCGTCTCCAGCATGCATTGGTTTGTGACTGACAGTATTCGCCGGAACACGGGGTATGTCGACACTAAAGCACTCTTGAGTAGACTGAATTATAATGCGCTTTGGATTAGACGGAGGTCGGTCTACGTTCTTCATGTATGATTTTCCTGCCAAAACAAACAATACATATACACATAAAACGTATAAATACAATCTTATGGACCAAAAAAATTCTGCACATATGCAACAACAAATTAATGTAGTAAGCCACGACAGCGTACAAACCACAAATGACTATTAGGTTACCAAATACGACATCTGACTCTTTCTTGCGTACTGGCCCTAAATGACTTACGCCAAATTAACAATGAATTTATGCTGATTTGTTTTTTGATATATGAAACGATTGAGTTACTATAAGGTGACACTGATTTACGATACAATTTGTGTAAATATGACATGCTGATCAATAACCGAAATATATATATCAAATGATGGTCAATCTGAATAACCGGATGCAACTATTTGTGTTTTGCTCATATGTTTGTTGCATCAAAATCAAAATGTATAATTGCAATGAAAGCTGTCGAACTAAAATGTAGAACAACGATAAAATCAACGAATCAAATATAATGTTAGAGATTTAGAACTTACTGATAACAACTCCTCCAATGCGATTATTTGGTGCTTCCTTCAAATGAAGTTGGGCGAACATGACAAAGTCTCTCTGCGGTGGAGAATATGAAGGCGACAACACGAATGCGACAGAGAAAATGAAGGAGATGGCGGTGGAGGACTTATCAGTGTGTGGAGGGGAATGAGGACCGGCCGATTTCGGGTCCCTCTGCGGTGGAGAAGACCAAGGCGACGGTGGCTCGGTCTATGCGGTGGAGAAGCTGAAGGCGACAGCGGGTTGGTCTCTGCGTTGGAGACGCTGAAGGCGACGACGGGTAGAATCTCTAGGGTTCGGCCGCTGCGGTGGAGCGAAAGCGACTCGGTATCTGCGGTGGAGAAGAACAAGGCTGCGACAGCTCAGTCTCCGCGTTGGAGACGATGAAGGCGACAGCGGGTAGAATCTCTAGGGTTCGGCCGCCATGGTGGAGCGAAGGCGGCTCGGTCTCTGCGGTGGAGAAGAACAAGGAGACGACGACGATAATGGCTAGGGTTTGGCCGCCGCGTGCGTTACGGGTGAGGTGAGCTGAATAACTGCGTGCTCGTGGGTGGAATCGTGGGCCCGATACACGTACTCTGCTGGACGAAATCTACGCGAAGGCCCATGGACCGACACGTGGATTACTGTTTCGTAAACGGAAACATAAGACATCGTAATACCAATATTTGTGTGGGGACTAGTATGGCTGCCCAGATTGCGGGAACACAATCTTCTCGTGGGCCCGGATGCCTGAAACATGCGCATACCATAAGTGTATAAACTGATACACAAATTAGCATAACACGTATTAATATTTGACGTAAGCAAGTAGGTACAATAAGCTAAAAAGTGTCCGGTGCGGTCTGCGCACCTGGTCGGTGGGTGGTCGGAGCTTCCAATAATTACACAGAGCCCAGAGCTCTAAATACATATACTATATATATATTATCATCAATTTGAATATGGACTTAAATTCTAAAAAGACTAATATTTTAAAACGGATAGAGTATTATTTATATACACTTTGTTTAACTATATCACCTCATCAATATATATCTAATCAAAAATCGTTTCACATTTGTGTTCCGAAATTTTTCAAATAAATAATGTTTTTATCAAAAAAGTTTTTAGTTTATTTATTATACTTCATTATTTTTAATCCTATTTTAATTTCTATTTGTAGTATATATTTATTAATATAACGAATTTTGATAAGAAGTAAAAGTAAAAGAATCGTCAAGACTCCTTCCAAATTTATACTAAAAATACTATTTTCCGAAGCAATTGTAAAAAAGCTAAATCCCTTTAGTTCAGCTCCTACAATTTCAAAAAGTTGAACCAAACACTTTTCTTTTGAACACGAAGTCCCTCGAGCGAGGCCCAAGGCCCAACAACCTCGCAGTCCTTTCTTCCTCCGACCTCCGCAGCGAATCGGACCAGGGGATAGGGTTCCGCCGCGCCTCTCCAACCAGGTGCCACTCGCCAGGGCCTAGGCTGGTCATGGAAGGAAACGCCGCAGCCCGGAAGAGGTCCCGGACGGAGACGGCGAACGGGGCTGCCGGTGGCGGGAAGCGCTCCAAAGGTGAGGCGTAGCTATACCACCAGTCCCGTCTGCCGTTCGCCTCGATTTTTCGGTTCTACTAGATGTCGGTTGTCCTCGCTCCATGCGAGAAGTGCTTCGGCAACTGGATCTGCGCGTGTCCTGCGAGAGCGAAGCGAGAGTGTTCTGGTTTGTCGTTTGATCATGCTTATTATGCGTGCCGTGTGCGCAATGAGATGCGCACCCGTGGTGTTGGTGACAGGGGATTGTTGGGGAGGGGCCCTAGCTGGTTAGAGATTTTGCTTTCGTTCAATCACAAGCTTTGCTTGCTTCAAGTAATGCGTGGATTGGTGGAAGACATTGCCTCCAAAACTGAACTACAAATCAAGAGCTTTCCCCTCTATGCTTACGATGTTACTCTCTTACCACTTTATTAACTTCGAAAATCGACGACTAAATTGGACCTTGAAGGCTAGCGTTGTACTTGACTTTCCGAGGTAATGTATGTGAGGATGAATCAAAAGAATACAATCAAATCGGAAGAAATAAGACAGGGTTGCAGACTGTAAATTTCTATATAAATGTATCACAGCTAGATCTGCTTCATATGCAAATGCAAAAAGTATAAACAATTTTGCCCAGCTACTGATAGAAAACGTTGTCAGTGCTAACTGGTAAGCAGGCAGACTAAGGTCCTGTTTGGAAGCCAGCCAGTTTTTAATGAACCGGTTTTTATCTTTTAGCTAGGAGAGGCCAGCTTGTTGGTTTTTAAGAATCTGAGAATCTAATTTCTATAAACTGAGGCATAAACTGATATGTTTGTAACCACCTCAATTTCCATAAACTAGTTTCTTAAAAACTGGGTGCTTCCAAACAGCCCCTAAGTTTATCTCCAGCAGTTACCTATCCCCATACCCATTTTTAAACTCCATTCCGAGAAAAGTGCAGTCTATAGTGCAAAACAGTGTTTTTGGTGACCATATGAGTGAACTGATGTACACGGTCTAACATGTTCTTATTTGAGCAACTTACCCCCAATTAGTAACTTCTAGTACTAAGTAATTACACAATGGTGAGAAAGCCTGTGTGTTCCCAAATCTAGTTAGGACTTAGGACTATGTGCCTCACGGCAATAGTAATACAGACATACAATAAAAATAGTTTAGAAGTCTGGAAAGGTTCTTTAAGAGTTTAGATAGTGTAATAGTATGAGACTCATCTAGATGTATTTTGTTGAAAAATGGAATAGTTTTTTTTAGTGAAGGGAATCAGGGATAGTAATTTGAAGCATATTTGGAAACCAAAGCAACTTTTGCCTCTTGAATCTTGAACAATATAATTGGACAATTCACCTGTTCAACCGACAAGAAGAAACATGCTAACCTGTATGTTACCAGATCTAGTTAGGACTATGTGCCTCATAGCAATATTGTTACAGTAAAAATAGTTTTAGAACTGAAAGTCTGGAAACATCATTTGAGTTCAGACACTGTAATAGTACAAGCCTGTCCTAGATGTATAGAGGAATAGTTTTTAGAGAAGGAATAGTAATGTGAAGCATATATGGGAACAGAGGCACCTTGTGTCTCTTGAATATTGATCAAAATGCAATTCAACAGCTCGTCAGTTCAATGAACATGAAGAAACATGCAGACACATGGTTTTTGTTAGTGTAGAAACCCTACTGTTCTTTGTCTCAACTGTATAATAACTATCTTCTGCAGGATGGCTACAATGGAATCTTTTAGCATATAAAATCTTGTTCATTCATCACATACATTGGAGAAAATTCTACATACGTACTTGAGTAGAAGATCAATAATGCAAACTTCTAACACATGAGAAAATGTAATTAATTTTATGCAACAGACATGGAGTCATTTCAAACTGGTCTATCAAGCAAATCGAAGCCTTGCAACAAGTTTTTCAGGTTATAATCTTAACCTATCAGAAATAACATCAGAATGTTAACCTGTATCTTTTTCACTTCTCTTACAGCAAATCAATTCCATTGTATAAGCCAAAGATATATGGAATACTTGAATTATAACAGTAAATCATGATACGTGAGCTGCTCTGTTTCAATACATCCCACTAGTTGAGCTTGCTTTTTTCCTCTGGTACTTAAGATGTTAGATGAGTACGATACATATCAAAGTTCAATCCACTCTTGCACAGGGTACAAGGTATTGATGTTTTGATTAAATGAAAATTCCTTTTTAGTGATGGAAGTATTTGTCAGAGTAGATTCAAATTTCATTTTATTATATGGTATATTATGCTTTCTTCATATTGTTATTGTTACTTCAACATGCCTGAATATATGGTTTAGATGTTTGGGTGTTTCATCTCATTTATTAAAAGATCATTCCTGCATACTTAAAATCGTTAGATAAGCCTTCATAAATAATACATGTCTGCTTTGAATGTTGCAGTACGATTGGATGCCCGTTTGGTGAGGGATGTCGATTTCTGCACTTTGTCCCTGGCGGTTACCCGGCAGTTGCAAAAATGCTCAATCTAGGTAGCCCTGCTGTATCTGCGCCATCAAGAACTCATGTGGATCACGCTGCTCTTACTGGCGCCTCTCATTCAGCTTCGTCAGGCAAGACACGCATGTGCACCAAGTACAATACTACAGAAGGCTGCAGATTTGGTGATAAGTGCCACTTTGCTCATAGCGAAAGAGAACTTGGGAAACCAGCGTACATGCCTTATGGAGAACCTCCTATGGGCGGTCGATTTGGAGGCCGACCTGAACCTGTGCAGCCAGCTGCCATGGGCCCTCCAGCAGGAAACTTTGGTGCCTCGGCGACTGCCAAGATCAGTGTGGATGCGTCTCTTGCCGGTGGCATAATTGGTAAGGGCGGGGTCAACACTAAGCAGATAAGCAGAGTCACAGGCGTCAAGCTCTGTATCCGCGACCACGAGTCTAGCCCCAACCTGAAGAACATTGAGCTGGAAGGCAATTTTGACCAGATCAAGCAAGCCGGCGAAATGGTGAGGGACCTCATCGCGACCATCAGCACGAGCATGCCGGCGAAAAACTCATCTGCTGCCGTGGCTCCAGCAGGAGGCCGAGGCGGTGGTCTGGGTAGCAAGAGCAACTACAAGACGAAGCTATGCGAGAACTTCGCGAAGGGTGCCTGTACTTTCGGCGAGCGGTGCCACTTTGCCCATGGCGAGAACGAGCAGCGGAGTGGTGCTGTTTGAGAGTTGAGGTGCCAACTCTAGGCATGACATGTCCTGTGCTCTCCATTTGCTTCTCTGAATTCCCTCCTTGTAGCGTTAGACGGTTAGACTGTCGTATTGCGATTTCAATGGATTCAACTGAGTTCAGCTTTAAGAAAACGTCAATCTGTTGTGCCCCTGAATGTTGTGACTTGTCAGTAAGTTAGCAGCTGCTAGCCAATCTTGTTTGGACGGTCATACATTCATCTTAAATCTTTATGCATTCATCTTAATTTATGTACCTTGGAGTGATTTGATATTTAACCTAAACTAAATTCTATACGTACTAAATTATTTTAATACGTATATATAGAGAGAGGTGTAGTGAGAGAAGTCCTGAGAGGTGGGCGGACAATAGAAGTAGATGGAGGCAAAATATCAGTCAAATTTTCTCTGCTACCACCACGGCACCGCACCACCGGCGGCTGTAGACTGTAGCACGAGAGAGAAATCTGTAGCCCAGCAGTTCGTCAGGCATGGCAGCCTCCGTGGCGCTGACTCCGGCCTATCCAGCGTTCCTCCCTTTCCCCTTCCGCGTCCGCCGCGACGGCCGGGTGCGCCTCTCGCCCCGCCGCCCCCGCTACTCCGCGGGCCGCTGCCGAGCCATGGCCCAGACCTTCCAGGGGGGCGCCGCTGCCAGCTACGCCCGCGAGATGGAGCGCCTCTCCGCCAAGGAGTCCCTGCTCCTCGCCGTGAGGGCTCTTGCTCTTCCTCTGCTTCCTCTTCTCGGTCTCTCGCCTAGTACTAGTTGCTGACCTTCACGTGATGGTGCTTGCGGGAGGCTACTGTTCCTCCAGCCTACCAGAAAGGAACTAGTGTCAAGTTCTAAACCTTCAATTTTCATCCAAATTTCACTACGTTTTTTTTATCCACAACCTCAGCAACTAGGATAGCTTTCAATGTTTTTGTGTCCGAGTTGTGAAATGACAGTTTGAACCAGCTAGTTGGTACTGAACTTTCGAGGTATTTATCGACTAAGGTATCTGATTCTTTTTGACCAATTTCAGTTTAAAGATGCTGGGGGTTTCGATGCCTTAGTCAGCGGGAAGACCACTGAGATGCAGAGGATCGATGTCAATGAGCGAATTGTTGGACTTGAGCGCTTGAATCCGACACCACGCCCCACAACGTAAGTGTTATGGCTAACAAAACGTATTATGTGCTGTACCTTACTTTGAGTTACTTCTCATAGCAACCCTAAGATTTATATAACCACAACATCTATTTACTTTGCAGATCGCCGTTTCTGGAGGGTCGATGGAATTTTGAATGGTTTGGTGATAGCAGTCCTGGAGCATTTGCGGCCCGCCTTTTGTTTGAGTATGTCCCTGTCGCTGCTTGCTTCATTTGACTTGAATTCAGTTTAAGTCAAGCTTCTCCTGATAGCAAATGTGTTCTAATTTGAAGGAGGTCGCCTACATCCGTTGCACACTTTA
Source organism: Zea luxurians (assembly GCA_029449295.1). Classification (NCBI taxonomy): domain Eukaryota; kingdom Viridiplantae; phylum Streptophyta; class Magnoliopsida; order Poales; family Poaceae; genus Zea; species Zea luxurians. The sequence goes on from JAOPSE010000010.1 coordinate 135,117,721, forward strand.
TGGGACTTGATGTGTTGATCAAGGATGGATACTCCAAGCTCTCATCTAACCTCAAGTTTCTAAACACGGTAA